>JANHMN010000017.1:6796031-6877725 GCA_030674055.1 Rhabdomys pumilio | reverse complement strand
CTCTCTCTCTCTCTCTCTCTCTCTCTCTCTCTCTCTCTCTCTCTCTCATCTGTAGCCCTGCGGTGGGTGCTTATACATGAAATGCCTTTGTTCTCATCTTTTCTGCCCAATTATTGTGGTCTCTAAGTGCTTTGTCTTCGCCTCTCTGATTTATTCCTTGTGCCTTAGTCAGTGATTTGAGTGAATAACTTTGTTTACATTGAACGGAGGTCTGGAGCGGGGCTTTCTTTTTGATGAGATGAGAGAGTGACAGAGACAGAAACCCGGAGAAGTGGGCTAGACAGAAGGGGAAAACAGGGTAAAGAGCAAGGTAAAAATCAGAACAACAGTAAAATAAAAGAACAAAAACAAACCCGGAGTGGGTGGAGGGGAGGAAGAGCAGGCTAAGACAGGATGAGGGCTTTGCTTAGGGTCTGTGAAGTCGCAGGGGCTTGTCGCTGGGGTGGAGAGAGATCAACAGACCAGCATTTTCCCCAGGCTTGGGCACAAGCTTGTGAAACTCCTCATGTATTAAGGAACCTCAGCTGGGATTTGCTGAGGACAAATGCTGTAATGTGTTAGTCATCCATTATCGGCTTCTATTTTTGCAGGTTCCGAATGATGACTGACGCGGGTCTGGGCGATAGCCCTCACAGCCCCTGGCTTTGCGAGAGATAAGGACCCTGCTCTTCCAGCCCTGTGGCTGCACCGGCTCCAGGCGCTCTGGAGGGCAGGCAGCTCCCGCGGACGGGCGGAACGGACTCCAGCGCCGCTTCCCACGCGTCCTGAGCGGACAGAGCGGACCCGGCCGGCCGCGCATTGCCCTCGCCCAGGGCCATGAAGTAACTGCGGCCGCCAGCCCTGCCCTCCCGCCGGCCCGGCCACTGCCCGCTGCCCCGGTCCTGTGCGGACATGGCCAGACGCGCCCGCAGCCGCCTGCTGCTGCTCCTGCTGGGGCTGTTCGCCCTGCAGAGCAGCTGCCTGGCCTTCAGAAGCCCACTTTCTGTCTTTAAGAGGTGGGTGCTCGGCTTGCTTGTTTCCTTTAGACAGGAGAAAGGAGGTTGGGGTGGGTTCTGTGCATGCTCCTTAGACATATAGTTACTTGGAGTAACCTGGTCCTTGAAATTTAAAAAAAAAAAAAATCTCTACAAGGCCGATTTTCTCTATCCAAAACGTCTTGTAATTTTAGCTCAGTAACTTCTCCTAAAGTGCCCTCTGCATTAAAAGCCCACTCAGTCGTCCTGTAGACAAGACAGGCTGCTACCCTGGCTTTCGGAACTTCAATTAAGAAGTTGTGATTTCCAGAACTAATCGCCGCTCTCTCTTGGGGAAATATTTCAGAAACTGCAATATAGTTGTTTAGACTCGAATGCCTTCCTATATGTAACAGCTGGAGGGATAAAATATCAAGATAGATCGGCGGTGGGGAGAAGATCATTGGCTGTAATAGCCCACTAGGAAATATCGAGCTGTATACACGCACCTCGTAATTACCATATGAAATATTTATGGACTTGAACGTTTGTAATTCACATCGCAGCCTTTATTTCGCCCTCATATAACTCTACCTAGCAAGACCGTGCTTAGGGTTTGCTGTTGTTTTTGATGTTGGACACTCAGAGTTGACTAAACGCCAGTGGGTTTCAGTTCACAGTCTTGCCACTAGAAAATCAGCATGCGAGTGAGAATGATAACGTCTTCATTAAGTAGAAATAAATATGTCTTATAAGCTTTTATTGGATCGAACTTTATACCCTGCTTAGTTCTTTTGGTTTTCTTTTGCTTACAAATTGGTTATGCGTTGTTCACAGACAATAAAGTGATTCTGGGAGTTAGGATTGTTACAGAGCCATTGTGTCTTGTAGTTTTTATTAGATCTACATTAATAATCCTTAGACTTAAGGACATAGGAATTATTTCTACCCTTCCAGTTATGTTCAAGAATGTTCAAATTATCTTTTTAAGGTTTAAAGAAACTACCCGATCATTTTCCAATGAATGCCTTGGTACCAACAGACCAGTCTCTCCTATTGACTCATCAGATTTTGCACTGGATATACGCATGCCCGGGGTTACACCTAAAGAGGTGCGTACACTTCTGTACTTTCTTATTCACCTGTTCTGTGCACTGTCTAAAACTAGAGATAAAGCAAGGCACTTGCATTTATGGCTGTAGTAACTTGTTTCCCGACTTTCCAGCTGAGGCTAGAGTACTTTAAAAGGGTAAGACTTCAGGGGGAAATATTGAGTTAAATTATGTTTGTGAAAATGTTGCCCATTTTATTATTTGTGAGTTAAACAGAAACTGGAAAAAAAAATCTGTTTTGAGATTCTCTGTGGAGACATGTTCTCTGTCACACAGCATCTAAATATTCACTAAGATAAGACAAGCTATTCTAATGAAGGAGATAACACCGAGCATCTGCATTACCAGATCACTGTGTTTCTAAAATACCCTTCCAAATAATCTGTTTGATGCCAAGAACTCGAAAACCAAAACATTCCACGGTGTGGAAAGTTAAGGAAACTCTTCGCACAGGTGGCTGAATGAATTTTCTAGAGCTATATTTTGAACAGATAACAGCCGTGCTCACACAGACGTGTCACAGAGCATATGAAATCGAACAAGGTTGCTAGGCATCCCATGTCTTAGCACACACAAGGAGTGAACAGCACCACTGCCGTGTGTACAAGGTGTTTCATTAAGCATGAAAGGCCAGAATTAATTATGCGCTGCAGTCAGGCAGTTCAGGGATTTATGTATGTCATTAAAAGATAGCCCTTTGCTTTGAAGGGCTGCAGACGGTGAGAGGCCTGGATGTGGGAGAGCTGCCTGATGACTCAGTCTTACAGATAATGCACGATTTCCTTTTTCCCTTTTAGCACCAGGAAAATAAAAGTATTCTATTTATTAAGGAAGACTGACTTTTAAAATGGACAACCAGAAGCTCTAGAAAATACATGAGCCTCTTATCTCAGGGTAATACCTGACAATATTTGAAGACTTGAGTATGATTATCTGTGACTACTTTACAGCTAAGACACAGCCCACACTGTCTCCACGTGGCCACGTCACCAGGCAGATACCTTTTCTGTATATTTTATTTATTTCCTGGCCCTGAATTTTATAATCATCTTATTTAGTATTTAACTACGATACCAAAACCAGAACAGGAAGACCACAGTCCCCCACCCAAGAAATGGGTTGTTTGTTTGTTTGTGTGTTCACAGTTTCAAAATGTGGTTTTAAACTATATTTCTTTAAGCTTAGCTGATTATTTTTCATATAAAAAAATCACTAATTGGTCATCTACTCTTCTTTTTTTCTTTTCTTTTTTTTTTTAAAGATTGTTTCCCTTTATACTGTGAGCTGCCCCAAAGCTCCAGGTATTCCTCCTGCTTCCGTCTCTTCATTGCATGAGAGACAGGAATGCATCAGCATACCCAGCTTCTGTCTAAGACAGTCTAAAAGACAACTTGTCTTTCATCACATTCCCCACAAGAACATCAAACAAAAAATCCAATTAGCGCTATTCGAAATGTTCCTTTATTTTTATTATTGAGTAACAACCAAAATAGACAATTCTGTTGCAACCACTACTCTCAGAAAGAGTAACTAGAAGAGTTAATTTAAAAAAAAAGAAAGTGGGAGAGCTCCATTGTCATAAAATAAATCTTTATGCAATTTTATAATCTTACATGGAAAGAAATTATGCAGTATTTAAACTGCTGCCATTTGTCTTGCACTGTAGGCCCAGGACATTGCCTCATGCAGTGGCCATTTGTTGGTTGCCTTTGCAACTGAATTGCTCTCCTCTTTGTTCTTTCTCTAAGACCATGTGGTTCCCAGGAGCCATCTCAAGAGGGAGAATAAAGGGACCGGGGCTGACAGATGGCTGTATCTGGCTTCCCTTCCACAGTGATTGATTGCAAAAAAGATCAGTGTCCTAGAATAGCCCAGTCAACCATTAGGACTTTTGCTAAGACTGTATCTTTCTCTCTTATGTGAGTGGCAAGCATGGAGTCCTGGTGTAAACTAGCTTTATGGGCATGGTGTGCCTAGAATGGTATAAATGAACACATTATAGAGAAGCTGACCCAGTGGAAATTCTTGGTGATCTCAGTCTTTTTTGCACCATTGCTTATGGTAACCTAGTTCATCCAAGCTGGGTTGAGGTTGGTCTTGCTCGCAACTGTGACTTGCAACTGGACAGATGATTCTAGTGCTCTGAAACAGTTTAGACCTGGTTAGAGTATTTCACCACATTCTCTCAGCATTCTTGATCTAACATGCTCTGCTTACTGGCTGACCTACTGATGCACCTTGTAAGCGTTCATGAAATATGACGGGCTGCCTGTGACAGACAGATAGAAAACCCCTCTCCTCCACACTGTGGCACTCTCACGGAGAGTATGCCACGGAGGTATGAGACTGTAGGTGCTTTTTGTAGACAAAAGCAATCACTCTTGCCTTAAATTGTGCTAAAATTGAAGCTAACACAGACCCTGGCCAGCAGAAAGATGAGAGACGAAGGGAGAATGAAAAGTGTTAAGATGAAGAAATTAAAGTTAGAGGGGAAATGGAAGCTGAGCGAGACAGGCACGAGCCTAAAACAGGAAAATAAGATGATGGAGAACAACAATAAATGGGAAAAATATAGAATACCTGGAATGTGAAGAAGAAAACACTTTTTAGTCAAGGAAGGGCAAAAAAGATAAGGGAAACATGAAGCTGGGAAGTACGCTGAGATTTCCTATTGGTTGTGGCTCAACAAGAGAAAGAAAATCCACACAAGGTAATAATGGAGAAGCAAAACGTTAGTCTCAATAGCCAAGAGAGGTCCAAGAAATACGTCATTCATTCTAGACTTTAGGAAGTACTGCTTCTGTTTCAGAAACAGTGCGTGTGGCAGAGATAAGCTCTCTTGCTTGAGAAATAAGATTGTAGGCAAGCAGATGTATGATAGATGACAAGACCCTAGGCATAATTCACATAGTAGGACAACTAACTGATTGCACAGATGGAATACAATCCTAGATTATTATCTTGATAAAACCTACCCTGTTGTGTCACACCTCTGCATTGAGGTTCTTCCCAATACGATAAGAGTTCAGAATGGCCGTTAAAAAAAAAGAAAGAAAGAAAGAAAGAAAGAAAGAAAGAAAGAAAGAAAGAAAGAGAAAAATTACTCTGTTAAACCTAAACCAGTTTGTTCAGGAGAAGTAACTAGGGCTCTATTATGACATCATTTTTAAATTTTATTTTATAATAGTATGTGTATGCGAGAGGGGAAAGATGAGAGAAAGAGAGGAGAGAAGAGAGGAGGGAGAGGAGAGGAGAGGAAAGGTGCATGTATGTAGGAGTCAAAGGTCAACTTTTAGGAGTTGATGTTTCCTTCTACTGTAGAATCTGGCAATAAAACTCATTGTCAAGTTTATGAGGCAAGCACCTTTTACACACTGGGCCACCTCACCAACCTCCAATATACATTTTTGTTTGTTTGTTTGTTTTAGCCTTTAGCCTTTAATGTTCTTCATAGAATCTAAACAAAACTCTTCAAGTAGATTCCCAGAAATTAGGTGATCAGTAGAACATTGCTTGGTGTCCACCTGGTACTGTATTCAGTCCTCAATAACAAATAGCAAAACCAAGAGACAAAAACCAACCAAATAAACAAAACTAGACTAAGAACTAAGGAGCACTGAGAGCCTGAGAAATGACTTCTCCAGGGAGGAGCACCAATTGTTTATCTTGTACCAAATGGTCAGCCCTGAAAACATAAAGTAACATTATACAGCATAAGCAGATTGAATTTATATGCTTAGGAACACATACTCGTGCACACTCTTGTACATGCGAGTGCATGCGCGCATGTGCACGCGCACACACATACACACACACACACACACACACACACACACACTAAAATTAATTTACATTTTAAGAGAATGCTGTAGAATTGTAATCCCCCCCCCTTTTTTTTTATCTAATCTTATGCCTCAGGGAGGGATCAGAGGCATCTGTGCGGTAAAAGGCCACCTTGTGACTATCAATTTTCTCAGTAAGATTTAGGTTCTTTATACTATATTCTGTTCCTCTTAAGAATTTTCAAGTAGAGAACGTATTTTTAAGTGTTCCTTATAGACCACTATTATTGTATACTTTATAACCATTGTCTCATTAAATAACATAAAAAAGCCTACTCAAGGTCATATATTATTCATTCTTTTGGCATAGGAAATTGAGTCCAAGTGAGATTAAAATACCCTGACCACAGCCAAATGCCCAGTAAATAGAACACAACTTCAAATTCATATTAACTGGAATCTGAAACTAATGTTTATTTCATAATTTTGTTCTACACATCTGTTAACAGTTAATGTGAGGAGAAATTTAGCTTTATCAACAATTTACTAAAAAACAAAGTAACCATATACCTCATACACCAAGAGTCATAACTGCGAATCATATACAATGAGTAATACATGGTAACAGAGGACATTGGTGCATATTTTATATAAACGTGTATATTTAATTATATATATATATATATATATATATGTATATATATATGTATGTATATATAGTATAATTATTTTTGTTAAACAAAATACGTATTACTGAGTCCCTCCAAAATCCTCAAATATGCCCTTCTTAAACACGTCCATGAAAGAAGAAAGTCTGTTGACCTGAACTCCTTCAGTCACTTCCTAGCCCCTAATTGTTAAAAGACACATTAAATGCAAGCTTACTGTTTTATCCCAAAATTTCCACCAGTCCTGTCTAAATATAAACCATAGCAAACTGTTTCTTACCATGTCACATCGTAAATGCTTTCCTTATGTGGTACACAACCTCTTGACAGCTGTACTTAGAAAGCGGCTATAGAGAGCATGAAAATGAAGGGCTTAGCTGTGTTCCATATGAAGTCGTATCTGCTAAAACAGCCAGCCAGCTCACGGACTGCAATTTCTCTGTTACTGATCAAAACAACTTCATCCGTCATTTAGGCTAATAAATGGATTTAACCTTTGGTATCTCAGGAACTGTGTGTGACTGACAGAACAGGAAGAATAAAAAATATCAATGTAGGGTTATCAGTGCCTTAATCTGTTTTTCTTAGTATTCAGGATTTATATCTCAATGATCCTGTAAGCCTGAGTTCTTTTATTTGGAACACTGAATTTCCTGCTTCAACCATCTCAATAAGTAGTGATCCCCGCCATATAATTTTTCCAGGTAAAATAGACTAGCGTCTTTATCAACATATCCTCTCTCATGGCTCATAAGCAATATGCCAGTGTATTCTGTTGGTGTCATCAGCAAATACAGCAGCATTGAAACTTCTTCACCAGGGCCATCTCTCCCATTCTCATGGAGAACCATGTGTTCTTTCTGCACTAGTATGATGACATCTCTAAGTAGCCTGCTTGCTTTATACCTATACATCCCTAGAGTGTGCCACACAGCAGCCATGAGAATCTTATTAAAGCAGAAGTCGGACCAGGTCACCCTTCTCAACACTTCAAATGTTGCCAACACCACTCAGACTTAAAACCAAGTCCTTTAAAGCGACCTCCACAGCCCTCATCTTTTCTGATACCTTTCCCTTTCTGTCTCTTATACCTGGTGCTTGTGTTGTAAGTCATGTCACAGGTAAACAAAACTGACTGCTGTAAAGCTGTCCGGCACATTTTGAACGGTGATAACTGTTGCAGCAAGAAATAAAATCCTGTGTGAACTGCAAGCAACAGCAATTTCTTCTGAGGTGGCAGAGCCCTGTAAAGGGGGAGTTAGGGAGTGAAGGCATGGAGTAAACAGCTGGAACTCAGGAAAGTCAGGAAAGGAAGAAGTCACAAGGGTTAGTCAGGATAGATGAAATTAGGCCAGAGGAATCTGCTTGCTGGCAATGGCCAAAGTTGTTATTCTGTCCAGTTCCAGGGTCTGGGAGCCAGAGGCTTTATTTTCTCAGGTGTGGCTAGGGTAGACAGCAAATTTGTTTCTCCAATTCGAATTTTCTTAAGCAAGCACTTTGAGGAGGTTCCCAGTTCATCTTAGTCATGCAGGGTCAAGCTGCAAGCAGTCAACCTTTATTCAGGTCTTAGCAGATGAAGATTCAGCCTGGCCAAGAAGGCTTCGAAGAGCCTGGCTTGGGCTGGGTCAAGGATATTCTGTTAGCTGTGGCAGGTACAGGACTAGCGGAAGCATCTGAAGTGAGATACTTCTGTTGTTTCAGTTGTATGATGGGACAGACAGTTTCCAATGGGGTTGAGGATAAATCCATTAATATGTGTAAAGCTCAGGAAATGTTGTCATTTCTCCTTGAAGAACATTACAATGGAGAAGCTAAGACACACTTTTAAGTAGGGAATATAGAGTCAAGTAGGGATGTGAGCCCGCAGGATTGTTGAAATGAACAGTGAGGGTCGTCTAGAGCATCGAGAACGTGGTTACAATGCCTCATTAGTTAGGAGCATCACAGACAACTATTTTTTGGAACACATTGTAGAAGAAGGTTAGAATCTACATCTCTCTCACATTTTCCTGGAGAAAATATCTATGGATACAGTAAAAGCTGGAAATTGTGGTAAGGAACGATCATTGAAAACAAAACATGTAGCATGTCTGTAAGGATCTAGAAATTAGACTGTAAGCAAATGAATGTTCAGAAGTGTACTCTTCATAATTTCATCTTTTAAAAAGTCTACTACTAATAATTAAAAGGCCAGTGTATCCAGTAATAAAACAGTTATATACCTTAAGTACCAAAGTATCATTTCAGGTAAATAAAGTAAGTAGTCACAGTAAAGTTGATTGAAATATGATTGGGACTTTATATGTGAGCGCTGCCAAGATGAGATCATCAGCTTGTCAAAAATTTAACATGAGGGTCCGAGTTTGGATCACTAGCACTCATGTAAAAAGCTGGGGCTGGGGCTCAGCAGGTACAGGTACTGTCTGCCCAAGCATAAGGCCCTTAGTCTATATCCAAGCAAGTATAAAAAGGCACAGAGGGCTGTCACTCACCTGGGGTCCAATGCTGTGCAGTACAGAGGACTTCCAGGGCTTACTAACTGCCACCCTAACTCCAGGTTTAGTAAGAGAGTCTGTCTTAAAAGCATTGGTGTAATAGTGTAGAGCCCCTGACACATGCATGGTCCGTGCAAGTGTGTATATATACACATACATTGGTGTGAAGTGTGATTCTGACCCAATTAAACCAATTTAACACAAAACCCTGATACACACAGACACCTTTTACATCCATTTGGTTATATGTGCTTAGCCAGACAACGTACATGTAGGAAGAAGTGCCCATAGTTCTAAGCCTCTGGACAGTGGCTTAGAGAATAGCAGCCTATTTTTAAAACTTATTTATCTTTTTTTAATCATTGACATTATCTATTATTTTAATACTAATTGTAGAACTGATAAAAATAATGAAATAAACAATATCCCCAAAGAAAACAGTGCAGTGAGCATTGTGTTCTGGTATAAACCTCTAATGTTTAGAAATCTCTACAGGAGTTTTTCCACACAATGCCTCTAATTGATAAATTTTTAATTCCTATTCCTCTGCTTTGCAGCACTGCCATTAAAGGATGCTGATTAATTAAAGAATTTAGGATATTTGGTACATGTTTAGAAGCAAATAGCAGCAAATTTGTAGTGGGACCATTTTTCTCTTATGGTCAGTCCAAAGACATTTATGGAAAGCATATGTGCATTCATTTCCTCATTAGAGAGGACAGTGATTGTCCCTGCACCTTTTAGCCA
The DNA here is from genome assembly GCA_030674055.1 of Rhabdomys pumilio. Taxonomy (NCBI): domain Eukaryota; kingdom Metazoa; phylum Chordata; class Mammalia; order Rodentia; family Muridae; genus Rhabdomys; species Rhabdomys pumilio. The sequence continues at coordinate 6,867,968 of JANHMN010000017.1, read as the reverse complement.
CCAGGAAGATCTGTTGTTTCTCTTATTTTCAGATACGCAAAGACTGAATTAATATTTCACTAACCTTATTCAAGAAAAGCCTTTGGAACCATTCTGGATGGATTCTTTGGGGGGAAAAAAGTACAGAGTGTGCTCTTTCAAGGCAAGGATAGCTCTTCACACACAATGCATTGTACTTGGTTTAATATAAGAAGACAAATCAGATATATACATTATAGGGATAATTGTCCCATCCAGCAAGCCTTAGAGCAATGTTGGAGACCAACAGATATAAAATTTCTACTGTACAGTGTCTCACTCTCAGCTTCAGCTAATCTAGTATTAAAAGAAAACATTTGCCATGGCAGCATTGATTTAGAAAGGGCCAGTGATGTTTCTGAGAGATTAAAATATTTCCAAAGATGTCTATGCACACAAGTTAACACTTTGATGGCCTTATTTCATAATTTTAGAGATAACTAAGAAGGTGTTACCTGATTAGATTTAGATGTTACAGTTTGGAAACAGAACTATGAAAAATAAACTCATAACAGAAACTGACATTACATTAAGTAGGAACAGAAAAACACCACTGAAATATATCAGCCTACATTATTTATGGGTATGATCATCTCCTGCATTGAGCCTCCAGAATTGGGGTTAAGTCATTTGCTTCCAAATACATTATCATTTAGCTATGGAAATGTAAATTACGTTTACTTCAGTTTCCGCAATTGATTATACCAGATATAGTATTAAGTTTTGTCACTGTAGATGTGTAAGTATTAATTTTATCTCCTTAATGTTTTTTTTCATAAATGCCATAGCACTATTCAGACGCAATTTCCTGTTGTACTTTCATTTATTTGAGGCAGGGTATGAAAGCAGTAGAGAAAAGAAAGAAAATAGATTGGTAGAAAGAGTAAATGTGGATATTAGGAAGGTGACTGTAGAGAGGTCAAACAAGTTTAGAAAGTTTTTGGGGGGATGTTTTATTTATTTAAAATACAGATGTCATCGCCTTTCCCAATTTTCCCACCCTAGAGCCCCCTATACTATACCCCTTTTTCCTTTATGCTTTTATACCACTGTGTTTACATGCATGTATTAAGGTCAGTTCTAGGTTGAGAGTCTCGCAATACAATAGATGTAAATAGTCAAGGAACAAGCAATACAATAAACACAAATAGTCAAAGAAAAAGCAAGACATTAAACCCAATTATATGAACACTCCCATGATCAGTGTTTCTAAAGGCTTATCAAGATGACCAAATTATCTGAGACTACTTCCCTGTCCTAGCCCAAGGTCATTTATATGTCTGAGGCCTACTTCCTTGTTCTAGCCTATAATTTAGAATCCTGTCTGAAATTGCTTCTTTATTCTAGCCTAATATTTAGATTCCTGCCTGAGATTACTTCTTTGTTGTAGCCTAAGATTTAGATTCCTACAAGAAATTACTTCTTTGTTCTAGCCTAATATCAGATTCCTGCCTGAAGCCTACTTCATTGTTCTTGGCCAATGTCATATTCCTGCCAAGCAGTCCATTTTTTTGTCTGAGGCCCATGTCAGCTTTTTGCCAAGCAGCCCCAAAGGCTCTCCACGTCTCCTCCTTTTTTATTTCATTTACAAGACTGAGTCTGTCTTAGATCATTCTGACAAGAATGCCTTCCTTACCTGTCATGGAATATGCATTATCAAAAGCAATGCACTTCTGTCTTAGGTTGGTAAGGCTCTGTGCAGAATCTTACCCATCCTTGGCTTGCGAGCCTGTTAATTTAATAACTCTGTCTGGGAGTCCATTTTCAGGTTCAAGCCATGTACTTTGACCGCCAACATGTTGATGTTGTTAAAGATAAGCTTTAACATGATGGGCAGGAATAAGAGTAGTCCCAGGACAAGAAGGGCTAGCCTAATTAAGCTATATATGCCATTCCTGAGGTTTAACCAAAATGGAAATACTGACCTCAGGCCATGGATAATTTTATCAGCATTATCTGCAGCATCAAAGGTTGACAGAGCAGCATTCTTTTAATTTATAATCTCACTATGCAAAGTTAACACACCCAGAGAGGTGTTAGGATTATGCCAAATATCCTACAGGTATCTTTAAACTTTTTTCTAATTATAATTATAATCATTGTGAATTTCAAAAGTAACACTACTCCAATGATATTTGTCATGACACTTGGGATGGTTCTTGAACCCTGAGCCTCCTTCAGATAATTTCAATAGGTTATAGAGCATCATTCATTGTTCCAGATACCTATATAAATTTTTTGTATACTCAATACATTGGTAACATTTTTTGCTAGATGGTTAACAAAAATAGTTGTCTTAACTCCTTGTGTCAATGCTATTACAGAGGCAGTGGTGCTAGCAATTAATGAAATTAAAGCTGTTATAACAGCAATAATCAAGCCCACTACCCTTTTGCTTCTGCTTAAAGCCTAACTCACTTCTTTCAGCACTTTCAAGCTTTTTTCAGCAAGTCAAAGTTTTCTAATACTGAGAGCAGTAAGACAAAAGCTGATTGATAGACCCCTGTAATAGACATGTCAGGTTTCAGCACACTAACACAATTGGAAATTATACAGCCAATGCAACTTACAGTAAATACTGTAGAAGAGACAAAACCAGTTTTAGCTTGACAATTAAAAGAGCCTTAAAACATGCACTAACCATTGTTTGAAATCCAGACCCTCTCACAACTTTATTTCTTGTTATCGTAACATCATAGTGAGCTACAGATAACTTCCAAATATGTCTCTGACAATGTCCAGTTCAAGTCTTCCAAAAGTAGACTGTTATTTCCAATATTGGATTGATTTCTAGACCAATACATAATTGAGTCCTAATAGCTGGTCACCTTTAAGAAGAATACAAGAGACATTATAATTTCTCTTTTTGATTCTCTATTCCACAAGGTCTAAAAACTTGAGGCAAGGCAATTTGCCCCATCTGGAATATAGTCAAGCAAAGGTGTGTCAGGAACATGTGTCCAATACAGCTCCCCAGTCACCCTTGTCAGGGCACTCAGCAAGCTCATAGGTCAGCATCATTTTCATTTTCTCAGCCACAGTATGTCTCACCAATCTTTTTAAATTTCCATGGGCCTCTTCCACAATACCTTGTCTTTGAGAATTATATGAAATCTCCATAATCAATTGTTGACAAAAAGTCTCAACTGCTCGAATACAATTGCTAGACCCATTATTTGGGTTTTTTAATTGTATATTTTATTTATTTACCTTTCAATGTTATCTCCTCTCCTATTCACCCTCCCCAAAGCCCTTATCCCATCTCCTCTCCTCCTATTTCTATGAGGGTGTGCTCTCACCATCCACCTATTCCCGCCTCCCTGCTCTCAAATTCTCCAACACTAGGAAATTCAAACTTTTGGGGACCAAGGACCTCCTCTTCCACTGATGCCTGACAAGGCCATCTTCAAAACTATCTATACAGATGGAGCCATGAGTCCCTCCCTTAGTGTTGCCAGGCTGGAGGTTTAGACCATGGGAGCTCTGGCTGAGTATTTAAATACTCCTTCTAAGAAAAACCAAAGCACCAACACTTTGGTCTTCATTCTTCTTCTTGAGCTACATGTAGTCTATGTTTTGTATCTTAGGTGTTGTGAGCTTTGGGACCAATATCCACTTATCAGCGAGTGCATACCAAGTGTGTTCTTTTGTGATTGAGTTGCCTCACTCAGGATGATATTTTCCAGTTCCATCTATTTGCCTAAGAATTTCATGGACTTATTGTTTTTAATAGCTGAGTAGTACTCCATTGTGTAAATGTACCACATTTTTATATCCATTCCTCTGTTGAAGGACATCTGGGTTCTTTCTAGCTTCTGGCTATTATAAATAAGGCTGCTATGAACATAGTGGAGCATGTGTCCCTGTTGTATGTTGAAACATCTTTTGGGTATATGCCCAGGAGTGGTATAGCTGGGTCCTCAGGTAATACTATGTTCAGTTTTCTGAGGAACTGCCAGACTGCTTTCCATAGTGGTTGTACCAGCTTGGAATCCCATCAACAATAGGGGAGTGTTCCTCTTTCTCCACATCCTTGCCAGCATCTGCTATCACCTGAGTTTTTGATCTTAGCCATTCTGAATGGTGTGAGGTGGAATCTCAAGGTTGTTTTGATTTGCATTTCTCTGATGACTAAGGATGTTGAACATTTTTTTAAGGGCTGCTTGGCCATTCGAGTTTCCTCAGTTGAAAATTCTTTGTTTAGCTCTGTAACCCATTCTTTAATAGGGTTATTTGATTGTCTAGAGTCTAATTTCTTGAGTTCTTTGTGTATATTGGATATTAGCCCTCTATCTGATGTAGGATTGGTAAAGATCTTCTCCCAATCTGTTGGTTGCCGCTTTGTCCTATTGACAGTGTCCTTTGCTTTACAGAAGCTTTGCAGTTTTATGAGGTCCCATTTGTCAATTCTTGATCTTAGAGCATAAGCCATTGGTGTTCTGTTCAGGAACTTTTCCCCTGTGCCCATGTGTTTGAGGCTTTTCTGTATTTTCTCTTCTATTAGTTTCTGTGTGTCTTGTTTTATGTGGAGGTCCTTGATCCATTTGGACTTGAGCTTTGTACAAGGAGATAAGTATGGATCAATTGGCATTCTTCTACATGCTGACCTCCAATTCAACCAGCACCATATTTTAAAAATGCTATCTTTTTTACACTGGATGGTTTTAGCTCCTTTGACAAAGATCACATGACCATAGGTGTGTAGGTTCATTTCTGGGTCTTCTATTCTATTCCACTGATCCTCCCGCCTGTCTCTATGCCAGTACTATGCAGTTTTTATCACTATTGCTTAAAGTCAGGGATGGTGATTCCCCCAGAAGTTTTTTTATTGTTGAGAATAGTCTTTTCTATCCTGGATTTTTCGTTATTTCAAATGAATTTGAGAATTGCTCTTTCTATCTCTGTGAAAAATTGAGTGAGAATTATGATGGGGATTGCATTAAATCTGTAGATTGCTTTTAGAAAGATGGCCATTTTTACTATATTAATCCTGTCAATCTATGAGCATGGGAGATCTTTACATCTGCTGAGATCTGCTTCGATTTCTTTCTTAAGGAACTTGTCATACACATTTTCACTTCATTGGTTAGATTCACACCATGGTATTTTATATTATTTGTGACTATTATGAAGGATGTCATTTCTCTAATTTCTTTCTCAGCCTGTTAATCTTTTGAGTAGAGGAAGACTACTGATTTGTTTGAGTTAATTTTATATCCAGCCACTTTGCTAAAGTTGTTTATCAGGTTTATGAGTTCTCTGGTGGAAGCTTTGGGGTCACTTAAGTATACTATCATATCATCTGCAAATAGTGAAATTTTGACTTCTTCATTTTCTATTTGTATCCCTTTGACTTCCTTTTGTTGTCTAATTGCTCTGGCTAGGATTTCCAGTACTATATTGAATAAGTAGGGAGAGAGTGGGCAGCCTTGTCTTGTCCCTGATTTCAGTGGGATTGCTTCAAGTTTCTCTCTATTTAGTTTGATGTTGGCTACTGGTTTGCTGTATATTGCTTTTACTGTGTTTAGGTATGGGCCTTGGATTCCTGATATTTCCAAGACTTTTAACATGAAAGGATGTTGAATTTTGTCAAATGCTTTCTCAGCATCTAGCGAGATGATCATGTGGTTTTTTTTCTTTTAGTTTGTTTATATAATGGATTACACTGATGGATTTCCAAATATTGAACCACCCCTCCATTCCTGGGATAAAGCCTACTTGATCATGTTGGATAATTTTTTTTGTTGTGTTCTTGGATTTGGTTTGTGAAAATCTTATTGAATATTTTTGCTGCAATATTCATAAGAGAGATTGGTCTGAAGTTCTTTTTCTTTGTTGGGTCTTTGTGAGGTTTAGGTATTAGCGTGATTGTGACTTCATAGAATGAATTTGGTAGTTTTTCTTTTGTTTCTATTTTGTGGAAAAGTTTGCAGAGAATTGGTATTTAGCCTTCTCTGAAGGTCTGATAGAACTCTGCACTAAAACCGTCTGGTCCTGTACTTTTTTTGGTGGGGAGACTTTTAAGGACTGTTTCTATGGCTTTCAGGGTTATGGGAGTGTTTAGATGATTTATCTGGGCCTGATTTAACTCTGGTTACTAGTATTTGTCTAGAAAGTTGTCCATTTCTTCCAGATTTTCCAATTTTACTGAGTATAGGCTTTTGCAGTAGGATCTGATGATTTTTTGAATTTCCTCAGTTTCTGTTGTTTTGTCACCCTTTTCAGTTCTGATTTTATTAATTTGGATGCTGTCTCTGTGCCCTCTGGTTAGTCTGGCTAAGGGTTTATCTATCTTGTTGATTTTCTCAAAGAACCAGCTCCTGGTATTATTGATTCTTTGTATTGTTCTTTTTGTTTCTACTTGGTTGATTTCAGCCCTAAGTTTGATTATTTCCTGATATCTACTCCTCTTTGGTGTGTTTGCTTCCTTTTGTTCCTGAGCTTTCAGGTGTGTTGTCAAGCTGCTAGTGTATGCCCTCTCTAGTTTCTTTTTGTAAGCACTTAGATCTATAAGTTTTCTTCTTAGCATTGCTTTCATTGTTTCCCTTAAGTTTTGGTATGATGTGTCCTCATTTTCATTAAATTCTAAAAAGTCTTTAATTTCTTTCCTTATTTTTTCCCTGACCACATTATCATTGATTAGAGCATTGTTCATTTCCCAAGTGAATGTGGGCTTTCCATTGTTTTTGTTGTTATTAAAAACCAGCCTTAGTCCATGGTGATCTGATAGGATGCAAGGGATTATTTCAATCTTTTTGTATCTGTTGAGGCCTGTTTTGTGACCAATTATATGGTCTATTTTGGAGAAGGTACCATGAAGTGGTGAGAAAAAAGATTTATTCTTTTTATTTAGGATGAAATGTTCTATAGATATCTGTTAAATCCATTTGGTTCATAACTTCTGTTAGTTTCACTGTATCTCTTTTTAGTTTCTGTTTCCATGATCTGTCTATTCCTGAGAGTGGGATGTTGAAGTCTCCCACTACTATTGTGTAAGGTGCAATGCGTCCTTTGAGCTTTAGTAAGGTTTCTTTTATGAAAGTGGATGCTCTTGCATTTGGAGCATATGTGTTCAGAATTGAGAGTTCATGTTGGTTGACTTTTCCTTTGATGAGTATGAAATGACCTTCCTTATCCTTTTGTGATAGCTTTAAGTTGAAAGTCGATTTTATTCTATATTATAATGGCTACTCCAGCTTGTTTCTTAGGGCCATTTGCTTTAATTATTGTTTTCCAGCCTTTTACTCTAAGGTGGTGTCTGTCTTTGTCACTGAGGTGTGTTTCCTGTATGCAGCAGCAAAATGCTGGGTTCTGTTTATGTATCCAGTCTGTTAGCCTATGTCTTTTTATTGAGGAATTGAGTCCATTGATGTTAAAAGATATTAAGGAGAGGAGATTGTTGCTTCCTGTTATTTTGTTATTAGCAGTGGCATTGTTTGTGTGACTATCTTCTTTTTGATTTGTTGGAAGAAGATTACTTTCTTGCTCTTTCTAGAGTACAATTTCTGTCATTGTATTGGAGTTTTCCCTCTATTATTCTTTGTAGTGCTGGATTTGTGAAAATGTATTGTGTAAATTTGGTTTTGTCATGAAATATCTTTGTGTCTCCATGTATGGTAATTGAGAGTTTTGCTGGGCTGGCAATTGTGTTCTCTTAGGGTGTGTATGTCATCTGTCTAGGATCTTCTGTCTTTTATAGTATCTAGTGAGAAGTCTGTTGTAATTCTGATAGGTCTGCCTTTATATGTTACTTGTATTTTTTCCCTTACTGCTTTTAATATTCTTTCTCTGTTTTGTGCTTTTGATGTTTTGATTATTTGATTGTTATGTTACAGGGGTATTTCTTTTCTGGCCTACTCTAGTTTATGGGCATCTTGTTCTTTAGGTTAGGGAAGTTTTCTTCTATAATTTTGTTGAAGATATTTATTGGCCCTTTAAGTTGGGAATCTTCACTCTCTCCTATACCTATTACCCTTAGGTTTGGTCTTCTCATTGTGTCCTGGATTTTCTGGATGTTTTGTGTTAAGAACCTTTTGCACTTTGTGTCTTCATTGATAGTTGTGTCAATATATTCTATGATATCTTCTGCACCTGAGATTCTCTCTTCTGTCTCTTGTATTCTGTTGGTGATGCTTGCATCTATGACTCCTGATTTCTTTCCTAGGTTTTCTATCTCCAGGGTAGTCTCCCTTTGAGATTTCTTTATTGTTTCTACTATTTTTATATCCTGGATGGTTTTGTTCAATTCCTTCACCTGTTTGGTTGTGTTTTCTTGTAATTCTTGAAGGGGTTTTTGTGTTTCCTTTTTAAGGGCTTCTACCTGTTTACCTGTGTTCTCAATTTCTTTCAGAGTGTTATTTATGTCCTTCTTAAAGTCCTCTATCATCAACATTAAAAGTGATTTTATATCTGAATCTTGCTTTCCTGGTGATATGGGGAATTCAAGACTTTCTATTGTGGAAGAACTAGGTGCTGATGATGCTAAGTACCCTTGGTTGCTGATGCTTTTGTTCTTGTACTTGCCTTTCGCCATCTGGATCTCCTTAATGCTACCTGTGCTGTCTCTGACTGGAGTCTGTCTTTCCTATTATCTTGGCTGTGTCAGAACTGTTTGGGGTGGGTGTTGCTGCTGGGTTTAGAGCTGAGGCCCAGGATCTGCTCATTGCTGGGGGGTGCGGGGGCATAACAGAAGGAACCTGTGCCCTGGGAGAGGAATTAATTTCTGAGCCCCAGTGGGTCCCAGTTACTCCCTGTTTGGGGCGGGCTATTGCTGTCTCCTTACCTAAGATACTGCGGGGGGGGGGTGTTAAAGTTCCTGAGAGCCCCACCTCTTCTGGGTTTTGAGGGATTGGGTACAGAGCTGAAGCTCAGAATCTGCTCAGTGCCCTGGCGCAGACAGGAAGGAACCAGTGTCCTGGGCCAAGAGTGAATTTCTGGGTCTCAGTGGGTCTTAATTACTCCCTGTTTGAGGCAAGTGTTGATGTCTCCTTACCTAAGATACTGCTGGGGTTGACAAGTTTAGAAGTTAACAAATGGTAGCTATATTGTTTTCTGCTATTATAACCTCTCCATGGTACCAAATGCAGAAAATTGTGCCCAGGAGTCAGGAAATTAAGTTCGTGCTCTAAATAGTCTAGAGCCGAAACAAAAATTTATCTTACTCAACATGAAATTTTTGTCTCCAAGAGAGGTAAATATCATTCTACCTTCTACCTATCATTTTGTTAATCAGCCCTGTAAGCTGGAGTTTGGGAATCCACAAATATCAAGTGTACTGGATGTCTAGTCCTTCCATCAATGGTGGTGGTAGGAGTCAGAAGAAATCCATGAGGCAGCTCATGCACTTGCTGCCCACTGCACTAATTCTGTTTTTCACTTTGGTTGGTAATGACCTTGAAAAAACAAACAAAAAACTCCTCTAATAACCCAGGGTCATTGAAGTGAATGAAAGGTCAAGTCTACAAGTCTCTACTGTCTTAAGGCTTTGAAGTCTGCTGCCCTGTGGAAATCTCTAGTTTATTAGAAGACAATGTCTTTCTTCTTGTTGGTACCTTATTCTGCAGTGTGTCCTCCTCAAGATCTCAAAGTGTCAGCTGTCAAAGAATTTTGATGTAAGATAGTTTGTTTACTTTTACAAATGAAGCCCTCTCTAGAGTATACTTATTGTAGGTAAGAAAATTTTAAGACGAGGGACATTTGCAAACCTATTTCTGCCTGTTCCATTTGCATTTGTCATGAAGAACATTGAGTTGAGATGATGCTGTCTGCTCACGTCGGTCAGCTCAGGACATTATTGACAAGGAGCTTTCCCTGCAAGGCAAACTGAGAATCGCAGCATGTATGTCATGTGTCTGAATTCACAGTCAATTCAGGCATAAACACGCACTCTTACAGCTCAAAGCCTCACAATAGACATGAACTCTGCGACTGAGGTATGCCCACAACCCAAGAGTTTCAAAAGCCATATATGCCAGAGCATGGAAATATACGCAAAATTATTCTTTCAAATCTTTTCTTAGTAAATATCAGCCTTCTAAGCTATTTCTTAGCCGCTCTCCAGCTTTCAATATCTTTTCATTATGGTCCCCTACATTCCTTTCTCAGTATTTAGAGGTCACTCACTGTCATTCACTTAACATATTATATATTATAATGATTATGATAATCTTTCAAACTAGAAATTATTTATAATATTACCTTTGTGGGGGAAGCAAAAACTGTCTAGCTATGTATCACTCTTGGCCATCTCCCAGATGATGTTGTCTCTTCATTGAAATACGTGTACTCTATCTTTCTTGAGATGCCCTGTACAGATTTCCTATGTATATTCTAATCATAGCAGTGATCACAAAATGAAGCAAGATGTCCGATAATTAGTTAAATCTAGAGGTGCGCCAAGACAATGTGCTTTCCATGCTAAACGTGCAGTTTTGCCCACCAATTAAAATCCATTCCTAAGACAATAGGCAAACCTGAAACCTGTGACATATGAAGTTTGTGAACTTCCACTATCACCGACTTGTTGAAGTCCTGACCCAGACTGATGGCAACACCTCCTGGTCTTGTCCATTGCTGTGCCCATCGAGCCTGAAATAGTGTTTGCTGTCCAATAAAGATTTATTAAGTAAAAGTTAAATAAAGGAAAAGGAATTCTTTCCACATCATGAATACCTTCTATCTCATATACATGCTAGTGTTTATTAATGAGGATTATGAGTTAGGAGCCTCACTCCCATTCCCTTCAAGTGTAAGGAGTAAGCTCAATGCTTTTATTTCAACAGCTTCCTAATTTTGTACTTTTGCATGATTTTTCCTGACTTTTATCAGCTTATTTGGAGTATATCTAAAATTCGTGAATTTTAAGTGTGTAATTTGGTAAAAGTTTGCAACTATGTGCATCTGCGTAATTGATACCATAAAGAACATTTCTATCACCTCAGGGAGCTCTCTGTGCCTCTGTGTACTCTCCCTGTTCCTTACTCACCTGCAGACTGGTCTTTGTGTTACAGTGGCTTGGCCTCTCCCAGATTTATATTACTTATGAACGCAATTGCACAGCAGAGTCTTTCGCCTGACTTTTGAGATTTATCTCTAACGAGTGACAGAGGTCCTCTGTACCTGTTTTTGATTTGGAGGAGTGATTGTAGAGGAAGCTGTTCTAACTGCAGTTGACTCCAGAGCCTGTGCTTTTAATCGTTACATTATTATGGTTTTGAATAAAAATATTTGTCTTCATACTCTCTGGTGTAGCTTTCCTGGTCAAACTCTTTTCTCCAATTGTATTTCCTCTACCATGGTATGGCATTAATTGCTATAATAGCATAATTGGCATATGGTCTGCCATATTGCCCCATTTGTGACTCTTTTAAAACATGCTCTGTCTGTCCTTCCCCAAATCCTCATTTTCTACCATATTTAGTGCATTTGTTATTCTCTTTGTTTAAATGCTGCTTCTTCTTTTATGTGTATGAGTGTGCATGTATGTGCACTGTATGTGTATCTAGTGTCCACAAAGGCCTGAAGACGGTTCTAGATATTAGAGTTAAAGTTGCAGAGAGGCATGAAATGCCATAAGAGCAGTGTTCTTAGCCCTGAGCCATTTCTCTAGTGCCACCATTTTTCACTTATAAGCAGTTGTCTTTGAACATCTGAACACCCTTTGTACATCTATGTGTTCCTTGCATCCTCCATTGTTGAGATCATCTTCCATTGATTTTATACATCTGAGTTCTTTGTCTTGTGAACTTACCTGAGTCTCTCAAATTGATCTGTGGGCCATAATATATGCCTTTCTTAGAGACTGTTGTCACTTGTGGTGGTCGATTCTTCACCTTTTAAACTTCTCACACTAAAACAAAAAGTCTCTGAAAGAAAGCAGCAATAGCATATTATCCCTCTTTGGGCACAGTCTGCCGGGGCATGCTCAGACTGAACAAACATCTATCTCCATCTGTACTTAAAAGGAAGCTCATTCCTTCCTACCAGTCCTTCAGAAGACTCTGCCTACATATTACTTTGTACTATGTAGGAAGCTGGCTCAAGGCCCAGTCACAATTATGTGAGGACTACATCCCAGTACCTTGGAAGGTGCTTGATACTTCCTAAACATTACTAGGTACTTGTTATGGATATTTAGGTACTGACCTGGGGATACAGGTGACTCAGTCTGTGAAGTGTTTGCTATGAGAACATGAGGACCTGAGTTTAATCTCTAACACCCCTGTGAAGAAGCCAGTCACCACAGTCCATGCCAGTAATCCCAACACTGGGGAGGCAGAGGCAAAAGAAATTAGACTGGTCCTCCAGTATAGCTAAATTGATGAGCTCCTGGCTCAGTGAGAGACCCTGTCTCAAGCAATGCACAAGTGACCAAGCAAGACAGCTACTCACTTTGATTTCTCATTTCTACATGCTCACACACACACACACACACACACACACACACACACACACACACACACACACCAAAAGAATAGTCATTTGTTGACAGTGTTCTTTGGTCAAGGCACAAAGCATATTAGAAAATCTAGATTGATTGGGCAACTAGACTTCAAAGGAATTAATGGTTTAGTGTTCACCCTGTCTCTCTGGTTAACATAGCTGAAACCACATCAAGCTGTTTAGGGCCTTAGACACTAAATTTAGGTCTTTTTTTTTTTTTTTTTTTTGAAACTTTATGAAATCAATCCCTTTCCTGCTATACTTCCTGTATTCATTCTCAAGACTCTTGGCCATGCTCTGTTCTTACTGAGATTTTTTTACTTACCAGAACACCACTACCACCACCACCACCCCACCACCACCTGACTTATAAGAAATTGTTATTTTAAGACATACTCTTACTGCTACCCAAGCTAGTTTCCAGTTCCTGGGCTCAAGAGACAGATCTGGCCTCAGCTTCCTGAGGTCAGAGATTCCAAGCATATGCCATCCCCAGCTCCTTCCCTCCTGATTACCTTAGTTAATACTTCTGGTCTTTCAGATCTCAGCCTAGACGTAACTTTCTCAGAGAGAGAGACAGAGCCCTTCAACTCCCCTCTATGTCCTCTTTTTTAAAGAGTTGTTTCCTCTCAGGACCCTCTACTTCTTCAGTGGACATAGTATTCAAGACTGAAGGAAAAACTTATTTTTAAGTGCCTTTGCTCCTCCAGTAAACCTACCTACCACACTAGGACAGGAAAACACGTCTTCTTTAGTTCACTGTAGAATTGCTTTAGTCCAGTGTGTGTCATGGGACTTGATGTACATTTCTGGGACAGAGGGATATGGAACATATGGTTAATAAAGGGATGAATCTCCACTGCCACTACATTGTTAAAGTCTTTATCCAGATTGATGGTAATCACTTCTGGTCCGTCCCCTTTCTCGCTGAAAACTTCTCTGGATCTCTTAGTTTTACCCAAGTTGTCTTCTTACAGAAATGTGCTCATGACTCATGGCACATATGCCTGCCTCCCTCACTCCCCACAACCAACCAACATGACATCCAATACATCTAAATTCAAATTTAGATCATATTAAAATTCTCTCACCAAAACGAGAAGACACATTCTAGTCAAATCTGAATCCTCCCCGTCTCCCACGCCCTTTTAGCTTTCTTCAGTCTTTGTAGCTTATAGTCTCAGACTTTCCAGTCCTGTAACTTCGGTGCCAATTAGTAGCTATCAGTGTCTCCGTATCTCATGGTTTTGTTCCAATTAATTATTCAGCTCTGAGAGTCTTTTTCTTGTACTCTTTATCTAATTTTTCCCCTCCAGGATCACAATTTTTTTTCTTTTCAGAGACTCCAGAAGCTGAAAGAAACCCAGGTCACTTCTATTTGTTTTTGAGGTTTAGATTTTATACTTTTTTATAGGCAAACGCAAGAGCAGAGATACAAATTCAGGCATGGATTTTATGTGCTGTATATTCTCCATCAGCTTATCCAGGTGGACTTTTGGGTCCTATTGTAAGTTCCAAGGGGTAACTTTTGTGAATATGTCCTTGAGGATATGCCTTGTTCTCCAGCTTCCTTATTGACTTTAATCTAAGAGGCCAATCAATGGCCATTGCAGTTTCTAGTTTGGGCAGTTTTTCCTCTTTTCACGTCCTAGGATTGGATAGGAATAGCTTGCTGTTTTTTTAACCTCTGGGATGTTCTGATATCCTTTAGCTGTTTCCTTTAGCCTAGCCCACATCTTTGTTCCTGTCTCCTTGGTTACATCCTCTTCAGTTGCCCCACTGATTTGAACCTTCCCATTCCTAAGAGAGACATAGTTAAATGGTTTAAATATTAAGGGTAACATGTGAGTGCTGTCATCAAAAAATGATTGTGTATAAAGTTCTGTTCATGGGGTCTGGAAAATACGTGAATCCAGTGTGCACTGCAAGCACTGGAGTCTTGTTGTGAGGGTTGTGAGTGAATCGTTTTCAGTCCTTCCATTGATCCTTCACACTCTAATCTGTGAGGTGAAAAGGCCTCTGGAAATGGCACCAAATTTAGTTCTTTTTATTACTAGCCAATTTCCTAGCTATGGGGAAAAGAGGATATCTACTGAAGTGAAATAAAATATTTATGCTTATGATGTCAGATCGGCTGATGACATGTATAAGTATAGCTGGAATTTTGGAACTTGCAGTATCCGTGTGTACTTGATTCATCATTTTCTAAGTGACCAATACATACTCCTTGTAGTTTACAAGACAATATTTGTACAGTTTTCCTTCCAAGTTATTAATATTCTCTTTGAAGTTGGGAAATTGCAGCGAGATAAATTGGATTTGATACCTTTTTTAAAAAAAAAAATAAATAAATAAAATGCTTAAAGGAAAAAAATATCAAATGCCCAGGAACTACTTTTGGAGCAGTGAGCCCTTCATAAAAGGCTGTTGGTCATGTTCATGACAAAATCAGCAAACTAATTCGTCCAAGAGTTCCATTGCCAGGTGGTCCATGAGCACACAGAAGAATTAACCAAGGCTTCAGCCCTGAGAGCACAGCCCAGTCCCTGGAAACAGTGGCAGAAAAAGCTTTTATGTAACTGCCTGATACTAAAATAGAGATGTTTATTACACACAGAGGAAAATCACAGAGCGATCCAAAGAATGTTTTTATATTTGATTTTATAATTCCTCTTAAAAGTTCAAGGAAAAGGGTGCAAATTGGTTAGAGTGTTTTTTTTATGGATGGAAATCTCCGAACAATGAACATGCTATGGACGGTAGGGACAAACCGAATGGCTTTGCCCTTGATCGCTATAGTTAGATGTATGACACCATCTTTAAATGTGAGTACGCCATACATGTTGTTCCACTCCTTTGGACAGAAAAGGCCTCATTCTTTACAAGGCCAAGTGCCTTACATTAATTTGGACTGACTGACTCTTAATCTCTTATATTGCTGCTGAAATCAACAGGCTTCCTGGCCTGGGCATGGACATTTTGTACATTCTTGTTCTTGTTTGTCTTGCTTCTCTCATAAAGAGCTGCAGCTGGAAAAGTCTAGATGAATATATTGAATTAGCTTTACTGTTTCACTTGATCAAATGAAAGGGGCTCCCAAAAGTTCTCAACATTTTAAGTCAGTCAATTAAAATGGGCTCAGATGTCCAAAGATTAAATATAGAGTTAGAAGCATTTGCTTTTGATTTCACAAATGTGCTGGTCTGACCTTTTGGTTGTCCATAAAACACTCTTCCTTTGCACTGGCATATGTTTACTGTGTTTCTGTTCCAGTATTTGTCTTCCTTGGCCCAACTCAATCTGGGTTTGACAAACACCATTGTATTCTGTGTACTTTCCTTATTGATGACTCACTTAGCATTGGATACTGAGGTTTGAAGGAAGTTCTCCTGGAGGTGAACTGCTTTGGGGATAGTTTTATTCTTGAAAGTGGCCTTGTGGGAGAGACTGCCCCTATGCTGGCCTTGGGAGTTGCATTTTGTGTAGGTGCTGCTGGCGGCACACTGGGTTAACTATACCTGTCATGTTAAGAAGAGACAGTCCCAGAGACAAATAGTCAAACTGAAGTAACCTAATTCCCAATGGCACTGAGGTTGAAATAATGTTTCTGGATCTGCCCCGAATTTTACTGAAGATGAATTCTTAGCATTCTTGCATGTGGATGACATGCCATATACATAACTCGTCGAGTTAGTACAGCTTTTTGATACTGTTCCAAAGTCTGTGGTTCAAGACACAAACACTTCTTTTTGTTGTTGTTGTTGGTTTTTTTCGAGACAGGGTTTCTCTGTATAGCCTTGGCTGTCCTGGAACTCACTCTGTAGACTAGGCTGGCCGAAACAAACACTTCTTAACCATAACAATGCACTACCATTTTGTGCTTAATGAGTGTGCCAATTTTAAGTGCTGCAAACATAAAATAAAAACTGAATGGAAATTTCCACGTGAAAAATTCTGCTAATGATTGCTATATATTGGTGCACATATTCGAGATTAGGAGACAACCCATCAAGAAGTAGAAGAATATTATGCAGACTCCAGTAGTCACTATATAACTATATAAACTTCCATGCATATAGATAGATAGATAGATAGATAGATAGATAGATAGATAGATAGATAGATAGAGATAGAGATAGAGATAGAGATAGAGATAGAGATAGAGATATATTCAATTTCATTATATAGCCCACTCATGCTGGCCTTAAACTTGCAGTGCCTCAGTTTCCCAAGCGCTGGGGATTCAGTCCTGCAACACCACACCCAGATTTAATTCAGCACCTTGAGCTCCTGGTCTCATAACAAGGGAGAATTATTATAAGATGAATAATCAAAGTAATGTCTATGTCTTCTGGTTCAAACAGTCAGTACAACTATGTTTTGAGCTGTTCTCTCCCCTCCTCTTTTTACTTGTCAGTATGGTATCTGAGTATTTGGAAAGAATGGCCTTGGGCATTTCATGAATGGCCTTGGGCAAGAAAGTCTCAAATAAATAGAGTGGATGGGTATCATCCCTTGGTTGATGTCAACTTTGGAAGCTGGAACTATGAAACGGTCTCTGTTCAGGGACCTTCCTTTTACATGACTGCCATGTTTTCTCCCTGTTTCCATGCTTGAGGCCATAATGACATGCCTGCTAGAGTGCCAAATATGATTTACTTGAGAGACGAATTGGATTATAACAGTTTAATGTTTTAAAAAATATTATTCCCCTTACAGATATGTTGTCTCTAGAACTGAAGCCTTGCGCAGACCTCTCAGATTGGTCTAAATACACTGAGGTCTATTGGATGAGCATTTCAAATCATCTGCTTTAATTTTGTAATTTGTCACTTTCCTTACTCTTTCATCTGCAAGTGTCCACTCTTATAGGACATCACTTCATTAGTTCTGATGCATAACAATGTATTTAAATCAGTGTGTATTGAAAGAATCCAGGGTTCAGATTCTAAGATGTGTGGAACCCATTAATTTGTCTATGAACATTAATGGTTTTCTGTATTAAAAAAAAAAAAACTACTATCCATTGATGGTTATTCCTCTGTGACTGTATTTTCTGCTAAATATATTCTACTTAAGTAATATCAGTATTGTTTCAATTTTTCTTACATTTTCTGCCTGAAATATTTGAAAACACTTAAGTAACCTGTTGACCCATGTTTTTCTTTCAGCTTTTGAAATATGTCTGGTTTTTGTTGCTACTATTGCTATACTTATTGGTTTTCTGGTTTTCTTTTTATGGATGTTCTTTTATCCTTGTTTCCCATGTCACCTTTGGCCATGTGGCCATCACTGAGGAAGCTAGCAGGAAATACTTGTGGTGAATGCCACAGACCAATGGTGCAGGCGTTGCTTTGCTTGGAGACAGGGATGGAAAGGTTGGGGAAAGTCCTGGGTTCAGTGTGTGTAGCTGGAGTTGAGTTTACCTGGCCTTGAGAAGGGCTTGACTCGTAAGACCAGAGTCCACAGTCGTTGACCTTAGATGAGGATTCATGAGGAAGAGTATGTTCTTTTAGATACATTAGGAACAGTAACTAAAAGTTGAGGAATATGAGTGTTATGCTTTCACTATGCCTGTGAGGGTACCACTAACACGGGTCTAGTTTGGTGTTCTTCTTCAGCACTCTCTGATTCTGAGGCGTTCTCCTGGCAAAAGCATCTCTCTTTTTTTTTTTCCTCCACTCCTGCCTCACTGTTCCTTGGCCACTGCATATTGCTGTTGGTTCTTCTGGTTTTTTTTTTTTTTCTCTTTTGTTTTTTGATCTTTCCTTGCCTTTACTCTCACAAAGCAAAATTCTAGTCGATACCCATTATTCAACTGCCACCCACCTTTGATGCTCTACACTTTCTTGAGGTCCAAGTTTTCCTCTGAGCTCCAGGTGACCTGCCTGCCCTTGAAACTTATGTGCTGATTTTTCAAAAGTACCTTAGATATTTAAAACTTTGTCTTCTTGTGTTTCATGTCTCAAACAGCAATGCAAGTCATGCAAACGATGGATTTAGGGCAGTGGTTCTCACCCTTCCTAATGCCGTGACCCTTTAATACAGTTCCTTATGGTGTGGTGACCCCCAACCATAAAGTCATTTTTGTTGCTGCTTTGTAACTATGAGTTTGAATTACAGTTAATTTACATTCACTTACATTAATTGTAATGTAAATATTTTTGGAGGTAGAGGTTTGCCAAAGGGGTCCTGACCACAAGGTTGATTTAGATTGTTACAGTTTCATTTCTGCGGCTGTGATAAAGCGCTCGAAGCAAAACCAAAACAAACAAGTAAATCAAACAAACAAAAAACA
This sequence comes from Rhabdomys pumilio, assembly GCA_030674055.1. NCBI lineage: Eukaryota > Metazoa > Chordata > Mammalia > Rodentia > Muridae > Rhabdomys > Rhabdomys pumilio. The sequence goes on along the minus strand of JANHMN010000017.1, from coordinate 6,849,211 downwards.
CAAACAACTTAAGTGGGGAAAGGATTATTTGGCCTATAGTTTCAGGTCACAGTCCATCACTGAGGGAAGCAGGGTAAGAATTTCAACAGGAACTTGAAGCAGAGACCATAGGACAACACTGCTGGATGGGTTCCTTGCAGCTTAGCCCACATTTGTGGATAGCTCAGGACAGCAACACAGGAATGGAGATACCACAGGTGTTGGGCCTTACAGCATCAATGTTTTTGCAATCAAGACCACATTCCACCGATATGCCTGGAGCACACGGTGATCTGATCTGGTCAGTTCATCAGTGGGAATCTTCTCTCAGCTGTAACAATGACAGCTGAGGTTAACTAGGACACAGGCCATCCTTGTCTGTGTTTCTCTTGTCCACTCAACCACACACCCAAGTTGTATCTTGTCTTTAACCATCTCCAAAACACATCTTCTTGCCTGTTTTATCCTCACTTCCTAGATTTAAACTGTTGCCATCATGTCTTTGAACATATAAAGGTCTCTGTACAAGATTCAACTAATTCTTCCATCCACATCATTTTTATGGGAGATTTCGGTGCTTTCCTGTTACTGTCCAAAGAAACAAAATAACGAAAGCCCATGGCAGTAATGACAAGTCCTATGGAAGCCACATCTGCTTTTCTAGTTTAGCTAAAAACATTCTGCTCCACCTTATGCTGTGGCATCTATTTCCACAGTCACACCAAATTCTCTCCAATTATTCAGCCTTTGGTAAAAAAAAAATTTCTATACTAAACCATTGGCAACTCTGCTACATTGGACAGTTTTCTTAGAAGTACTCTCTCGTGTGGTTGCATGTACATTTCCTATATGGCACGTAAAACAAAAATTTATTATCTATTTGTGTGATTATCATCTGTAAAATGGTAGTCCACAAATTAAGCAGGGCAGACGAACCTTATATGTTCAAATATCTGCTTCTTGGGATTTGGTTAGCTGTTCAAGTTTGTCATTTAATTAAGTAAATGTTTTGCTAAAAGATAAATGTCCCTTTGGTGGGAATGGAGACTTAACTATAAACAAGCATCAAAGACGTGACTGAGACAAGATAGACAAGATTACAACAGATCATACATAAATGATTTGAAGATGAAATACTATGATTAGGACAGAGATGGCGGGACAGAAGTCTTCCAGGTGGACAGAATAAGTACATTTGACTTCCAGGTTTGGTGTGTGTGTGTGTGTGTGTGTGTGTGTGTGTGTGTGTGCACGCCTGCTTGTGCCCCATGTGTGAATTCATGCATACATGATAGTAAAAACGATGTAACTAGCTAATGCTCCCACCAAGTTCAGAATTGTAACTGTTCACACATTTCAGAGAAACTTACTGACAAGAAACCACTAGTGTCAGGTGGGGAAAGCCCCTGTACAAGCCAACAGACTCTCTGTCACATAAATAACCCCTATTCAGAGACCCTAGAGCAATTCTACTATTTTTATATTAAACCTTGTTTTACATAAAATACTTTTTTCCCACCATTGGCTCATTCAAGTTTGTGATTTCCTAAGAGCTCTTGCCAGGAAAGTCACTTCCATTGAGCTTCTTGGCACTGAGAAACTGCTACCATCAGCCACAGTGTGATTATAGTCCAAAAATAAAGATGAGATTCCAGAATGGAGCAACTTGAGGATAAAATCTACTGAAACTTGAGTCTGTAGAAAACTCTAATAAGTGGCATCTATGGTACAAATTTCAGTGTGGCCTTTCTTAAACCATGAGTTTATTGACACCAGAGAAGATTAAAAGTTGAGATTTCAACAAATAATTTTAGAGTTCCCACTGTTAACCAGGAATTCTACATGCTGATGTTTGATGATTGTTGGTATATGGTGCATATGTAAGTGTGTAGTCAGTCACTCTTCCTGGTTTAGGAGGCAGAGTCTCTCACTAAATCCAAGGTTCACCAATATGGCTAATTGGCTATCTAGCATGCTCCAGAGATCCTACTATTCTTCCCTAGTACAGGAGTTATAAACATGTTCTACCATGCATGTATTTTTGTAGGTGCTGACAATCTAAACATAGAGTCTCGTGTTTGTACAGCAAGCGTTTTAACAAATGAGCTATCCAGTATATTCAAGTCAGGATATTCACGACACTTTAAGAAACAGCAAGTTTATTCCATTACCTATTGGGGTTGTAGATGCTGGTCAAAGTTTTCTAGAGATACTGAACTGGTAGTAGGCACTCAGATTCACATGGGCATAGATGCTGTAGCTTGAGATGGAGTGGGGATATAATGGCTGACTGGGTCCCATCATTATCAAGACTAAGAAGGCTTATTGCAAGATGGACCCTGTATGGTTCAGTCTAGATCAAATGTCCTAGAATCTGAGGCAACTTTCATAAACCCTACAGTCCAGGCCAGAGAATTTAGGATTCTGATGGCCAAGTGTGAGATATTACATCCTAGCTCTGAGCAGGAGAAAAAGAGACATTAGTTTATCTTTTCTTTTGTTCGTTCTGGATCCCTAATTGACTAATGTTTTTCCACATTGTCTATATCTAGATCACTGAAATTAACACAGAGATTACCTCTACACCCACACACACATGAGTAACATTTTTCCATCTCTCCCAATATTCCTTAATTCACCTAAGTGTGAAATAAATCAGCCTAGACAAATTAAAAATATTGAAAAATTATTTGCAACCATTTTTTTTTTCTGTAATAAAATATTTTTGTCAAAGCATCCTGATCTCCTTCAGTTTTTTTTTATTGTACTGACAGAAACCTCAGCCATCCTGGGGTTCTTGGTGTCTCTGTGTAGAGATTAGTTATTTACACGAGAGTGTAAAGAACATATTGGGCTTTGTGAAGCCTTTATGATTCTGGTGACTTTTGTGTGTTTGACCGGGAGTTGGTAAACAGGTTATGACCTACTTTCTGAGTTGCTACTTACTCTAAAGCATGAAGAATGTTTCTGTTATGAGTTGGTTCTACTTTTGCTGGACATTATTTTCATTATCAATTTTATGGTCTACATCATGATGATTCAGTACACACATACACACACACACACACACACACACACACACACACACACCATTACACTGTATACACACCACCTTTCTTCACTGACTCATTATTTTGATAGTTGTAGCTACTTAATAACAGTTAACTATGATAAGTTAGCATAAACTGTGCTATATGCCACAGAAGATTTTTTTCGGAGAGCAGACTCTTACAGAGCCAGAAAACTGAGCCACATTATCTGTTTGGAAACCCATTATGGTCATTGCACTCTCTAGTCTTCCCAGTAAAGTCAGCTGGGGGAATTCTTTCTGCCTGCACAATAAAATGATATTATCCAATCAGGATCAAGTTGTCGTGTTCAACACTAGAATGTGAATGGTACCTTTGGTTTCCCAAAACAAAAATTACTGGTTTTATGTCAACAGCTTCTACATGTAATAGTATACAGCTGGTTTTGTTTGTCCCATAATAATTTAAATAAGCACTTGGCTTTATTAGCCTCTCTTTCCATAGAAATTATTGCATCTCAGTTCTTTAAAAAGACAAAATAAAACGAAGACTATTATTGGTTACTTTAAGATGGTCACTGTCTATATAAGTCCTCATGGTTCAAAATACTTAGTAATCAAATATGACACGAGTTCCTAAGCAGTAAGCTACCCACCCTGTATTTTTAGCATACCATTTTCTTTTTCAGAAAAAAAAATATGCTTTTCCTGTATGGTTCCCAATTGCCTCAGTAAAGAGGCATCAACATCATCATATCTCTCTTGATTCAGAGATGGCTGATGTACCAACAGATAGTGCTGGAAATCGTATCTATGTAGATTTCTCTTATTTCTCCCTTTTGTACATTGGAACCTTGTGCTAGCAGTTGGAATTCTCAGGACTTTACAGACAGTCCCCTGGCACTAAGCTCTGATACAGTGTTCTTCCCATGTTGTGAAAACGAGCATTCAGGATGATGACATATGGAAGGTAGGGAGTGGTGGGACGGATCTATAGAGGCCTCCTCCCCAGGACTGTGTGCTCAAATGAAGAGGCTATCATGGTGGACAGTAAGGTCCTCTGTTGGTGTCTTCCACGGGTATTAGGGAGAAACATTGAACTGAGTTATAAATATGTGTTCAAATGACTTAACTTTGCAGAAACAACTGAAGAGTTACGACAACTGAATAGCTGTGGGTCTGCTCCGGCTCACCACCTTCTATCATCAAGCTGTTAGGAAACATACAGGCGCTATTGGGAATTTAGGGGATTTGGATTAAGCTTCTTAAGTTTTTATATGTCTTTGATTTTCTTATGGCTTCCATTAATTAGATAAGCAATTGAAAGTGTTTTTTTAAGACTGATAATATTTTTTAAATATTAGAGACATCTGAAAATAGCACTTAATTGCTCTTTCTGTTGTTTGTTTTGTTTTTGTTTAGAATCAAAGTCTCACTATATAACCTTTGCTGGCCTGGGACTTGCTAGGTAGACCAGGCTGGCCTTGAACTCAGTGATCTGCATGCCTCCACTTTGCCAAGCTGGGATTAAAGGCATACACCACCTCACCTGGATTCCTTTACCATATTGTAAAGAAGAATGCTTTAGAAAACTGGATATGAATTTTATTTTATCAAATGTAAATAATTGGTTTTTTCTGCAAAGAAGTTGCTCATCTTTCTTGGCTTCACTTTCATCTTGAAAAGAATTCTGTCATTAACCTATTTGATGGTTGTTACTGTGGTAAATAGCTAAATTGGAAACGCCTCAAATTAAAGAATAGGCTCAATAAATATCCTCTCTTTTATGAATTGTCGTAGGCTAAATTCTGACAGAATCCATTAATCACTATTTTTTTAACCTTTGTATATTCCTGTATGTGTGTGTGTGTTTGCATATGTGTGGGTATGTGTGTATCAGGATGAGCTTGTGAGATTCAGGGACAACATTTGGTAGACACCTCTCTCCTTATGCTGGGTGGATCCTGAGAATTGAACTCGGTTGTCAGGATTGACAGTGAGTCCCTTCCAATACTGTTGAGCAGCAAAGGCCGTAGGACCAAGATATTTATAAATAACTAGTATTCTTAGCGTTCATCATTTTAAAAGCATAATTGGTTTTGTTGGCCATGTCAGTGATATAATGATTTGTTCATTTATTTATATATTGTGAGAAAGGATCTCTTTATGTTATTCATTCTGGCCATTCCAGAAGTCACTGGGACTGAGTCCCAAAATGGCCTCACACTTTTGACAGTCCTCCTGTCTCCACGCTCATGAGAGCTGGGATAGTATGTGTGAGCCAGCACACCGCACTGCACTTACTGTTTTTATTTAACGGTGTGCAGTCCTCTTTTTCTGACTTCAGCAGGTATGTGGTTTCATAAAAAGTTGCTTGATCACTCATTCACAACATAGTTATAGTGCTAAGATTTCAGCTTAAAGTACATGCATTATTGGTGACCTACTATAAAATTAATGTTTCAATAAAAAAATTATGATCACCAACATGATGTAAGAGTTTGACAAATAACCATTCTCCAACCAGTTCTCCAACAAATTACAACTCAGGAAAAAACAAAAACACTAGTTACATATGAAGAAATTTAATTTTAAATATAGAACTTAGTCGTTATAGAAAGTAGGGTCATGAAATTTTTTAAGGGCAAGTCACAATCATAAATTTAAATAGATTAGATTTTAATGGCACGAAAATGACAAGAACTATACCTCACTATCTGTGATGGTCTTACAGGCATACACAAAAAGGTTTTTAATCCTATTTTGACACTAACTACCTGGGTGGCCTTAAGTGGATAAACCCAGTAATCTTTCTGTTAAAAATATAGATAAAGAAATGTACTGTTTGCTAAGTCTACTTACAGTCCACATATGAGAGTGAAATGGAGTAGCATTGTAAAGAATGTGCGTACTCACATTCTGATGACCTCAAGACCACTGAAAATGTCCATGAGTCATCCTTAACCATGTAGCTTTCCAGGTGTACCCTGAAAGCGGTGAATACTTCATGTTGTGGATTTTTGGACTCTTCACTTCATGCTAAGTACCATGCTGTACTAGCACATATTCCACAACAGAATATCCTGTTCCTTTTACAGATATCACCCCCACTTACTTGAACTGTGTGGTTTTCAGAGCTTCCAACCAAAGGTGAACTCTTGATTTGCTATGCTGTGTTTTACATGTGCTCTATTTTAGAGAAAAGACATGCAATCTTTTCTCCAGGTAGAAATTATTCTTTATCTTAAAAAATGGAGCATAAGTCAGATTGTATGCATCAGACTATGATGGTTCCTGGTCGAGACATATACTGGATATGTTATAGATGTTCTCTCCCAAAATAAGATATTGAGTAAGACACTTGTCTTCTGCCCACTTCGTTTTCTCTTCTCCCTTCTCTCCCCCGGACTTTTATTTCCTTTCCTGTCTTTATCTTCTTTGCATCCTAGGAAATAAACAGTAGAAATGTAAACATTTTCATTGTTAAAGAAATTATAATCTTAAGAATGTAAATCCATGAGACAAAGTCATCCCCAGGATTTTCTGATTTTTAAGTTGAGCAGCTGATAAGAGCAAGGATCTGATATTAACAGCAGTTTTCTATATTTTGTGCATTAATGTCTATAATCACGTAGTTTGCTTTTGCTTTAGCTTTTATTGAGATAATTCGGCTGCACCATTTGATGTATCTATTTAATTCAATAGCAGTGCTATTCCAGAAGGAGTTCAACTGGATTATAACCAAAGAGTAAAACCAACAATTTTTTTTGCAAATCATAAAGAATTTTGGTTTCATTTGCATTTTATCCCAATCTTTTGGGGAGTTGTTATAAATATATGCTTAACTACTTTAATATACATTTGTTGTTATATTTGTTTTTAAGTCATTATGGGTCACATCGCTTCGGATCATCTGTGATGTGTTAAATGAGTGGCTGTCCTTGTGGTTTTCCAAGGCCTGGTATGAGTTAAAGTGAGAAGGATAGATTTCCACTGTCATGAATTCATGCTTAGGAAAGTTTATCCACTGTAAATGAAGTGAACTTTACCAGAACAAAAGGGAGGCAACCTTTTAAGTTTGGGGTGTGCTGACGACTATGGAAAGGTTTTCCCTTCTGTGTGTAGGCCATCTGGGTTTGTTAATGGGCATGACCGGGAGGAGAAATAAGCCTATTGTATCTATGGCAGGCTGCCTTAGCGAGGGCCAGAGCAGGCAGCAGGGGCTGAGCAGTACTCTTCCAATGCGAGAAGACAGTTTGAGAGAATAGATTTACATCTTAAGAGGAAGAGGACGGAAGTAGAATTGCTTTTCGAAGTGCCTGGCTTAGTAGGCATCCAGCCCTAGGTACAAATTTCAGACTGGTACAGACAGTCGTTCTTGTTTGTAGAACGAAGCAGTCTTCTTAAGAGATGGTGGAGTCCGTCATCCTAACGGTGTAGCACTTATCTGTGGAATGTGTAGTGTTCAGTCAAGTCTCTTGTATGTATTTATTGGGAGGAGGCAGAAAAACATGGTTTCAACTGGGAACCTGAAGTCTTTGAAGGCTAAGGTTGTGCCTAGTGGAGAAGAGAACTCCCAAGAGCATCACTAGAATCTGATCAAGGGGACAGTTTTGTCTGTAGAACATCTAAACTTTGGATTGCCTCAGTTTCCCCATCTGTAAAGTAGGGATAATAATAGTACTCACGGCATAGCAGTGGCACATAGCGCGATCTCAGTACATGTCCATTATTCTTCTTACTAGGCTTAAAGTGGAAGAATTGTGTCTGTCTACCATATTGTTTTTCTTTAACTAGCACAAGAGCTGGAAAGCACTAAGCTCATGCTTGGCACACAATAAGCATAATTCTAGAAATAACAGCAAAGGCTATAGGAGTCACAAATATATAGGTTCTGAGTTTCTTCATAGCTCGTGATGTTCACATATAAAATGATATCAAGATTACTAATTTTAGAATACTTGTGTTTTACAACATCAGTTTTATAAAATTATAATATGGCTATGAATCAATGAAGTCATGGTTGATCATGGTTGTAAAGTGCTTAGACACCGTTTTGTGTGCATATCTCTCAGGTTCTATATACAAAGCTCATTGCTTCAGCCTTTCTGAGCCCTCACCTCATTGTATATGCTGTCACATTACCCAGTTTATTTCTTTCTTCTTTTTTATTGATCATTTTATTCATTTACATCTCAAATGATATCTCCTATTCCAGTTACCCCTCCACAGACTCCTCCATCCCATTCCCCCTCCCCCTGCCCTTAGCCTCTACGAGGGTGCTCCTCTACCCACTCACCCCTCTAGCATCCCCCTATGCTGGGTCATCAAATCTCCACAGGACCAAGGGCTCCCCTCACATTGATGTCAGATAAGACCATCCTCTGCTACATATGTATCTGGAGCCATGGGTCTCCCCACCCCCCCACCATGTATACTCTTTGGTTGGTGGTTTAGTCCCTGGGTAGTCCAGTTGGTTGATACTGTTCTTCCTATGGGGTCTCCAGGCTCAGTTCAATGGTTGGCTGTAAGTATCCATCCGCATCTGAATTGGTCAGATGCTGATAGAACCTCTCAGGAGACAGCCATACCAGACTCTTGTCAACAAGCTCTTCTTGGCATCAGCAAGAGTGTGGGGGGTTGGTGTCTGCAGATGGAATGTATCCCTAGGTGGGGCGGTCTCTGGATGGTCTTTCCTTCAGTCTCTGTTCCTTTCTTATTTTGTTTTGTCCCTGTCTTTCCTTTGGACAGGAACACTTCAGGGTTAACAATTTTGAGATGGGCAGTGGCCCCATCCCTTACCTGGGGGTCGTGCCTAACCACTGGAGGTCACCACCCATTTTCTAAAAGAGTCTTTAAAAAGGGAAACCATTCTTTCAATTGAAAAAAGTGTCATAAACAAAAGTAGTAATGGTGACCAAATCTTAATTTTGTAATTTTTTGAATTTTACCAGACTAGGTTTTTGTACTCCAACCTCTTTGTTTTCTGAGACAGAGGTAAAAAAAAAAAAAAAAAAAAGTAGGTCACATGCATGCCTTTTGCTACTAACTGTACATTTTGAGACACTCAGATGATCTGTATCCACATTGCTGGGCTCTGTTGATTCTAGCACTTTCGCAACAGTAATGTATGAAGTATGAATTATTAACTGAGCGCAGCTACCTTTGTCTTATCAGCTGTAGCGCACACTTCGCTGCATACAGATTCCGTTTCGGGTCTTCTTCAGAAACATGCTCTCCTTAAGTTGAAGCTTTTATTGCTCAATTTTTCTCTTTTTGTTTCTTTATTTTCATTTACTCTTTAGAAAGAGAGTCTTGCTGTAATGTACAGGCTGGCTTTGAACTTCTGGACTCAAGTGATCCTCCTGACTCGTTTCCCGAGCAGATGGATGTATAAGGCCACACCAGCACCCCTGGCTTACTAAAGACTGTAATGTCTGAAGCAACAGGAGTGCCAGTTTAGATACGGGAACAATAACTGCAAAGGGAAGGCTAATTTGACATTATGTTGGTTTCTTCAAAGAATTACATGAAAATTTAAAATAACAGAGTAACCGTATGCAATATATTTCTAAAACCAACTATTTGTGGTAATTAAAATATCTATGCTGACATCATAACTGCCTCTTACTCTTTCGAAATCAGATGCATTTTTCACATTTACAATGTTGCCTTTTAAATGTGACCTTGCTAGGTTTATCATCCATGATGATGACCCTTATAAACAAGTTTCAGAATTGTTTATAAAAGCACCGTAGGAAAAAACGTAGTGTATCTAAGTTATCCACCATTAGCTCTTCTGCTAAGGTGCTGACCAGCCCTCAGCAGGCATTCTGACCTCACTGGAAGACTTCTAATGTCTTAGATGCCAAGTATTTAAGAGTCATCATTCCATTCTGGTTCTTAGGCATTTAACATGGATTTTATTATATTTCTCTTTTTAACAGTCTGACACATACTTCTGCATGTCTATGCGTCTGCCTGTGGATGAGGAAGCCTTCGTGAGTAAGTACGCTTTGGATTGTGGGGGATGGGTGAACAGCTATTTGAGATCGGTAAAAACTTCTCGTTGATGCTTATGAGTGTATTAATCTTCTACTGTCAATTTCCAAAATGCATTTATCATGCCTGATGCGAAAAGAACTACAGGCAGCCACTAGAAATGAGATTACAAACTGTATCTGGAGAGATTCATGAGGAGTAGTAGTTAAGGCCTTAGTGTAGATGCCAGTGGTTACCAGTGTTGTGTGGTCCCATTTGTACAGTATTGGCTTTCTGTCCATATCTGGATTCTCAATTCCTCTGCATTCAATGAAACTATTTAGCTGATGGTCTATGTAATAAATAGACTATGCTTAGAATAAACACTAAGAAGTATAATGTTTTACCCATCAGACAGGTAGGTGGGTAAAAAAGAAAGGAAAGAGGAAAAGAGGGTGGGAGAAAGAGAGAGAACACGCCCTCTCTTATATTGTAGGTTAGACAGACTTTGAAATGACAGGTTCTTCCTTGGTGTGTCTTTTAATCACCTAGGAGAAGTGACAAGACACCATCTGTTTTGGTGTAGATTGTTTTAATTTAAGCTTCCCTGATGACAGACTTTTTAATGTTTAGGGAAGGAGTGGGATTGACAAATTATTAGTGTTCTTTTTTTTTTCTTTTTGTTTTTGTTTTGTTGTTGTTGTTTTCTGTTTTTTCTTTTCTGGCTTAAAATGTTGATATTGGGAAGTTAATGGTGATGTGCGCTATACTTTAGTCCCAGCAAACTTTCAAGTGGGCTGCCTGAGATGGCCATTATGTGACTACAGTCATGTGTACAATGTAGCCATGGCGCAGCCTGAGAATGAATTTTTATGAGGTGCTTCCCACAGGAATATCCATTATAGACCTGCAAAGCCAGAACTATTTGCATGGCATTTTTTTTCTCCACACTCTGGCTGCAATAACGATGACAAAACACAACCTATAACAACACTCTGTCCAGAACTGCTCAGTAGTTGATCCCTGAGAATGAGAGTCACACCACCACAGGCTGAACATTGCCTGGAGGGTTTTGGGTGTAGTCGTTGGACATTACTGAGAACAAGCTTAGGAGAGTCAGTGTTCTCCAAGTCTAAAATGAGTAACTTTAAAAATAGAAAAACAATTTGAATTCCTAATTATAGTTCTTGGAGTAACCCCAAAGGTAACTTAAAATATATTCATTCATATCCTTGGGCTTGGCAGCCTAGGTGAGAATAATATTTACCTATAAAATGGATTTTTTTTTTTTTTACTTTACCAGTATTACATCTTTCTCTGTTTATGTTCAGGAGTAGTTTTACTTCCTCCCATTTCACACTTGCTTTATAGAGAAGGTTACAAGGCACACCTGTGTAAATACACTTGTCATAGGTCACGGCAGTGTTAAGGATTTTATGTAAAACACTACTGGTTTGTTTCTGGAGGTTGACAGTAGTGTATGGTTTCAGGGCTAGTCACTCTAAGGACTATAAATACACTCTGGAATGTGCTGTTTACTAATGTGTTTAGTTTCACATAATTTGAAATGTGAAGTCTGAGTAAATATATTCGACCAAGCAATTGAATCCTCCTGGGGAACACATGAAGTTGTGTGTTAGAACCAGGATACTAACGTTCATTTACTTTCATAGCATCGCCCTTCTAAGATTAAAGTGCTTCTGGTTCTGAAGTCCTCACACAGTCTTCGGTGATCTGAACACTTTTTAGCATTTCTTCCCCTTTTTTGTTGCCGGAAGGATTGCTTGCATGGTACAGAATTTCTTACCTGTTGGACAGAGGGTTTCTATCAGTATGAGTCTTTTGATGAACTGTCCAACAGGTAGCCTGTCACCAACATTAGTGTAATCGAACATTCAAAGTGTAGAATTGCTAGCACCAACTGGTCATTTCTGCAAACGCCTAAGTAAGGGAAGGGCCTTGGTGCCAACATTACATGTTAGACAGGAGACTACATTCAGCTTCTCAGAGTCCCAAAGTAAAAGCTGTGTTGTGTGCCGACTAGAACTTCCCATTCCAAGGGAGTCTCATGAGAGATGATCTCTGTATATTTGTGTCTTGTTCCAGATTCTGAATCTCAGAGTTTATCTTTTCTGATGACTAATATTTGATAAGACTCCTTTATTAGATTAGGTTGGACTTTTTTGTTTGCTTTTTCATTTTAAAAAAATGGGTTATGGCAGCTCTGTTTGCTCTTTGTTTTCTTAAGATGAATGGCTCCTGAGGACATCATCTTTCTATGTATATGTACACACATAGTACCCACACGTGCATATGCATACACCATACAAAAATTAATAACTTTTAGTTCCGTGTTTATATGACTTATATAACTCATTTAAAACAATAGACTTACTGATTGAGAAATGCCATGAACACATCATGAAATTAATGTACATACATATAGCATGCTTACATGTGTGTGTATAACATCTACAATCTATATTTAGACTCATACTGAAATAATATGTTTGAATTAAAGTAGATATTCTTTCTAATGATGATATGAAATTTTATATTTTGAACAAAATGTTCTTAAAACATTGCCTTTGTTTATAACAAGAATTCAGAGACTTGCCTGGACTGAGGTAAGATAAAATCTGCATTTGACCACTGAACTGAAGCGCTGTCTAAAAGGTGTTTTACAGACACTCAGAGGAATTGGCTGTGACAGCAACTCACTCAGCCAAGAAATTTGACTGTCATCTTCATCCACTTGCTTTCCCTCACATGGGTGACCAGTAAATAAATGTGTCTTTTCCTTAGTGAATGATGGCAGCTCCCGACCCATCAGATCACACTGTACAAATGTAGCTGAATTCAGAAATGAATGAAATTCATCTAATGATTGGTTGTTTCTCTTTGTCTTTTGCCTTTGTGTTGATTATCAAGGCACTTCTAGTGCAGAATGGCTCAGTTAGAATATTTCCAAATGTGACTTCTCTTAAACAACGTGTGAAAATTATATAAATACTATGATTTTATTAAATCACAGAGTATACTGTGTCAGGGAAGACCAAGGTCTAGCAAGGGACAGTGCTTAGATACACATTTTATGGTCTTGACACCAGTAAAGAGAAAGGTGCGTGAATGAAAGTGTGTGCATGTGTACATGTGTGTGTGGGGGGGGGTGTATATATGCAGGTTCCTGTGGTGGCAGAACTTTCAGATTCCCTAGAGTTGAAGCTATAGGTGCCCATGTGTCATTATGAACATCCTGATTCCAAACAGTGACAGACAGGGTATCTTTTCCTTGCTTACTAGAATTTTATCCAACATAAGTTATATAGCCTTCTGTCTTACAGATGACCAGTGAGGTCCTCCAACCAGAGAAGGATGTCTTTAATTAGATACAATAACATGATCTACTCGGGGAAATTCCTAGAGGAAATTAGGCAAGTTTTGATCAGGACCTGGGAACTTGGCCTATTTTCATATATCCAGGAGTGAAGAATATTCCAGAAGCCACCCAGAATGAGCACCCAGGAGCCCAAATTTGAGCAACATAGAAGCAGGAGGAAGGGGGATGCGATAGGGTTCCTGGAGGAGGGGGAATGGAGAAAGGGGATTATATCTGAAATATAATAAAATATCCAATTAAAAAAAAAAGTAAGTTCCAACTAGACCACTGCCTTCAAAGGCCAACCTCACCATGTTCTGGTTACATGATGAGGGGTGAGTTAACACACTGCTCTCTTCAAGACACATCTGTTTGTGAAGAAGAGAGTCCTCACTTATTGTGTCTTTATTAGAAATAACTGTGTGTCTGGCAAGAGGCACCGCCCACCGAATGTTGGCAGGTATATTACTGGGAAGAAGGGTTGTATTACAGAGTGAACAGGTTGTAGAGGTTGCGAAGCATCTTGAAATCTGAGGTCAGAAATAACCCATTATGAATGACCTTAAAAGGCTAGAGTGGGATATAGGGTTAATTCTGTAGGAAATGAGTCTGGGACCACTAGAGGAATAACATACAAAAATCGAGCTTATTTTATGTCTTACAGCTTGGATGATAAAATCTATTTATTGATTTTTTTTTTTTTTTTAGTTTGTTCTGCTATTACCATTCAAGGCAGTTTTTAAAGGCCTGTCATCTGGAAATTTAATTGCTTCTTTATACTGAAACTTTTTTGTTCATTCCTCAGGATTATTCCCTTTGCAATTCATGTTCAATGTGTTTCTTCGTTAATTCTCCATAGCAGGTGATAGCCCTCATAACCTATGTTTCAGATTCGTTATAAATTGTACATCGTTGTCAGTATTAGTAAGTGTTAATGGCAACTCTCTGTTAAGCTTACTGTTTTGAAAACTTTGTGTAGAAGGGCCTTTAGTGCAGGATTGCTTGGTTTGGGGGCAGCTGTTAGATGATGGGGTATACCTCAGGCTATCTCCACTGGCAACAAACTAGAGTGCTGGGATCTTTACACTTGTATTTTTCCCTCAGTTGCAATATTATGAGCATCAAGGTTTATCCCACATTTAAATTACAATTCAGAACATTACTATCTTCCGTTATAATCTTTATTTTGTGGATATGAAGAAATGCTTACGGGAGTGATACTAAGAACTGAGGGCTTTCTTTCAATAGTATCTCATATTATTCAGTTTTTTAGGCAGTACACTTTCCCAGTTCTGTTGAGCACATCTGGAATCACTAGAATATTAATATAGTAAATAATTTTTATTTATTTTTTTTTTACTATTTTTTTGAGGGGGAAATTGCCATCATGTATGGAGGTCAGAGGACAACTTCTGGGAGTTCTCTTTTTACCGTAGGCATTCTAGGGATCAAACTCAATTCGTAAGGCTTAGCAGCGTGCCTTTGGCTGCTGACCAACCTCTACTATACCTGCTCCTTATTGTACATGCAGACTTAGTGAAAAGCCACTCCATGCATTTGCTACACCTCATCCAGAAAAATAAATGAAATAACATAATATAGCATAGTTTTAGGAATCATTTCATAGTTATAAAAATATCTCAATTTTTATCTTTAGAAATTATTTTTAATTTTGTTTACAAAGAAACCTTATTTTAATCAGTAAAGTTAAAAGATCAAGGGAAGCTAACATTTACTAAGAGTAGTTAACCAAAACCAGAGTATGAAGTCACACTAGAATATATTCAGCTACTGAAAGTGTAGCTGTAAGCCTACTTTATTTTAGCAACAAATATAACATAGGCTGAAAAGTACTGTTAAAAAAATGATTTGACAGCATCTAGTAATATCCATACTGTACTAAAGAAGCCATTTAGTTATACAGAGTAATTCCACTGGGAAGAAATAGAAACAGACTTAAGAACAGGTATCTCAACAGTTTTACACACATGCATACACATGTACTCAACATACATGAACCCATGTGTGCACATGTATTCAATTGGTAGTTTTCCTCCAATTCCTGTACTTAGCTAAAATGAGTGCTGTAGCTGTTTCCATTTGTAACAGGGTTCTTTATATGCACATGGATATCTTCCAGGTCGCTGGTTCCTCCACTAGGCTGAGTGTGTTCTTCTGAGTCTTTCCACATCACGAGTTTGGTATATCCAGTTTGACACATAGACCTAGACATGAAAATTTACTTGGAAAGGAAACATGGAGAGAGAACCAAGTGTTCAATTAAAAATGTCTCTCCGGTCACAGTTTTAGACATGTCGATGGCCCTGATTGTAGTCTGCTGCTAGGTAAAGGAGGTCACAAATCCCTAGAACTTCAGGTCATTGGAACAGACTTTGTTTAGAGCTCCAGAAATAGAACTCATTGTCTTCTTTCTTATGTTCTCCCCGCACACACTGTTGTCTTTCATTTTGGATGACATCACCCTCTGGGGAGTTCTCCAACCTGTATATTTTCACTGTCACCTCTTGCCTTTCATTGATGTGTATCTGAGTGACTACCTCTTCATCTTTTTCCTTCAAAGAGGTTTAGTTCCCAGGGCTTGACCTGTGCAATTTTCTCTGCTCATACACACCAAATGATTTTTAACTGTTAGCATCTTTTCCAGGTAAGCCACTGCTATCTTTCTGCCCACCTGGAGGGCTGACGACAGTTGCTAGCGATGAGCCTTAACTTCTTTGAAGGCTCAGGAGGCTGAGGTCTGAGAGGGCTGTCAGCCCTCCACAGCTTTGTTTATCCTGCCTGCCACAACAGAACAGGCTCATGGCAGTGTTTTCATTATTAGCTCCCAACTCCTTCTCCCAAGGATCCTTTTCTTTCTTTGGTAAATGATAAGACATCAGAGGATTAGAGAAAATGGAGTGATTTCTTTTAAGATACGGTTTTATTTTTGTACATTTTGTTTCTTGTTCTGTGGAGATCTCCAAAGCCATGTGTGTGATTTCTGTCCAGTGTTCTTTAATCTCATTCACAAGGGTTGGGATCCAGTATCTCTATAGGATGTAGGAGTGAAGCCACCCCAGGAAACAAACCTGTCAAACTGCCTTTGCCTATTCGTCACATTTAAATGGAATTTTCTAAGCACTATGCTGTGGTAAGTCACCCAGTGTTTGCTTTAGATTTACATTTCAATATGACT
This sequence comes from Rhabdomys pumilio, assembly GCA_030674055.1. Classification (NCBI taxonomy): domain Eukaryota; kingdom Metazoa; phylum Chordata; class Mammalia; order Rodentia; family Muridae; genus Rhabdomys; species Rhabdomys pumilio. The sequence continues at coordinate 6,832,648 of JANHMN010000017.1, read as the reverse complement.
TGTTTTTAAGATAAAGGGATTTTTCATTTCAGTTTGCAATGAATTGTACTCTGAGATATAATTATAAAAATACATAGATATCTTTTTCATTAGGATTTGAAAAAAAGATAGCTAGCATCTTGTTTTACCTTGTGTGTCTAATTTCTTTAGCATTTAAATTACATCTTGCATTTCTGAAGACAAGAGGAATAAGTTTTTGGGTGGAGAAGGTATTTGTTTTAGGATAAATAGTTTTTATGAGTGGAAACTGTGGAATTTTCTTTTGCCACTGTTTAATAATAGATTGTTCTCATTTCAGAAGCAAAATCAAACTTATATCTAGTTAAGATTTGATGTAAAACAAATAAGTAGTACTTAAGAAACTGTGTCAGAATTTTTCAAAGTAGATGCTGAGAGAACTTCCCCTTTACTACAAAGGATGGCAGAGAGTCCTTGTGTCTAAGCAGACACCTAGGCTCGCTCGCTCTCTCTCTCTCTCTCTCTCTTTCTCTCTCTCCTTGTACTCTCCTTGTAAAAGGCAAGACATGGCTTACTTTTGCCTTCATGAACAATCTCTCTCATCTGAATCCCTTTATAAAATTATTGATAACTCACCCTTTTCTCTAAAAAAAAAAAAAAAGAAAGAAAGAAAGAAAAAAGTATTTTTTTGCTTTGGTTTTTGACAGAAGCCTCATAGCATTAATATAAAACAATCCAACTGATGTTATCTAAAGGCATCCTGACAGTTCAGAGTTTTCTTTGTTCCTTTGTCCTGAGTCTTCTCCAAGGTTCCTACTTCTGTCCACCCCACAGCTCCATATTTGATCTGAGTGACTTCCAAATGGAATTATTTATCTCTCTCTCTCCACCCTCAACCCTAAGAGTTGCACCCAAATTCTAGCATTGACTCAATGGTAGAAACCCTCTCTAGCCCTCATAAGATCGTCTAAGGGAATGAAATTATACAAGAGCCCAGGGGGTAGACCCGTATTTGAAAGCCATTTACAGATTTCCACAGTTACATTTTTTGACTAGAGGATAAGCACAAAAGCAGGAGCTGGAGAAATGAGTCAACAGTGAGGAACATGTCTTGTTCTTTCTGAGGATCTGAGTTCCATTCTCAGCACCCACATTGGGCAGTTTACAACCACCTGTGACTCCAGCCCCAGGGGATCTCACGCCCTCTATTGATCTCTGTAGGCAACTGAAAAACATGTCATATTTACACAGACACACGTAAGTAAAAATAAAAATGGACCCTAAATGCTTTTTTGGAGGTTCTAGCAAGGGACCGCAGTTACTCATATACTCTTAACCAAAGACTGATCCTCCTTTATTCTGGACATGCAGCTTCTGGAAGGATACAGGTGGAGCAGCAAGGGAGGAAGCCGATACACACTTAGCCAACCAGATCAGCCAAATCAATGCTGATGATCAATGAGTGGACAGATGTCACAGTGAAGTCACAGTCACATCCCTTTCCCTCTTCTCTTGCTAACAATTTTTGAGTTTCTATGAATTATGAGCTGTCATAACTTTCAATTTATTCCTTATGTACAAAGCAGCTTCCATCTCCTCTGTCCACTGTATTCTTTGTTTGAGAAAACAGAGCCTCAGGTTATAGTAAGTCTGTGTTCTAGGCATCCTCTTTGTTAGCTTTTTAAGTGGTGGTATTTGAGCTGTAGGTTTTTATTTTCAGTGCAATAAATGAAAAGCTTATGCTTTCCCGTGAAAATTGTAGGCTAGGTTGGCAGAGAGCATGTTTTCTGTGCTTTCTGAACTGCCGTCTCTACAAGTCCCATGCCTCAATTCAGTATAGAATGTTTTCATTTGTTAATACTCAAGTCTTACTGTGCATTTTAGCAACAACTGATGCTTTATTAATTTTTGTCTGGGAGCAAGATAAAAATGGGCAAATGGTACCTTAAGACACACTTGATATTAAACAGCTTAGCATTTTTGTATGCACTGGAGACACAAGGTCTTTTTAAGCTGGAGGTATTTTTCACTTCAGTTTGCAATGAACTATACTCTGAGATATAATTATAAAAAAATATTTCATATATCTACATCATAGGTAGCATTTTCAGTGAGACAAAAAGGGACAAAAATCCCATTCATGAATGGGAGGATAAGCTTAATATCAACCATTGATAATACAACCGTGAAATCTGCATCTGTGTTCTGCATTGGTTTTTGCTTATTATAGTATCTTCCACACTGGTTTTGGAAGAAAAGGGGGATTGGGTTGCTAATAGGTACTAGCATCTTTCACAAGTGCACTGATTTCACCAAGGATAGAATTGCACTTCTGTTTTTCTAAAGATACATTTGCACATCTATTCCTCCACTCTGTATGTGTGTGTGCCTGTGTGTGTGTGTGCGCGCGCGCATATGTGTACTGCATTGCACAATGACTGCTATTGTGATTTAAGGTGATATAGATATGTTGTGAGTCCTTCTGCTCATGTTTTGACCACTCGCTGCGACTCCTATTTTACTGCATCATTGTGCAATGTTTTCTGGTACACAGCACTCTGCTGAAAGTGGGAAGGAAATCTATTGTGAATAAATAGCCTGGAGCTTTCACATCATACCCTCATAAGGCACTCACCACATTAAAAGGGACAGTTCATTTTTAAAGTGTGTGTGTGTGTGTGTGTGTGTGTGTGTTAATAACAGTCTTCACTTGCCTGTTAAATATTTTTTTCTCTTTTTCATATGCAATAATTTACTATATTCTTAAGTCAAAATTAGCTTATACTCTCCTTAAGATATCATGGTGTTTTATTATGAAAGCATCAAAGCATATTTCTATATAGATATTCTAGCTGTTGAAAGATACAGTCTCCTCTGACATTGCCACACACACACACAGCTTGTATTCACATTCGTGTATCATTTTCTCCTGACAGTTGACTTCAAGCCTCGGGCCAGCATGGACACTGTCCACCATATGCTGCTGTTTGGATGCAACATGCCCTCGTCCACTGGAAGTTACTGGTAAGGAGGTTACTTGGTGGGCTCCCAGTAGAAAGCCTGTGCTTTTTTACAAGTACAAAGTGTATTTGTGTAAGGATTTTACAGATGATTAATAGGCAAATAACAGTGTTCACTGACATCCTGTGGTTATTGTAATTATTTAGTCCTCTGTGCAGTATCAGTCTTTGTCACTGATTAAATGTTCATACAAAGGGAATTTAGATTATTGATATTCTGACATCACTTTTTGTACAATTCATGGTTCCATCCAAAAAGCACTGCAGTTCTGTTCATTGCGGGTTCTTTGGTCCCACAGGCTGTGCTAAGTTCTTTGTAGGTATCATTTTATTTATCTTATTTTCTCTTCAAAGCAAACGTTTCTATACAGGTTTTACAGACAAGAAGCTACAAGCTCGGGTTTACTAACTTATTCAAAGGATCAGCCGGCTGGAGCACAAGGCATACCTTAAAATGTCTGATTCCAAAGTCCAGATATTTTCAATTTGACCATATTGTCCAATGTTTATTTAAGTAACTATTACAGTTTATGAATGATTTTAATCACTCTGTTGAGCTTTCTATTGTGCCATGATTAATCAGTAAACCATTCTTAACAGCAGAGGCTGACATGGGGGAAGTTCTATGGTAAATGTGTTTCCTATCCCTAGAAACATATTCTATAATTGTGTCTTGAAATTTCCCCTTTCACTGTGTTCTTCAGTGTTATTGAAGATCTGTGAAATCTGAAAAATACTAATATATTCTAAGCCTCCTGCTTTTCACTGACAGTTGGAACCATTGTCAAATACTAGTAGTCCATAATGACCGCCATTTTTGGCCATGTACCGTAAAATGGCTTGTTTTGATATTCTGCCCCTTCCATAACCATGTAGACCGACTTCTCAGTGTATCCTAATATTCGTTAGTCTGATGTGAGGCTTGCAGCAACTGCTTTCTAGTCGTTTTTATCGTAAACAATTGCAATATGTATTTGAAACTGGGAAAAGCATGGGGCAATTAGTGGAAATCTCCATAGACCAAGTGCCATCAAAGCATTTGTTAATAGGCTTAAGTTATTTGATGTAATGGGCATATCACATAGGAACCAACCTCACATGACTAGCTTTATATAAAAATGGAATCAGCAAATCACAGCTAATACCCTTTGGTATCAACGTGATTGTTTTATCTCTTTCATAAATTTCCATAAATAAAAATTCTCCACTAAAAGATTATTTTTTGACAGTCTTTTCTGAATCTTATTCAACAAATCACATCCTTTATTTTGTATGCTTTAAAAATATCCCTTCTGCAACTAGCAATATAGTCTTTTAGTTTACAGAGTGATTAAAATAGCTAGAAGGAATGTAAGCTCTTCAAATGTGCTTTGCCTTCACCTTGCCTGGGAGGAATGATAAAACCCAGCATCACTTAAAAGTCAAGGCGACCCTATCTGCTAAAAATTATATAAGCAAAAGTTATGTTTGCCATTTTCATATCAGAGGAACATCAAAACAATCACATTCTTTTGGCATTTTAGATATTTATTGGTATTCCTAGATGTACTAGTTTGAAACTTTACTTTCATAGAAACTTTATATATACAATTTACTTCCAAAAGGTTTAAAGTTCAGGGAGGGGGCCATCAAAGGAAATGCTGGTGAAAGTGGAATTGTGGGATGATTTCTGTGTCTCTTTATGTTGTTTTGCTAAACTTCTTGTTCAAAAGACAACAGACAGAAGTGTAAAAGTAGCAAGCCCATAGCCAGATGCTCTGTGTTGGCTACTGAGCCTGTTAGGTATATTGGTTTTAGATTTGTGCTTGGTCAGTATTAAGCCCCCTTTATTCTATAATTCTGTAAGGATGCATTGCATACCTTCTAGGAGTCAGCTGAGAAAGGCGTGACTACCAGGCACTGGAGATGTGCAGAGGTTGGCTCACCTCAAGCACATATCTACTGTGCGTTACTGATGTGATACGCCGCTGACTAATTAGAATTTTACGTAACGCTGAGTCCACATCATTTTAAATGTAATTTAAAATACTTTCCTTGTAGCGCGTTCCCATTTAATCTATAGATTTGTGTAGCCATAAGACAAGAAAAATAATTGATGCTATTATTCACCTTCTTTTAGCCAAGCCCAAAGTCTTCATTTAACGTTTGGAAGTAGATATAGGAGCTGTTGGATATGCAAAGTAGAAGACATGCATTAAGCTAGGCTGCTGCTCTTCTTACTTTGCTTTACAGTCTAGCCTTGCATTCCAGTTAATGTTAATATAGAGTCTTCTCTCCCGTATTTGGCAAGCCCCATTCCTCTCTTGTAAAAATTAGAATTCATGGCACTTCACAGGCTGAACACTTCTAGGTTGCTTCAAAGGACATTTTACCTCCCACCCCCACTGCTCCGCAAGCACAGCGTGAGAGAGAGCCTGTGGATGCTTTCTCAACATGTGCCTGCCTTTCCTCCCACCTTGAGCAAATATATGCCAGCGTGGAAAGTTCTGTATTCTTTGAGTAACAAGATTTATCATATTCATTTTAGGTTGCAAATCCAGCATTGGACTCTTCCAAAACAGAAGACATTTAAGTAAAGGGTTTCCAACGCCCACGTGTATTTTTCAGTGGGATATCCGTACTGATTACTGATACTTAATAATATCAGTAACTCATTTACCATCTAGGAAACTCTTTAGGGAGCACAAATCTATTTTGACAATGTGTAAATGCCTATTTTTTTTTTTTTTTTTGCCAGTCAAGCTTGGATTTCTTGTTTTCTTCGTGCTAATGAGATCTCCATCTGTACACCTCTCCCCGATCCCCTTTTCACATGAGTTTTTGCTTTTGTTACCAGCTCATTGGCAAAAAGGCATGGATCTTTAATACAGAAAGCATTTTTCCCTGAAATTATGAAGTTATAACTCACCCACTGTCTTCAGGCACCACTTAGGAGATGGAGGCAAAGGCTCTGCCGAGCTGCCTCCTTTGCTCTCGGTAATTGCCTCGTTCTAGTGTTCATTAAAATATATTTACAGTTATATTAAGTTTACATGAAAACAGTAGACACAGCATGAAGCAGTTTTCATTATGCAGTCATTTTAATTTTAAAGTTTTTTTTCTCCTTCCACAAGCATTCGAGTCTTTTGTGTCTCGTTCCAAATTAGCAGCTCACACTGTTAATGTGTCTAGTTAATTATATGCATGTGCACTTAAATTGCATACATTGATGTGAACCTTTTAATATACTGTGGGGTGGTCTCTTTATAGTTCGAGTGGGCCTGATGCTCAATTCCAAATTAACATACCTCTGGAGGATGCAAACAGGGACCAGCTGATGGAGCAGCCTCTCTGATGACCCAAGAAGGCAGCAGTACCTTTCAGATATAACCTCTGATTGCTGTCTGTTAATGCAAAAGACAATTAGCCACACCTGGGGACCAATGGCGAAGGATGGGGGAAGGCAGGAGCAACGTGGGCAGTAGTATGATTTGCTGGCATTTGGGGTAATAGTTTTGAAGTACTTTTAAAAAGATTTATCTATTTTTATTTTATGTGGTATGCCTTGTATGCATGTTATGGTATATATATATATATATATATATATATATATATATATATATATATATGGTATGCATGTTCACTTACATGCATGTATGTGTACTGTGATCATGCATGGTGCCCCCAAAGCCAGAAGAGAGTGCTAGATGCCCCGGGATCACTATTTCAGAGGTCTGTGAGATGCCCCATAGGTAATGGGAACCGAACTGAGATTCTTCATAAGAGCAGGGAGATCTCTTAACTGCCAAACTGCCTTTGTGCCCTGGAGTGCTTTACCTATTAATATTATTTTAATTTTTTTAGAATATGTTATTGTAGGGTTCTGCAATTTCTATTCTGCTGAGTGCAGATTGTGGTTCTTAAACAACTTAGAGCAAACTGAGATTTTTTTTGTCCTCAAAATACTGGGTGAATTGGGGTGCTAATGTAGAGAACAGTGACTACAGATACCAATTATGTGCTGTATACTTCAAGAAGATAAGGAGGTTTGTTTCAAAAGTTTGATAAATGTTTTGAATGTTCCAGGGGATACATGTGTGTGACCCAATTTAAACATTGAACATTTCATGGCACCACATGAATGTGAACAATTTTATTTTATTTGCGTATCAGCTAAATTGCTTCCATGACCCAAAACACCATTATGACAAAAATACAGAATAATACGAACTGGAAAAAAAATGCCAAGCTATTAGGCTGTTAGTGTTAGTGGACTTTTAAATATGTCACCAGCCGTGCGCCGCGGTATGGTTGTCTATGCGTAGCTGAAACTATTTTTAGTTCTTGTAATTAATTTTTTATTTTAAAACTATTCCTAGTGACAATTATGACCAGCACAACTTTAAAAATCAAAGAGGGCTGCTACAAGTTGTTTGATGTTTTTTTAAAAAGGGAGAATCCCAGCTGGCTAAAAGAGGCCATTTCCAGCTGCTCTAACTTAGCATCCTTCTCAAGCCAAAGCAGTAGAGTGCCTCAGCATCCTCAGAAGAATTAGCTTAAATCCCTTTCAACTGCTTCTATTTATTAGCCACCTGCTGTGTCTCTTTAAATGCCATGCTCTCCACAGGGTAATAGATGCTGGTTCCAGGGAAGAGAGAACATAGCTAGAGCATGTGTATGCCTGTATGCAACACTCCCCTCGGTTACTCATTGAAATGGCTTATCCTAGTGATGACGTTTCCTTGCCTCCTGATCATACTGATTGAGAGCAGGGTATGCATGTGCTGCCATTTGCAGCTTTTCTGCATCCTGGTTGCTCATCCTTGCATACTCGATAGCCATGTTCAAAGTGTTTTCTGCAGTACATTCTTCGTCTCTTCCTCCATAAGAAACTTCTAAAATTCAACAAATAGAGCATTTGTCTCAGCATAACAAAAATAGCAAGCCTCCAAAACCCATACCATCCTTCATTCTGGGCACTGTATGATGTGCATTTAAGGGCAGTATTTTGTCACAGGTTTCTGCTGGACTAGAATGAACTGGTTTCCCATTATTCATTATGCATTTATTTAGAAACGGTCTCTACTCCTTGCTGACCTTGAACTGATTTTTTCCCTCTGTCTCTTGCTTGCTAGAATGATGTTAGTTACAGATTGGACATTTGCCCTCTTAAAAGCTAGGCAAGATCTCAACCAACATCCTCAGCTCACAGCGTCCTTTCTGTTACCTTCATATTGTAACTGAGTCATAGTAGGATAGAAACCATATGTCCTCTGGTTAAAATACAGTTGGTATCAACAATGATTGTGTTCTCTGGCTAATAATTTTAGTTGCGTGTTTTGGAGTCAGTGGTAGAGGCTCTTTAGCATCTATTGATTGCTGGTGCCATGCTTACAAATGTTTTGACAGTTTCCACACAATATGCACCAGACAAGGGGCATACGATGGGCTAGAGAGACGACTCAGCAGTTAAGAGCGCTAGGTGTTCTGTAGGATCAATTCCCAGCATGCACATGGCAGCTCGCAACTGTTGGTGGCTCCAGTTCCAAAGGATCAGACATTCTCTTCGACATCATCACTGAAAAAGGGCCCCAGAAACATAAAATATTTTTAAATGGAACATACTGGATGGTTTTGATCATCTTTCCTTACAAGACTAGCAGCTGACTTAAACAAAGTACTGACGTTATACCATAAACATAATTAAGAATCTTGGGTTCAGATTTTTGCCTCAGTAATTATCACAGACATTGTTTAACTATCTTAACCTGTGTTGATGTTTCTTTATCCATTAAATTCGGCTTCTAACCCTGCCTTGTTGGTTATGAAAGAGGAAGCTCTGAGATATACATAGTGTGCTCTGAGATATCCATAGAAGACTTGGGCTTTTTTGGACTTAGAATTGTGCTGCATACCCTCTGTTCTTCCAAACGTTATTGCCCCTCTCACTGGGATGGGTGTGTGTGTGTGTCAGGGGTAGTTCCTATGATGCTGTTCGTCAAATTGGTACCATACTTATTTAGTTTTCTGGCTAGCTATTCTTTGAATTAACGTGTGAGTGCATCACTCCTGCTACGGAACTACTGAAGTTCCCATGGGATTGTATCTGAATTTGCAGACTTACTCTATTGGTTAACGATATTTGGATACTTAACTAGGACCAGTGTAATTTCGAGAGGTAGTAATATCCCACCCACAGTATTTATTACGTTGTGTTTCTCAAGAAACAAACAAACAAACAAAAATCTCTGTTAATTTTTCTGGCTATAGTTGCTAGATAGCTAATGTATTACAGATTGAATTTAAGGCCTACTTTTATTGGTTTCTTTTCTTGTTGCTGTAATAAAATTCCTTTACAAAAGCAACTCAAGTAAAAGGGATTCATTTCAACAGACAAGTCAAACAAACATCCCTGTGCCAGGCAGGTCAAAAAGGCAGGTGCCTGAAACAGCTGGTCACATCACATCTATGGTCAGAAGCAGAGACTGCTGAATGCCAGCTCTCAGCTCATTTTATACATTTTATGTATAATCCAGGATCCCAGGATCCCTGCCCAGGATGGGGCACAAATGGCAGAGAAGATGACTCTTACTATAGACATCAAATCACCTAATCAAAATAATTCCTCACAGGTGTGCCCAGAGGCTGAGTTAATCCACACAATTGTGCCCGGAAGCTGTTTCCAAGGTGATTCAGATCCTGTCAAATTGGCAGTTAATAATAACCATCCGAAAGCCATACAGGACCTGACAATTTGGGCTTTTATTATTTTAGCAAAAAGAGATGATAAGGTGTCATTGCCATCTCTCTCAAGCAACCTTAGATTTCAAATAGTTTTTAGCAGATTATAACCAGTGAGTGCTTTAACAGTCCCTCATATAGATGATCCAACATGAAGGGCTTGCTCTCTTTAGAGCTTGGCACAATCAGAAAGTATTGTTGCTGTCCAAAGGGACCTCTGTGGATTAGAGGTGAAAAGGCTTCCACAGGGAAAGTCCAGGAATCCAGAACCATCTTAATTTCAAATGTTAATTGTTGCCCTGCCCCTTAAGCTACCAAGGCCCTTTGTTATTTATAGAATGTGAAATTGTTTTGTGCCACTAGGTTCTGTCATCAGCAAAAGTCATCTCTCCTGACATCTCGTTAGGTTAGATTTCAGTATCCTGATGTCTTTATGTGAGCCATCATTACTTAGTCATGTATTTAATACACACACACACACATGCACACATGTGTGTATGTATACACAAATATATGTATATATGTATATACACACATATATACACACAGTGTTTTAATAAAGCCAAGATTTAAAATAAATTATTTTACGTGTGTGGGCATTTTCCATGTATGCATGCCTGTGCAAGCAGCACCTGTGTGCAGTGCCCACAGAGGCAAGAATAGAGTGTCAGGTCCTCTGGAACTGGAGTTAAAACTATTATAGGCAGCCATGGGTGCTGGGAACCAGACTTAGGTCGTCTGGAAGAATAGTCAGTACTCTTGACCACTGAGCCATGTCTCCAGCCACAAGCTAAGATTTTCTTTTTAAAATTTTGTTTTGATGAGTGAGTGTATATGTATGTATGTATGTATGTATGTATGTATGTATGTACGTACACAGGAGTTATGGAAACCAGAAGAATTTATCAAGTGCCCTTGAGCTGAAAATATGGGTGGTTGTGAACCCAAAGTGTATGCTAGGAACCAAACTTGGGTTTTCTGGAATAACAGTGTGTGTCCTTAACTACTTAGACATGACTTGTAATGAAAGAAAGCATGACAGCCAGAGCTGTCAACTGTAGCTTAGTTATGTGACCTTTGGACTTGCTTAAACTAAGTGACTTAGTCAGCTTCAAAGTGCAGCCCGTTTGCAGTATTTCTAAGACAGTGAAGAGAAGGTGGGCAAGTAATGACTCAAATGTGTTGGCACTTCGATTTTGCTTTTACCGTAAATTTTTAATTCTTATTTTATATGTGACAATGAGTTATTTACATGTGTCTGAACTTGTAAAGCGAAAGATGCAAACTGTACCGCCTATTGCTAATGCCAGGCAGAATGGCAGGGGCTGTGAGTACAGGGTGGAAGGCATGGCCTCACACCTCAGGCACCCCTTCTTCCTTCACATCTGCCTTACAAGATGGCTACATAGGCTGAGTCTAGTACAGTGCTATGGTTAAGTAGGATTGGTGATGGGTCAGAGGAGGCTTCCCTGGAAGGAAAACCAGAGCTCAGACTTGAAGCTGAGTGTATACTTCTCAAGCAAAGAGTAAGGAAAAGAGTCTCCCAAAGAGGACAGTGGAAATGAGAAGCGGGAAAATGCACAGTACCATGGCATGAGCAGAGGGGTTTTCCCGAGAAATATACCTAGGTCTTCTGTGTTAAGTGTTGTACTACAATATACAGTATTTCAGTTTCATTTGTGGGAAGCATGTGAAACATGTTGAGCCGGCAAATGGCATAAGTGTATAGCTAGAAATATTTACTCAATCGATGTTCTCTGGTTTATGTCCATCTGCTTCCATATAGTCACACATTAAAAACTGACGTCCATATCCAAGAAAACAATTATCTTACCGCGGTCACCACGCTGATGCCAGACACTTGTATATTTATGATCCTTGTTGAAAGGTCTGAAAACTGCCACCCAAAGCTTTATGTTTTAACAGCTTACAAGGAGTAAGGTATAAAGTCCATCACATCTGACAGCCTCGTTTCTCTAACTACTATACAAAGAAGCCAGGGAAATGTTTATAGTTTCGTGCACTGTCCAACACCCTACGTCCTTGAACACATTTAGCGTGGGGATGTCATAAACATTTGTTCCAAAACACAGTTATCACATAGTAATGGTCCTTTATGTTTAGTGTATGGCAGTTGACAAGAACACTAAGAAACAACTGGTTGTGTGTTTTACAGTGCACATTACAGTCTCCCTGGAGCCTGATTATCGAAGCAAGAACTTTTGCTAAGCATAACATTTGGGACCCCCTGGTGCTGGCTTTCTCATTATTAATTCTGAAAGATAATAGCACGATCAGTAGTGACATTTTTTTTTGTCTACCTCCAACCCCATTTGTAGCAGGAAATGTAGTAAGAATTCCTGCCTCTGAGTTTGAAGGAGAGATGGACTTACCATTGTTTCCTGTGTAGCTAACCTATGAACTTCCAGGACTGTAGACTCAGCCCCTAACCTGTTTAAGGCTCCATAAAAATCTGTCTTTCCAATCTCTCCAGACCACGCGTAGTGCACACTTTCTGTCTGTGAGCCAACGAAGCTGTATTTGTCTTCGTTCTTGATAGTTTTCAGTCTTCATAATCTGTTTTATTTCCTGCCTCTGACCTTGTTTGGCTCCAGTTTTCCAAAACACAAACATAAATGAATTATAAAAAAAAAAAAAAAAGTAATGTAGCCTGACCATGTTTTAAACAAATCTAATTCAAGAACAGGACAAACTGGGAGTTATAATATTGTTAGAAACAATGCAATTTGCCATCAACTTATTATATCTTAAATTAGGTCTTCCAGAGGTCTTGACTATGCAAGTTACTGTACGTCACTACTATAGCCCTGTCAAAGGGGTTTCCATACATGGGCTGCTGGGCTCTCAAGGGATCATAAGCACACCCAAGAAGCACAATTTCTAGAGATGGTCCAGGGGTGGAAAGAAGACGGGCTTTGTGCTTAAGGGCTTTGCTAACCATACATGTCTATCCACAATAGGAAACTTTTTATAAACTGAGTGTTTTATTAAGTAGTGCATTACAGCGGATAGTGCCTTAATTTATAAAGAGATTTCCACTTGTATTTCATTTGATTCACAGAGGAAAACATCCCCCGCATTACAGAGAAAACTGAAACAGGAAACTAAATGATGCTTGTACCACATGACATGATTTATAAATGCAAGCCTGTGTTCACTGTCTTTTTAAAGTGTGTGTGTGTGTGTGTGTGTGTGTGTGTGTGTGTGTGTGTGTGTAATATAGTGTAGTCAAAAACCCAAAGCGTGTGCACATATTTTATTTATTCTCCTGAAGGCACACAATTGTTAATGCAGCCAAAATGTATTGACAACATCACCTCCCCAATCCCCAGAGAGCAAACATGGATGGCATTCTTGTCCGATCTCTGTCTAGAGATCCCCAGTAGTAGCCTTGGCTTACGCAGTGCGGTGTTTGGAGTTATGACAGGGTGTCTGCGTCTATTGCAGAGAGTCCATTTCACATAGGAAGTATCCAGATCCAGGCTGAACATCCACATGGTTCCACCTCCCCGTTCAGGTGCTTTTTCCATACAGAAATTCTCCAGCCTTCTTTGGGATAGTAAGCCTAAGAATACAATAAATATACATATTGATCTGTCTGACTTTAAAATACCTGCCCAAATACGGAGCCGTTTATGGATTTCATGACCTACATAGTCATTACGGCTACTTTTTCTTTCAGGTTTTGTGATGAAGGAACCTGTACAGATAAAGCCAATATTTTATATGCCTGGGCAAGAAATGCTCCCCCTACCCGGCTCCCTAAAGGTATGTTTGAAGTGACTTAAAGGCGTGCATCAGCTTTTCAAAGTCCGTTCTAAAAAAGCTGTTGCCAATGTTCCATATTGCAGCTTCTCATTAAAAGTGCCAGCGTCAACTACTTTGTACAGAAAGGTAGTTGGCTACTTTTTCTCACCTCTTTGGTAAGTAGTTTGACCTCAAAACAGTTTGGATGGCCTTAGAAAATAATCAAGTCTACCTCCAGCCACCTTTGGCCTGAGGCACTTCAGCACTCGACAGCAGGAACATTTCACGAGCCAAGAGAGCCCTAGAAATTAAATAAATTGCTGTTTCAGCATCAATATTTTTTTTTAAAGTCCTAGGACCTAGGTATTTAATGTAATGCCAAGCTAGCTGCCTTTCTGACTCTGCCTGAAAACTGTTAATAGCTTCCAATGTCTGAAAGAACTACCAAGACCCTCTCTTATTGCCTAAATGCTTCAGAATATTCAAGAAGGTGCATGACTCTGTTGCAGAATGCATGTGCTGTGGTCCAAAGATGGTTCAAGGATTCACACAACCCAGGCTACCTTCCCTAGCTCATGTCCCCACCACTGATTGAACACTGCTTTGCATTGCTTCAGACCAGCCTGAGATCTGCCTCTCAGGTTGCCATGTACCCACCAGCAGGCCTAAGCATCACAGGAGGTCTGTCATAGATGTGTTATTTTGAGAACAGATGCCTTTTCTCAGCCTGTGAATAGAATGTCTGTATGTCTTAAGCACATCGTTAACAAACTCCATATAAACAGTAAGGCTATTCACAGACACCTGGACTTTGTGTTGGAAACTCTTTTCCACTTTGTCACTTTTGAAGGCTCTGTTGTATGGGAAGGAAAATAGTCACTCTAAGATATTCCTAAGGTTCTATCTTCTATAATCAGTTATAAAATATAAACTTTTATGAATATTTACTAAACAAAACTAGAATCGTTTTGTATGTTTTTTAAATAGCCAACGGGGACAGAATTTTTTCTACTGTTCCTTTCAAAAAGAGTGATCCGTTTGGCTAAAAGACTAAGAACCATGCTGGTTTATGTTGGGAACTCTGACTAGATTCTCTCCGAGTTCTGGTTAATGAAGTTTCTTTCATCTTCTATATGCTGATTTTATATGGCACAAGTCATTTTGTTTTCTGTGTATTTCATGACCAGCAGCCCAAAATTACCACTTTAACTCATTTAAGCATCAATTTCTATAATGACAGTTTGTCTTGTTTTATAATGATTTAGGTGTTGGATTCAGAGTCGGAGGAGAAACTGGAAGCAAATACTTTGTCCTTCAAGTTCACTATGGGGATATTAGCGCTTTCCGAGGTAAGCTTACAAATGATAGAACTGAACGAAATGTTCACGGCTTTTTTTTTTTACTTAAATTAGATGTGCAATTATCTGTGGAATAAAATGAAGAATTACCCATAGACTCTGCCCAATAGGGACAGATGTCTTTAGTTGCTTTCATTTGCAACTACTGGAGGAATGGCTTTATTTTTAAAAGTTATTTCACAATGCAAATTTCCATCTCACTGTTTGAGGTTTTTTGCTGACTTCCAATGTGTTGTCTTACCCACTTGCTTGTGTGCCTATCAGGAAGAGTCACTCCTACCGATCACCACCATTAGAACGCATAGAAGTGACCTGCTGACTTATTTACTGTGAACAAGCCACTGACAAATAGACTGTAGGTTCCCAGGGGGCCTCAAACTGTACAGCAACTGCTGTGTTTCATATATAATCTACACCTGCCACTGCCTGCATTCCTCCATTGTCCACTGCACCAGGGCACAGATCCGAGCCACTGGTTAACATGCTAAACACTCCTACACAAGTTGCTCTACTGTGGTCGCTAGAGAAAATATCTTATGTCTGTATGGATGTGGCACCTGTCAGTAATAAATCTGATGGCCTTTAGTTTAGACAGGAAATAGGAGGTGGGACATATGGGAGGCAGAAAGGATTCTGGGATAGTACAAAGAGGGAGATTTGCCCTGGAAGATGTGATGAGTCAGACAAATGGTACCTGAGCACAGGTAACCAGTCATGTGGCAGAATATAGATTAAAATGAATGGTTCTTTTAAGTTATGATCTAGTCAGAGAAGAGCCTAATTATATGACCAATATGTTTTGAATCTGAGTCTGATTTCCAGGAGCATGAGGCTGAGAGGAAGAACCAGATCTGACTTCTGGAGTGTTCCATGTACATCTCATTTAATTGCCTCTTCTCCTCTTATAGAACCATCAGCATGATGAATGGGCCCAGTTTCCAAGGCAACCAAAATCGCTGCTTCTTATTTGCTCTGTGACATGTAGCCGAATTCCACCTATGTTTTGAATTCATGCTCTTGGTTCCATGAGATTATAAATAGGGACAGAGTTCCCTTGGCCTTGTTGGTCATTTCCTGTCCTGTACTGACATATACTTCCTCCAGAATCCTATAATATGATCTGTCTTATAACTAACCTGACACATTTCCTTCTTTAGCACATTTTATTTCTACCCAGTAACAAGTCCTAGAAGTCTGTCTGTCTTTTTGTACCGTATTAATACACTTTGGGGCAGCAGTTCTCAACCATCCTAAGACTTCAACTCTTTAATACAGTTCTTTATGTTATAATGACCCCAACAATAACATTATTTTTGTGGCTACTTCGTGACTGTAGTTTTGCTACTGTTATGAATTATAATGTAAATATCTGATACACAGGATATCTGATATGTGACCCCAGTGAAAGGTCATTCAGTGTCCACCCACCCAAGGGGTCATGGCCCACAGGTTGAGAGACACTGTTATAGATCTTGTGGTGGCAAGACTCTACAGACTCACAGCCCTCAGAACTGGATCACTATAGTGTCTTCCTCTACTAAATTACATTGAGAGAAATAATTTTATGTAACTGAAAATTTTTAATTAGATACATCATCAGGTAACTGAGAGCCTACAGACCAGTGTGCAAACATAACTTACAAATAAAAGCTGTGTTTGTACTAAAAAACTAACTCTAGTTATAACAAAATAGCCTTTCATCTCTGCACCAGCACTTAATTCTAAACTGCCAGCCTTGGAGATTGCTGAGACAAGGTTTTACCCGAAAACAAAGGAATAAAATAATGTTTGTGTTTGAGGAACAGAGCCAGTAACCATTTGCTCTGGAATGCTGCATTTGCCATCAGTCAGACCTGCAGAGTCTGATGCTGCCTGTGAAACTGAGGGGATTCTTGTTGTGGAGATGGCAAGCAGGCTGTCCCTGAGTCCCATAGCCAAACCTGCTCAGCACAGCCACGTACATGCACACCAGAGTCTCTATCCCTCTGTGAGGCACTGAACTGTACTGTACTGTCAACATAATTCCTTATAGATTTTTCTAGAACCCCTGACAGAGGCTGCCTGCATTCCTCAAAGAAAATAGATAATAGGCACTGCTGTTAGCTAAACACAACGCTTTAATAATTTAGTTTCTTACTGATGAGTTCATTTTTATAATTCATGTTTAATAGTAGGGTAATAATGTACTGATACTTTAATATATAAGCATATAATTATTCATACTGTATGAGACAGATGAGAAATTTTATGTAGTAGCTTTTCTCTTTTCTATAATAGTTTTTCCAAAAGAAGCTATATAAAAGGTAGAAAGATTGTGAGAGTTAATATTCACAGAGCTTGCTATAACAAAAAATAGTATATCACTTACTCCAAGAGAAAAGTGTGAAGAATAATTCTCACAATTCACACGGTACCATTAGATAGTATCTTGTCCCTTAAGTATTAGATGATATAGAACATTAAGTAAGCACAAGGGAGAGTATCAAATCTCATTGAAATAATGAAATAGATGCTTTACATTTATTGAATTGGGGATGGGGAAAAATTGAATTATGAAACTCAAGACTATCAGACTTTGGTAAGCCCAGTGCAGTTTAGGGGGCTTTATAGACTAATATACTGTTTTGAAAAGCATATTTTCCATTTCATAGAAATATATCATTTAATAGTAGAAGTTTTCTAAAAGATGAGACATTTTTAAAATGAGCTCCAGGTTCAAATTATGTACCATTAAAACTGTTAATATGAAAAAAATTGAAAATTACCAAAGCAAAAGTAAATAATAGCTTTTAAACAGACTATATAGACTTTATCTGGTTATGTGTTTAGGAGAACTGTAAGGAACAAAGGAACAAAGGGAGATTTGATGAAGGAGAAAAGGTTGTGGCATCCTTTTGGAGAAAATGATAATCGCTGTCTTTATAATACATTTTTCGTTCCAAAAAGAGAATCAGCATGTGACTCCTGGGGACGTGCCCCTGGATGCTCTGTGCTCCCACGATATCAGCTGTCATCAGGTTTCTGTGAATGTGGAGGGGCTCAGGCCCACATGAATTTCTCAAGGAGTCATTTATGTTGAAATTGGTTCTGTGCAGCATCTTTTACTTCTCTCTATAAACAATCAGAAGAGGAGAAAACAACATCCTCTGTTTAGGAAAACTCATTAAGTATGGGTGTTGTGTCTGTGTCACTGTACATACAAGTACATGAGCGTATAAAATGTCGGTACTTGGATACCAATAAAGTCAGTGAATACTTTTAACTTTGTGACTTGAAAACTAGGGATGATATTTTATGTATTTAATTTATGTAAACTCTCCTGTATCACTCAGGAAATTTCTGTTTCCTACTGAAATGTAGGAAGATATTCGGCTTAAGTAAGCATTTTTTCATTTACAGAATTGACTTTAAAAAAAAAAAAAAAGCAAAAAACAAAACAAAACAAAAAATTCTTCCTCAATGCTAGTAAAGTACCTCCTTAAACCTGTGGGATCCTGGACAATCAGAGAGCATAACCTAAAGCCAGAAAGTCTGGGACTGTGATCTCTAGCAGTAAGAAAATAGACAGGCTGTGAGCTCTGTGAAATTATACGCAGTGCTTGTGTGCTTTGTAAATTACACCAAATGTGAAGCTGTAAAAGCTTCATCTAAAAACAGCTGGCTTTATTAAATGCCACTCAGAGGCAGGCCTTTGCTGACGCAGGATGTGCCGCCCTTCCTGCCAGCCAGCGTTTACTCTAGCACGAGTGCAAACACAGAAGTGTGTGCTCAGGAAGTCACAGACTTCTCGGATGAGAGCACTCACTCCGTGTTAGCTGCGTTCATTATGGCCTGTAGAAACAAAGGAATACTGCTAGGCAGAATCTTTGGCTATCACTGTCCACAAGAGAAAAGGGACATTTGCTATTTTTCAAGGGTAGTAGAGTCTAGACACAGAGCATGTAGTATACCACCATCGGTGCTGTAAGGGAAGTTTCAGTTCTCTCTTCCCTGGGCAGCTTTGATTATTTACAGTTCAGCTGTTAAAACAAAAAACAAACAAACAAACAAACAAACAAAAAACCTGCCCTTAAAGAAATGAGAATCATAGGAACAAGGATTCCATTTGTCCTCCCTTATGTGACTGTGAATATTATCAGCTTGCCAGGATAGAATTATCTAGGAGACATGCCTCCAGGCATGCCTTCCAGGATCTCTAGATTATGTTAATTGAGGTGGGAACACCCACACTAACCGTGCATGCACCCTTCTATTCTGTGGGATTGGGTTCTAGACTGGATGAAGAAGAGAAAGTTAAGCAAAAACATTCACCCTGCTCTCTCTTGTTCCTGCCGGAAGACACTGTGACCAGCTGGCTTGCTGTCCCACTCCTGTGATTTTCTCCATAAGGGACAGTCCCTTTGAACTGTGAGCCCAAATAAGATTTCTTCCTTAAAAGTCCTTTTTTTGTCATAGCAAAGTCAGAGTAGCTAGTGCATTCCACAAAGCATTTGTTTCCATCTTTATTTTTCCAACCAAGTCTTGTTCTGAAAAGAAAATTCTCCTGAGATTATTCTCAGGATTATTTTTTTTTTCTGACAGTTTTTAGCCCAGGGGAATCTTGCTAAAACTGCCTTCTCATTGCCGGGGTTCCCTGGCATTAGTTACTAGGGTCGAACAGTATGTTGCTTCTCAGGTTGGAAGACTCACCATCTGAAGACACAAAGGTGTGAGAATGACAGTCAGAATCTGTTTTCAGATATCAAATCTCATTTTCTACTTTAGCAAAGTTTCTGAGATGCCAGCCTCATCGCTTGTCTTTAAGCTCTCAGGCTACAGCAGAACAGCCCCACAGACACATGTACCTACCTAGACACATACACATATATTTTCAGCCACTTTTTTGAGAGCTGTACTAGTTATACAACGTATCCTGTTTCCACACCTTTGTCACAGCCCTCAAAAACACACCTGGGTTCCCATATTTTAGAGTGGTCTTGAGAGTATAGGTAAAGGTTTATTTTCCTGAGAGTGATCCAATGCCTATATTCTAAATTAAATGAACTAAATCTAGAAATCTTTTTAACTCCTCTTAATGTGAATGCTAAAAAAGGTTTCTAAATTTCTAACTTATATGAATAAATTCAGATCATAAAATTTTCGTGAGAGCCCTTCAGAAATGGTCATTTATTTATTTTCTTTTTTTCTTTTTTTTTTTTTTTGATCCTTTGTGAATTTCACATCATGTGCCTGAGTCTCACACATCTCTCCGTCCCTTCATATTGGCCCTCTACCCTTGCCACCTCCCCACCAAAGAAAATAAATAAATAAGTAAATAAATACCTTTAAAAAAAATCTCACTATGGAAGCTGCAGTGTATCATGGTGTGATCACTTTAAAATAGCAACATTTTGAGAAAACTCAGGTGGTTTCAGTCCACTGAATACGATAAAACATTTTAGATAGGGGCCCCAGACACGGCTCAGCATTTAGGAGCCTGTGCTGACCCAGCACCATCATCAGTCAGCTTACAGTTGCCAGAACTCTAAATCCAGCAACATCTTCTGGCCTCCACAGACACCTGTTTCATGTGCATAGACCCACACAGAGAAACATGCACATAAATGTAATTAAAATAATAAAATTAAGTGAAAAAATTTGGCTAGATGTCATCACAGAAGATCTGATATGTTTTATGAAGTTAAATTAGATATGGCATGTCATATGCCTACTGTAAATGCCAATATGAAGTCTATTGGCCATAACTGTTAACTCAAAATCTTACCCCCTCCGTGCTTTTCTTCATGATTTTGGTGCAGCATACCAAACAGTAACTTTTTTCATGATAGAACATAGGCTTTTGCCATGTAACTGGGCATATGGATGGTATCTACTTGCTTTCCTGTATTCTCCGTAGCTTCCTTTGTTATCAAACTACAACTTAAATGCTTATATCATTTCTAATAGTGCATTCCGTGCAGGCAAAGATTAAGTAAAAGAAAACTCTGTCCTCGTGTAATTTCCTGTAAAATACAAGTACATGCAAATAAAAGAATAGCCCGAATAATTTAAGCAGGTAAACAAGGGGACTATAAAACGACTACGATCATGCCTACTCTATTATTTTAGTATAACTCCGGGTGGATGCATATGATTGCAACTTCCTATGGAGACCAGCAGAGGGCATCAGGTTCGATGGATCTGAAGTTTCAGTTAGTTGTGAAGCACCCAATGTGCTGAGAACCAAGCTATGGTACCCTGCAAGAGCAACGTGTGTTGTTACCTGCTGAGCCATTCTTCTGGGCCCCAGTCACATGAACTTTTTAACCCATAAGACTGGTCTCCTACAGCAACCCTTCTCCCATATTCTAATTTTGTGCTTTAGATTTGGTCGCTTGGCACCTACGGTTCATTTCATTAGCTTCTCTGTGAATGTAGAGTTAACTGAGGTAGAACCTTCCAAGGAGCTGTCTGTATAAAATTATAGCAATATGAATGTCAGGACTTGGTAGCCTTCAGACTGGACTTGTCCGAGCTACCCAGTTTTATTCCACCATGCCAATGATCCATCTAGGCGTGGCTTCTCTTTCTCTTAGTTTTAGACAATGGATATTCCCAAGCATAGTCAGTAGGCCCACAAATGCATATACATCCAAGAGGAAGCTGCTTTGCCACACTGAAGAAACAGAGCAAGCACCCAGGGATGATAGGAGTGGAGCTTAGCATGATGTGAAACAGGATTTGAAAGGAATTCTAATTCCCCTAGTTCAAGCAATCTCCAGCTCTTGTGAAGCTGTGGCCACAGGGGTATTGGGAAGAAGCTTTGAAATTGTGAGCCCAGTGGGGAAAAAAATCCCTTGCTAATGCATTTTTCAACAAGATAGAGCAGAGATCAGTGGCGGGGCAGCCGCACTTAAAATGATTGCATTCCAGCTTAGAGCAGACTCTCCCCTTGAATGTGTGAGTGCTCCCAGCTCTCTGATGCCTAAGTGCCTGGTTGGTGGGAAATTGGATCAAAGATTGCTCTCCATTGCTTCCTCTGCTGCCTCCTCTTGCTCTTTCCAAGAGCTTTCACCCATGTATCCTTTTACTCGTTCCTCTGCAAAGCGAATGCTGCTATGAAGCCTAGTATTTAAACTGGGTCACTCTAAACCATTTTGGATTCGTTTGCTGATTCAAAACTCTCCTTTGGCATAGGGTAAAATCACTCAGCGTATGAGTGCAATCTCTGGAACCCACATGGTAGAAGAAGAAAAGTGACTCCTGTAAATAGTCCTTTTAAGGCCATAGATACATTGAGCCAGCACGTATGCGCATGCGCGAATGCTCTCATGCACATGCGCATGCTCTCACTCGTGCACACACACATCCGGGCATGGGAGAAGAGAAAGGAAATCTATGATAGGACAGTTTAAAGGAAAGAAATATTCTGTCATGCAGGCGTGCGAAATTCTTGTCTCTGTTAGATTGTTCAAGTTCTTCTGCAGTGAATAATGTTCAGAAATACTTGGGGATAGCTATCTAGATACATTATTTTGAATCACAGAGTCTTTAAACCTTAAGAGATTCTAACAAATTATCTAACAAATCACTGTTTTACAATTTATAATCTACAGTTAACAAACCTCATTTCCTTATCTAGGCTTAGTATTTTAATGCTACATTTTTATGACATGGTTGTTGTTTTAACAAGAGCACTACTATGTCTCATTAAAAGAATTAGAATGAACTAAAAGAGCCTAATAGATTCACCTCTGAAGTGCATCATGAAGCTTAAAAACAATCTACTCTGAGGACTATTTACATAAGACTCTAGAATTGAAAAATAAATTTCTGCCCCATAATAGACCTACTAGATGATGTACACAGAGTCAGGTGTAGGCTGCACTCTTCTGACATTGTCTTGTATGTTAGGCAGCCCTTGAACTTTTTGTTTGTTTGTTTGTTTGCTTTTTGGAGACAGGGTTTCTCTGTATAGTCCTGGCTGTCCTGAAACTCACTTTATAAACCAACCTGGCCTGGGACTCATAGAAATCCACCTGCCTCTACATTCTGAGTTCTGGAATTCCTTTAGTAAAATACTGGGTGGGAGATCTTTCTGTCTGCTGAACTCTGCTTCAATTTCTTTCTTCAGAAACTTGAAGTTCTTGTCATATAGATCTTTAACTTGCTTGGTTAGATTCACACCATGGTATTTATATTATTTGTGACTATAGTGAAGGGGTGTCATTTCCCTAATTTCGTTCTCAGCCTGTTTATCTTTCTTGTAGAGGGAGGCTACTGATTTGTTTGAGTTGATTTTATAACCAGCCACTGTGCTGAAGTTTCTTATCAGGTTTAAGAGTTCTCTGGTGGAAGTTTGGGGGTCACTTAAGTATACTATCATATCATCTGCAAATAGTGATATTTTGACTTCTTCCTTTCCTATTTGTATCCTTTGACTTCTTTTTGTTGTCTAATCGCTCTAGCTAGGATTTCCAGTACTATGTTGAATAGGTCAGGAGAGAGTGGGCAGCCTTGTCTAGTGCCTGATCTTAGTGGGTTTACTTCAAGTTTCTCTTTATTTAGTTTGATGTTGGCTACTGGTTTGCTGTCTATTGCTTTTACTATGTTTAAGTATGGGCCTTGAATTCCTGATCTTTCCAAGACTTTTACCATGAAGAGATGTTGAATTTTGTCAAATGCTTTCTCAGCATCTAGTGATTATGATCATGTGGTTTTTTTTCTTTGAGTTTGTTTATGTAGTGGATTACATTGATAGATTTCCGAATATAGAACCATCCCTGCATTCCTGGGATAAAGTCTGCTTGATCATGATGGATGATTGTTCCGATGTGTTCTTGGATTTGATTTGCGAGAATTTTATTGAGGTTTTTTGTTTTTTGTTTTTTGTTTTTTTCACCACTATTCATAACGGAGATTAGTCTGAAGTTCTCTTTCTTTGTTGGGTCTTTATGAGGTTTAGGCATGAGCATGATTATAGCTTCGTAGAAGAAATTGGGTAGTATTCCTTCTGTTTCTATTTTGTGGAATAGTTTGAAGAGAATTGGTATTAGGTCTTCCTTGAAGGTCTGATAGAATTCTGCACTAAAACCATCTGGTCTTGGGCTTTTTTTGGTGGGGAGACTTTTAATGACTGCTGCTATTCTTTAGGGGTTACAGGACTGTGTAGATGGTTTATCTGCTCCTGATTTAACTTTGGTACCTGGTATCTGATTAAAAAATTGCCCATTTCATCCAGATTTTTCAGTTTTGTTGAGTATAGGCTTTTGAAGTAGGATCTGATGATTTTTTAATTCCTAAGTTTCTGTTGTTATTTCTCTCTTTTCAGTTCTGATTTTATTAATTTGAATACTGTCTCTGTGCCCCTTCGTTAGTCTGGCTAAGGGTTTATCTTAGTGATTTTCTCAAAGAACTAGCTCCTGGTTTTGTTGATC
This sequence comes from Rhabdomys pumilio, assembly GCA_030674055.1. Lineage (NCBI taxonomy): Eukaryota > Metazoa > Chordata > Mammalia > Rodentia > Muridae > Rhabdomys > Rhabdomys pumilio. The sequence goes on along the minus strand of JANHMN010000017.1, from coordinate 6,808,408 downwards.
TTTTGCATAGTTCTTTCAGTTTCTACTTGGTTGATTTCAGCCCTGAGTTTGATTATTTCCTGCTATCTACTCCTCTTGGGTATATTAGCTTCTTTTTGTTCTAACACTTTCAGGTGTGCTGTCAAGTTGTTAGTGTATGCTTTCTCCAGTTTCTTTTTGTAGGCACTTAGAGTTATGAGTTTCCCTCTTAGCACTGCTTTCATGGAGTCCCACAAATTTTGGTATGATGTGTCCTCATTTTCATTAAATTCTAAAAAGTCTTTAATTTCTTTTTTATTTCTTCCTTGAACAAGTCATCATTGAGTAGAACATTGTTCAGTTTCCACGTGTGTGTGGGCTTTCCATTGTTGTTGTCACTATTAAAGACCAGCCTTAGTCCTTGGTGATCTGATAGGGTGCAAGGGATTATTTCAATCTTTTTGCATCTGTTGAGTCCTGTTTTGTGACCAGTTATATGGGCTATTTTTGAGAAGGTACCATGAGGTGCTGAGCAAAAGGTATATTCTTTTGTTTTAGGATGAAAATTTCTATAGGTATATGTTAAATCTATTTGGTTCATAACTTCTGTTAATTTCATTGTGTCTCTGTTTAATTTCTGTTTCCATGATCTGTCCATTGCTGAGAGTGGGGTGTTGAAATCCCCCATTATTTTTGTGTGAGGTGCAATGTGTGCTTTGAGTTTTAGTAAAGTATCTTTTATGTATGTGGGTGCCCTTGCATTTGGAGCATAGATGTTCAGAATTGAGAGTTCATCTTGGTAGATTTTTCCTTAGATATGTATGAAGTGTCCTTCCTTATCTTTTTTGATTACTTTTGGTTGAAAGTCAATTTTATTTGGTATTCGAATGGCTACTCCAGCTTGTTTCTTGGGACCATTTGCTTGGAAAATGGTTGTCCATCCTTTTACTCTGAGGCAGTGTCTGTCTTTTGTCACTGAGGTGTGTTTCCTTTATGCAGCAAAATTCTGGGTCCTGTTTATCTATCCAGTTTGATAGTCTATGTCTTTTTATTGGAGAATTGAGTCCATTGATGTTAAGAGATATTAAGGAAAAAATGATTGTTGCTTCCTGTTATTTTTGTTATTAGAGGTGGAATTATGTTTGTGTAGCTGTCTGCTTTTGGGGTTGTTGGAAGACTACTTCCTTGATTTTTCTAGGTTGTAGTTTCCCTCCTTGTGTTAGAGTTTTCCATCAATTATCCTTTGAACTGCTGGATTTGTGGGAAAATATTGTGTAAATTTGGTTTTGTCATGGAATATCTTGGTTTCTCCATATATAGTGATTGAGAATTTTGTTTGGTATAGTAGTCTGGGCTGGCATTTGTGTTCTCTTAGAGTCTGTATGATAACTGTCCAGAATCTTTTGGCTTTTATAGTCTGGTGAGAAGTCTGGTGTAATTCTTATAGGTCTGCCTTTATATGTTACTTTACCCTTTTCCCTTACTGCTTTTAGTATTTTTCTTTGTTTTGTACATTTGATGTTTTGATTATTATGTGACAGGAGGAATTTCTTTTCTTGTCTAGTCTCTTTGGAGGTCTGTACGCTTCTTGTATGTTCATGGACAGCTCTCTCTCTCTCTCTCTCTCTCTCTCTCTCTCTTTCTCTCTCTCTCTCAAGGTTAGGGAAGTTTTCCTCTATAATTTTGTTGAAGATATTTACCTTTAAGTTGTGAATCTTCACTCTCATCTATACCTATTTTCCTTAGGTTTGGTCTTCTCATTGTGTCCTGGATTTCCTGGATGTTTTGGGTCAGGAGGTTTTTGCATTTTGCATTTTCGTTGACAGTTGTGTCAATGTTTTCCAAGGTATCTTCTGCACCTGAGATTCTCTCTTCTATTTCTTGTATTCTGTTGGTGAGGCTTGCATGTATGACTTCTGATCTCTTTCCTAGGTTTCTATCTCCAGGTTAGTCTTCCTTTGAGATTTCTTTATTGTTTCTACTTCCATTTTTAGATCCTGGATGGTTTTGTTTAATTCCTTCACCTGTTTGTTTATGTTTTCTTGCAGTTCTTTAAGGGATTTTTGTGTTTCCTCTTTAAGGGCTTCTAACTGTTTACCTGTGTTCTCCTCTACTTCTTTAAGGGTGTTTTTTATGTCCTTAAAGTCCTCTATCATCATCATGAGAAGTGATTTTAATTCTGAATCCTGTTTTTCTTGTGTGATGGGGTGTCCATGGCTTCCTTTGGTGAAAGAACTGGATTCTGAGGATGCCAAGTAACTTTGCTTTCTGTTGCTTATGTTCTTGTGCTTGCCTTTCACTATCTGATTAACTCTAGTGCTACCTACACTCACTGACTCTGACTGGAGGCTTTCTTTCCAGTTATCTTGCTTATGTCAGAACTCCTCAGAGTCCAGATGTCTCTGTGATCCTGTGATCCTGAGCTCCTGGGTGGACGAACTCCTCCTAGAACTCAGGCTGCCTCTAGGATCCTGAAATCCTGCTTCTCTGAGTACAGTGGTTCCTCTAGGATGGCTCAGAATATGGTGTCTTTGTGGGAGCAGACCAGCTAGGTTTTCACTGCCCTGAGTGGAGTGGCTCCTCTAGAATGGCTCAGGATATGTTGTCTTCACTGGAACAGACCAGATGTGTGTCTGCCCCAGCCAAAAGGACCAAGGGAGGGATGAAAGGGGAGTGAAATTCCAGAAGGGAGGGATTTGAGTGGCTAATGGATCCTGAGCGTCCTAGACTCCCAATTGTAGCTCTGATGTGTAGGGTAGTAGGAGAGTGTTCTTACCCATTGCTCTGAGTGCAGTGGCTCCTCTATGATGTCTCAGGATATGGTGATGAGAGCAGACCAGCTAGATATCTACCCCAGCCAAAAAAAAAAAAAAAGGCAATAATTATTATTCTAATATCCCCATTTCCATGACATCAAAAATCTCGCTGTGATTAAAGAGCAAATGCAGTTCCAACATATATCTTTATTGCTTCCATAGACATAACAAAAACATCAGTAAATATTTTAACAGGAACTACACATTGCCCATTTAGAGCCATAGGTGAGTTGTGAGAATGTTTAGAAAGACCTAAGAAAAGAATTCGAGAGGCTCAACTGTTTCTATGGAATTGACAATAAGGAATGTGGTAGAGTTTATTTCTTTTTATATTTTTGTGAATAAAACCTACAGTAAACATATTCACACAAGTGCATACATATCTTTCCCACAGAGCTCACACATTATCAGCACACCATCAGACCCAGGAAAATGACATTTTAACAGGTCTTCCAAGTGACTTTTATGCAAATGAAACTTGGACTGCAGGAGCTCAGATATTACTGTTAAGAACTGAAGTCAGTTCTCTTTTTTCCCCTGTACTGCAGGAATATCAGGGTAATCTCCTGGGTTGGGGACATGAACAGAATAATTTTCATTTACCAAAATATGTTTAATTAATATCTATTCTCTTAAGAAAAGGGGAAGTTTGAAAGAAGAAAATGCATTTAATTCCTGTCTGGTTCTTCCCTCGATTACTTTCACTTAAAAGTTTTAAAGAAAATTTATTTTTGTCCTCAACATTTACCCAAAATTTGAACTTTGGATTTTAGAAAACTATGAGAAGAACCACTCTCAGCACCTGTGTGACATTTTGGGACTCCCTTCCCTGTTTTTCATCCACGTGTGGGGGTACAGATATCCTGCTTCAAGCCTAGTCAAGTCAAACATTTTGAAGAGTTATTTATCTGTACTTTATGTGTGTCTACATGTATGTGTGCTCACCAAGTGCATGTCTGATGAGCCCCAAAGAGGGCATTGGTTCCCTTAAAGCTAGAGTTACAGGCTGATGTGAGTCTGGGGTGCTGGGAACTGAACGTGGGTCCTGTGAAAGAGCAGCTAGCACTCGACCACTGAACCATCATCTCTCCAGCCCAAAGGCAAGCCTTTTTGGAAAGACCCAAACAGCTGATAACCCTCCGTTTTCATAACATTTTTAAATTTCTAAGTGATATAAATGACTGGCAGACTAGACAGGGAAGGAATGAGGAAGCCGATCTCAGGAGAGCAGTTAGCAGTCCAGGAGATAGTGGTCTACCTGCCCGAGGCCTCTGGGCCTTCAGAGATGGGAGGAGACTGTTTTGTCACAGTGGAAATCCACTTATCTTCAGAAAAGGAAGTAGTTAAACCAGTAGGTTTTATACCCTGTGTACCAATACATTTTTAAAATCAGAGCCTGGGAACGGGTAGTAGGGTAAGGACAGGGAACAGGCGGAATGTCTAAGCCCAGCCCTTCCACCTCACAGAAATGAAAATCAATGTTCAGAAAGGTTATGTTTTGCTCAAGGTATTATAGCTGCCAGTTTATGTTATCGAAACTGGAAGAATTGAATTTGTGTTGTATTTCTCTTTTGCGTGTGTGCCAAAGTTCATGCCCTGCCTATGTAAGGCAAGTGTGTAACGCAGGCAGTGTTTAGAACAGCCCTTTAAGCTGTAATCAGCTAGACCAGAACTCAGGAACGACATGAATAGGAGTAAAGATCAGGGGAGTTTACCTCACCTTATGTGTGCCTTTGCTTTTTGATTAAGAGGCAGTTATTTCCCTTATCCTTAGGGCCATTTCCACATCAGGTTGTTTGATAATCCAACTGTTTTCAGAAGCCTCATGATCAAATGTTGTTCTTCTTTGGCCTTCACTGAACACAAGCAGTTTCATATGAATCAAATGAATGACTTTAGACTAGTCAGTGCTTCTGGAAATGATTTTAAAAAAAATAAGATGCTTATTATCTCTCAGCTTTTTTTCTTCACTCCATGATGTAGTAGCTCATGCATTTCGCCTTTGTTAATCATCTTCATGATGACAGGCTCATCTCTGTCAGTCCACTGGAGACTGGTTTACTCTTAATACCTTCGTCTGGCCATTAAACACAGAAATCATGCTTCCACTCATTTAACTATGTCAAACCCTGCCATACCACTTATTCTCTCGAAGATTGCAATTGGAATCAATACATGAATTTTATGAAGAAGTGCTTTGGCACAGAGCACTACAGTGTTTAACTTAAGTGACCTTTTCCTTAGGGATAAGGAGAACCTTTCTTAATGGGCTTTAGTTTTTCAGGCTTCATGTGTACTTCTGTGTGTTTTCAGGATGCCTGTGCTTTACCTTCCCTTTGTTGTTTTCTTTGATATTTATAGTTATTAATTTCATCTTTCTTCAGGCACGTTGCCCTCAGTCATGCATTGCCTTCATTTATTTTGTGTAGCACAGCGTACACATGGTGGGCAGAGAACATCTTACAGATGTTGATTCTCTCCTTCTACCATGTATGTTCCAGGAATTGAACTCAGGCCATTAGGCTTGGTGGCAGGTCCCCTTATCTACTGAGACCTCTCACTAGCTCCAGGCTGCCTTTTTCAAGGTGGCCCCAACTTGGAAATAATACCTGTCACCTAACTGATTCCATTTAAGTTGTTAGAAAATGGCGTTTTGTTCTTAACTGTTCCTAGTAGTTAGGCAAGCCACCAGGGAGAGAATAAACTTACTTGTCAATTGACTCATGTAAAATCAGAGGCTATGGTTCACTTTCAAGAGAGCCAATTCACGGGCGTTACAATGACGACTGTGCTGCTTTCTTCACAGAGCACGCATGATCCTGAGAGCTTCTGAGTCATGCGGTGTTTCCTTGCCTGCTTTCTAAGCTTTCTCTGAAGAGAAGGTGGTCATTAAGGGAGACGCACAGGGTCCGTTCACTTAGTTCCCGTTTACTCCTGACCCCTCTGTGCTACCAGCTAATAAGTCCGTTTCCCTCTTGAAAGGAAGTGTGCCGCTAAATCAGCAAAACTGTAAAACACATGAGGACGGTAAACAGCAATAGCAATAAGTATTTACAGGATGAAGACTTTAAGGAAAGTAAGCCCAATCCTTCCTCTTCCGGTACTGTTTCTTAGAGCTGAACCATCCTTTTCCTCTTTGCCCAAATGAAAGCTTTTCAGTCTGCATCTGTCCTCGCAGATTTCCCATCTTCGGAAGCTTTCGGGAGTTTTTCTTCTGAAGTCCATTATGAGTATGGGGAGAGCACAGTGAGAGGGAAGAGGGAGCCTTGTGAGAAAGGAGGCTCTTGTGTCCTTCCTTGTAACTGTGTTCATCTGGTTGTTCTTCATTTTTAAAATGCCTCCAAAAATTTTGTGCTGATCTTTTTAAAGTTTGAAGTTATATTATGGCCTTTGAGAATATAAAACTTCCTGTTTTAAAAACAGCGTGGGATGAATTTCTGGCATGTCCTCTTCCTTTTCTTTATCTTTACTAACCATGGAAATTAAACAAAAGTAAAAGACCACATTGTTGTACAAAATAGTTAAGAATTATAAAGGTGGGAAAGGTAAACCTTCTTATATACTACTAAGGACACCCATAAATGAATCAAAAATTGAAAAGAGAGCATTGGGAATGTACTTTCAGTCTTACATTTCAAACTGTATGTAAAAGGATCTCTTTGATGTCACTTTTGGTTCTATGACATATTTTTTTTCTTTCTTCCATTGGCCTGGTTCCTAGCCTTTGCCTGATACTTCCTGTTTTCTGTGGAGAAGATAAATCATGACTTGTAAAGTTCCAAAATAAATTCATAAAACCATTGAAAACAGGAGTATATGACACATACTTTGATAGCAATAGAGAAGTAAAGGGAGACAGAGAGAGGGAGAGAGAGGGCCTGAGAGGAAAAAGAAAAATATTTACAACCAAGTGTCATATTTAATGCTGCCAAACAAAACCCACAGAAGCCAAGGTGATTGGGAATATGTCTAGAATGAGCCACAGGACAACTTCTTTGGTGCACACAAACATTTAAATGTGGGATTTGTATGAAACAGAAATTTGAAATCTAATGCCTCTGGAAGGGGATGAAAACAGAGCCTTTTTCTTTCTTGATTCAAGTGCTGGCCGTGTGTGTGTGTGTGTGTGTGTGTGTGTGTGTGTGTGTGTAACTCCTGATTATGTACCATCTGATTTATGCATTTATTGGTAGATCATAGTTAATAGGACTTTAAAAAAATAAAACAAGAGTTTTAAAATCCCATGACGTTTTAAAATTGAATTTATCTAGCATTGGTAGGCTGTCTTTTCATTTTACTTCTGTGGATGAATAAATCAAGTGGTTTGTAATTCTGAGAGGAAAATTAGAGTAAACTGATATTTTTTCTGCGGATTCATTTCTTGTTTACAGTCCTAGACGCTGGAAACATGGAAAGACTGACAGCAGTTGTCCCCACACATCCCACACCGCCATTTTCAGAATAGGGTATTGAGCCTTCTATTTCATCTCATTTTTTTTTCTATTTCATATCTTGAGGGAACCCACAAGCCATCATTTCTAAAAGTTGTCTTCTTGAAGATTGGATAAATGCATTTTTTTTCTTCCTTGCCATGAGGCAAATGCAAGCTAATAATTTTTATTCCTGTAGCAGTGAATACAAAATCAAAAGAGGCTCACTCACTTTGGTGACAACTTCAAAGGGAATTCCTTTTTGAAGTTCATTGCTTTCCTTCACTTAGAACTGAAGCTCATCCCCTAAGCCTGCTTTCAGTGGCCTCAGGAACCTTGTGTGTAGCTTAGGCCCCATGGTAAGACCTCCAGGATTTCCTCATATTTTATTGAGATACACATAGGCTGTGACAGCTGAAGTGTCTTAGTGAGGGAGCCTGAAGGGTGGGGGGCTGACCCTCTGAGAACATGCTTTCAGGGATCCAGGAACTTTCCAGGCTAAGTTTGATTGCCCAGGTTATGTTCTGAAGAAATAAAAAATAAAAAATAAAAGAAAAAAACTAAAAAAACCAAAAACTTAACAAATTAAAACTTGATGCTATTCTCCTTTATCTCTTTAAATGATCACCTTTTTTTTTTCCTGAGCAGTATTAAGTGACCTTCTTGCTTTTTTTTTTCATTATAAAACCAGGGTTCACTTAGATACCTGTCTCTTGAGTCAGCAAAGGGACTGATTCTCTACTTTCTTAGTAGTTTTTCTCCTATTGGCCTCCTGTGTTCTGATCTCTGTAGCAGAATTTCAATTGCACAGAAATAACCTCTGTAATAGACCAACCAGTACAAGAAAGCAGTACAAAATATTTTTACAAAAAAAAAAAAAAAAAAAAAAAAAGCATGGCCCAATTGACAACACTCTAATCCAATACCAAAGAAACTGCTCCTGTATAAAGAGGCCTCACTCTTTATTCTCTGAAGGGTTTCTCAAATGAATTTTAATTATGTGAAGTTTTCCCAACTAGTCTCATTTCTGATCACCCTGGGAGCTATGATTTTGTCTCAGAAAAGCATCACCTGTCTCATTAATTCAACATTAGTAATAAGGAACAAAGAGCTGTAAGGTAAAGATCAAGACAACATAAGAGATATTAAAATATCTATGTATTGTTATTTGCACTTGCTATGACATCTTTTGTTCATTTATGTTTGGATGTTCAAGACAGAAAAGGGTTGTTTCTATCCAGCACATTTTGGGAGGGAAGGAGGGTGGATAGACATGATAGAATTTGGAACCTTTAGCTTTCTAACACAAGTATCATTGTTAAAGATGTCACCTCCTTTTTTTTTTTCTTCTAACATTTGTTAATGGTCCTGGCCCTTTCTATAGCTCTAAAAGGAAAGTATCCATTATTCAAACTGTGGCTGAAGACAGGAGGAAAGGGATGTACTTTTCCCACTTCCATTCCCTTCCGAAGGGAATATGGGGAATTGAAATCTCTTCTGCTGGCTTTCTGAAGGACTTTTTCCAATTAGTGGGATATAGTTTATAACAATACCCTGTCTCCCTAAGGATCTATGGTTGACCTGTTCTTTTATTGAAGCAGGAAACAACCAGGACGAGATGAGCTCATGGAAGGAGAGCTCTCTCTAGAGAGAAAACTAGGAGAAGCCAACAGACTTCTAAGACCCTGAGATGGAATGTTCTATGGTCATGCATTATTCTGCATGTTTACTTTACTGCTTAGCTATGAATCCAAGCAGGAATTGTAAGCTATTATTAGAAAAGCAAGATAAATAGTTTGGGATGGATAACCTCATATCCCATGCATTTACTTCCCATTAAGAGAGTCTAGCTTCCTGCTTAAGTGGATGTCTTTAAGTACTGCTGGCTACTTGTCCATACTAACTAGAGTCTTTTATTTTTGCTTTGGGATATTTCATAAAGAAAATGCCTTTGATGTCTGTAAGAAATATATAGAACTCTATTTTGGAAATAAGTTTGCTAAACATCAACATTGGAGATTTAGATTTGATACACGTTTGTCATCACATACTTGAATTCCATGAGCAATGCTCACTCTCTGAAGCCTGGTTTTCCCTGTACATGAAAAGCAAGACTTGAAATTCATCTTCTCTAGGGTCTCTTTCAGCTCTGAATTCTATGTCTCTATACAGTTGATAAAATACCTTGCTGTGGTTATCCATCTCTGGCCAGGCAGAGGAGAGTGATTTCTCATAAAAAGCAAGCTGAGAGCCTTATGAAGTGGCCATCCAGTTTTCATCGAGCTGGAGATTAAATTCTCATAGGATGCTGATTTTGAGCCTCCTCTAGGCTCTGAAAAAAATACTCTTTTCTTCCATTTCTTGACTACATTTTAGGAGTGGTGGCTTAACCAAACGATTAGCTCTATAGTGATATCCTGGACTGAGATGAACTCCTAAGGGACTGTTATACTTTGTTATTGTATGTGCTCCTTTTAAAATTATACTTCAAATTATATTCTCCGTTGCATTCACTGTTGCTAAAGTTTTTTATATGTACATATAACATTAAAAAATGGAAAATAATGCAAAACGACTTACCCTCAATGTCATCTGCTACCTAATAAGTGAGCTCTCCTCTCCATATTTTGAACTCTATTAGTTTTAGTTCATACTGGTTCCCTCAGTGCAAAAGAACAGCATCTGTGAAATATTCCTTCAACATGGATGCCTTATATTCAATTTTCTATAAATATGAAGCACAATAAATATTAGGAAAGAGAGAGAGAAGTTGAAGACCACCGCAATGAAGGGATTATTTGACATTTTAGTAAGAATACATGGAAATACTTCAAGAGACTAGCATTTAAGACTATTGCATGAATCTGGGTTGAGCCATAATTTCAGCATGACCAAGCTTAGCCTCAATGCCTTTTGCAAGTATGGAGTCTTACTGGACTAGCTGTAAGTCCAGAGCCCAAAATATAGTTGACCTCGGATATGGTCATGAGGAACATTATTACTAAAGCCAAGTCTTGAGACAGCATATTGACACATTCTGACCTTCTTTACAGTCTCGTGGCTTCTAATCCAGAAATCTCATTTGAACTGGACCATGGCATTGATCTCACTAGAGTTTCTTTGACTCTGTTTCTGCCTAGTTAAGACTTTTTCTGAGAATATCTATATTCAATATCCTTAACAACAAATTTCAAGCATAAGCTTTAAATTATTAATTCATTTATTTTATGTGTATGGATGAGTTCTTGAATCTATGTATGTATGCCATGTAAGAGAAGGAAAGAAATGGATCTATGATTCCCTGGAACTGGAGCTATAGTGGGTTATAAGCGCCATGTGGTAGTCCTCATAGCTGCTGAACCTCCTACCCGGTCCTGTAATTCCTTTATAAATAGGCATCTCAGTTTTTAATATCCCCGTGTCATTTTCTTTTTCTTCCTGTTATGAGTTAGAGAAGTGGTGAACGCCTCCATTTCCACTTCTTCTATTGAAAATATTCCAAACTCATGATTTTGAAAATGTATTTCCTTGAAGTAAAGCATTTTTATAGAAGTTTTTTTTCTACTATATCCCCCACCAAAAAGAAAATAATAAAATGGACTAGGAAGATGGCTTAGCAGTGAAGAGCACTTGCTGTCTCTTCTATAGAAACCAGATTCGATTCTCAGAACCCACATGGAAGCTCACAGATCTATCTAACTCTGTTCCAGGGGACTCGGTGCTACTTCTCGTCTCCTTGGGCAACAAGCATGCACATGGTGTACAAGCACTTAGACATATATTTTTAAATGAAATAAAATTAGCTTATTTAAATGAATTAAAGGAATTAATAGATTAATTCAATAAAAATTAAACTGAACAAATTTTCAAAAAGGAAACATTAACCAAATCTCTGAATTTAATGGCAGCTTCTTTGCTCATCTCATTTGTGCACCAGAATTTTTTTTTGTGCTAAAACTACACCTCACTAAGAATTCTACTCCTTCTGTCTTTCAGTCACACAAATCCCGAGCTGCGATTTCAGACCATTGTAGGTTTTCACTTCTCCCATGCTTTCAAAGCATTACGTTCTATTTTTTTCTTTCCCTGAGTTAACATTTTCATCCATTCCTTCTTCATCGTATTCTTCAGTTCTAGTCTCAGAATGAGGCTGTCTCACCACTTTTCAGCCAGAATGTGATTTTGACTTCAGAATGTGATGCCAACTTCCTTTGCTCTGCAGTGTCTTAACTTGTTCAGTTCTGACTTCAGTTTCTTTCTGTTTTATTCAGTAAAATATTAGCGGCCATTGTATTACAGTAAACTTTTCTAGAAAGTATTTTGCATTTTAATGATGGTGTTTATCAGAGGCAGATATTACCTCTAACTTGTGAGATAAGATGAGGTCATTCTTCTGTAAGTTAATTATCTTGTGGCCTAATGGTCCAAGGCCTAGGAGTTACAGCTATACAGCTGAAGGGCAGTCCACATTGGGGCCTGCTGCATGTCCGTGAAATATGCAAAACTATCTGGTGTATGAGTTTATCAGAAGATTGGGATCGAGGTTATAAAAATAATAATGAATCACTGTGGCAGGGAAGATGTGGAGTTGAAAGGTCATGCTCACTGCACCAAACACTGGGGCTGAAATGAAAGCTGCCATCTTCCACGGGAACTGCTAGGGGCCTGGAGCGTGCGGCTCTTGCGTGATAAATGGGGTTCAGGTGGTTTCCACTAGGACGCACACTGTGTGACTACACAAGCATGTGGGCTCTTCAGGTCAAGCTGCAGAAACACCTAAGAGTAGGGGTCAGAATCGCTTCTACTAATCAAATTTGATTTTGCCATAATAAGTGGCAGTAGACATCAGCAATGCCTAAAATATATGTAAATATGATTTAGAAGTATTTGCTTTGAAGCAGCTTTTAGAATTTTGTTCGGCTAAATGTTATTAGAATAGATGTTATTCTACTACATCAAACAAAATCAGCATCATTTATTTTCATCAATTTTTATATAGTTTTAATTTAGCAAAATAATGGGTTTCTCGTGGACACGTTCATACATATCTATTCTTGCATTTCATTCATGCTCATTTCCTCCAATTTTTTTCTCCCTCATCCCTGGCCTTCTAGTTCCTCCCAAACGTGTGTGTGTGTGTGTGTGTGTGTGTGTGTGTGTGTGTGTGTGTGTG
>JANHMN010000017.1:6637024-6796021 GCA_030674055.1 Rhabdomys pumilio | reverse complement strand
TGTGTGTGTGTGTGTGTGTGTGTGTGTGTGTGTGTGTGTGTGTGTGTTTGTTATGTGCATGCATGCGTGTGTAAATACAGTATTTTGCAAATAAGAAAAAACGTGTATGTTTTGGCTTTCTTCTCATTAGTGTCTTTCTCCCTCCCCACCTCCCTTCAGATTCTTCCTCTCCCTTCACAGCCCCCTTCTACACTCACCTATAGCATACATACATTTATAAACAAAGTATAACTTTCAAAGGTTCACATTTTTAATTCTATCAAACCAGAGTTAAAAAAAAAAAAAAAGATAGATAACCTAAAGGATTATCCATCATTTAAAGATAAGATCTCAGTACACAATTTAAAACTGCTTTGACCAGGCTAACTAAATGGGAACCAATTACTTTTGTTATTGCTCAGCAACCGTACAGTATAGTTTTAAAGTATTTTACTTTGCTAATTTTCCATTTGTATGTGTAGGCTTCTGGAGCTTTTTGTAAACTAGGCAAGGGTTTTATCCTGGGTCTATGTGGCATTCCAATCCCATGCAAGATTTACATTCTGTATGACAAAACTCAGTTCCTGGCTCTGGAGCTTCTCTATAAGTCAGTGCAGGGAAGAAGTGCCAAGGAGCCATAGCTTTGGTCTCCAGATGCCAATCCTCGAACTCCTATTTCATTTGGCGCTATTTTTATAACCACTGGGAAATCCTTTGTTTATTTGTTTGTATTTATAATACATTATTATATTACAGTAGAACCAATTTAAACTTATCCCTGACTAGCTCACAAATAAATGAGACTCAGACTATGGTTACTTCATTTGGCTTTGAACATGACTCAAGGGTAACCCCTAATCTACTGTTTTTGGTTATTTTATTTATTTACATTTCAAATGTCCCCCTTCTTGGTTCTCTCTCTGCAAACCCCCCATCCCTCACCCCTCCTTTGCCTCTATGACAGTGCTCCCCCACCCACCACCCACCACCCACCACTCACTCCCGCTCCCGCCTCACCACTCTAGCATCCCCTGTGCTGGGGCATTGAGCCTCCACAGGACCACGGGCCTTCCCTCCCATTGGTGCCAAGGTCATCCTCTGCTACATTTGTAGCTGGAGCCATGGGTCCCTCCATGTATTCTCTTTGGTTGGTGGTTTAATCTCTGGGAGCTCAGGTAGTTGACATTGTTCTTCCTATGGGGTTGTAATCCTCTTCAGCTTCTTCAGTCCTTCCCTAACTTCTCCATTGGGGTCCCAGGGCTCAGTCTGATGTTGGCTGTGACTATCTGCATCTGTATTAGTCAGGTGCTGGCAGGAGCCTGGTATAGCTGCCAACACCTAATCTACTTTTCTTTTTTTCTTCCAATTTTTTATTGAATATTTTATTTATTTACATTTCAAATGTTATCCCCTTTCCTGCTTTCTTCTCCAGAAACCCCCTACCCCATTGTTCCTCCCCATGATCTACTTTTCTTTTTTCTTTTTTTTTTTAAATTAACTTTTTATTGGATATTTTATTTTTATTTCAGGTGTTATCACCTTTCACCTTTTCTCCCCCACCCAGAAACCCCCTCTCTCATCCCCCTCCTCCTGCTTCTCTGAGGATGTGCTCCCACACACCTACCCACTCCCTCCTCCCTACCTTTGAATTCCTCCACAATGGGGCATCCAGCCTTTACAGGACCAAGGACTTCCTCTCCCACCTATAACTGCTGGTCCAGCTACCTGCCCTGCAGTGACCACAAATACTGCTTGTTTCTCCTAGCCACAGGCTCATGGTCCATCTACTCTCATGTAGCCTCATTTCTCTCCTCCTGGTCCCTCCTCTCTCCTCAGGCTTCTTCACCCCCAACCACATAAATCAAAACCCACCTACCTCTCATCCCTCCAGTAATTGACTGTAGCCAATTTTATTTAACCAGTAGTTCTAAGTTAAGGAACAAGATTTGCACAACAAAAGCTTGTAAACTTGAGAACTCACTTATAGGTCTAGACCTTCTGGTACAGAACTTAGCATTACAATACAGGATAATACATAGCAAGAAACCAAACTTCAACATTACATATGTAGTTAGATGAAGAAGGAAAAAAGCATAGGAGCTGGCAGGTGAGGTCAGGGGACGAAAATGCTGTTATGCTGTTGCACACATGTGGGAAATCTGAGTTTGGCCCTTAGAGCCTGTATAAAGTTAAAGAACTGTCTCCACGAAGTTGTCTTCTGTAGTTCAGATACACCTCCCTATAGGCACACATTCTCCCTCCTTCTTTCCCTCCCCTTCCCCCCCCCCCCTCCCTCTCCCTTTCTCTCTCTCTCTCTCTCTCTCTCTCTCTCTCTCTCTCTCTCTCTCTCACACACACACACACACACACAAACACACACAAACACACACAAACACACACAAACACACATGGTAACAACATATTTTAATGTTTTAAAATATGACATTTAATTTGAGGAAAATTATGATAAGAGGATTATAAACATCCTTAAAGTTTGCTTCTAATCAATGTGCTTTCAGAAAAGGTACAAGTGTGGACACCTCTAGTGCACACTCTAAGGGGAGTATGCATCCTTTCTTTACCCTTGGCAATCGCTGGGTGGCCAGAGGCCGTGAGTAACAACACTCCTGATACTCTTGCTTGGTGACGGTTTTAGCGGTAGAGCTAAAACTTTTCTGTGGGTGTGTACTTTGGGATAACTTTCAGAATCTTGCTCAACTATTTTTTTTAGTAGTTCTTAAATGTTCTTAATTTTCAACGTTAAGAAATGTAAAGTGGTGATGAAGATTATGAGCCAGTTTCGTAATAAAAGTCAGACTAGGAGTCACTCAATGATTTCAGGCACAATGTGTGCAACGTACAGAAGACAGTTCATCATGCAGTGTACTTGTCGCTTGCATTTATACTGAACAGGGGACAAGGCTGCTCCTTCAAACGGTGTAATTAAAATGAAAACAATTAGGAAAGAGATATTGCCCAGTGACAGAATACTGGACTCCTACAGGCAAGACCTTTGTTTCCTTACCCAGTGCCACAAAACAACCAACCACCAAAAACTATTAGACTTGATATTCAATAGTTAATGATAATGTGTAAGTCCCAGGCACTGGCTACTTGGGCACTTTACATTTCCCTGTCACTTATGGCTTCTTTGCACACAGCATAAAAACAGATTCTGAAGCCACCATACACACACTGTGAGCTCTCAGCTTGCAGACTTACAGTCATTCTACAGCCCATGTTTACTGGGATTCCTTGACACTGACCCTCTGGTCCCACAAGCATACTGAGTCCTTCTGGAGCCCTTGACCATCTTTCTACCTGTAGTGTTCATCACCATATCTTGTGACCATGCCATTTCACCCCGATCTGGGCTCATGGTATTTTTCTACAGACCAATCTCACATTGTCTTAACCACTGCATTTTCTAGCCATTTTGTGTTTGCCTTTCTGTACCTCTCCTCCATTGTGTCTAAAGAAACCAGTGAATCCTCATTCACTGCCTGCTAGCTACAGCCCAGGGCTGAGTGCTATACGTTGCTCAGTTTTAATTGAATCAAGATGATTGTCATTTCTTAAAATAACCTTTAAGTTCACTAGGATTTTCATGCACATGAAAAAAATGCTTCCTGCAATTATCTAAGCTAATTAAGTGAGTCCCTAGGGTTTGGAGTTCATCTGCTGTGAATGAAGGTCTACTTTAACCGTTCTCTGTCAATCACCATGGGTATTCACACGTTTCTCGATGAGATCATCAACTCATCATTTTGAAAGTAATACAGACTAAGTATGTTTATTAAGTTACTTGTAGTTCATACAAGGAAGTCTCTTCTCAAAAGTCAGTGCTCTTATAAAATAAGTGAAGGGATCATAGTCATTTGTTATTTCTATTTTTAAAAAATAAACGATGCTTAAGATAAGCCTGTGTTCATTACTTCGTATTATTATTTACCCGCCTCATTCGTTAACCTCTCTTTAAACTCTCATTAATTTTTAATTGGAAATAGCATTTTTTCATATGATAGATTGCAATTAGTTTGTCTTTCTCCTCCCAGATCCTCCCCAACTCATACAACTCAAACCACGTCCTTTCTTGCTCCCTCACCCCCTCTTGAAAAAAAAATGAAGATTCAATAGAACAAAAGAAGGGAAGCAAAGACAAAACACTGACAGAGAGAGAGAGAGAAAGAGAGAGAGAGAGAGAGAGAGAGAGAGAGAGAGTTTCTCACACACAGAAATCCCATAAAAACAAGAAACCATATTATGTAGCCAAAGGGGGGGAGGGTAGAGGAAGAAAAAGGAGGAAGGAAGAAAGAAAGAAGGAAAATGTCTAGACAAACTCTTATAAGAAAGAAAAAAGAAACTTCAACAATGCCATTGAGTTAACTTTGTATAAAGCAACTACTGTTGGGCATGGGACCTGCCCTTAAGTATGGTTTGTATGGTCAGAAAGACTCCACTGGAGAAAACTAAATTTTCGTTGCAAGCAGTTATCACTTGGAGACATCGTCTAGTTTAGGCTCATGGGCTTGTGTCCACCTCCCCTCTCTGTTCTGGGACTCCATCTGGCCTAGGTAGACCCATGTTGACCCCCTTCAGAATGCCATTCGAGGTGTGAGTTCTTACGTGCATCAGTCCTGATTTGTCTAAAGAGCCTTATTTGCTTGGTGTGGTCCATTTCCTCTGACTCTTACAATCCTTCTGCCTCCTCTTCCTCAGAATTCCCTGAACCCCGAAGGGAGGGATGTGATGGAAACACCCATTCAGGACTCAGTGGTCCAAAGCCTCTTGCTCTCTACACACGATCCAGTTGTAGGTTTCTGTATTAGTTCCCATCTACTGCAAGAGGACAGTTCTCTAATGATGACTGGGCAAGACACGAGTATAACAGAATATTGTTGTTACTGCTACATTCCTTTAGCAGAATAGTTTTCTGCTTTTTGGTTTTCTCCCAGGTCCATGGCCTATTTAGTCTCAGGTACTACAACACATTAGCATTGTCAGGCATGGGTTCCATCTCATGGAATGGGTTTTAAGCCCCATCATATAGTGGTTGGTTAATTCCTAGGTTTTTTTTTTTGCCTCTGTTGTGCCAGGATAACTTGAAGGCAGATCACCACTGTAGAGCAAGGAGTTTGCAGCTAGATTGGTGTTTATTTTTCTTCTTTGGTACAGCGTAGAGTACCTTACAGTATCACAAACACTAGTCAGTAGGAGTGAAGGCTTCAGTGGACACAGAAGCTTGACTTCTCCATCTTCGGTGGATATAGTGGGTACTGTATTCAGTAATAGGGTCTTATTAGCAGTTAGTGTAGAACATCCAATAGCCTTGGCAATGGCCTGAGTGCTTGTAGGTTTTCAGGGGGCCTCCTTGGTCAATAACTTGATTCGATATAACCCATTCCTGGCATTAAAGGCTTTGTTTATGTGCCTTAAATTCTCATTCTTTGAAAAAGCACTTAAAATCATTAAGAGAGGGAGGGAAGAAGAGAAGGAAACTTCTGTGAAATTTTTGTGAAAATAGTACTTCCCAGAAATTGATTAAGAGGACTAGACAGAAATATCTTTGTAAAACAAAATGCCAACATATATATTAAACACTGTCTGAGTTTCTCTTCCCATCAGTGTGATAAAATAGTCTGGTGAGAGAAGTCAAGGGATGTGGAATTTATTTTAGCTCACAATTCAAGGGGCAGACCCTCACGGCAGGAAAGTCGGAGCAGCAGAAGCCTGACACAGCTGTACATATCGATTTGCCAACTTCTCCCTGTGTCTCTGCAATAAAACTGATAAGAACACAGCAACCACTTTCTTCTGTGCCTCTGCATGTGCTGTCTGGGTACAAAATGGAGTCAGGAGGCAATTTGTATTCACCCTTGTGATCCATCCATTGGTGGTTGTGTGAGCTGTTAATCAGGAAAGCTCTGATGAAGTATTTCGTAAAACAAATGTCACACGATTTGATGTTTTAAGTAGTGCTTGTTAAGTGTCAGTTAAAGCCCACTGATTTAAGATCTGTTTCCACATGTTCATATGTAGCATGTTTGCGTGAGTTTTTTTTTTCTTTTCAGATAATCACAAAGACTGTTCTGGCGTGTCCTTACATCTCACACGTGTGCCGTAAGTGCCTCCAGGTTTTCTAGATAAGGTCTTAGAGTATTTTAGTTATCTGATATAGTAGATTAATTAACCCGAAATGACTGGCTCAAATCAGTATTATTATCTCAGTGTCAGGGGTCTGGGCAGCTGTCTTAGGAAAGGCCTCAATGAGAGACTGTATGGGGGTTTAGTCATTGTTACATTCAGTCATGAAAGAGTCCCATCCAATAGCTCACATAGCTATCAGCAGGATTCTCATCTTTGCTGGTTGTTAGCTGAGGCTTGCCCTCATTTCCTTTTTCTTTACAAAGTGTAGACAGTTCAAACGACAATAAGTTACAGGGAAGGAAGTTCAGCGAAGAGGAAGACTGAGTATAGGGTGGGGAAGGAGTAATGGAAACAGTGAGGAGACATGGTATGGGATTGACAAGTCCAGCGTATGCAGGGCTAATGGGAATTTAGGACAGGGATGATATAGTTGCATCAAACATAAACTAACAACAACAATCAATAATAATAATAATAATAATAATAATAATAAAGCAAGGGCTTGTTCGAAAGATGGTATTTGATCTATGTGCTATTTAACAGCATAATCTTGAAATGTAATAACACGCCATTGCCCTGGCTATATTTGTTAGACATCACTTTCTACACTTATATTGTCAACAGCCAAGGGAGAGAACATTAAACAAGAATGTATGTGTGTGACAACTTTTAATCACAACAACCCTGTTAAAGTCTCCAAAGAAGCTTGAATTATGAAGGAAGGCAATAGGATGAGCAGAGAAGGAAAGAAGGAAAGGAGAAAAGAAAGAAGGAGGGAAGAGGAAAGGAAAGAGAAGAAAGAAGAAGGGAGGGGAGGGGAAAAGAGAGACAAAGGAAGAATGGGATCAGTGAGGAGACGTGCTCTAGGACTGACATGTCCAGACTGTGGAGGGCTAACTGGAGATTCAGGACGGGTGATAGATGAAGTTATTGAGTCCAAAGGCAGTTTAAAGGGAGAATTTCCTCATTTCAAGGGAGCTCAGTCTTCTTTCTTAGGACTTTCAAGGATGGGAAGAAACCTACCCAGATTAAGGAGAATAATCTGCTTTATTGATTGTTTAATTTTAAGTGTTAACTGCATCAAAAACAACAAAACCTTTCCCAATAATCCCTACCTTGGCATTTGACTGAAACAGCAGGACCCTTAGCATAAACAAGCTCCCATATAAAAATAGCCATGGTAAACCTTCACAAAAATGAAACCAATTATGAAGAAAAAATAATATGTTCTATCTCTTTATATACATTATATATAGTGTGTATGTATATGTATATATTTTTTAATTTTAATTTTTAGACAGCCTTTAATTGCGGGCATGTACCTTATGATGTCTGTCGACACTGTTATACCACCAGGAGAGAAAGGTAAGTAGTGGCCTCTTAGTATTTACCATTACCTCATCAACTAACGTCTAAAAAGAGATATATAGTGCACTCCATGAACTTATAAAGTGGTCAATATTTATATGCATATCTGAAAAATAAATCAGTTCTTTACTGTCTTTGGGTTTTAAATAGATTTTTAAAAAATCATTATAAGCCAGTAATTTATTGGTTTTCCAATATTTATTTATAGATATGCCAAAAGGGAGGTCCATGTTTTGCTGGTGTGTTGTATAAAGGCTAATTTTATTGTACAAATCAGCTATTAATTCTGTACATGTAAAAAAATTAAACTGCATAATATACAGTTGTATAAACTATTATGTTGGAAAGCTTCAAAAAAATCAAGAGGCTGGAATAATCCAACACGCCTCATCTTTAGTAGTTAGATATGCTAACTTCCTTAGTTGCAAAATAGAGCTATCACATGATTCTCCTAAGCTAGAATTAACCACAAGAATACATACAGCATCATTGATTCAACAAAAATATCACAGTGAATGTGGTATGTTTGTTTGAGTAAGGATCTTTTAAAGTTAATATGTAGTATAGTTTATCTATTACTGTTTTTAAAATCTACTTTAAAGTCATATTTATTTAATCTTCATTATTTGCTAGACTGTACAAGAGGAAAAGTATATAGAATGGGCCTATTGTAAACATGAGCTACCAATTTAGTGACTCTAGGTACTTATATTCAATTTTTAAATTTCTTTCTGCACTAACATAAAGACAAACTTAATTTTTTTCAAGGGAATAAATTTCAAGAAAAAGATAACAAACAAACCATGCCTCTGCCTTTACACAGAGTACTTTGATTTGGTCCTTATTATTCTGTTATTGAATAAAATAAAAGTTTGAATGGAAATAGGACCAAAATATACAGCATGGACAATATTTGAAGAAATAAATGTGAGGCCAGAGGCTCTTAACACGTATTAGTAAAATGTGTGGCACAGAATAAATGTTTGATGCCTGCTGAGTTGTGACTGGGCATCCCTTTCACAAGAAAGCCAAGTGCTAGAACCTGAGACTACCTCACACATACTTTTAACATAAATACATAAGTAAATACACAATAACTGAGATGTTTTCCAGCTGCACAATGACTTCTCTTTGTGCCTTTGTCCCCGCAGTAGTGAACTCTGACATTTCCTGCCATTACAAAATGTATCCAATGCATGTGTTTGCCTACAGAGTCCATACTCACCATTTAGGTAAGAACTGAAGCTTTATGTTAAATTGTAAATACTGTCATGTTCTTACTGTTACTGTAAATATAAAAATCTAGTTATTCTAGACCTTAATTATGTCTTATCGAATTCCTTGAATCCTTAAGCTGCTTCATTAAAATAGTCAGCAGTTTGAAATCTGAAAAAATAAGTTTTATTTTTGCAAAGAAAGTTAAATATTGCATGTGGCTTTGGGTTTACGAATCGCTTATTACAGTGCTCGATTCTGATTTGTGTTCATCAAGGTAAGGTAGTGAGTGGATACAGAGTGAGAAACGGACAGTGGGCACTGATTGGACGCCAGAGCCCCCAGCTGCCACAGGTATGTAGAGTCTAATTTAATTCCAAGAGGAAACAATTCCTTTTTAATGCACATTTATAAGTTTTATAAGACTTTTGTGAATTTCCCTAGGATCCAGAAGTCTCTGCCTCTGTCTTCACGATATCTACATAAAATAACTTTCTGTTTAGAATTTCCAGTTTAATGCCTCATCACTTCTCTCAATGTGATGCCAGTACTTTTTTTACTAAGAAGTATTTTTATGAGTTCTATGAGAATCTCATATAATGTACCTTGATCATGCTCAACCTCTCCACTCGACTCCCCACAGGTGCACCAGACCTTCCTACCCACCCAACTTCAAGTTCTTTGGGTTTTTTAAAGCTGTAAAGTCCCATTTATATTAATGAGTACACTACTGAGTGGGCCCTACCCAGGTGCAGGTCAACTGAACCAGGAGTCACACAATTAGTGAAAACTGACTCTGCTCCCAGCAACCATCATATGGTAGTTCCTCAGTTCAAGGAGGGAACTCCCCCACCTCCATTCTAAGACTTTGTCTGGCTTGAGCTTGCACGAGTCTTGCTCATGTTTTTATCTCATATGTGCAGCTTTTATGTTCTGTCCAGAAAAGATTGTTTCCTTGAAGTCACCCAACATCTCTGGCAGTCACAACCTTCTGCCATCTCTTCTGGGGAGGGCTGGTATGATCTGGACATCCTGGTTAGGGCTGAGCACTCCGAGGTGTCTCCCTCTCTGCTTGTTGACCACCTGGGGTCCCTGTGAATTGCTGTCTGTGCAAGACAAAGCATTTTGATGAAGGTTGAGCAATGCACAGATCTGTGGGCATAGTGACATCACTAGGAATCATCTTAATATGATGTTAGTATTTTCCACCCTTATCATTATTCAGTCCATTTCAGAAATCACTTTTTCCAGTCTCATTGGGGACGGATGGCTTTATAAACAGTGTTTGTTTATTTAAAACTCTGGCACTCGTGCTATAGTTTGGAACTGATGAATTAAGAGAACTCATTTTATCAATTATTTTTGAAATGGTCAGGGGAGCTCTCTTTACGTTTGTCTTCATTCATCCCACCCACATTACTCCAACACGAAGTTCTGGGTAATAGTGATTTTAATTCACTGTTGTATGTTGTCTTTGTGGCAGGCTTTCTATCCTGTGGAACATCCAGTAGATGTTACTTTTGGTGATATACTGGCAGCGAGATGTGTGTTCACAGGTGAAGGGAGGACAGAAGCCACCCACATTGGGTAAGATTCTGCATTTCCCCTATTCAGTTATACCAGGTTAAACCATGCTTATGGGTAACAGCTATCTCTGTGAATGAATTAGACACTTTCCCTATTGTGAGCCATTATGACAAACTAACATTGTATCACTCACTCCCTGATTGCTTTGGGAAGCCTCACTTGTGAACATTTCTTTCATTTGAGTCCCTCTTGCACTCACTTTAACCTTAAGCAGACTAAGACTAATCACTCCCATAATTCTCTCGGTGTGCTGATTTCCAGTCTGTAATTCTCAGTGTGTCCTGAGTGAGTATGGTATCCCTTCCCTTTCCAATAAGGGATGCCAAGATGTAACTACTTTTCAAAATGCCAAAACTCCTTCAAATAATTCTAATTTGTATCATGAAACATGTTGACAATTTCTAAAGCATTAAGGACTCCTTTAAAAGTAAATTAGAAATTTAAAATGAAAGGCAAACTTTTGTGGGCTTTCTGTTAGAGAAGAATGCAGGTTCCTCCTTTCTGTGTTGAACTAGATTCAAAGATACTTTCTGAGTGCACTTGGAAGCTTGAGAGAAGTCACACAAAGTGAGGATGATAAAGAAAGATATTCAGAAGAGTAGTGACTACCAACTAGGAACCACACTTGAGGGGAGAAAGGAAAGACAGGAGAATTCTTAGAAGATGGATTTCCATCTTATTCTTTTTTTTTAAGTTCTTTTTATTTATTTCTTTTTATTGGCTATTTTCTTTATTTACATTTTAAATGTTTTCCCCTTTCCCACCCCCCACAAAATCCCCTACCCCATGTCCCCTCCCCCTGCTTCTATGAGGGTGCTCCCCACTCACCCACTCCTGCCTCCCTGCCCTGGCATTGTCCAACACTGGAGCAGTGAGCCTTCTCAGGACCAAGGGCCTCTCCTCCCATTAATGCCCGACAAGGCCATCCTCTGCTACATATGCGACTGGAGCAATGGGTCCCTCCATGTGTACTCCTTGGTTGGTGGTTTAGTCTCTGGGAGCTCTGGGGGATCTAGTTGGTTGATATTTTTGTTCTTCCTATGGGGTTGCAAGTCCCTTCAGCTCCTTCAGTTCTTTCCTAACTCCTCCATTGGGGGCCTCGTGCTCAGTCCAGTGGTTGGACTGTATTTGTCAACCTGGGAAAACTATCGATTTGTATTAAAGAAGAAGCTTTCAAGCAGCTTCCTATTGTATTCCTTAAATTTTTGGAGAAGACTGCAGAAAAATCAATAAACTTATTGACTTATCGTAAAGGACAATAGGACAATATAGACACAAGCGCACTGGAAAGCGGGAATGGGTCATGCACTCTGACAGTCTCTGACACTTGAGGTAACATGATCCAGCAGGTATTGATTAGCTGCTCTCCATTCTCTGCGCTTGTGGGGCCACAGGAATGGTAGTTAAATGCCAGAGGTTATTTTGTTAACCTTCTCAGAAAGTAAAGAAAGTAGTTCAAAATAAACACTGTCAGAGCACTACGTGTATCGATTTGTAAGCTTAAATGTGAGGCAGGAGACTATTTTAGCCTCCGGGACCTTAACCTTTGGGTAAGGGGGCATCATTACACCCCTGGCCAGACTGTATCTGTGGAGTGAGTGTCCTCTCTGAGGTAATTTCAGCCATAGGCATCAATGGTACCAGAATGAGAAACACAAATGGTCCCTAGAGACATTTTTCAGGTTCATGAGTCTAGAATAATTCTAGTCTTTATAAAATTGTACATTTTGCTTTAAAATAATACTCTAAAATGAAGATATTTCTCTATCCTTCTGTAACTCTCTTGTGAGATAAAGTAAACACTATTTTAATACAGTTGAAATAGAAAGGGATTATGGCAAATTAAGTTATTGGATGAGTCTGAATTTTGAATGTTTAATTTATACTACTGATATAGTTTTTCCAGAATAATAAACTAATAAGATGTGTTTGAAGAAATCTAATGGTGAATAAAATTTTTATCATAATGCATATTATATAGGCATATAATGTTTCATGTGCCTTTTAAATTTAGAAAAAATCCATCTACAGTGTTTCTGTGTCTTGTACATTAACAGGTGTGTAGTCTCCAGAGTACAATAGGATCACAGCTGAAAATGCAAATGGCAAAGGAAAAAAACATTTCTTATTAAATTATTCTTTGTAAACCTCTGTCTTTCTCTCCTCCTGCCTAATACACACACACACACACACACCAGAGAGAGAGAGAGAGAGAGAGAGAGAGAGAGAGAGAGAGAGAGAGAGAGAGAGAAGCTCACTGGATGTAGGTCTGATCCAGAGCTTGAAGCAGTTTGGTACAAATCATAGTTGCTCCAGGCTAGTTGGGAGCGCCTTGACATTTTAAAAGAATTATCAACCTGACTTTGGAAGCATTTTGCCCTAAACCACCCCTGAAACCATGCTGGCTTTGTCCTCCAAGTAAGATTTTCAGTTAAGTGATATTTTACATAAGCCAAGTTAGACTCTTGTAACCTTAAAGTTTTAAGGCTAGAGAAAAGTTTCCTTAGATGGAACAATCATAATTAACTATCAAAGGGCATTTTAAAAATGGAGACTTAGTTTTCATATTAGAGAGTCATTTCAAAATATCGCCATTGAGAAATAGATGCAAGCTCGGTGCTGCACACCCATTGAGGCTGGAACAGGAGGAGCTGTAGGTTTGAGAACTTTCTGGGATACATGGTGAGTTCAAAGCCAACCTTGACTCTGACTTCCCTTCATTGGAAGATAATATCTCAAAACAAAGCAAATAGGTTGATTTAACAATCTGCATGTCCATTATGAGGGAATAGAAAAGAAAATGTGGCGTATTGCACAGTGGAACACTGTTCAGCCTTTAAAGGAAAAGGAAAGAATTGATTTGTTACAACATGGATGAATCTGACTTTGTGCCAAGTAAAGTAAGCCAGGCACAGAGAAACAAATGCCAAATGGTACTACTGTTTAAAATATTCCACTTATTTGTGTGTGTGTGTGTGTGTGTGTGTGTGTGTGTGTGTGTGTGTGTTATATACAAGCACCTGTGTTGTTCCACATGTGTGGAAGTCAGAGGACCACTGGGAGGAGTCTATTCTTTCTTTATACCCTGGGTCCTGGGGATCGAACTCAGAACCTTAGGCTTGCTGGCAGGTGCCTTTATCCACTGAGTTGTCAGGGCAACAATCTTACATTTACATGTGCAATCTAAAAATGCTGAAGAGTTAGAGTAACAGTTAGAAGGACTCAAAAATAGAGATAAAGTAGAAATGAGTGGAAATGGTTGGTTGAAGAGTATACATTTTTAAATAGACAAGAAAATAGCTTTTTTATTTTCTGTTAGACAACAAAGTGACTATATACCATATATATATATATATATATATATATATATATATACACACACATATATACACATACATATATATATGTACATGTATGTGTATGCATATATATACATATACATATATATATACACAATATATATAACATACATATATATATGTCAAAATAAATGTATTTCAAGTACCTGAGTATGAAAAGGTGATAGTTCTACAAGGTGATGGATATACCAAAGTATGTTCTTTGTTATATGCACATGCGAAAACATAATATTGCTCCTAATACATGGCACTAAGATTTGTCAATAATAACTAGTGTTAAATGTACTTTTAAAATAGTTCTATTTAAGTCATATTAACAAATGTACTTAAGGATAAAATGTTACACATAAATATATATGTATATATATATTTATCATAAATTATAAAATAATATATCTTTAAAAAGAAACTGCATAAAATATATAGTAATAACATTTTGCAGTAAATCTGTGAAGAAGCAATATTTTATGCCTGATTGTGGTACATATTTTACATTCAATGAGACACTTCTCTAAATTAATTTCAAATGCTTAGCCAAGTTTAAACAATTAGAATCTATTTAAGTCAGTCAATTAAGCCAATTAAGTCAGATAATCACCCCAAAATTTTTAGGCTAAATATCTAAATCTTGATGCTTACCGGGTAGCATTTACCTGTTTAGTCGACTCATTGGTCATATTTTTGCTTGAAATGTGTGATTTTGTGACAATATAAACAGAGGATAATAATGAAAATGTATAGAAGATATTTGTCCTAAACAAACAAAGCATGTTAATTACCTTTTTAATTCATCTGTCACTGTTACTGTATCACATACAAAGTAATGGATGTCTCTTGTGACATTTTATACATGAGTACAACATGCTCTGTTCATCGTCACCCACATTTCCTTCTCTTATCTCCTTCCTCCTTCAGTCCCAGCTCTCTTCCAAAATAGTCTCCTTTCTACCTCATGTCTTTTTATTAATCATCAATTTAAGTGCAGTATTTGCAAAGTGGAAGGTATATGATAAATACTTACCCCCATTGCACATCTTTAAAAGCACTTAGATTTCATGAAACAAAATCTTTAGCATCTCATATTTATTTTCAGAATAGTATGACCCATTTTGGTTACACTTAAACCCAGCTTCTGTTGATGATAAGAAACAGGACTAGAGGAAGATACCATTAAGTTTGCAGAGTGTCACTGCCTGCAACCCCAGCATGACCTACAGACATGGGGGTTTTCTAGTGATTCATTTCAGAATATATGGCACGTTCTTAAATCACCATTATGTACCTTTTTATTAGAAAATATTTTTATAAAAGCCTCCATGAGGCTGAGGTAGATGGTAGATACGTAGATACAAATAGTTTTCAGAAATACCACCGAAAATATATGCATTTGAACTAAATCGTGATTCAGCAGTATGGTGTATCAGGATCAGTGTATCAGAACATGGTAAGTTACAGGCAGTTATTCAGCAAGAGTATTCTTCAATCACCATTCATTTCTTGAGGTTTTCTGTCTTCCCAGGCCCATCAAAACACATCAGATTTAAAGCTACTAATATGAAGTGTGCTAGTGTAAAGGCTTTCTGTTGGAGGTTCTTCATGGCTTCACCAGCCGTTTCAAATGTATGACTTTATACTTTCCAATGCATAACTTAGTCATCACTTTCCTTGCCTCCAGCACTGAGGTAAAATTGCTTTAATTGGTGCTCCTTCCTTATTTTATATTCTAACCTATTACCAATTGCCCTCTCGCTGGTTTCCTGGCAACGGGAGTAACTTCTTTTCCTTATCACTGGTTGGGCTGATAATTCTTTTTAGCAAACATTTCACACTTTAGTTCCTTGTTCCCAGATTGATTACCTTTTATGTATATAGTCATATCATCTGCAAATAAAGATAGGTTGGCTTCTCCCTTTCTTATTTGTATACAATTGATCTCTTCCAGTTGTCTTATTGCTCTAGCTAAGACTGCCAGTACTTTATTGAGTAGATATGGGGAGAGTGGACAACCTTGTCTTGTTCCTGGTTTCAGTGGAATTGCTTTGAGTTTCTATCCTTTTAAGGTTGATGCTAGTTGTGAACTTACTGTACATTGCCTTTATTATGTTGGGGTAGATCTCTTGTATCCTATAATGGTTACCTTTATATTGACTTGACAGAAAGTACAGTCATTGGAGAGAAAAGAGCCTCAATTGGGAAAATGCCTTCATAAAACAAGGCTGTAGGCAGCCCTGTAGGGCATTTTCGTAATGAGTGATTGATGAATGAGCGTTCAGCCCACTGCCGGTGGTGCTATCTCTGGGCTGGTGGTTCTGGGTTCTATAAGAAAGCAGTCTGTGCAAGTCGTGCAGAGCGAGCCAGTACTCAGTACCTCTCGATGGCATCTGCATCAGCTCCTGCTTCCAGGTTCCTGCCCTGCTTGAAATCCTGCCCTGACTTCCTTAAATGATAGACTGTGATGCAGAAATGTATGTTAAATAAACCTTTTCCTCTCCAACTTGCTTTTGATCATGGTGCTTCATCAAAGCCATAGTAACCCAAATTGGGACATAACCCTAGTCTCTCTAGGGTCTTATCATTGAGGGGTGTTGGATTTTGTCCGAGGTCTTTTCTGCATGTAATGACAGTGGGTTTTGTTGTTTGTTAGTTTGTTTGTTTGTTTCAGTATGCTTGTGTGGTGGATTACATTTATTGATTTACCTGTGTTAAACAATCCCAACCTCTCTGGGATAAAGCCAACTTGATCATAATAGATAATCTTTTTGATGTATTGTATAATTTGATTTATACATATTTTATTGAGAATTTTTACATTTATATTCATTAAAAAATATTAGCAAATATTATTTTTAGTTGGCTCTTTGCATGGTTTTGTTATCAGGGTAATAGTGGCTTCATAAAAAGAATTAGTCAATATGCCTTCAATTTTCATTTTGTAGAATAACTTGAGGGATATTAGCATTAATTTTCTTTGAAGGTCTGATAGTATTCTCTGCTGGATCCATCTACCTCTGGCTTTTGTTTCTTTGCTTGTTTGGTTGGTTGTTGTTGTTGAGAGATTAAGTTATTGTATTCATTTCACTAGGGGTTATGGGTCTTGTATTAGTCAGAGTTCTCTAGAGGAATCAAACTTCTAGAATGAATCTATGTTTATATTAAAAGGGAATTTATTACAAAGGCTTACAGGCTGTGGTCTGTCCAGTCCAACAATGTCTGTCTGCTGATGGAAAGTCCAAGAATGTGAGAGAGGTTCAGGCTCTGAGGCTGGATGTGTTTGCTTGTTCTCAGTATTCCTTTGACTCTCAGAGAATAGGCTCTAATACCAGTGAAGGAATCGTAGATGAACCTGCCTACAAGAGAGGGCATGCAGGCTAAAACCAAAGGAAACTTCCTTCTTCCATGTCCTTTTATTATGGCACCACACATTCCTTTTAGAGCATGTAATTTTCTGACCAGCTCTAAAACTGTTCAATGATAATTTTGGATGGTGTTCTGACACTGTGAAGAAGTGCACAGTGAGCAGGTGTTGGCTTGGGGTTGCTTCACTTCACGATTTGCTTTTATTGCATGGAAAAGGCAGTTAAAATGGCATAGATTAGATTTGCAGTAAGAAGCCAAATGATTTCCGAAGCATACGAAGAGCTCATCCTCCTTGCGAGAGCTGATTCCCAAGGTCTCACAGGAGCCGTACATTTTCACAGCTTTCAGGAATCACATCCAATTTGGAAAGGATTTTTATTTTTTTCCTTTTTCTTGCTGATGTCATCTATGTTACTATGGAAAGAAATTGATTGCTGCATGACACTGCTGGAAAAAATCAACACTGATGAATTTCTCTGGAGCAAACAGTCTATGTTAGAAACCTGCTTTTTGGTTAAGCTTGCTAAAAAAAAAAAAAAAATGGTTACAACTAATAACCGAAAGAGAATGTTCTTTAACCAGAACTAAGTTGCTATCCAAGCCTGCTGAAGTGTGGATGGATACAAAGCCTTAATTACCATAGAGAGACTTAGATACCTGGTAGTCTGGGTTGCAGGAGGAAGAAAACATGCTTTGTAAAAGGGTTGGGTGTTATTTCTAGAACCTGGAACTGTTTTCTCGGAATTGGCTGTTTTATTCTTTTAAATATCTATACTCAGCATTATCTGTCAGCTGTACAGTACTACCTGGGTAGGAGGCGTATCCCTTAGAAAAGGTTACTCATATTTCACTAGGAATCGCTGCTGGCCATTCTTCTGTTCCTTGCTACCTAGCTCCAGTCCCACCGTCAGCTATCAGAGATATACTTATGATGCTTTAGGAGTCACATGACCATAACAATGTGGCAGGGAATCCCAAACAACTTTCTAAGCAATGGACAGTAAATGTGCTTGTAAGAAATATTTGAGATTCCTGTTGGAGTATTTTACCATCTGTCCCTTTTTTGTTTCTATTGGTTTGATAATATACCCTGATTTTAAAATAAAAACAAAAAAAAAAACTAGCTCAGAGAAGAAAGGGTTCATTAACTCTTGATTGCAGGTTACAGACTGTCTTTACAGAAAAAGAAAGGTAGTTGGAACTCAAAGCAGCTTGAGGCATCCATAGTCAAAAGCAGAGAAATATGATTACATGTATCTGGGCTCCACACACCTTTTAACCCAGGACCCAAACCCCGGGAATAGTACCACCAGTGTTAGACTTGTTCTTCCCACTTCATTTAAAGAAATCAACCAGTGACCCACAGCCAAGCTGACAGGTGAATCTAATCTAGATCATTCTCACTGAAACACCTTTCCCAGATGTCCAACCGCTTTCACTATCCACTTGACACAGGCTGAAGTCATCTCAGAGTGGAGACTTAACTGAATGATCACCTGGGTCGAATTGGTCTAGTGTCTTGCATTTGGGAAATTTTCTTGATTCCTAGTTGATGTAGGAGAATCCAGCATACTGTAGATGAAACTAAGTCCAGGCTGGTGGCCTTGAATTTATAAGAAAGCTAAGCTTGAGCCACCAGAGAGAGTCCCTCCATCATGACTTCTTTAAATTCCTCCTTGAGCTTCCGTCCTGACATGCTTTAATAATAGGTTGTAACCTGTAAGCTGAAATATACCGTCCTCTCCTCTATTTAGCTTATGGTCAGGGAGTTCTCTTCAGAGCAACAGGGACGAAACTGGAAAACCACATGTTTCCAAATCATCGCAAGTTGATAACTGGAACAAGCCATTACAGCATCGTTAAGCGAATGATAAAATTTATTAAAATGTAATTGATTTATATATAAATTTATAGCATGGTAGGTAAATAAAGAACAAAAGGATTGAGGAGGAAAAAAACCTGTATTTCTGAGCCACTTGTATACCATTCTCATCCGTGATACTGGGTGATGACCACAGAGAAACCAGATAGCAATACTTCAATGATAGATGGAAATACACCTTTGATATTGGAGATATTGGAGACCTTGATAGGCTTAGGTGAGAAATATAAATAGATGCAGCTCTTCACTGTTGAGTCCATGGTGGGCAGATTTACAGGTTGCAGTTTTCTTGCACGAAGGATGGGTTTTATATGAACACTTTCTATGTTCTGTCTGCTTTCCTCTCCCTACAGTGGTACATCTAGTGATGAAATGTGCAACTTGTACATTATGTATTACATGGAAGCCAGATATGCAGTTTCCTTCATGACCTGTACACACAATGTGGCTCCAGACATGTTCAGAACTATCCCTGCAGAGGCCAATATCCCAATTCCTGTAAAACCTGACATGGTTATGATGCATGGGCATCACAAAGGTGAGTCGGATGTTTAACTCAAAAGTACCAGATGGTTTTGTGCTCTGTCTTTTTCTTTCGTGTCCCACTTGACTACATGATTAAAATTATTTTTAGCTTCTTTAATCAATCACATATGCACACATATTCTTATTTCCTGTCTTTCTTTTATTTACAATCTCCACTCCCTGACATATTTCCAACAAAACAGTAAAAGAAGGCTTAGTGGATACAGTGCTTGGCACCAAAGCGTGATGCCCTGGGTTCAGATCCCCATCACTACTGTAAAAAACTAGATGCAGTGGCACATATCCCACAGTAGGAAGGCAGAAGAAGGATTTCAATGGTCTCCTGGCCACCCAGCATAACTGAATCAGTGAGCTCCTGATTCAATAAAAGATGCTGTTTGGACATCCTGCATTGACATCTAATCTCCACAAACAAGCACACTCATGTAGAAACATCAACATAGACACACCCATGAATATATGTACACATTTACAGTGCATACTACACACGTATTTCATGTACACAGACACTCAACTCACACACACATCTGAGCAAGCACACACACATATACACACACATACACCACTTATCCAAATGTACAAGCAAGCACCCATATGTATACACACACACACACACACACACACACACACACACACACACACACACCAAATCTCAACCAGTGATGAAAAAACTATTAGTTTAAGTGACCAATCCCACCAATGATGTAAATCTTCCTTCATATAATTCCTGTTATTTTTACTTTTCTTACCTGACTCATTTCTTAGGCAGAAATGACATCCGTGACTTATAAATTGTACCACACTCCAGATATTTATTATCTCCAGCCATATCTGCAGAGTGTGCCTTTTCTAGTGAAAGATAATTCTTGACATTCCTTGTCTTTGCTCTTGAGGTTTGAGTCTCAAACCCATGCTTTAGTTTTTTGCTCATCAGCAGAATGGGTCACACTTGGCTGTCATTCTTGTAGTTCCAAATTTCTACAGCATGAAGTTCACTAAGGCTTTATGGAGTTTTGTAAATTCAACCATAATATGCTACAGCTGCTAGTAATCAGGACATTGACTACAATGCTAATATATTTAAAGGATATAAGTTTATATTTTTTGAAAGGGCCTTAAATATTATGTCGATTTAAAAAATAAATATGAGTACTTTGTTAAAACCTTTTTTAATGTTCTATAATTGATGCGTTACCAAAAAAATAGTTGGTCGGGTTATGTAACAGGACAGGTAGTTGTGCTGGGGGTGGGAGATGGAGAGTGAGAGTGCATGACGTAAAGGAACGTAAGATCCTGAATAGCACTAAGACTATTGTTTTGATGATAGTATCCCAGTAAGCTAGTAAAGTATGTGATATGTTCAAACTTGTAATCAACTTCTTTGATCTTTTACAGAAACAGAAAATAAAGAAAAGGGTGCTTTAATACAGCAGCCAAAACGGGGAGAGGAAGAGGTATTAGAGCAGGGTAAGTATCCTGGCCTCTGTAACTAGCCCATGAGAGTATTCCTTATCCAAATAGGCAGCCAAGTTATGAAGTAATAAGATAGTTTATGTCACTATGTTAGCCTGAAACTGTATCATTACTGTTCTTATATGGTACATAATTAATTTATAAATAAGTGGTCATTTATTGCACTTAGCCATAAAAGCAAAATTCATTAGTGTAATTGAGTCCTGTTGGGCTATTGTTCCGTCTTTGCTTCAGTTTGTTTATTATTACAGTTTTTCAATACAGCTTGTAGAATTGCAAATTAAACCAAGCGTCGCTCCGCTTCTGAAATCTAGGGAACTTCTCTATTTAAATTCTTATGTTATTAACTATATGTGAGTTTCAAGCCAAAAGAACTTGAGAATTAAACCTGCCTCTTCTCTGCCCTCAGCTGGACAGGACGAACTGCTGCTATGGCTTCATAGTCTCCTGTTATATTGCCATCTGATGAGTTAAGACAGCATCCTTTTCCCTGTGTCCTGTGTATAGGACTGTCCAAAGCTATAATGTCATAAGCTACATGTGCTGGCAGTGAAAAAGTCCTCTCCAGAATCTTGGTCCTTATTAATTCTTTGGAAAATACTGTTTTGTGTCAGGTATTAGAGCACATCATCCTATTAAGTCATTGTGGCCTAAATACGATATTCTTTAGCTTAATATTTATACAAAAACATGTCAGTTTAAGACAAAGGAGAAAAGGATGTTTTCTAGTTACAGAGTGTGAAAGTTTGGGTCAAGGTTATAGCTCGGTGGGAAAGGCACTTGTTGAATAAACATGAGGACAGAGTTCACATCTCTACCACTGGAATAAAAGGCAGGCAGTCATGGAGGCCTGTCTGTAATCTCAGAGCTTGAAAATCCAAGACAAGGGATCACCTGGTCAAACTGACTATGTAGAGTAGCCAAATGGCTGAGCTCTTCATTCAAAATAAACAAACAAACAAACAAACAACTAAACAACAATAAAACTTACATCAGAAAATAAAGTAGGGATCAACTGAAGAGGATACCTACATCAACCTCAAGCCTACACACATACACACACACACACACACACACACACACACACACAAAGGCATGCACACATACATGCATAAATATCACACACACACACACAAAGAAAATATTGTATTAAAATAAAATATTAAAATAAAGTTCAAGATACTTCTATTTATGTGTGAAGTCAAAATCAGCTGGATAACTGTCCTAAAAAATTCAGTATATCTTCTTTTTTTAAATCCCAATCACTACCCCCTTCTAGCACCCCCTCCCACACAAAGAATAATAGCGAACTTTATCAATTCTGTTGATATATTTTTTATGAACTCAGGAGTAGCAGCCTCATTACAGATAGTACTAACAGAGTTTACTGTGACTATGCTGAAATTTGTCCAGATTTACAATTAATTATTTTTACACAGTTTGAGTTTATGTCTTTGAAATAACTTGAGCAGCCTTAAAGCTCGTTTGCCAATACTAACATACATGTGAATATGTCGGATGAGACCATCATTTGCAGATATGTAAAGTGAGGCAGGATTGTCCTTTCCTTTTGATGTTAATTGATCAGTGCCAAAACCCTAAAGACCTTATGAGCAAATCAGTCTTATTTCTAATCACTAGGATCTAGGGAGTGTCAAATATGCATACTGTTGTCCCTTCAAAGGCCTGAACGCCTTCATATGCTGCCATGTATTTCCCCTTTCCTTCATAGCCTCAAGTTTCAAATGTACCCACACTCTTGTGAAGTCCAGAGAAGAACTGTCCTACTGTTTGGGTTTTCTTCTATTTATAGTTGAAAAACACTGTAAGGAAAGTAATATAAGTTGGAAAGAAATATTACTCTGACCCAGCTGCAGAGAATACGCTCTAATGCTCATGTGTTGAAACGGGTATATCCATTATCCCCACCAGTGTTCTGTGAAGTAGGGACCCACAGAGCCGTGCCAATGGCCACTGTAGTCGTTGTGTTATCCTGCTGGTCACTGGAGACCATCGGCTGAATATTTAAGTGGAGACACAGAAAATATTCACATTCATACAGACTAACCGATATACTAATGAGATCCATCTATTTCTTTACAGTACACAGGCTAAATCTACTCATTAATGAGAGAGCAGCCTATTCTTCAAAGAGACATTTGTTTGCACAAAATACCTATTTATTTCCTTCCCCAGGAAGTTGTGCTGACCAAATAGCTAGAAAGAGGACTGTAATTATTCAAACAAATGACTCCATGTGTCATAATTTTTAAAGTAAGCCCTTAAAGTTAACCCATGACTTTATTTTGTTGTCCAGGCCCAATTTGCGATCCTGCATTTCCCCAAATTATATTAACTCTTTTAATGTTTTAACCGTCAACAAATATAAACCTAAATTTGTTCTGTAGTGCTAGCCACAAACCAATAGAAATTATCTACATTAGTTCCACAGAAAGTCTCAAAATCTGGTAAGGAGCAGAACAGTCATGAAACAAGAAAACAATGACCTATAATATCAGGGACCTGTACGTGAAGAAAGCTTTGTACTGACCACCAAATACAGGTTGTTATGCAAATAATATAAATGGTCCTATGTATGTACACAAGTATAAACTCAGGTATATACACATGTATATGCACATATACATAAAATAGTAATATGCTATCTATCCATAAATCACCATATAGAACGTATATATGCAACATTCATTGGAAAGCTGATAGATAAAGGACACAAAATGTAATAAATACTATGTCTTTTAAAAGGATAAACATTACTGAGATAAAGTGCATGGAGAATGTTCTTATTGTATTAACTGAAAAAAAAAATATATATATATATATAATTACAGGGACTGGGGAGATGGCTCAGTGGTTAAAGTTCTTGCCATTGCACACATGAGTAAAGGTGTGACTTTGGATCCTAGCACCCACACAAAAGTGGGTGTGCAAGCATGCATTTGTAAATTTAGCATTGAATGGGCGGAGACAGAAAGATCCCTAGAGCTTGCTGGTTATCTAGGTTAGCCAATTCGATTAAAGTCAACTAGCCTTTTTAACATGGGTTCATATAATACTATAATACTTTGTTTCTTTTTTTTGAAAAAATTTTCCCTAAAAATGGTAGCTATTAACTTTGCTCCCAGAACATTAATCTTGGCTGAAAATCAGTTGACATCTGCGTCCTGTGAAGCTGCGTGCACAGTGTGGCTGGTGTGCTTACTCTTAGCACACTGGCTTTCTGCAGCACCCTTCTGTACCTCAGGCTCCATCTCAAATGCTGTCGTTTCTGAGACACCAAAGAGCCACTCTTGCATAGCAGATTTTCTCCTCAAATTGTCTTAGACAACGCTATAGTTGAAAATACCTTAGCAAGGTGTTCCACAAGTCTACAGGGTAATTTTTTAATAAATGTTACTTTGAGTTTTTAAATAATATTCATTATAGTTGAAACTATAAAGAAACAAAAGATTGGCAGTACAGAGACATACCTGCAGGTAAAATATATATTACATATATATTTTAAATATATATTCATATGTATTATAATGACAATATTTATATTGGATTACAATATATATAATTTTATGTTCTTTTTAAAACTATTGTATCTTGCATATTTCTTAAAATAATAAAAGCTCTTGGCAAGACTGATTATCTTTCAAATTCTGAGAATCAAACTTGGGTAATGCTAGGTAAGTTTTAACCACTAAGGTACATACCCAACCTACAAAAATCATTTTTAATGGCTGTATAATTAGATTATAATCCTATTGGCTTTCAGATATCTTATTTTTCTGTGTATGAGCTTATATGTGGACAAATTAATTACATGTGTCTTTATATATAAAAGCAGAAATATCACCATTCCTTAAAATTACTGAGAGGAATTGTGTACATGTGTGAATACAATAAATGGTGAATGACTGCCTATATTTAATAAGTATATTAATAAGTCAACTGATGCCTACATATATAACAAGTACAAAAAATTAAACAGTGAGTCATTACAGATGTGTGAACCCATTTCCAGTGACTGTGGGTGGAGGGAATGAGAACTAGCCAGCTCTGGAAGGAAGCAGTGTTGAGACCTTCCCGAGCAGATGTGCACACACCCCGAGACCTCTCGCATGTCGCAGCTGACACTTTTGGAAACCTAATGCATGTTTTCTAAGGTTTCCTTGGTTCATCTTAGAGTTGCTTGCTGTACCAGAGGTACTGCCTAAGGTTTCTGTCAACAGTATTTAGGAGCACAAGCTTACCTGCCTCAAGCAAGAATCTATACACCTGTATTTAGAAGTTCTGGATGTTGCTATCACTACTCTTAACAATTCAGACAATTTCCAATGTCACTTGGAAATCATGTTGCTTGTAGCAGTGTGGCTCAGTGCTTTCCAGGACTCCAGACAGAGATGAAAGCTCAGATGTACAGGCCCAGCACATTTTCACAATGATTCATTTTCCTCTGGACAGGATTTATTTTGCTACAGAAAGGACCTTAGACATGTTTTGTTCAGTTTGCTTAAAACTCTCCTCTTTGGAGTCTCTGCCCTCGTGTAATCAGTCTTCCCACGCAAAGGTCAGAATGAACTGCTGTAAGCCCAAGGAGAATTTGACAAAACTGCAATTTGTAGAGGGAAAACACACCATGACCCCAGACAGTTAAAGGTCACCAGACACCTGTGAAACAGAATAATTCCAAAGTGATTTCATGCTAACAAAAAAATGAATTACCATTGACACGTTTTATCAAATAAGCAAAAATCAAGGAACAGAGTTGCGAGTTCAAAGCCTAACACTAGACTGGGAAGCTTTCTGAAGTGAGATCTGGTAAACTGTAGGAGTGAGACACACCGGATGTGGCTGAAATGTGTATTCCTTTGCCTTGTTCAGAATAAGACGTTCCTTTGACCTCCTTACAAAGTACATGTGATTTTAATATCGTCTTAGCTGATTCCAAGAACTCTCAACACCATGTGGCCCGATTTTAAATACAATACAGGTCCTGTATGTGGTCTCATTTGCTAAAATGCATCAGTTTGTTTTGATTTGTGAGCTGTGCACAAGTCCCTATTTATTGAACTCATCTATCAAATACAGTTCTAAATACCTTCAAGCCTCTGGGAGGCTGACTGAATGCTATTTAGAACTGGCTCCCTAATAACTAACTAGGCAGATGTAGATGGTCATTTATCACATGACCGTGCCTTCCCATAGAGATCTGTATGCATAGTAATCGCAAAAGCCTCGTTTGATATTTCTCAAGTGTATCCTTTTATAAGATTCATTTTATTTGCAAGCTGGGCATCATGAGCTCATGTTTATTTCTGCGCAGCTAGAGAATAAATATTATGACAAAATCACAAGTAAACAATCAATAAACCAAATCAAATTTAACCAACAGAGAAAGTCAGTATGACAGAGTCACAAAGCAAAATATTCAACTATCTTTTTTTTTTTTAAAAAAATGATCTCTTTTTGCATTCCACATATCCTTCTCATTAATGAAATATCTAACGTGTTATTATTGGCTTGGTTTACTTGGCATATCTTGTCAGTGCTTAAATTGCCAATGAACTGCGTAGTCTCTTTGTGTGCCGTAGAAATCATCGAGCAGTCATGGGAGCTGTCAGCTATTCATAATTAATCCTAGTGACTCCTCTGATAAATGGTCATTTGTATACTAGAAAGTCACAGAGGTCCTTAGTCATTTGAAATTTTCATATATTAATCTCTTTATTGTGTGTGAGTGTTTTGCCTGCGTGTATGTAAGTATACAACGTGTGTGCAGTATCCACAAAGCCCAGAAGATGTTGAGTGCCTTGGCAATGAAGTTACAGATGGTTGGGAGCTACTATGTGGGCACTAGGAAGTGAACCTGGGTCTTCTCCAAGAGCAGTCAGCCCTGGTGATGGCTGAAACATCTCTCCAACCCCTGCTCCTGGTCATTCTTTTGAGCGAAACCATCTGCCACCGTTCAGATTTTACTTTCTCTGAATATTAAAGGCAGTTAGGTTTTTTATCCAATTATTTTATTTTTTTTAAAAAAAAAACTCATATAGCAAATTTATTATTTTCTTCTCTCATCTTTTCCCATTGTGCCTCTTATGCTTTTTTTTTTTCAGACAGATGTCATTCTGTACCCCAGAATGGCCTGAAAGATATGTGGCTCATGCTGACCTACACCAGTAGTCCCCCAGGCTCCCCCTGCTGAATGCTAGGATTTCAGGTGTGAACCACCACATCTGACCTCAGGGGTCATCTCCCTCTTCCCCTTTACCGTCCCCTTCTTTCCCGTCTTTCCTTTACCTTCCCTTTCTTCCCCTTTTTCCCTTTCCCCTCCCCTCTTTTCCTATTCTTCGCCTTCCTTTTCCCCTTCCCTTCCCCTTCCATCCATGCTCTTTCATTTATTTTAGTTTATTCTCAGCATGCTCTTGGAAGTAAACAAGAGAAATTCTTTTCAAGGAGCAGGGAATAGTTAATGGTTTCTACTAAATAGAAAAAAAAATTCATAACTGTTCCCTTTAAGTAGTTAACGTAAGCACACACTTGGAAACAGTGTAATCAGTAGTGTTTACACATGCGTGCACTGTGCATTCCCATTTTCTCAGTGCGTTAGTTGCTACTCTAATTGTGTTTTCCAAATATCAAAGTACCCAGTCAAATTAACATCAGAGACCCACCTACGCATCTCATAAGACTCAAAGTGTTAGTGGGTGTTGGAAGAACAAATGGAAACCTCTCAGCAGTATAAAACTATCAAGGAAGTAATTTGTCTCTACTGATACAGAAGCAAAGGGCAACAGCTTTCAGTAGTTACTCTCCTTTCCAGAATCACTGACTGGGCATGCTCATGATAGGAACTGCGCTGAACACTAGGAATATGGTGATGGATGAGGAAAGGGAAATTACTTCTTTATTGACATTTATGTATTATAATTTCTACCTTTCCAGTGATGATTTAAAGGTATAGAAGCCTTTTAGCACTTCACGTACAATGCGATCGTGCATAGAAGGTCATGTTGACAGTGGCGAGGAAAACCGACGAGGAAAGCGAAGTCCTCTTCCGCTTTCGTAACAGATAATCAGGCATTACCCTTCAGTTCCATTTGATGAAATTACTGTTGTGAATATGCACTAATTAGTTTACAAGATAATAAGAATAGGTGGCCAACGAGAAAGTGACTTCACTAAAAAGCAAGTCTGGCTTCTGAACTTAGAAGAAACATAATTTAAAGGGGAAAAAAAAACCCTTATTTATGTATATGAGTGCTCTATCTGCATGTTCACCTGCATACCAGAAAAGGGCACTAGATCACATTATAGATGGTTGTGAGCCACCATGTGGTTTTGGGGAATTCAACTCAGGACCTCTGGAAGAGCAGACAGTGCTCTTAACCACTGAGTTGTGTCTCCAGCCCCCAAAAAGTAATTTTGATGGCAGATTGGAAGTAAATTTATAGGAGGGGACTCTTGGCCACTACAGGCAAGAGAAAGGACCCTGGATCTAATACAATGAACAGTTTAGATGGTATGTTTATTGGTTTTGTTACTGTAACAAAACGCCCTAAGCTATGTAACTCTATTTTTAAAAGAAGGTTATTTTGCTCACATTCTGGATGCTGGGTAGCCTCCATCTGCTGCTAGTGGACTTTTTTTCTATAGACTTCTGAGATGTTATAGGGCAATCTGATAAAATTTCAACCTTACTTAGTTAACAAATAAGTTAACTTAGTTAACAAAAAGAAATAATGTTTGACCTTAAACACTTAGGAGACAGAAACGTATCCAACCCTTGGTAGAATGGAACTCAGTTAAGACTTAGAACACTTAAGTTGGGCATGATAGAATTGCCTTTAGCTTCCACACCAAGAATGAGAGAAATAATAATAGCTATGTCACAGGGGTGAAACATGTTAAAAATGTGAGACAGTCAACAAAGTTATGAGGCCATGCTACCCGGAAATGCAGTGGCCACTGCTACTTGGGTTATAAACTACTTAAAGATTGTTATCTGTTAGCCTCAGATATTGCAGCAAACACCTTTCCTATGATTGGCCACAGTTCTCCTAGCATAAATATTAATGGTATGCTCTACCTTACCCAAAGTTTCCCAGCTAAGGAAATTAATTATGTGGTTACCTTAGCAGAGAGTCTCGGAATAGAACTAGAGAAAACCACTCAGAAATGCACAGGTTGATGGGGGTGAGCAAAAGTCTGTGTGGACCATAACGCAGTGAAGATCTATCAGTCACAAGCCAGTAAGAGTGGAAGGTTCAGCATCATGATAGGTTTCCAGTCCAGACCAGAATTGGAAGGAAAGGGAGCAACCGTTCTCTCAGCATGACAACCAGAGAATCATGGGAATTCTTAATCAGAAAGCAAAGAGTGTAATTTGAATTTTTATGGTCACCAGAGAGGGAAGGGAAAATTCAGTGTTTTGGACTGAGAGAATAATTATAGAAAATATATAAAAATGGCAAAAAGAAAAAAATTCAATTTTAGACATGTTAAATTTCCAAAATCATGGAAAACAGCCTCAAAGTAGAAATTCTTAGAATACAGGATTTTTTTTAAGATTTTTTTAAAATGCGTGTGTGTGTGTGTGTGTGTGTGTGTGTGTGTGTGTGTGTGTGTGCAGGAGTATGTCCACATGAGTGCAGGTGCTTTCATAGGTCAGAAGAGGAAGTCAGATCACCTGGCACTGGAGTTACAAGCATGTATGAGCTTCCCAGTGTGGTGCTGAGAACTGAACTGAGCTTGTTTGGAGGAACAGTGTTTCCTCGTGTGTGCTGAGCATTCTCTCTAGCCCCCCAGAATAGTTTTATACGTAAGTTTGCTACTAGCAAAACTGCAGATGTAATTTTTCTGGAGATAAGAACTTTAGCAGTCAATGACTAAGATCACTGGGTACGAGGGAGAAATATCCAGTGTAGACCTTGGGATATGACAACATTTTCATATGTTGTGCAGACGAAAAACAGAAAGAAAAACAGAAAGCAAAGATGGCTGGAGGAGATTTGTATAGAACATCATGAAAAGAGTTTCCCATAAATTGCTACATACATACCATTCACAAGCCACAGTGATGGCTTGTGATGCATTTGATG
The DNA here is from genome assembly GCA_030674055.1 of Rhabdomys pumilio. Classification (NCBI taxonomy): domain Eukaryota; kingdom Metazoa; phylum Chordata; class Mammalia; order Rodentia; family Muridae; genus Rhabdomys; species Rhabdomys pumilio. The sequence goes on along the minus strand of JANHMN010000017.1, from coordinate 6,765,998 downwards.
TCTTTGAACTCGGCTCATCCAGAAGTCACACAGTGGTGGAGTAGAAAGTGAATGTATATTCCTGCACCTTAGCAAGGGAAGGGGACAGGAGGAAGAACATACAAGAGAGGTCCTATACATCCATGTGGTGCAAACTGGGTATTTATTGTCATTTAGTTAGAAGTAGTACAATTTAAACATGGCTCAGGTATACTAGCCACATGACACTCGATAGACCCGGGTAGGTAGAAGTTCCACTGTTGAACATTGCAGGTGTAGCCCTCCCCATCAAGGTCAGCTGTCAGGGCTCAATCTTGGGCAGTAGCCACAGCTTCTCTGAGTTCCTGAGTGCAGTGGTCATGACCACGAGATCCTTCCCATTTCAAAGCAACCCTCCCCATTCTCTGGCTCTCACATTCCATCTTCTTCCTCTTCTGTAATGACCTTTGAACCATGGAGCAGGTACTGCAGATGACTCATTTACAGAGAACAGTCATCACTCACAGTTATCAGGCTTTTAGCCAGTTGTAAGATTGTGCATTAAACACTACCCTTTGAAGGTATCACTGACTTGTGGGTGTGGCTATGTCCTTGCTCCCTCAACAGCCTGCATACCACCTTGTGCTCAACCAACCAGTTCACTACTCCTCTCCACATAGGGATCCTAGATTCACCACCAACTCCTCCAATACCCACTGCCCAAGGAGGATTCTTGGCACTCTGAAAGCTAGTGCACAGAGAAGTTGCCAGCTCAGTGCCAGCTTGATTGTTCTATGTCACATAATAAAACTGAATAGTGTCTTCAACAATAGGGTCTTAATATCTAATTCTGGTGAGCAGCCAAGTGCAGGGCAAGAGCCTCTATTGCTTTGGAGGGCGTCTGAGACCTACCTGACCAACAGTTCATGGGATGTATCCCTTAGCCTGTTCTGGTCGTTTTTTTAAATTATCTATGACTTCTGAGAGCAGCATTATCTGTCCATACAAGGTATCTCATTTTAAGTTCCTTTAAAATTATGTTTCTTAATTAGCTTACAAAGTAGTTTCAATACAATGTTTTCATGTGTTACAATGTTTTCACCTTTTTACACAAGATGCATTGGAACATTTTTAAATAACTGGTGTTGGGAAATTTGGATGCCAATATGTAGAATTAAACTAGACCCATTTTCTTACCCAAATCAATTGAAAGTGGATCAAGAATAAGAAATTCTGAAAATGGCAAAAGAATGCTTGAGGGAAATAACTTCAGTGTATAGATATAGGCAATGGCGTTCTGCAAAGGACCCCAGCAGCTAGAGAAGTAATAGCAGGCATTGACGATTGGGGTTATGTTAAACAGCTTCTTCACAGCAAAAATAAAATAAAATCTGCAGAGTAGAAAAGTGGACACAATAGGAGAATCATTTTAGCCAATTTCTTCTGTTTATATCCTGCCTCTTCGAATATTTTCTGGTTGAAAATTTCATCAGACACATTGTCTAAGTTGAGATTTTAGTATGTCTAAGAGAAATAGCTACCCTTTCAAGACTCCATCTATCCAGGAGCAGCCCAGGGAGCAGAAGAGAAAGAGAAAGGAAGAGAGAGATTGACTGGTCAAGGTCTTTCATAACAATTTGGGAGATAGTGAGACAGCCATCTAGTGGTCTCTGGAGCTGTGTTTTCACAGTTCAGTGAAGCCAGTGTACAACCAGTCCTGTCATGCTGCTTTAACATTTTGCTTTCCTAACCTGGAGAAAATTTAAAATGACTAGTTCAACCGACCAGCATGCATTTGGTATCTTAGGACAGCTTTTAGACTCTGATGAGGCTGAAGGACTATGTACTCAGGTTCTTCCTCCTGATGCCATTGATTCCTGTTTGAAATTATGTATTCTATCTGTTCTTGAAATAACGTTGTATTTCATTTTCTATGTGAAATGTCTCATGGCAGAAGCATGATGAACTCTTTATACTTTGTAAGACAAAAGACTTTAGCTGAAACAGATTAACTTCTTCTGGAAGGCAGAGTGTGTCTGTGATCTAACCTGTTTGGTTGAGTTATTGTTTGTTTTGTTTTCTTTAAAGAGATTGCCCCCCAATTATTTAGTAACTGTTTTCTGATTGAAAATTTCACCTGGGATAGGTTGATTTCATGGGCAAGAGTTGCAAACCTATTTTGAATTGTTACGCCAAGTTTATTTGTAACTATGTCGAATATGTGTGCCTACGTTTGGAAAGACTTCGTATCCCCTTGCACAAATGTCTTAAGAACATATTCTTCAGTGGCTTGCATCATAGCTAAACTATTAATGACTTTTTGTCTTCTTCTGGCCATGAAAAGGGTTTGTAAATATTAGTGGTGGTGCTATAGATATAATTGAACACAACCAATCAGAATCAAGAATCAGGGTTTCCTAGTAACCAAGCTGTAGAATAAGTTAAGAACTGGAAAACCTGGAGTTGTCAGGGATCTACATGTGTTTTCTGTTCACAGAGCAGACATCATGGGTTTGACCACATAAATGATGATAACTAAAGCATTGTATGGGCTTTCATTAGATATTGTATCTAAGCACAATTTATATACATGGTTTGTTTTCATAAAACCCTACTCAAGTTTGTTCTTTACTATAGCCATAGAAAACATTCTGTGCTGACTCAGCTAATGATTCTCAAGGTTATTTTTCTTTTATGAACTTTGTTTCCAGCTGTTTTTAAAGGGATTATTGTATCAAAAACAATTCTTCTGGAGTTTCTTCACTTCTTGTTTGAGAGGAATAATTGGGACCACTTATAGTACTACTAGGGAAACTATAAGACCGACTTCTCAGTTGCCACAGATATACATGTCTGATAGAGTGATTACGTTTCACTTATAGTGTTGAAAAAAGTACTTAATTTTTTGTAACTTATGAATTAACAAATTTTTAAGACAAATTTAAATCATTTTTGTTGTGATGATAGCTTTCTGTAATGAATCTGTGAATGTATCTCATTGATGGATTCCTAAATTCTTGATTTCCATATCAGTTCATCTATTCTGTGGAAGCCAATGTATAAAACATGCCATGTAATCACATGTGAATCATTTTTTTTTTATTTCTATGAATCTGCCAATGGTCATAAGGTGGGAAATAGCAGGAAGAAGATGGTATATAAATGAAATGTAAAAATATGCTTTCAGTGTTGAGTTTCTTCTCCCCTTCTCTCTGTTCCTTCCTCTCCCCACAACCATGTCCATCCCTCTGTTCCTCCTATACATGAAAGTGTGAGAACAGCCTTGCTTCTCACTCACTGTCACAATCAAGACTTGATGTTTCTGAGACACCAGGTTTTATAAATTGTACTGTCTTATAAACACTCTGTGACTTTATCTCTCCCCTCCCCCCACAGGTGATTTCTATTCACTGCTTTCCAAGCTACTAGGAGAAAGGGAAGATGTTGTTCATGTGCCCAAATATAATCCGACAGAAAAGACAGAATCTGGGTCAGACCTGGTGGCTGAGATTGCAAACGTAGTCCAGAAAAAGGACCTTGGTCGGTCTGACGCAAGAGAGGGATTGGAGCATGAGGAAGTGGGTAATGCTATCCTAGTCAGAGACAGGATCCACAAATTCCACAGGCTAGAGTCAACTTTGAGGCCAGCTGAAAGCAGAGCTTTCTCCTTCCAGCAACCTGGTGACGGTCCTTGGGAACCAGAACCCTCAGTAGGTGCGTTCTGGGTTTCTTTTATGCATTTTAAGTATGAAACACTGTGATCCACATTAGCAAAATCTGAAGGGAATAAAAATTAATAGGTAGCAAAACTAACCAATAGAAAAGACTTATTGGAATAAGTATGACTCAGATTTGAGCTGTCCAATACCACGTTTTGTATTGAAAAGATCTTTTTTCTTTTATTTTCGTGTTGGTCCAGTACTACACAAAGTCAGCATTTATCCAGTGAGTCAATTCAAAGTAGGATCACACTGGAGTCATTTCAAAAAGAATGATATGTAAAATTCAGAGTAATAAATCAACATTTTCCTTTGGCTCAATGGGAAGAAACTGAAATTTCCAAAGCTCACCTATAAACACCAGTGTATATAGTGCTTACACTACCTTCTCCAGTAATTAATGTCCTCTGAAAGGAGTCAAATACTCTCAATATTTTTACCCAACTGACTTGTAAAATAATACCATTTTGTGACTGATTTCTTAAGTTCCAATATCAGATTCTATCTTAATTGAAACCTGAGTATACATTTCTGAAGGGAATCTCTAGTAAGTCAATAATTATCAGGTTTGTCTTTATTTCTAGCCAGGATTGGCTTTCATAATTAGAGAACAATACCTTATTCCCTTCAGGTTTCTTTACCAGCAAGTGATAGATGCCTCATCTTTGTCTTTAATGATGCTGTGGCCTCTGTGATATTGATTGTGTTTTGTGTGACTTGCTAATGTGGAAAGCGGAGTAATAAAGCATGTCGAAGACTCTCTGAAACAGTAACAGATATGCGTGCACGGCAGATGTCCTTGCGTGGGCTTGGATGGCACAGGCTGCCAGCTTTTGTTTTCAAATTCAGCTTTGCAGGAAGCCATGAATTATTCAACACCCAGCTGATTTTTATTTATAATTGAAAAAAAAAGTTAGCATGCAGCGCCTTTGCTCACATGGAAGTTTCAAGTATTGTCCATGGGGACTGGCCTAATGGTCTGTGTGAGGTGTTAAGTGGGGCCTTCGCTTTTAACTCCTCATATTTTAACAGGCTCTAACTGGTTCCAATTTTGTCTAATAAAACTGTTTCTCAAGAGTTGATCCTGGGACTCTTCTTGCTTACCTAAGGTGTTTAAGAAAAACCTAACTTCTATATCCTGTCAAAGAACCAGTGAGCTGGTATCTGGGGGTGCAGTGACAGATGTGCACTGACAGATGTGTAGTTGTTTATGTCTCTACCCATCTCATAACCAGAGGGTCTGTGTGAGCCTCTGTGTTAAGAATACAGATACGTAAAAGTCTAAAGGCTTCCTGCCAAGTGCAGCTCTGTTCACACACTAAAGGACAGAACTGTAGCATGTGATAGTCCATCACTTAGCTTTTCATTCCTGATTTTGAAATATCTTGGACACTTTTTCTCATCATGTGTGGCAATGGACAAACAAGCATTCGGGAACTGGAAAAAATGTTTCAGTGGTTAAGAGCAAATAGTACTCTTGCAAAGGACCTGGGTTGGATTCTGAGCACACACATGATAGCTTATAGTTACCTGTAACTCCAGGGCCAGGTGATCCTATACCCTCTTCTGGTCTCTGCAGGTACCAGGCCTTCAGTGCCTGTAAATACACACAGGTCATCATGCATACATATTTTAAAAGAATTGTGTGTATTTCTGAAGTCTTAGTTTTTCTAAGAATGAAATCTTCAAAGGTAGAAAATACATTTTCCCCTCTGCATCATTTGCTATTCCCAGAGCTAGTCATGAGGAAGCGCTCAGAAGAAATTTCCTCTGATGGTCTCACTGGGGAAGTTTTTCTTCTTCTCATAAATGTGGGTAAATGTCACTATATTTAATGAGTCACTGAATGTTAGGCAGTAGAGCTCCCAACTGGTGAACAAACTCTATATGCATTTTCTTTCTGAATTGGCTTGTTTTTATATTATTTCACTATTCTAACTCTAAATCTGTTAAAACTGAGAACAAAATAGTAAAATTCAGACATGTTGAGGTTAGTTGTAAATGCTCATTTCCTAGTCCTCTCCCCTCATTGCTATTACAGGATTCACCAGGCAATAGCAAATAAAGTTTCTTCAGGTGTCATTTAATTGTATTCGTCAGAGGAATCTGGAATCTACAGAAGGCTTCCATTTTTTCAAAAAGAAAGTAGGAAGTTTTGCATATATAATGACCTTATAATATTAGTATTAGTCTAATTTATGTGCCCATCTCTGAGGTGGGAAAGTGAAATAAACATGATAGATAACTTGCTTTTGTTTCTCTTCTGCCCTTTCTTTACTTCATGCAAAGCTGAGTATGGCCCTAATGGCCTAAGAGGAATTAGCTGTCTTCTTTATGTGCTTAATTTGCTAGATGGAGTTTTATTAGCTGCAAAGAAGAAAGTTACTTTTTATATGGCACTGATAAAGCAAAGATGCAAGGCTATTTGGTAACTTAACATTATAGCACAGAGTCACTTCAGATATCTTTAAGGCATGTTAATTGTCAAAAGAAACTGAAGCCAAGAGCTTAACCTATTAAATGAGGTCCCACAGTCTAGATTTAAAACATGAATGTCATGATTTCCAATATGCACTGTCTACTGCCTTAATTTCAAAATTAAAAAAAAAAAAGCTAAAGTTGCTTGCCTTGTTCATTGGAATTCTGGCCCCTCGCTGCTCAGAGGCTGAAGGTGTCTCCTCAGAACCCTGTCCTATGTCTCTAGTTTTTGCCTTCCGTACAACCTGTAGCAGTGATGTGGTCAGCAGCAGAAGTCTGTGTCTTCTGTATTTTCTAATCTGTTCTCCATATATTGGAACTGTGATGTGGGGCCAGATCCCACCCAGCTGACTTGATGGTTCAAAGGAGCAATGAGTAACAGACCAGCTCAACACTTTGGGTGTGATGTTATATGGTTGGCCCAGGGATTTAAGAGTTTCTAAACAATACCGTTTATGGATGTTTAACTCTGTCAGGATTATACTTGGTTCCACATCCTTGATGCTGGGTTCTCTACTTCACTGAGGTTCAGATATCAGTGATCTTAGCATTCTTCAGAACAGAGTTTACGTGCTTTATGATCTCTGTGTCTCTGAAATACACGCCCACTATAACTTGTCACTTCCCCCAAAAGTAAAATTTGAAAGCCTCCTAACAAAGGTCATATGAATGAACAGACTCAGCTATCCAAGCTGCCTGCCTGCCTTGAAAAGCTCCAGCCATTCAGTTTAGTACCTTGACAAGTTTTTTTCCTTTTAATTCTTTAAGCTTTAGTTTTCTCATCTGTCGAATGAGGATTGCAATCTTTGCAGGGTTGACATAAGGCTCTGATGAGACTACATATGAAAAAAGTTGCACATCAGAAATAGTGAATAAATGTGATGACACTTTATTAGTGATCATTGTCATCAATACATGAATAGATTTAAAAAAACAAAATTAAGTGAATAATAACCATTGTTTTAATAATAACTTCTGAATATTCTCTTTCTTAGTGAGAATCATTGAACATTTTTACTTTTTGAGAATTTCATACATGAGTACAATGCATTTTGATCATATCTGAACCCCTTCAACTTTTCACTTGTCCCCTCCCCTGTTCCCCTTTCAAAATTCATGTCCTCCTCCTCCATAGTGACTGTGTGTGTGTGTGTGTGTGTGTGTGTGTGTGTGTGTGTGTGTGTCTGTGCGTGCATGCGCGCATGACCTAGTAAGCCAAATTATCATTGCCCATATGCACATGGCTGACCAATGGAGCAGGAACGACTATCACGGGACCCTTGTCTCTGGAGTTTACTGATTCAGCTTTCCTCAGGAGCTGTTAAAGGCCTTTAGCTCCTCAACTAGAAATGGGACCTCTTAAGCCTTTCCTGATCGTGCTGGAATGTTGAGTCTTGTGTAGGTGTAATGTAAGTAGCTGTAGCTTTCGAGAGGTCACGGGTTCAAAGTGCCTACCGTGTCCAGAAAATGTGATTTTCTAACAGTCCTCCTGGCATTTTTTTAAAAGGAAGTTTGTAAAATAGTAGGTTTCCCTGGGAGCCTTCTCAAACAGTCTTAGCATTACTTCTGATCCTCCCTGCTCCCTCTACTTTACTACACTCTTCCCTACGTAAGTCCCCCCACACCCATCACCACCATTTTCCCTTTCTCCCTCAATAGCTCTTCTGTTCCCCTGTCTGCTGTTCATTCTCTCCCCCTTCCACCATTGTCCCTCTTTAATTTCCACATTTCCATATTAGTCTGAGTTATGCATTCCAGCCTATAGATCCAGAGCTAAAGTCCCATAAATAGGACAAAGCATACATTTGCCTTGGTTGGTCTGTGTTGCCTCATGTGGCATCCTCTCTTGAACTTTGTAGAAAGGAAGAGCTTTTCACACATTAGTGAATTATGAATGTTTGGTATGTTATCATACTGAGTTTGTGGATGCTCAAATCTCTGACCAATTTCATTGATCTGCATTGGGGTTTTTTATGAGATACATGAATTACAGGGTGAAAATATTGGACTGAGTGACCGAGACAAATTTTTGCACATTTGGACTTATGTTGCTTGGTTTCTGTCATTCATAGTTTAATATTTGTACTAAGATAGAGGAGAAATACAATCTTAAATTGTCTTCTACACAGCTTTAGCTGGCAGATTTTATCACACTAATGTTTGTTAGCATATGAAAAACTTGTTCAGCCATTGAAACTCTACATATACTATAAAACGATTATGCATTTGATTGACACTTCTGATTCAATAGAAGATTCCAGATGTCTTTATTATTAGGATTCATTGACTTTTTGTTGTTGTTTTTGATTGATGAAATAACTTTCACTTAATCTTTGAGAGTATCCTTAATACACATTCAGTCATATGCTTCTCTATGGTAAAGTCTTACAGAATCCCGAGGTTAAAATAAAGCATTTGGCTGGCTGAGTTTTCACCTTTGGAGTGCATGAGATGATAACCACAGACAATTTAGTGCTTACTTTGGATAAGGCTCGGTGTCGTAGATATGTTAATTCATTTGATCCTCACAACAGCTGAGTGATAATCACATCTCAGAGAGGCAGAAACTAGGGCATGAGGAGTTTAAGCTACATGCTCAGGGTGCCAGCACTCTGTAACCAAGAATCAACGTCATGTACAGCTCCTCCAGAGTCTTGCTTTGTAGACTTTTCTCAGTCCGTACCCCTCAAGAATATAAGCCAACTGGAGACGAAGACTGATAGGCAGATGTTCCCCTGGCTACCACAATAACCATAGTGTAGATTACTCTTCTCGTATGTTTCACTGTCTATACTGAAACAGTTTGACCACAAAGAAAACCCTACTTGCTGCTTCTTTCTGAAGAGACTGATAGAGTTGACGGCCTCTGGGATTAGAAGATGAGTTTTCTTTAAGGTCAACCCTTGGTTGATTAGCCACACTCTGGGAATAAATACCTGCGTATATGGGCTGCTAATAAGAATTAACTTTGCATGTTATAAACCAAAAAAAGAAAGAAGAGGAAAAATGAAGTTGGGAGGGGTAAGGAGTATTTTCTGGAAAAGTTAGTGTTAGGGCAAATGTGATCAAAATGCACTGCATAGACACATGAGAGTCTCTGAGACTTCATACAAATACTACATAAGAAAACTAACTCTGTCTCAACTTGATCCAACTGGCTTTCATCTTTCTAGTTAGGCACATAATTCCATGAGAATAATTCCAAAGTACATTTTCAAACAGTATGATAATAGGATGGGTTTAGCAAACTGTGTCTTTGCTCATATGTATATGTGTGTGTATAATTATTTCTACATATACATAATTATTTCTATATATACATAATTACATATATATATACATATATATATATATAGTTCTTAGAAATTCTTCTACACTCATTTTTTACTGCTTTTAAGGCTCTATCTTTTACCTCTTATTTCACTCCTATTAAATGAGACATTGTAATTAATTCTTGTTTTCGCTTTAACTTTTTTGCGAACATTTCCTGTGTGGCATTGGTTAATTATAGTTATTGCTGGCACTTCCAATAAATAATAAATCTGTCAGCTATAAATCATATTTACTCACTCTACTGACAAGTATAGAGGAAGCAATCCCCACATCTTGTTGAAATGTAGTGATTTTCTCCAGTTTTTCTTGTCAGAACTAAATGTGAGGAACCTTGTTATGCTGAAGTCACAGTGCTGTGCTTAAATTATATCAAGCTAGAGTTTTATGTATCTCTGTTAGTCCTCCCATGACACAGATAAGTGGCTGCCCTTTTAAATGCTTATTAATAAGATCATGTGACAGTAGTTCTGATTCCTAGCATTAATCTCTTTCTCAGAAAGGTGTAAGATTCTTTTAGTGATTTATTGATGTAATTTTAATAGTAATGCTTAATTTTCTACAAGTGATTTTTTAATCTCTGAAAGAATATGAGACTATGCATTTATTGTTTTTGTAATAAATGCAAGGGCTCTGTGGAGAATAATATAATTTGTTATAGAAGTCTTAGATGCCATTTAAACTCTCAGGAGGACGATTTTATTGCTCTTGGCATCTTTTTGAAAACAATGAATTGTGTTAAGGCTACTAGTATGCCCAATTAATATGTACTTACTTTATTTTTATAAAGCATTGTTTTCTCTATTATATTCTTGAACCAGAGTTTTAAAAAATACAGGCAATCTTAAGCACATTAGTTACTCTTTGAGTTTAACACTGGTCACATTTTTGAGTCAGGGATGGCTGAGCAAGGTCATAGATATGAATTTTTTAATTTAATATCTGGTTTAAACAAGAATTCTGAAACATTTAACTAGTCATTGAATTGTTTAAGTGAAAAGTAGATGAAATCTGAAGCACATCTTTTTTTTTTCTGTGATTGAAAATGTCAAGTTAAGATAGAACTGAAATATATTTGGTCATACAATTTCTTTGGTGAATCTTTTAAATGTTCCTATTTTAATAATTAGAGAAAGTTATCCTTGGTCTTGGGGTCTAACGTCTGACTCAAGCATAAATTTGCTTCTATCAAGTGATAAAATAATGTATGTTGATTCCAATGCAGTTTTAGGGCCCTGACTTTTGAGTGCTTTGTAGGGGGGATAAGAGCAGTCATAAAATATTTCTAGATGACTTTCTTAATTTTACTCATATAATCTTAAAGGAAGTAACCTTTAACCTTCAATACTATTAAGATAGTTACATTGGAAAGGAAAGCCTTCATTTCCTGATCCAGTATGCACAAAGGAGAATATGAACTTGCTTCCTTTCCCATCCTAGAATCTGATTAACACAAGAACCCAGATACGTAACGTAGAAGTCTGATCTGGGTAGTCTTAACACCTGTAAAGCTACTGTAAATTAAATTAAAATGCTTTTCAGATATTTTGTATTTAAAAGCCAAGTTTTTCATAGTGTTAGAGTTAATTTCCTTAGATATCACCAACACTGCATTAAAAATTCTCAAAAGTGAACCTTTCAATAAATGCTTTCTGGGTATTTAAATGCCTTTGTGTTTTGAAAAATCTCTAACCATACAGACCAGAAGTTTTTATAATTTGTATGGTTTGGCTCAGAACAATTAGCTCCTCATAGACTATCTGGTTAAGCGAATAAGGTTTATGATGTTGGGACGGTTCACAGCCAGATTAACGATCTTTATACGGTAGTTTCAATAGTCTATGAAATGAGTATTTGACAGCATCACAATGTATGCTTTGCACATTGGATAATTTTTTTTAATCACAGTTTACACCATTCATCTTCATGAGCACTTAACCACGCTCCATGTTGGTGGTCTAATCTAAAAGCTGCAGGTGCGAGAACATGTGTGCATTTAACTTAAATGAAAGCAGTTCCTAAAGTCTCATTTTTACTACATAGTCTTACATTATTGTCTGGATTACTTTAGGGTAAAAAGAGTTAGCTGTATACATAAAGTATGAGAGTGTAAGAGGGTAAAAATGCTAGCCATCCTGATAGAGACTGACTGGAGTATATGTGAGACTTGGCAAAACAGTAAATGAGACATGTATAGTCATAATGTTTCTGGCCTTTTGGGAATCTGATAAAAGCAATGAAATATCCGGTTTGGTACCTGCTTAAGATTCACTTAGAGTCCATCTGTCAGTTCCAAAGTTGGTTACTCAGGACAGAATGAGGAGAACTAAATGTACAAACCACAACCAAGGTGAGATGGGAACACACTGAAAGTCAAGCTTCTGTAAACTATCTAAAACATTTCCTTTGTGGAATGATTTATCTATTTGTTCATCAACCTAGACATCTCTAATTATAACGTTTCTGCCCTTACTCCCAAAGCTAACTTTCAAGGGCACAATCTTAACAATATCGCCCCATGCTTATAAACCTTCAATGACTCACCATTGACTGTAGCATCAGCTTCCAGCCTTTGCTATTTTGACAAGCAAGTGTGATAAATGATGGATGCTATTCATTAGAAATCTCTGGCATTCCCGTCCACTGGCATGCACAGGGCTATTTGCAGATTCAGTCATGTTACCTGAAACCCTGCCCCATGTCTCTCTAACCCAAGACAGCCTCTCACAGCACACATGAGAGAAAATGGCATCAGCATGTGCTTTAATATATCACACACTAAATCATTTCCTAACTCTGATTTTCTACTATGAAGAAAGTACTTGCATCATGCCTTAAAATTAATTACAGTATAGATCATAGCACTACCAGAAAAAGGAAACCATCTCCTCGTTATATCCATGTTCTTTTTGTGGTACATCATAGTTTTTTCTGCCTAAGTTCAAAGTAGATCTGATGGTTGCCTTGTCCTGTGGCCATGCTTGCCACAATCACCTGCCATAGAATTCATCTCCCAGGCCAGGTTACTAAACTTTATGAAACATACTGTAGCTTTAACATTCCCACTTTTCTTCTTTTCTGCTTTCTTCTTTTAACTCCCAAATTCCCCTCAGCCTCAGCTCACCCATCCTTAACTTGACACGAAAGCACATTCCTTTTTAATAATTCTAGGTGAGCTTCTGAAGAGATGGTCATTCCATAATATGCCAGCCAAAGCCTAAAGACAGAACAAGAAATTCTCTTTATGCTCTTTTGTGTCCCAAGAAATCGGTTCCTGTTTTCCCTCATTGAGAAAGTTATCTTACCCTTTGCATTCTTACTATATCTTTCTGTTCAAGGCCAAAAAAACCCTCATATTTTTATATCTTTATATTCACAGAGTTTAGTGTAAAGAATTAACTTACCTGTTGAAAAATCTTTATTAAAAATCCTTGATAGATGTTAGCTTTTTTGTTAACTTATACAAAAAGCTGTGTGTTAGATGAACTGATTTTTCATGGACAGGGGTCTTGACACTTACATAATTGAAGATGAGTGTAAGTGCTTAGTCTTATATTGGCACTCTCTCAAGGGTTCAGGTGCCTATTATATAAGCTCTGCAATTTGCTTTCTTCTGCCAGCCTTTGATGCCTCTTTTTGAGGGCTTAACTACTTGTTGGCACACTCTTCAGAAACCGGAGTAAAGCAATGGAACTCAGATTGCTGCTTTGATGTTTCCCAGAATCTCTGTTGAAGCATTTGAGAGGAGAACATGAAACTGTGACACAATAGCTTTCAAAGTTATCTTAATAGCTCCCTATCATCAGGGCAGACAACACATTTTATAGTAACTGTTCATTCATGAGCTGCTTTATGACATGGGTCAACACAAAGGAACTCAGGTCTTCTCTGAAGATTGTGTTCATTAGAATACAGAGTAGATACAATGGAGTCAGAAACAGGAATACTTTGTCAGTCAATAACAGAGTTGTCAATGTTGCCTTTTTGTCAAGTTAGAAAACAATGAAATATATACAAGGCCAGATAATTCCAATTTTTATAGGAATGCTGAAGCTAAGATAAATGATATCTTATTTTAGGAACTGCTGTCTATTGATCATCCAGATTTTATTCAAATGAATAGATGATAGGTAGGAAGATAGTTAGATAGATAGATAGATAGATAGATAGATAGATAGATAGATACAAGAGAGAGTAATACATTGAAGGATTGGCTTTTGACTCATTCCTGCTATTTATTTCTGTTTTAAAATTGTATATTAAAACAAAATGTTTGGGCTGGAGAGATGGCTCAGTGGTTGAGAGCACTGACTGCTCTTCCAGAGGACCCCAGTTCAATTCCCAGCACCTATATGGCAGCACACAACTGTCTGTAACTCTAAGATCTGACACCTTCACAAAGATATATGTGCAGACGAAACACCAAAGAATGTAAAATAAATTCTTAACGAATACCTTCACTGCTAGCATAGTTTTCCAAGATATCAATTTAAAGTTAAGAATCTCATCAAGGAGGTAATGTTTTCCAGTTGTCTCTTTTTTTGTTTTGTTTTGTTTTGTTTTGTTTTTCGAGACAGGGTTTCTCTGTGTATTTCTGGCTGCCCTGGAACTCACTCTGTAGACCAGGCTGGCCTCAAACTCAGAAATCCGCCTGCCTCTGCCTCCCAAGTGCTGGGATTAAAGGCACGTGCCACCACTGCCCAGCAGTCCAGTTGTCTTTTTGATAGTGAAGAGCTGTCTGATTTTACTGGTGTTTCAGCAATGGGAAAGGAAAGGAGAAGTTCTTGCTACAAGTCCAGCCATTTGACCTCCTAGCTCAAGCAGCTGCTGTGCATGTGCATGTGGCATGTTTTCAGCTCGATTTTAGTTTCAGTGTCTTTGCATGAGTTCTTATGCCAGTTCTGACTCCCTGCTTCTGTTTTGATGCTGAACACGTGTATGGATTTCTCTTTTAGATTTCCATGTGGAAGAAGCACTGGACTGGCCTGGGGTGTACTTGTTACCAGGCCAAGTTTCGGGGGTGGCCCTGGATTCTAAGAATAACCTAGTGATTTTCCACAGAGGTGACCATGTTTGGGATGGAAAGTAAGTAATGTTATTTTTTTTTTCTCCAGAATGTATATGAAAATAATATGTATTCCTTTACATTAAATTAAGAATACTTAGGGGTGAATTCTTATTTCATTCTTTTACTTTGATTCTCCTCCAAAATTGTGAAGAAGTGTGGGCATATCTGTCTGGAAACATATGAGACTTTGATGGCTCTCCTTATGTGATGTCACTAGCTAGTGATACGTATTAACTGGATTCATGACTAGTGTTCTGCAGAGTGGATGCTCCAGTCCTATTGTTGTGTTTCTTTGATTATTTCTCCCCCTGCATCTATCTCTACAATTTCAAGAATGACAGTGAGATATTTGCCTTACATTGCCATATCATTCTGTATATATTTTTTATACAGACAGCATATGTTGTTTCAGCAGACAATGACAATAAATAGCAGAGTGGAAACCTTATGCATGTTGCATCTTGTCCTTTACATGTGAAAACAGACTTGTCACTTAGTCGCTTGGCAATGCTGCCTCCGATGTGTTTCTGAGCATACTCGAGGGTTGTATTTTTTTTGAGTGTGTCCCCAAAACGGAGTACATTGTTTTGATTCTACTTAGAGATGAATATCCACTGACTAGTTCCTTAATAGCAAATGTACACATGAAAGAAAAATTTTAAATATATTTTCAACAAATCTTAATGCTTATTTTTCCTTTCAGATATACGAGTGTAGAAGCTCATCTGGGAAATTAAGGAGCTTCTCCTCCTTCTATGAGCTCTTGATTCAAATTGTGATAACTCATTCTGTTGAGCATATGTAGATGAGTTCTTTTCATGCAGTTGAATATGAAATTTAATCCACATTTCAAAACTGATGAATACTTTTACTGCTGTTTAATTGTCCTTTCTAGTTGTCACACAAATTGAATATAAGGAAGCTATTGCTTGGAAGTCCAAAGCAAACAATGGTCTCAGCGTGCCTATCATGTGCTCTAGTACATTGGCTTGGTGGTTATTGAACATCTAATGGTATTTTAACAAGTGCTTTTAAAAGCAGACTATCACTACTCATTGTGGCATAGTCTTCGTTTTAATGAATATTGCTACATTTTCTGCATGGATTTCTTACCACATTATGCCAGACAAGAAAATTACAGCATCATTTTCTCCCATTGAGACAGTCTCATCTGGCAAAAGCTAAAATTGGACAGAGTCCAGGTTTCCATTTTCATATCATATTCATTCCGAGCAAACAGCAGAGCCTGGAATAGTTCAGTAGCAAGAAAGAGTCGGCAGAGGCAAGCATGGAGAAGGAGCCAAGCCAGGCCTAGGAAAGAAGAGAGTGTTCTCTATTAGGAGAACATTCTTTACAGCTTATGTGGCAGGCCTCACTGTAAAGCTGCTTTTTCCTAATTCCTGGCATTCATCTTGGTACCCAGAATCATGTGGGAGAACACTCACCACCAAACCCCCATGTGTCTGCTATGGTGAATGGCATTATTAAATGGATGCCTGCTGTTGAAAACTTAGAAGAAAGTGATGGCCTGACTCACTGTCTATATTTTGCCTTTCTCCTAAGCTTTATTATTTGCAGTCTCTCATTTCCTCCTTGGCATTATCTGCTAATAATTACAGCTAGTTTTCCCATTCATAATTTTGAAAACTTCTTCAGGATCACTCAGATATCAGCTTCCAGGCCTTTTCTTCTTTATTATTCATGAAGAAGATCAGAAGCGACAGATTACTCTGTAGTGGGTTTTTGTTTGTTTGTTTGTTTGTTTGTTTTTCTTTTTTTCTTGATTTGGATTTATTAAAAAAAAAACAACTTAGATTCTGTTATTTGCATGGTCATGCATGGCCATGTACATATCAATTGGTGTACATTAGAAAGAAAACATAGTTTTTCTTCATTGCACAAAGATAATGCCTTTTTCTAGGATGCATGCATGCTGATGGGATGCTAGAGTTAAAACTTGCTTGAGCTTGCCTTCTTGTTGCTGCATTGTTCACAGACCTTTACTTCATCTCAGTGGAGAAGCCACGTGCCAAATTTTATTTACATTTTCCTTGAAATCTTTCCTATCCAGCTTCTCAGCACCACAAAAATGCTAACCTCCGCAAGGCAAAGGCTCACTCTGAATCAAACCTAAATCATTTTATCTCTTGGTTCTTTGGAAGTGATCATTTATAAGTATCTGATAGAACCTGGAGCTTTTAGTCTCAGCACCTGATGCTCCTTTGAGCTATTGCAACTGTCTTGTCCTGACTAGCTGCACCCTGACAACCCCCCTCAACCCTCACGCTTCTAAACTGTTCTAAAACACTATGCCAACCCAAATGAAATCAATAAAACCCCTAAGCCACTTAACATCCTGAAAAATGATTTTTTTTTTTTTGCTTTGATTTTCACTTTTCTCCAGCCTCAACATGGCTACTTTTAAGATGTCTCTCAGAGCAGATATAGGAAGTGCCTGTTGCCAGCAAGGAATAATAAGACTTTAAAAAGCCTCCTGTCTGCCCTAAATTTGGGGCAACAAGTTTCCTTTAATCTTTAAGTGCTTCCAAGCAGGAGTGAGGTAACTCTTATCTCAGGAAGGCTGCTCCCCAACCTGGTTCTCAGAAGGCGTTACTACAGTCGAAGGCTTGTTTCTGAGCCTGCCCTTCATTCTTCTCAACTGTGGTGGGGTAGCATCCTGGATAACTCAACAGAAAACCCTTGACTAAACTAGAAATCTCTGCCCTGATTTTCAGGGGTTTAAAGTTGTATGCCTATGTCATTTATTGTTATTCCACATGGAGTTGGAAGAGGTTTTGGAAATTTTTCTTTTATGCTAATGATAGAAAACAAAACAAAAAAAACTATGAAAGGAAAAAAATGATCAATTTGTGTAAGTAAAAATTTCAAGGATATGGTATCCCAAGCTTCAGTAGGATCCATATTAGCATTTTATTATAATACCAGTCCCATAGAGAAGGTAGTTTACATACTGATAGTCCAATTGAACATCCTTAAGATGAGTGTCATAGCATATGGTGTGCCTCTTTATCCATCCTTGCAAATACCAGATTTTGAGGCCTAAAATGTTGGATCAGCAAAAGAAAAGCCAGGGCCTCACTAATAAAATGAGATACCATAGACTGAGCAGCACCAGAACAAATAACACCAGAAGGCTTGATCTTAGGTGCCAGTACATCTTTTCTGTGGATTCTCAGGATTGTTCCATGTTGAACTTTTTCCAGTGTTAAGAAAATCCCTGTGTATGGGCATGCTGTTCAACTCTGAGGCCTTACTCAGATCTGAGTCTTCCTTTATCACAATAATTCAGAATGGGGTTTTCCCCTGTTTTTCTATATCTTTATTTTCATTTTGCAAACAAAATGTCCCCCAGGCCCTCAACCTATCTTCATGATGATGTGATAATTTGAATCTGAAAGCAGTTTGGTTTCTGGTACCTTTAATGTTGCTTCATTACCTCAGATATTAAATACAACTGGTGATGCAATTCCTTTTTTGCTGTATTTTCTAGATGTCTACTGTCAAAGGATTATATTCACCGTGGAAGTGTGTCTGTGTGTGTTTGTATATGTGCTGTGTGTCTATGGGTATCTGTGTGTTTGTACATGTCTGCGTGTATTTGCATGCATGTGTCTGTATATATTTGTATGTGTATGTGTGTGCATATGTATGTGTATCTGTATGTGAACTTGTGCATGTGGCTGTGTGTCTGTGTGTGCATGTGTGTATGTGTGTGTGCCTGCGTGTCTGTGTATGTGTGCATGTAAGTGGGAATGTAACATTTTAACTGAGACCCAAACAATACAGTTCAAACTCACTGAACCATTCTGAATTTCCCTGTATCTTAGAGAAAGCTGAGTTCTCGGAGAGGAACGCTTCCATATTCTCCACCTTTCTGCCATACTGCAATCACCCAGATCACAAAAGCCCTCTTCTCCCACATTCGCTCGGCTCTTTCCGCGCCATCAGTTCACTGCTCTCCCTCCATTACACTGTGCAGTGACTGGACTCATGAAAACTCTCCAGCCTAATGAAGTCAGTCTCAAAGAAAGGCAACCATGTTTATAAAGACAGGTGACAGTGACTTTGTCTTGGTGCCTGCTTCATAGCTTTGAGATATGCCTCAAGAGATTTCACCTGCTGGCATATCAGCACCTTGTCTAAACCAAAGTGGGGGTTTTAGTAGTTGCCTAATATTGCCTAATAACAGTATGCATTTGGTTACATCACTTGTGCCTGGTGGTAATATTGACTGAACACGATCTAGAGCCCTGGGCTCTTGATATCTGGTTCCATATTCTCTTAACTGCTTATTGAGGGCCTCAGGTCTAGGCCAGTTAGAATACCAAATGGCTACACTGGTTTCTTTGTCTGCCTCTTTTTCCTTATCACAGGGGTTTTCCAAACCAAGCGTGCATCCAGAGTTTTCTTAACATAATATTTTAAACATACCCCCACTTTAGGGGGCCTCAAAAGCTGTTCCCCTAACAGTAAAGGCACATTTTTATTTATTTGTTCAATTGAAAACCTATGGTTCTTTTCCCAGTTTCTTAATTTATATAATTACAACAACATGCTGCTTCTTTCTTCATGTTATTACTTATTTAGCATTCCCTTAATTTTGATTGATGGCGCCTAAGTTTATTTTGTACTTCTGGCACTTTGTCTGTGTGTGAATATGGAAAAGCATTTCTTCTCAGGCTTATCTAAACTGTTTGATTAGCTGCTAATGTGCAAAATCATTAATGGGGAATTCATACTGTTAGAATAAAGAACTAAATTCCAGCCGATAGGCCACTGCTCAGTCTTTGTAACTGAGTGCTTTTTCAGAGAGCCATACAGAATCCATCAGTGCTCTGGGCACTGTGTGAAATGTTCAGGGTATTATTATGCTCCGTGAAAAGTTAAATGTGGTTGAAATAAAGACTTCTCTGCAGCACAGAAGTGGGGGTAGCAGCTTTAAAACACTAAATAATCAGTTTGCTATAGCAACAATATAGCCAGCTCTATAATCTGACATCCATTTGTGAGCTGTTCAAGGGTTACCTTTCTTTGAATTACAAAAGAGTTTATAAACTATTTTTTGGCTGTGTGTGTGTGTGTGTGTGTGTGTGTGTGTGTGTGTGTGTGTGTGTGCAGTTTTCTCATTTCAGAAACAGAGCCTGTGCCTTTATTATTTGCCCTGTGTAGCACCGGAGAGCAGCTGTTGGTTTCATGATATCCCAAGTGAAAGGATTAGGAAAGACAACCAATCATTTGAGTAGCCAAATGTCTCTTGGTGCTGCCAGTTTAAATGTACAGACATCTGCTAACGGATGTTAAATGGAAGGGTCAGGCCCATTGAATTGTGGTTAATGCCTTTGCAGCTACATTGTTTCCTAAGAATGTTATACTTTCCTTATTTGTCATTCCCATAACTAGAGGTAAATAGCTGTAATTAAGTGATATTAATGGAAGTAGCTTCTGTAATATTTGATTTTGTTTCCTTTGCTTTCCTTTGGATTCCCTTTTTCTTTGTTTGTGGGTGAGCACATAAAGAGATTCCCTCATTAATAAATTCAAGAGCATTTCTACTCACTGAGAGAGACTTATGGATACAGCATAAGTGTAGCAATAATCTGTAAAATAAGTGTAATTCTGTGAAAAGGTAAGTAGTGCAGTATGTAAGATGCCATTTTTACACACAAATGACATAAATATATGTGGACATAGCAAATCAGACAGACCCTCAATATTCAACTGTTATACTATCATAAGGTATTGGGAAATACATATCGATTGATGCTGAGGGCTTCATTCATTCCAAATTAAGGGTATAAAGATGAGATTTATTTGTTTTGTATTGTTAACTTTTGTTAGTATGCTTTTTCAGTTTGCCATTTTATATTTTCCTACCATACCATAAAATAAAATGGAGTGATCACTTTATTTATATGACATTTTTAGACTATACATGTAGATGCCGCCACACAAGTCGTGTCTGCTCAGGAACACCAGTTTCTTGGCAGATGTTTGTCTACATTGTGAGCAGTTCAGAACAGTGCATTTCACGAAGGGCTGTTCTTCACCAAGCTGTTCATCGGCTACACCCTTCTCTTTTGACCTAACTGGCATAAGACTCTGAGTCTGAATTATTTATTACTGTTCATTGACACAGCTTTTATTCTTAGAAGTCAAGCCCAGTATTTTGGGTTTGGGAAAAAGAAGAGAACAATAAATATTGGGGATGGAAAGTAAGAATGGCCTTCACAATGAGGAAAAATTCTTATTCCTTTCTGTCAATCAAATTGAAGGGGTTTTGGTTTTGTTACTTGTTTTCAAAAATATTACATGATCAGAGATTAGAGGTGGACATTTAAGTGAATAACCGGACAAAAAGGAGGTGGTTAACTTACAGATTTACTGCAACCTATTATAAGAGAAACCAGCTGCAAGGAAACACACTGTGCTCCACGTGGCTAATTACTCTGCAGAGGGGAGATAGAGAATTAGGTGTGCTGAGGTCTGCTATGCTGCTGCTTTGCGAAGAGACACAATGGATAGTTGGAATGCCACAGTTACGAACTCTTAATGATGAGTCACAACACTCACTCCATGCAAAACGGACAGTACCTGGTCAGCACTGTGAGGATGTAAGAATTTTCCAGATTACCAAATGCTAATCAGTCAGGAAAGGAATGGACACATACATTCCATACCCATGCAACAAAATCTGAAGTATCAATACCACTTTTAAGAACTATAAAAGGGACAGGGAAATTAAAACATGAGTAGTGGATCTGTCAATGTCAGGATGTTCTGTGCAGCTTTACACAACGCCTTTACTGAGGAAAAAGGAGTATAGTATATACACAGAAGCTCTATGCCGTCTCTTATAACTGTGAGGATGTAAGTTCATCTCAATTTGAATCTCCCTTAGAAAGACTGTAACTTTAAGTTTATGTAATCATGCTAGATGCACATGAGCAGGTGAGTGGACCAGGAGAGTGTGGCGTATGTGGACAATGGAATTTTATTCACCCTTGAAGGACAAAATTATGTTACTTGTAAGAAATGAGTATTGAGCCAAGCAACTAAAACTCAGAAAACCAAATATTGTGTGTTCTCTCTCATGCAAAATAACGTTTTAAAGTATTATATAATATGAAAGTAGAATCATATCTATTTGAGACAAGGGAACTGTCACATGAAGGTGAATATAAACAAAATCAAACCACGTAATAGACATGTATGAAAATGTCATTAATGACATAAATGTCCATCATTTTGTCCAATGAACATATACTAATTTCTAAAACAATGAAGAATAGTAAAACTAAAATATATTTCATTATATGAAAGAGAGACATTATAACTGCTGCTGCATATGTTTTGTAATTATATGCTTCTTTTCTGGATGCTGCAGGGTGGTTTTAACTACACATGGTAGCTTATGCCAATGGTTTTACTTAAGTTTTCGGCTGACAAAGTTAAATCAATATTTTGTTTTCAATTGAATACATCATTAATAAGAACTACTTCAGGGATATAGTGCTATCTTTCAGGAAAAATATACCCCAAAGACCTTGCTAGTCAAGAAGCTCAGATAATTGTGTGATGGATATTTTTAATGGCAAGAGGTTATGATTTAAAACTTTCTGTGCCCCTACTGGGACCTCTCTACTGGGTCCACTAAATGAATGAATAAAAATAAATAAATAAACAAACAAATAAATAAATAAATAAATAAACAAGCCAACTAATAATCAGTTTGAGCAGTCAGTAACCTTCCCAAGTTGTCAGTATATCTTGACAGATATTTGGTGTTATTCCAAGTCTTCTTTTCACTACTCAGTTGAACAAAGAGAAAGCACACGTCTATAGCTGATAGAGTTATACATCTGTGTGTGCTGATTCAATGCTTTGGTTTTGAACATGTAAAATAGTTTCTTGGTATTTGGTTCACTTACATCTTTCCTACATAAGCTTGGGTAGCAGTTCGTCTCCATCACACGCAGCGGAAATAGTTACATTCTGTGGTTTCTGATGCTTGCAGTTAACCCAGTCCAAAAATAATAAATGGGAGATTGTAGAAAGGAATAATTATATGTTTTAAGTCTATAGCCATGGAATAAGCTGAGGAGTATGATAAAATCTCCTTCCATCTTGCCCAAGACTTGAATCATCTCTTTGACTAGCATCTGTACACTGGATCCATTGCCCACCCGTTCACTTAGCAGCCATCTCATAGCCAAGTCAACAATATCAACTGTGCTTTGCTCAGCTTGTCCTTATTGTACTTAAAAATGGCTCTCAATCCCAGGAGCCGGGATTCTTTGAATTTCTAAATTCCACCATATTTATTTTCTTATTAGTTATTGCTTTTAGTCTCTTGATGTTCCCAGTTTATAAGTGGAGCATTCTCACAATGTGGCTAGGAAAGAGGAACAAGTGTCATAGCCTCAGCGTTTGGTACTGTCTGTGGTTGCAGGTACCACTAGGGTCCAGGAATGCAGCCTCTAAGGATGAGGGCGAGCTAACGCAAATTTTTGAAACAAGAGTTCAAATAAGTACAGTATCTGATACAACTGGTATTTTTGAAACAAGAGTTCAAATAAATACAGTATCTGATATAACTGGTATTCTAAGAGGAAGTATTACTATTTAAATACATATTTGTCTATTATATTTTATATTATATTTATATTACCCAGAAGATGCTAAGTTTTTAAAAAGCAGAAATTACTATATTCATTTGAAACAAATCATTCTGTAATTATTCATTTTGCACTAATGAAAATATGGTAGAAAAAGAAGCTTCATGTCTCTGAGTGTATTTTTTTTCAATAATAAATTCTTCTTTGTTTTATTGAAATATTTTTGAATGTTCTATTTATATTCTTTTGTGTTCTCACATTTTACCTTTGGCTAGTAAAATGATCTTTCTCATCCCTCCTAGTCCCTGTGTAATTATTACGGAGGTTAAAATAAGTTAGCCTCCTATAACATTAAAGAAAATATTGATTTATAAACTATGGAAAGCTTTTAAAGACGTTTTTGTTGCCATGGCAGCTCTGAGTCACAGCTTCACAAACCCCGATGTATAAATGAGCTCTTGTTTTGGGCCCCGTGAGTCTGAGACTGTATGGCCCCCCAAAACCAGTGCCACAGCACACTGACCATCCATGATGGTTGATAATTCATCTCCAAAGACTGTGAGGTCAAGTGCATCCCAGCCCCTTTGAGTTTGTATTGAGGTTCTCAACTCAGTGGTTTGCATTTCTCAAGTGCCCCAGAGTTGTTGATTGTTAATTTTCCATTTTTATGTATTTTGTTTAGCTCTTTTGACAGCAAGTTCGTTTACCAACAAAGAGGTCTTGGACCAATTGAAGAAGACACCATCCTGGTCATTGACCCAAATAATGCTGAAGTACTCCAGTCCAGCGGCAAGAACCTGTGAGTAAAATGGCTTCTGTGCTATTCAAGCTGGCATGCCTGTGCTGGGTATCATTAGGTCATGAATGTGTCACAAAGCTATCGTTAACAGAAGACAAATTGAATCACTCTTCTTGGACTTTCTGAACAGTTCTGAAACATCACTGAATGTTAGAATCATCTGTGAAACTCAAAAATATTCTATCTATACAGAAAATTGCCCATTTGTGTGAATTCTTTCAAAATTACTAAGGAACAATTTCAAATATTTTTACTACCAAGTATTAGATGTCCTAGATTGTTAATTAGCTAGATTTACACACCACGGTTATATGCATGTATCTCTACATTGTGTTGTGTGTCATGCATATAAATAATATTGGGTTTTCAGTTTATAATTTTTAAAAATTCCATCCTGACTTGGTCTGGGCTGTAGGTAATGCTCTTACAACTTTGCAGGTGACTATCATACTCATGATTGCCACAGCTATTGATATATATGATGAAGTAAGTTCTCAGTCAGCTAGGCTGATAGGTTTGTTTTTAATCTTTACCATAAAAATTATATACTCAAGTCACCAAGTAATCACTGATAAGAACAAAAGAAAGTGAAGACTAAACACGTCCCATTTTTAGCTTTCCCTTAGTTTGCACATGTAATTTGGATCTGAAAGCCACTCATTATTTGGTCTGATTCCTAGATGGCATTTGGCAGGCAAAACCAGTTGGCTGATGTTCATGGTCATTGAAAGAAAGGGACACCTGTTCCAGAGTTACCCTGACCCATTATAACCTGGCAGCTTCCAGGACTCTACCCCACTCCATCTGCTTAAGCCCAGGGAACGACAGTTTCTTTGAAAGGCAGATAGCTTCTGCTTTAGATGCAGCTACTAATAGTGATTACTATAATGACGTTTAGGTTAGTTTTTTTTTTTTTTAAATAGTATTTTCAGATAAGTCAAGGGCAAATTATAGTGTCACCTCTAGGGTGTGTTTGAGCATGTGTCTTTAGAGCTGTGTCTTTAGAGCATGTGTCTTTAGAGCATTAATCAGAGGCAGCCCCATCCCAGAAAAGAATCAACATGAAAGGAGGTGAGACAACTAACTGCTGCTAAGTCAACTTGGCCAACCATGAGCTGTCAATGCTGAAGCAAATCAAAGCCTCACTTCCAGTGGCCAAAACAGGAATCTAGTTCAGTTAATTAGTCTAGATCAAAGTGTTATGTACTTGGCCCATGGAAAAATAATTCTTGGTGCTAATGCCCTACCAAGGCTAGAAACAGACACAGAAGCTTGGATTCTCATATTGCATTTGAACAGGGCCACCTGAGTGTATTTCCCATGTGTTAACTAACTCTGTTTTTCAACCCCACGAGTCTGTCTGCATCAGTTATTCAAAATAGGTTGACCTTTTCTAAAGATTGTCCAGCTCACCTATTTGTTGTGCCTTAGGGGTCACAGCCCTTCTGAAAGTTAGTATGTTCCTTGTTTATTATCTTCCATAGTCAGTTTTAAAGCTTTTAAGTCGCATACATGAGATTTTATGTGGACTTGATGCTATAAATCTGGAGAGATAGCTCAGTCGGTAAAGTCTTTGCCAGAGCAACCAGAGTTTGGAGCCCTAGAATCCACATAAAAGGTGGACATTGTGCACATTGTAACCCCAGTACTGGGGCCAAGGTGGGGCAGGGAAACTGAGTCAGGAGGACCCCTGGGATTTTCTGACCAGACAATCTAGCCAATTGGTGAACTCGATGTTCAATAAGAGGACCTATCTTAAAGAAAATAAGGTGGAAATGGACCAGGATGAATACCTGATATCATCCTCTGACTACACAAACCTGTGTATGCACAGCAGACAAAAAGCCCATAACACTATTTTTGTTGTAATATATTATTAAGTATTCAAATTACAGAAATCCACTGTTACTTCTCAGGACAGTTTGTTTTATGTGTATTCTGAAACATTAATATTTATTATGTGAAATTTGTCTTCAAACTCGTTCTTATCTGTGCTGCTTCATAAGGCATACATTATAATAAATACTAATAATTTTATATAAGCTTCATTTTTCAGCTTAATATGATTGACTAACTTCTGCTTAGGCTTTGTCACTGGAGGGCTCTGCCCATTCTAACAATTTGCTTCACAATTCATTTGAATCTTTTTTATATTGATGTAAATATACTGTTCCTATTTTATAAAAGTATATTGCTCTGTAGTTTAATGACAACTAAATTTCTCTCATCTGTGCCTGGAGAACTATGACAGTGTTTGTCTGTCTGTCTGTCTGTTTTGCAGGTTTTATTTACCACATGGCTTGAGCATAGATACAGATGGAAATTATTGGGTCACGGATGTGGCTCTCCATCAGGTGAGCCTCCTGCTTGGCAGTATTCACTTAGAAGCTAAGATGTTTTAGTTTTCAAAATGTTGTGCTTTTCACTAATACTTTTTTCTATGGCAAAAAAATAATTAGTAACAAAAAATGGGACAGTTGTGTCGTAGTAAGTTCTGTGTGCTGTTATGGAGCAACATAGAGTCGGTGACTTGTAAGCAGCCGACAAATTCATCTCCCACAGATCTGAATTCTGGGCCCCTGAGATCAGGGTACTAGCATGGTAGGGTTCTGCTGCGGGTCCTCTCTGGGTTTCAGACAGGCCTCTTTTCAGTGTGTCCTTTCATGAGGAAGGAAAGAGGACAAGCTTTTGTGTCTCCTCTTGCACAGACAGCAACCTTTCTTATGAGGTTTCATCATAATAGTCTCATTCCTCTCAGCTCCCACCACGAGAGAAATTAGGATTCTGATAGAAGAATTTAGAAGACACCCATGTTCAGCCTGTATCAATCCTCACTTCAGCATTTTTATTTTCGAGCTGTACTAGGAAAGGTCTCTCTCTTAGGTATTAGGTCTCTCTCCCCCTTGGGCTCCCAGGATGCTGACAGCCTCGTGTGGCTCTTCCATGTAGTATCTTCAGAGCCCTTCCACTTCCTCTTCCCTTTCTACATGACCCGTTACATTATTTCCTGCATCATTGGGTCTTATTTATTATTTCCTTCCTTTATTTTTTTATTCTTGCTTATGTTTTATGATTTCTTTCCTAAGCCAACTGAATTTTCTATAAATTAAAGCAAAGTCGGTATATAAGTATGTAAGAAAAATCAAACGTTTGTCCTTTCCTGAAGATACTGTGTTTCAATCACAGAACCGTGTTATGGCTTCACACCCACACAAGATAAGCTTGATTGAATGTAGTGGTGATTCGGGGCTAGGAAAAATAGGAAAGAAAAACCCTGAGCTCCAAAGACTTAGATGTGAGTCATTCACTAACGTGTTCTCCTGCGGAATTTCAAACACATTCTGTGAACACCATGTATGCCTCAAGTGCTGTGTAATCAGTATCCCATCGGCTGAAGAAGACAAAATGGAGGTGGAGATAGTTTCCTATTTGCTGTTTATTAACTAGATGGCTTTGCGAAAAGAACTTAATTTCCGTACATCTAATTGTGAAACGAGAATTAGACTGGATGATCTCGGGGGTACTGTCTACTTTTAAAAGCATCTTCTTGTGAATATGAAGAGTATGTCTTCCAATACTCTCATTGTCTGTTCAGGTGATCTTTATCATGGGTGTGTGTGTCAAAGATAATTATGCAAAGTAGATAAAGCTTTTGTTGTTGGGGCTTTTTTTTTTAAGGTGTTCAAACTGGACCCACGGAGCAAAGAAGGCCCTCTCTTAGTTCTGGGAAGGAGCATGCAACCTGGCAGTGACCAAAATCATTTCTGCCAACCCACTGATGTGGCGGTGGAGCCCAGGACTGGAGCTGTCTTCGTGTCGGATGGTTACTGCAACAGTCGGATTGTGCAGTTCTCACCAAGTGGAAAGTTCATCACCCAGTGGGGAGAAGGTACTCATTACTACCCTTACTCTCCAATAAGATTCTGTGACAGTAAGGCCAAAAAACAGACATGGGTTTGGTTGCCGACATACAAAATCTGTAACGTTTCCATATGTCATAGATGTCAATGGTTTATTTTCATGAATTTAGAAACATATAAAGCTGTTGCCTCGGACTTTGAGAGACTTTATCAACAGTGCAACTGTGCATTTTCTTTGTTCTGTAGAGTCTTCCGGGGGAACTCCTAAGCCAGGCCAGTTCAGTGTTCCTCATAGTTTGGCCCTTGTGCCTCATCTGGACCAGTTGTGCGTGGCAGACAGGGAAAATGGCCGGATTCAGTGTTTTAAAACTGACACCAAAGAATTTGTGAGAGAGATTAAGCATGCAGCATTTGGAAGGAATGTCTTTGCGATCTCATATATACCAGGTATTTCATCGTTACTGTTGCTTTGTTGTGTCCTGTTCTGCCCTTAACAATTATTTTATTCAATGTGCTTCTTAAATACCTTTTTTATTACTCTGTACAAGATGCTTTATAGATCCGATCTGAAAAAACTTAAAACTGATACTCCATTATAAATCACTTGAACTCAAATTTACTATTCCTTTCGCAGAAATAATGAAGGCTCCAAAAAAAGTTACCAGCTGTTTTTTTATATTGGGTTTAAAATATTCCCGAACACTGATTCCTCTTTACTTATAATCATCTAATCTAATTATTGAATAATTTATATTGCCTTCACACTATCAAGAGATGGTATATTATATATCTGATAGAATCACATTCAAAATGCTTCTATTTCACATTTCTTGAAAAAGTACTGACTGTCTTAAGATTTTTGTTGCTATGAAGAGACATCATGACTGACCATGGCAACTCTTAAAAAGGAAAACATTTCACTGGGGCTGGCTTACACTTTAGAGATTTATTCTATTATTGTTATGGCAGGAAGCATGGCAGTATGCAGGCAGACATGGTGCTAGAGAGGTAGCTGAGAGTTCTATATCTGGATCCACAAGCATCAAGAAAAACGAGTGACACTGGGCCTGGCTTGAACACTTAAAACCTCAAAGCCCACCCACAATGACACATTTCCTCCAACAGGCCACACCCACTCCAACAAAGCCACACCTCCTAATAATGCCACTCCCTGTAAACTTATGACAGTCATTTCATCCAAACCACCACACTGGCCAACTTATTTAAAACAGAGAAAACTTTAAAGTAACAACGCTTATATCTAAACGCCAGGAGAAACGACCAATAAAATCTTGATTTCTTCAACATTTGTATATAAATTGTAATGGTTTTAAATGTTTTCAAATGAAATTTGAATCAAAATACAAGCTCATAAAATAAAACATGCATAATTTACAAGACAAAATAAATTGCCATATTTCCTTAAATATGTATTAAGCCACTTAATATTTTAAGTAAAAGTTTATACACATCTTGAAATACATTATGAAGTGTATCTAGCTTTGTGTTAGCTAACATTAATTACACTCTCCTAGTTACTAGCTACACCCCTTATGCCACTAGGGGATGAAATCAAAGGGCCAGGTGACTAGATGAGAAACAAGTTTGTGTTCCCTGAGAAATGTGCAAAAAAATTAATAAATAAAGATCTTCATCAATGTCAATAAAAGAGACGTTCTATCATTGGCTTTACTTCACATTCAAAGAATTGCTTTGTCGAAAAATTTCAATTAATAAGAAAGGTGATTAAATAGATATAATATATTTTTTTTTAAATCTGGAAAAAAAAGCGCCGGGCAATGGTGGGGCACATCTTTAACCCCAGCACTTGGGAGACAGAGGCAGGCGGATTTCTGAGTTCAAGACCAGCCTGGTCTACAGAGTGAGTTCCAGGACAGCCAAGGCTACACAGAGAAACCCTGTCTCAAAAAACAAAAAAAAATAAATAAATAAAAAATAAAAAAATCTGGAAAAAGATAAGAACTCAAGTTAAAAACAGAATCGAAGTGAGAGCCAATGTCTTCACATATCCTGTAGCAATAGTTTATGCTCAGAGATGAAAATATGTTAAACATGGGTTTAGCGTTACATGTAATTTTTAGGTTTTACAGTGCTCAGGCCCAAACATAGAACCCATGCTGTCCTTAAACAGGTCATTAAACAGGGGTCTGAGGAGGTCACCTGAGAGAGAAGATGTGGGACAGGTGAACTCAAAGAATCACGGCTTGTCTACAGGCTGATCAAACAGTAATTTTTACTTTTTCACACAGGGGTTATACACACAAAAAAGCAGGATGTGGGGAAGGGGATGACGCAGGAGCGTAGGTGTTCAGGGGGAGTACAGATATCTTCTAGAACATAGTGTCAGCTGGGTGAAGGTTCAGGGGACAGGACACTATGACTCTGCTTATGATTCACTTGTCCTAAGTTGGTACTATCCACAAAGTTCCCCTATCTACAAGGTCTATGACTAAAGTCTGGCAACTATCCACCAAAGCTGCTTGTTTACAATATCTTATAGCTATCTGTTTCAGTGTTTTTCCACAGAGACTCGAGACTTTGTGTTAGCAGGCTGACTTAGGCCTATGGCTGAATTTAGGCCTTCAGTGTATAAGCAAAGCTGCCCCTGATACCATGCGTGCCAGGCAAGCACTCTCCCACTGAGCTACACTCTCTTCTAAAGTGTATTCTTTAGTGTGTTCTTTCAAAAGGCAGTATGCAGACCTCTGAATTATTTAAGATAAAATAACATTTCTGTTATTTCACTACATACAATGAAATGTAGTTTTACTACAAAGTGCGTTCATAGGAAGGTGCTTACTTTTTTTCCCTGTGACAGTTTGTCTTTAGCAGTCTGAAATTCATATCTCATGTCTACAAGCTGGAGTTGTCTGAAACCAGATTTTTTTTGTCTGTACTGTAATTCCCTTATCTTCTTCATACTCTCCTCCCACTCTTGCTATAGCCAGATAGACATTACATAGTTTTCAAAACATAATCAGATGCTCTGAACTGATTGGCTTTGATAACTTAAATTTTCCCCATTCCTGCTGAGGATTACTGTTATATCAAACCATAAATGCTAATATACATGTGCAACAGTAACTGTGAATCCTGACTTCTTATGGCTTCCTAACTGGTATAGACTCTCCCGCTTCTTATTGTTATACAAAGGTTGATCAGCTAACCTGTTGGACCCAGATCTGGTAACTCACTGCTAAGAATTTTTCATTGTTGGCAAACATAGGGACCAGGTTGACCCTAACTATATTGCTTATTTGTATGATATGCTTCTATTTCAAAGTCAATATTAATCCATATTTTAAAGAAAGACTACGCCTTTTGTCATAGGTTTTCTCTTTGCGGTAAACGGGAAGCCTTATTTTGGAGACCAAGAACCTGTGCAAGGATTTGTGATGAACTTTTCCAGTGGGGAAATTATAGATGTCTTCAAGCCAGTACGCAAGGTACTTACATGCACTGCCTAGTTGAGCATATATAAGAAATTTAAAATATGAATATCAATATTCAATTTTTGAAACATAGAACGTGTGATAACTTTTTAGTAGTCATATCTTGTTATGATGTTTACTTAAAATAAATGTCCTTGTCTTTCCCTATACTGTCTGTATTTCCAGATAAATGTTAGCCTGCACAGTTCTGACTTTCTAGTAGACTCAGCATACAATGTCAAGCTTAAAATGACTGTAGTTAGCAAGTCAATATGGATAACATTGATTGACGGGTGATGAGATGGACAGACATATTTTTCCTAATTTTATTCAAGTAGTGAAGAAACCACATTGTAAATGTACTATTTCAGTTCTCTTTGGTACCAGCAGGCAGCTTGGTTCTTTGCTGTTGGTAGTACTAAGACTTTTTTAAAAAGAATACAAATTGAGCACAGTGCTTTAGAACCTGTTCAAATCCTAAAGCCTTGGCTAGGCGAGTGGTTAAAGGCTCCACAGTAATTTGCCACTGTATATTTTAACCGGACTTTTTACATATGCAGTGACTACAGCTAAGTGTTCCATGGGCTTTTTTCTTCCCGCTGTACTGTGCATGCAGAGTAACTGTCAGGGCTATCACAATACTCACAAACACTGCAGGCATGTGCTAGAGGTCCACCATTTGCAGAAAAATCAGCCTGCTAAAATGCTTAGGCAGGGGCTATCTTTCCAAATATAGAAAGGTTTATTGGGTTTACTTAGATCAAAATGTAACTATCACAAGTCACTGAACAGAGAATGTCTTGTTATTATAATTCTTAAGTTGCCTGCTGGGCTACCAAGATGAGAGAAAAAAAGGAGCTATAAAATGTCTCAGGATTTTGAAATCCGTCTGTAAGAAGATCAACAGTCTGAGTTCTATAAAAGTTAACGGTAGGTTTTATACTAGAGCCTAAGGATAGAATGATGTACAGGAGAAGACCTAGTCTCTTCCTAGTCCACCTTTGTTAGGAAAGGTTATAGTATCTGGAACAAAACAAAGTAAATATCAGCTAACGATTCCATCTGGGGTTCTCCTCTTGTGGGTCTCTGTTTGCAAGCATGAGTTTTTCAGAAGATACATCTGAAAAGCACTGTGCAATACATTGAAATCATTGCATCTTTTAGAAGGAAAGTCATTCCATTGAGGGCACATATTTCACCTGCAGTGTTTTGAATGCTCATTGATTGTATGATCTTTAGAGCCATTTTTCTATGAGCTGACTTCCTCATACTTACTGATTAAGAACAGTAAACTATTACTATTCTTTCAGATTGACAGTTGGTTCTATCACAACGCTTCGCGCTTGGCGTCGTTGTTCTTGTAGTGATAGTGTGCTTTATCAAGTTGATAGTGTGCTTTATCAAGTAGACTATTAACTTTTAATTGAAATGTACATCTGTACTTCAAAACTGAGGGATGATCAAAAGACTTCCCCTCATAATAATATGAATGGGTCTGGATTAGAATTTGAAAGAGCATTGCTTCTAAACGTCAGCCATCACTGACTCCTAATGAATAAGGCACAGTGTGGGGGTCGGTACATGGAACCTGAAGAGAGGCTCAAGCTGAGATAAAATTTGTTTTTCCTTTCAGAAAACAGTTTATAATATCACCCCCATATAAACAGGAGAGGTACTCTAGGTTGATTCAGTAAAATGAAACAGGTTTATGGATCTCTCAGAATTTCTTCTTAACTAAGTTTATCATCATAAAGATTCAAAATCTGGGTAAAAGAAATAATTGTATAATAGTTCATTACTAAAGTTGAAGGTCAAAGGTAAAGTTTTACACTGCCTTTTATGTGGGCATATCTGTTGCTTCTTCCCTCACGTGGTGTGAATTCGTCTCTTCTACTGTGGCAATCCTTAGAAGTGTTCACATCTGAGTGTTTGTTCTCTCTTAATGTTAGCATAAGGGAAATAAGGCAGTAAGACTAAGAAAGATGGGTTCATTCTTCTGTATGGGCACTCAGGTAACATAACACTATTTGCTGAGAATACTCTTCTCCTGTGTACATTTTGAGCATGTTAAAAACGAGGTGGCTGTGATGGTGTGAACCTAAGTCTGGGTCTTCTGTTCCTTAGTCTATCTTTTCAGTGAATACCATTGGAGGCAGGGGCACATGTCTGCTCAAGGTGCCCAGAATAAATGAAAGTAAAATGATCAGCAATAACATCCACATTGGTGGCTCACAACCACCCGTAACTTTGCCTCCGAGGACGCAGTGCCCTTTCTTGGTCTCCTTGAACACTGCTCACATGCGTATACCTACACTCAGACATAGACATATAACAGCAATTCTAATATAATAAAAACTTAATCTTAAAAGGCAGAATGG
This sequence comes from Rhabdomys pumilio, assembly GCA_030674055.1. Classification (NCBI taxonomy): domain Eukaryota; kingdom Metazoa; phylum Chordata; class Mammalia; order Rodentia; family Muridae; genus Rhabdomys; species Rhabdomys pumilio. Next base: position 6,732,320 of record JANHMN010000017.1, on the reverse strand, counting down.
ACCTATTTACAGACAACCATGGATGGAGCAGCTTTATCTCCTCTAATGGTCTCCAACTGCTGACCTAGTGGCTACTGATGAATTATGGGAAACAGGGTGTTACTGCTTTCAGCTATGTAAGCACTTGTGAGTCTGCCTGACTCCAGTGGAGAGTTCAAACCCATAGCTACATGGTAGCCCTGGCTAAACTGATTGGGTCTCAAACCAAAAACAGAAAAATGATAAATACGGAAACGGGACTTAGGAGAGGAGGGAGTGTTGAAAGGGGTGGAAGGGATATGAACCAGCTTAGGGGTAAGAGTAACCCGAAGGCATAGGATCCACGTATGAAAATGTCCGAGGAGAAATTTAATAATCAGTCTTTTAAAGACAGGAGAAACATGAAAAAAAAAAAGGTAAACATACATAAGTCACAAAACACCAATTAAACTGTCCTGAAAAAGCAAACAACTTACGAATTTTCCATTTTCAAAAGAATTTCAAGTTAGTGGTATAGGCCCCCTTCCCTTTACTCAGTACCTCGAACTGTATTCCGCAGTCAGGACACAGTGAACAACTGCCATTGGCTAGAGATACTTTGGTGGGAATTAAGGTCACCTTTGTTTGAGTCACATGCCGTGTCTAATTTTTCTGCCATTCTGTAATAGATTTAAGTACAGCCTCATCCCAATAACAAATATCTTTGCATCTGGCAGCACTTTGACATGCCTCATGATATTGTGGCTACGGAAGATGGGACTGTGTACATTGGCGACGCACACACAAACACTGTGTGGAAGTTCACCCTGACTGAAAGTAGGTTGGGTGTTTTCATTTGTTCATTTTTAGAGTATTTCTGTTCGTAGTTTCCATCTGCTTTATTGTTTAAAATGGGAAACAAAAACATTTGCTTTTGATCTCTGTTTTTTAAATGTTGGGAATAGGAAACAGGGATATAAGGGAGTTTGGGTTTGGGGTTCAGCACATGTCTAGCATCTTTGGCTTTCTATTCCTTGTACTACAAAGGAAAGAGAAATGAAGAGGGGTGAGAGCAGGAGGAGGAAGGGATGGGGTTCTTATTTAGTGTCTATTTTGGGGACTAAATAAGTTTTTAAATGTGGAGGGAGAAGGTTATTTTTTTTACTTGCTTTTTTTTTTTTTTCCTGGCATTCATTGCCTTGTTTCCAGAGACACTCCACAGGAAATTTTTGATGTGTGAAGTAATGTCTGTTACATTAAAAGCCAGTGTTAATCCCAGCTTGGGTACAGAAGGAAGAGACAGCTTTGGCAAAGCAGAGGTTGACTTGTTTCCATAAGATATCACCCCATGTGGCTCTCTGTAGTGCTGCTCTTCAAGGGACAATAGCATGCTTCCCTGACACTTAGGCCTCAGCGTCCCTCCAGATACTGTTTTATTTAACTCAGAAGATAAAGGAACCAATTTGCTCTATCAGAATCTAGCTACTTAATGTATGAATTGTTAGGTTTGGGAGTTAGAAGTGAGGAAGGACATTCAAGGGAACTCTGGAATAGATTGTTAGCTTTATAGAGGGGTTTCAAGGAGACATTGAGCCGGATTATTGAGAAATAAGGTGTTTGTTAGAAAAGTTATTAATGTCATGGATAGACAGAAGAGAGGAACTGCATGACAGGGACTCTCAAGAGAGTTCAAGCCACAGTGCCAGAGATGGACAGAATGTCCTGGTCTCAGAAGATAGGAAGCAGAGCTCTTGAGGCAGAAGTGAAATCTGTTCTTACGGCTATCTACAGAAGGGTGAGGTTTCACAACATGAGTCCCTTAGCTTGGCTCTCTGACTCTCAGGCAAGAGGTAGAAAAAAAGGGTAGGGAACAATATCTATGGCCAACATCTATTTTAATGTTAACTCAGTTACAATTGAGAAAGAGCCCAGTATGTCTGATAGCCAGAAACTCACTGTGTCTCAGTGGAGTACCAGATAGTATCTGGCAGAGGGGACTGCTGCAAATATTGTGGCCTGAGCAGATGCTGGATGCTGGCACTGTATTTTTACAGGAATGTTAGAATTCTTTCATTTCAATGTGGACATCATTAAAAGTAGGCTAGCCTAGTCCCTGGTTTCAGGCTATAAATCAAAATGTTCCTTATCTGAAGTTCACATCCAATATCCAGAAATGATTTTTATTATTTATTTTTAATATTTTTTATTTGATATTTTCTTCATTTACATTTAAAATGTCATCTCCTTTACCAGTTTCCTCCTGGAAACCTCCTATCCCATCCCCCTCCTCCTGCTTCTATGAGGGTGCTCCCTCACCCACCCACCCACTCTCACCTCCCCACCCTGGCATTTCCCTACACTAGGGCATCAAGCCTTCACAGGACCAATGGCCTCTCATCCCATTGATGCCCCACAAGGCCACCCTCTGCTACATATGTAGTTGAAGCCATGAATCCCTCCATGTGTACTCTTTGATTGGTGGTTTAGTCCCTGGGAGTTCTGGAGGAATCTGGTTCCCAGTGATGAATCACCCCACACACTTCCAACTTAATAAAGGAAAAAGCTCTTTTTCTTATATCAAGTGACTGGTTCTGGCTAAAGCACAAAAGAGAACCAGCCTATAACAGAATATTTTACCAGTTTTATAGGTCTCAGATTGATCTATTCCCTAAGCACTGCCATCCTTAAGTGTCTTTTAGGTCTAGTCCCCAGCTAAGACCTTGAGCAGTTCAAACACAGACAGGACAGTGCACCTCTCGCTACTTAGATGAGTGGGAAATTTGCGCAGCAAAGGCAGTGTCTGAGTTATTTCTTACATACACCTGTGTTTGCTGCTGTTACCAATAGCTGTTTCCCAGGATCATCTTGCACATTTGGCAGAATTGTCCCTTTTCTGGTGACTTAAAGATGGGGTGACCCTGTGCGGCTCCTGTGAGCTGCTCACTAGGGGTGTGTTCTTTGTTAGGGGAATCGAGGCTCACTGGAAGTCAGTTTGGGTGAATGAACATTAGGTAGCGGAAGTGTTTTCTCAGCAACCCTACGATAAACTTCAATAAAGGCACTGTGTTATTTTTCCTCACAGTTTCTAGAAGTCTGGTTAGTACACTACTTACCTTCCAGTCAGATTGGAGTCGGCACACCGTTTGTGAAATTCTACTTTACATAACTTAATAATCTAAGCAAGTTTATTTAATAAACCCCATAGTATCCATTTGTCACTTCAAGTTTCTTATGCATCAGCCAAAACAGCTTTCACTCCAAGATGTTGGCCAGACAGAAACAATGTAAGCAAGAGAGTGGTAAAACCACTAACCTGAAACACTCCATTCCTTGGATAGAAAGAAAGGTCTATCGGGGATCAAACTGCCAAGGCTATCTCTGGGGCAGGGAGCACAGGGAGAAGCAAAATGGTGGAAAATCAAGTTGATTGTATCTGAGAGTCAGCAGAGTGGGGGCCTTTGAGCTGACACAGGCTGTTCTGATTAAGTGGGAATTAGATGCTCTTGTCCTAGATAGTTGACCTTTGAGAGCAGATTGAGGAGGTTCCTGGTAAACAGATGCCTGAGGAGTACTGAATTAAGCCTTTGTTTACCCAGTAACAATCCTCTGTTTACCAAGTCTGAGACCTTCTGTTTAGGACATTGTCACCAGCACTGCCCTCTGGGAGGGATAAGAGTGAGTGGGAAGCTGGGGGCATTGCAAACAGAATTTTGTCACAAGCTCTGCCATTTGAACCTAACAGAGCTACCTGATATTTCAGAAACAGTGCAATATGAATTCCCAAAGGAAAACCCTATTCTGGATAAGTTATTAAAAATATTACCTCAACTTACCTGAGAAGGATTTATAGAGGACTCGTGATCTTGACCTGTAATTAGACTTTGGAACTGTGTGTAACTGAATAAAACTGGTATCAAGGTTAAGTTTTTAAATGCTCTTTTTAGAGGATTCTCATTCTTCTCTCTCCTCATTGTGCTGTTACAGAAACGGAGCATCGATCAGTTAAAAAGGCTGGCATTGAGGTCCCGGAAATCAAAGGTTAGTCAGAGTCCTCTCTCAACTGTGAAACCAAAAGCTATTTCGTTGGATTATTTTAGGCTCTTGATTGCAGCTTTAAAATTATCAGGCTAAAAATATATAATGTGGTAAATCATTGCTGCCCTCTGCTTTGTCCTGAGTCCTTAAGCCTGCATGCTGCCACTTCTTTGTGTGTTGAAGGAAATAGTCCTAAGGACGTCCAATCATCGCCGATTCTCAGTAATGGAGTATGGATGAGGACTTAAGAAATCTATAACCTGTGAGCCAGAGACACACAGGAAGAAAAATACTCAGCTAGTCGTATTGTGAAGTAATTTTGACTTTACGTAAGGTAGAAAGAAAAAAAAAGATTTTTGGTATGCTAGAAAAGTATGAATGAACTTTCATGTACACAAGTGAAAAACTTCTATTTCCAAGAAGACATTAGTGTGTCCACCAGCTCCTGTCATAGTACCTCACAGCCAACAAGATTGACTAGGGGCTTTGTAAAAGGCAATGTAGTAATCCTGAGAGAAATGACAGGACACCTGACATCAGGGAAGTCACTGCACACATTGCCACATCCTCGTACACACTGACACACAGTATCTAAAATGAGCTTAGCTGGGGGTGACTGGCTACTGTTCCGAGTCAGGATCTCTGTCAATTTACTTTCCCTACCCAAGAGCTAGTTAGAATCTGTACTTTTTCAACAATGTGTAGGCTTCTGACTGGTGTTTGTTGTTAATTGGTTTAAGTCATAAACCAATTCCATTCTTCAGATTTAACCCCTCCACCCCAGGGTGAAGAAGTTCAGACTGAAGTCCAAGCATCTTTGTTAATTTTCTTGCTCATGGAAGTAGGTTAGAAAGACTTGTGAAGAAGCCAGAATGAAAAGGAAGTTGACAAGGCAGAAAGGAAAACTGGTAGCAGGCTCACCTCAGCATTGTGAGAGCCGAGATAACATTGTAGCGAAAATAAACTGAACTGTTTGGCACTTGTGGAGTTTGGCACTTCTACCTCAGGGACAATACTGAGTGGTATTCCTGTTACGACTAGAGACTCGAGTCTTAAATCATTGCTGTTTACGTAGTATTATTGATGTTACGTTTATCCCCAATAAATAAGAGTAATATAAAAGATATTGCTGTTAATAACAGCTATTATTAGAACACTCTACATGGACAGTACAAAAATTATCAAGTATAATCATTATATTAGCCACGTGATATTTATGTTACATATGAGGAAATAAGGATGGCTATTAGTACATGTTTAAGTCAAATTTTGAATGCAAGTTTGTTTGATGTCAGATCCTGTGCTCTTGATCAACACATCAATCTATTCACTATAAATTCTTCTAAGAAACGCAAGTTAGGAATGATTTGCAGTGTGTGTTGAAATCTCTAGAATTTTAAATGACTTTAGTCTACTTCTGTTTAAATATGTTCCACCAAAACATAGCTAGCACATTGAGAACACACCCAATTATCCTTACTTCTGACCTCACCTTGGCTGCTGGATGAAGAGAAAACTATGACTCCATTTAAATGGTAAACCTCCCTGTCTTGTGGCAGAACCCAGCAGTTGAAATAATAAGTTTTATTAAAATGTCTGCCTTGACAGTCCAGTTTTACTAGTCGGGAATATCCCAACTCAAATGGAGATACTCTGCTCCTTGAATGCAAATAATTCTCATCCTTTTATAAGATTATATGTGTATTAAAAAGAAATATAGATCATACTGGATCTCTAAAGATTATTCTTTATCAAAATCATGATGCTAACCTTTGTAGCAAAGGCCAAAGCAAATTCATAGTTGGCAGCATGAGTGTTTGTTAATTTTATAACTGTAAGTATGAGTTATTTTTGATGATACTTCTCTTTTGATGATACTTATATGAAGATACGAGTCTTCATATAAGTGAGCAATTGTAGCAAGGTGGCAGAACCAACATTTCAAAAGAGTTTTAGAAATGACCAAACTGGAGATGACATGAAGCTTATGGGAAGGGTTTAAAATTTCAAATAGAGTCACTGGGATTAAAAGACATAGCTCACTCCATCCCTTGCACCGGGTGAAGGTGACAATCACGATCAGTCTCCAAGCAGAGCAAAGAACAAAGAAAGAAAGCCGTCAAGTGCACTGAGCCTCTTCAGCCTTATTGAGGGAAGCCTGTGTAAGAGGCTGGGAGGGCGAAGGTGGACTGTGCATGAGACTGAAGCACCTGTATACTGTATATAGATCGCATGCTTTCGCAAGTTACATGCTAATGTGTTTCCTAAAGCCTTCATCCTTCAGTTGTGAGCTAGGTAACAATTGCTGTATTACTACATTAAGAATGTGCCTCCCTTCCTGTTTATTATTCCAATTGCTTTTATGAAAGAAGAAAGTCTGCATGTGGGTGCCAGGGTGTGGGGAAGATTTCAGGTCTACACACACACACACACACACACACACACACACACACAAGTGCACTAGTACACATGCAAACATGCGTACACATGCATGCATGACATTTGTTGTAGGACTGAAAGAATCAGCTTGACATTCGTAGAAAGTACATGACACAGCAGTGAACTTACCAAGTTACATGTCACTTTAGACATTTTTGGCTTCTACAGTTCTGATATTTTGGATGTTATCTACTAAAAATACATGATCATTCTAACATTTGGAATAAACTGAAATGTGTTTAAGATTTAAAAGTTTTTTTTTTTTAAAGAGTGTAGTTTTAAAATGTTGTACTGCAAAGGGAAAATAAGTAAACAGATAAATAAAAATAAAATAATAGAGATATGCAAATACTTTGTGATTACCCTCACAAAGGAGCACAGATAACTCCCCCCCCCCTTTAAGAAGCATTGCTTTGGAGAAGAAAAAACAGTACTTTGTAGCACTCAGCTTTTTAAAACCATGTTTATTTCTGTATGGCCAGATGCTGTGACAGCTGCTGATTTATAAGACTGTGAGACCTTGTTGTTCTGGCAGGCAGCATGTGGCATCTTACATGCTAGGAGAGCATCGTGTTCTATTCCCCCTTTATCTCCAGAAACTCAGGCACAGGCTAATTTTAGAGTCTTCACACCTCTTCACACCTGTTCACCAGGGATGCTCCAAAATGTGGGAACATGTAATAAAGAAATGTCAGGTAAAAGGTGAAGTGATATAATTTGGACTATGTATTATTTGAGTGGGATTCCTAGGCTCTTTTGTGCTAAGTGTTGTGTTGGACTTTTCGTTTTACCTACGCAGTTCCCTCAGAATAGCAATATTGCTTTTCTTTCTAAGACTCTGAGGTATTTTAAAATGAACCTCTTCAGAAAAAATAGAACCTTTTTAGGACTTAAACATATTTCGCTTTGTTTCAAATGTTAGAATGATCAAGAATTTTGGTAGATTATATCCAAAATACCAGAACTGTGGAAGCCAAGAATGTCTAAAAAGTGGTTATGTAACTTAGCAAGTTCATCACTGTGTCTCATCTACTTTCTATGAATGCTAGGCTGATTCGTCTGTCGTTCTCTCCATTTAATATAGTTCAGTCCTGGCTTTGCCTTATCAATGATACGGGGTGTAAATTGGCATAAGCATTATTGCAAAAGCAGGAAGTTACAAATGAAAATACTGGCTAGTAATTCTGCTAGTGTATACAGCTTTCAAATAGAAGCAGGCCTTTCTTGCAAAGGCAATACACACATTCTTGAATACCAGGATATGAATATGTCTCATGATATTTAACCCCATGATTCCATTTTTGCAACTGTTTTCCTGTTTAAATATGGAACAAGTTTAAATATGAAATAATTGCGTATGTATTTTCTGTGGTAATGGAGAAGATGGCAGAAGAGCGGTCAGGACTGTGAACTAATCCTTTTTCTTTCATGTTCTTTAAATGTTGAGAGCCAGGCAAGTGAACATGTGAAAGCGTTGTCTCTGCTTTTGTAAAGTAGAGGGAACAAAGGGAAGACTTTAAGACCATCAGCAAAACAGTAACAGAAGCTCACAAGCTTCGTGGGTGAATTCAAGAAGAGCAAGGCCCAGTACAGTGCAAGTGTTCGGTGAATGTAGCCGAGATTGGGAAAGAAGATAGCTCAGACACAGAAGCAAAAAGTGTCACTCCTCCATGTGTTTATAACATAAACTATACGTGAAGTGCCCTCAGGGACTTTAGAAACATATGTCCAGCAAGCGGTTAAACCATCTACCTGGACAGAGCATTAACCAGTTGTTTCAATTGTGTTAAACAATCTATTCTTGCCAGTTTGTCAAGGGCTGAGGTTCTCTGTAGCATGCAGTCTATACTGTATGGGAGCAGAGAATCATTAAGTAAGTAATTAAGATTGTGGAAGCCTTGGGAAACCTTTTAGCAAACAGGACTATAACGTTTCTCTTGGCTAAATTCTTGATTGTTGCACATTACGGTTTCCTATGCCCAGATACCCACATGTTTCTTGGGGATGGCTCAAAGTCCAGACTCATTTGAAGTCAATAATTATTGCAGCCCCTGCAGTTGCTTCTACAGCTTCATTGAATCTGTTTCTCAATGGGATGTTAGGCCTGACATCTACCCAGCTCCTCTTCATGGCTCAGAAAGTTAATAAGTTATATTTGTTACTAATAAAATAATATATATTGCACTTATACTTTGCTGAGAACTATATAAAAGAACACAAAGGGACAGTTTATTTTTGTCTTTGTCGGTCTAGAACTCTGTAACTACACAGAGAGTACTTAAACGTTACAATACATAAAAGCGATTCAGAAACTAAAGATATAATGAACCAAATACTTATTAAACACCTTCTTTGTGACCCACCTTTAAATCTAACAGTATTAATGAAGTGGATTGTATCACAGCTTTTCAAATGAGATTGTGTAATACCAAGATAACTAACTTGCCCAAAGTTATTCAGCTAGTACACCTGAGCTCAACCCCAATTGACTCCAGTGTGTGCACCAGCATCTTTCTCTCCACAGTGAAGTGTGTGATCCTAACCTTGTAAGTGTATCTTAAACTTGAAAAAAATACAAAATGATATCTATCTTATGGACTTAAGAGGGAATTAAAGGTAGATCAAAGATTACCACTGGGGAGGTGAAACTATAATAGTCACCAGAACTGCTGCTGATGTCACAGATGACAACATGACAACATGACCCCACATCTAGTGGTCTCAGCATGTTCTTGGAGAACCATTGTTGATTTGACTGGGACGGGGTGGGTGAAAGTGTTTGAAATATTTCAATCAATTGCATACTGTGAACTCTTCTTTCCCTGAAGAAGCCGAGGCAGTTGTTGAACCCAAAGTGGAGAACAAACCCACCTCCTCAGAATTGCAGAAGATGCAAGAAAAAGAGAAACTGATCAAAGAGCCAGGCTCGGGAGTGTCTGTGGTTCTCATTACAACCCTTCTGGTTATTCCTGTGGTTGTCCTGCTGGCCATTGCCATGTTTATTCGGTGGAAAAAATCAAGGGCCTTTGGAGGCAAGTAAAACGAGCCCTTTAAATTTGGAACCTGCCTTTGAAAGCATGTCTGGCCTTTTATCATTAGGAACTTCATCATGATTTGTCTGTTTGGTTTGACTTAGATTGGTTTACATGCTCTCTACCTTTTTATGATATTATTGTCTGTGTCTCAAAAGTGATTATAATTAATATTGAATATAACGTAAGTCTAGGAGCCTCTGAAATTTAGGTAGTTTGATTATACTATACCTTTTCCCCTTGCCTTTTAGCATTTGGCTTAAGCCCCAATAATATCACCATAGAAAGCTGTGAGGTTGTAAGTCCACTATAAATTATCTTTCAGATCAGGGTTAGAAGGACATACCTGCTATTAGGAATGAGGCAGCACTCGAAATACTTGGGTTGGGTATCTTGAGGCTGTGTTCCTTTCCCATCAGATTGGCTCTAGCTTCTAGCTGCATGACATTGGGCAAGTTACTTCATCTCTCTAAAGCAGTTCCTTCATGGATAAAATGAGGGTGAAAGCTGAGGTTGTGCAAAAATGAAATATCATAGTAATGGTCACTAAGCATTTACCAAGTGTCTGGGACCTACTATGTGTTCAATAGCGTTAGTGAGTATAAAGAGTAATCTTGGCAATAGAGAAATAAAAAGAGATGACCATTCTCAAGACGGTGCTTTATCCAGAATCCTCATGACCTAACAAACCACTTGGCTTTTGAATAGTTGTAAGTTTGACCATTAGCCAGCCTTTTCTAACTGAACAAAGCAGGGTCCAGTGCCAAAGTCAGTATTTTTAAAAATAACTGTCGTAGTATGAGACCTATTCAGGATATTCAAGTAATTAATTGATGCCATCCTTATATGTACCTCTGAGTAGCAACCTCCAGGTCTTAAGTCTGTAGTTATATCTTGGAAGAAATCTGTGAAGCAGTGTGGGAGACAACATTTGGTCAGGAAACAAAATCTGGTCTTGGTAGAGGTCCAGATAGCCATGTCAGAGATTCGGGTACCCATGGGAAAAGCCTTGACACACACGAAAACACTGAAACATAAGCGATTCCACTTAGTAAGTTGTGAAAGTAATGATTCTTAGATTTTCCTTAACTTTTTTTATTTACTTCAAATAAATCTTTGAAACAATATAGTTAACTCTCTCCTCCCCTTACCCCTCCCCCCCCCCAAAATAAGACTATCTAAGCTATCATAAGTATAAAAAAAACAGCCAGGAAATTAATTAGACATAAGGTTTAAGAGAATAATCGTGTTGTATGTAGTATTTAATGGATGTCCCCGGGACAAATAACAGTTCTTCACACTGGCAGTTCAGTAAGATAATTGTTAAACAAACAAACAAACAAACAAACAAACAGAAACAGTTGAGTAGATGTAACTCAGAATGTAGGTGACACAGAAAAGATGGTATAGATGGTACTCTAGTAAAAACTATAGCGCATCTCAGGAGGACATAAAGCCTTGCGCACATGGCGGGACTCTGGGATACTGATCCCAAACAGGAGAGGAAGTGGCTTGGAGAGTCGGGAAGGCTTGTTTTCCTGTTTGCTCTTAGGGGCATGGAACTGTAACATAAAGCTATGTGGGAAGGTTGCAACCCAGGTCAAGCCATGTAAAATCGCCGTTGTCTCTCCATGTTTTACTTTGGAAAATTGTAATTCTATGCAGTCCTGTTGCATTTTGTTGAATGGTACATCAGCCTGCCACTATTTTCTAAGATTTTTTTCTTTCCTATTGGATTTTATCTAAGGTTTTTTGTTTTTTTTTCAAAAACAGTCCTGAAGGATTTTCTCTGATCCAACACACTCTGGTTGTATAATCCACTGCTGTTCCACCCAGACAGGAAAGCAGGCCTGGAGCACACATGATTGGCCTATAGTACAAGGAATGTACTATGTCTTTGTGGAACTGAGGCTGATTTTTTGGCTTTCTGGCAGTTTTCCTCCTTTCTCTGCCTTGTTTTCTACCTGTCTGCTGCTACCCGCCTTTTAGCTCTCTCCATGAAGCTGCCCTGCACCCTAACGATTCTCTGAGTTATAGCCCAGGAAGGAAAGAGGAGGCCAAGGCAAACATGTAGGAAGAGACATACCACTGGGACAGCAGGAGTCTTGTGGGAGCTCTGCATCCCCATAAAAAGAGAAAATGATTTATCTTGGAGTTGGAAGCCCCAGGGGAAGGTCTGAGCTCACCTTGAGATCATGGAAATTATTCATGGTTTCCCGTCATTCCCAGTAATTTAGGTTTCCGATGAAGAAGAGCATCCAAATCCAAACTAGGATTGTCCACTGCTGCTCACAGAAAGGGTAGAGCTTAACCAAGATACCCCTAAATGGTTGTAATAAAAGTTTCCAAGATTTTATATAATATTTTGCTAACTTAATCCTCTTCCAATAAAAATCATTGATGTTAGCAGAATTTTACCATTTCCTATAATATACCCCCTTATATGTCACAGATATGGGGAGATTAATGTGATCTCTCATTTCTTGGAGGAAAAATAAAAACTGAGGCTCGAGGCATGATAATGTCAAAATTACAGTCTATAAGAGACACAAACAAGAGTTTACCCTTATATACTTCTCAGTCTCCACGATTTTTAGCCTTCTTTCTGCTTCTCAGTAACATATAGCCCTTTTAAAACTGCATGTAAATAAAAATTTTTAGTCACTTGTAAGTTTCCGATTATATGTTGAACGTTGAGCCTTTGGATAGAGAAGGGTGAAAGACACATTTAAAAATGGGTCGTCTTTTTTTTTGTTTGTTTGTTTTTGTCTTGTTTCGTTTAAAGCAGATCATGACCGCAAGCTCGAGTCAAGTTCTGGAAGAGTCCTGGGAAGATTCCGAGGTATGCCTGTGACCTTTCAGAATCTCCGTGACTGGCTCAAAGTCAGTGAACTTGTGTCTTGTAAAGAAGCAGGCACTGTTCGATCTTTTGACTGTGAAAGTTCAACACCTAGTGGGCAGTTAGAGTCCCAGCAGAAATGCGGAGGGAAGACCCTAAAGCGCGGGCCTCACCTCACTACCTGGCTCTGTTTTGCTTTTCCGTTTGCCATTCTGTGTCATCTCCTTCGTTTTCCAGCTTTCCATCTGTTTGCTTTGTCTTTGGTAAACTTCCTGTGGCTGGTACTGGGGCAGTGTTCGTCTTAGGGAAGATGACCTTTTCATAGAGTCATTGAAATGAAAAGCAGCTCAGGGGTTGCCAATTCAGGAGAGCTGTAGAGAGCCAGACTGTGGAAATGGATCTAAAACATCTCTACGGAAACATATTCCTGCGGAGTTTAGGATTTTATCATTTACTTTGACGAAATCTGTTGAGTAGTATCCATCTGGTTCTGTAAGGCAAATCTCTTTGAATATCACTCTTAAAAAAAAAAAAAGTCTACTCTCTTTTGTTCTCAATTTCTGTCTCTGTTTAATGTTTGAAATTTTACAAGGAAACAGACTTGTTTGTGCAATTTTTAACTATACTGTGGCATTCGATTTTTTTTTTTTTTTAATTCAGGAAAGGGAAGCAGCGGCTTAAATCTAGGAAATTTCTTTGCAAGCCGGAAAGGCTACAGCAGAAAAGGGTTCGACCGAGTGAGCACAGAGGGCAGTGACCAAGAGAAGGATGAAGATGAAGGAAGTGAATCCGAAGAGGAGTACTCGGCCCCGCTGCCCACGCCTGCACCTTCCTCCTGAACTCCAAGCCTTCCTTCCATGTAGCTCGAGTGAGGTTTACCAAGATGCCCAGATTCCTTCCCCTTTAGCGCGTGTAAAGTTCTGTGCATTTGATTGTAAACTGTACTCGCCTGTGGGGGACTGTACACACCTTATTTACTTCATTTGCCTCCGTTGGCTTCTGTTTCTAGGTGAGGAGTTTCCTACCAGTTCACTCCAGTGCCATTGTCTTTATATGAACATAGCGTAGAGAAGCGGCCCTCCTCTTCCACGGTAGTGCTCAAAGCCCCGGTGGAAGTTTAGCTCATTTTCATTTGGAGACTTTTTTTTTTGTGGATGTAAATAGCCCTATTCTCTGCTTGAACACAGTATTCTCCCAGTCCACACCCATTGCCAGTGTCTTTCTTTGGTGCCTTTCCTGTTCAGCATTCTCAGCCTGTGGCAGTAAAGAGAAACTTTGCAACACGACAAAAAGCTGCTAAATCTCCTTCTATTTTTTTAAAATCACTAACATTATATTGCAATGAGAGAAATTTTAAAAAGTCTCTATTTAAATTCTTTTTTTAAATTTCTCTTCAGTTGGTGTGTTTCCGGGATGTCTTATTTTTAGATGGTTACACTGTTAGAACACTATTTTTCAGAATCTGAATGTAATTTGTGTAATAAAGTGTTTTCAGAGCATTAGCAGTCAGAGTGTATTTTTGTGATTTTTTTGCATACTTACAACATTTTACACGCATCTTTTAATAATTACACAATTATTAGTGAGTACAACTAGTTCATACTTTTCAACCAAAAGAAATGTTTTGAGTAAAATTTAGAAGATAATTTTATAGGACCAAGATAGATTGAAAAACTATGGTAAGAATATGCTTATATGAATAAAGCCAGATTCTCTCTGAAACCTCATAAAATACTTCACATATAGCACATTAAGTAGTAAAAATAGCTAATAGGGAAGGGGCCTATATCTCAGATGTCAAACACAGATGGACCCATCAGCATAGCTCCACACTAGCTGCACTCCCTGAAAGAATTATTTGACCCAGGGTCATGGGTCCTTACAATATAGAGGAGTCCTCACAATGACTACAGATTACTTTTTGAGATTTTTTTTTTTAATGATACATCAATGTAATTTAGTAAGAATCTGCTAACTTCCATTTTAAAGAATTCAACTCCAGAACACTTTCATCAAAATGCCCGCTTGGATTTCCGGCATCTTGATGACTGAAATATTAAGAAAAGGTACTTGCTGGAAAACGTTCGTATTTAAAAGCTTATTCCTTCATGACCAGGGATCTGATTGGGAGTGTTTGTCCTTTCCATGCGTTGAGCTCAGTCTTGAGTAGAAGCTTTACTTTTCTGATTCCTGTGTTTTCCCTTCAAATGACAAGGTCCGACTCTGACCATTCCTTTTTTCTTTCCACCAAATTGGCGGTAAATACAAGCACAGGGTTTGGATGTTTGTGAGCTTCTTCAACTGTATCTTAACACTTGTTATCTCCACAGCAGGATTAGTCCAGTACTTGGGCTGTGTGTGATAGGGGTGGGCTGGGATTCAGTCCAGGTTTTCTTACATGGAACAAGTTAGCCAGACTTACTATGCTGTCTTTTGTGGCCCAAGACCTGACCATCAGCTCCATTTGCTATACTTTTAAAATATGTCCATCTGATCCTGTCTGAGCGCTTTTTTGACAAATTAATTGATACAAAGATAACAAAGTGCTAAAATATAAAGAAATGAGAAAAAAAGTAGACTCATCAATATAAAATAATCGCTACAAGCCCGAATCACCTGCTCGTGGACAATGAATTTGACTCCAGATTTTTTATTAGCTCATTAAATAATACTTGATTACTTCCATAATTCATGAGTTCATCAAACATTTAGTACTCTTGATATTAAGGTGAGAAAAATTGGCCCCCCACGTGTCTTCAGAGAGATAATGTCATGTAAGATAATTTGAATTCTTCAGTGGTAGACATGGAATTGATAAGTACATTTTACAAGTTACTGTGCGTGTCTCTTAACATAGACACTTGGCATTAAAAGAAGGAAATTTCAGAAAACAAATTTTCTCAGACATTATAACGCTGTACTACTTCAAGAAGTCTGCCTCTGTGGCTTTTATAAAGGTAGAAACTAGAAACAAATGACCTGCATGGATTCTGGGCAGTCTTTCCACCGATATTGCTCTTAGCGGAACTTCATTTACGCAGTCAATTAGAGATTGCTCTGCCTGAGACATAGGAGGAACAGATCCCCGCCCTCAGCTGACGGGGAATTTAAGAGCTCTGCTTCAG
Source organism: Rhabdomys pumilio (assembly GCA_030674055.1). Classification (NCBI taxonomy): domain Eukaryota; kingdom Metazoa; phylum Chordata; class Mammalia; order Rodentia; family Muridae; genus Rhabdomys; species Rhabdomys pumilio. The sequence goes on along the minus strand of JANHMN010000017.1, from coordinate 6,716,892 downwards.
ACAACCTTATTTACCATAGTTGGTCTTTAATGGAATACAGCTGGCGGTGATGTTCTTAACATTTCTGTAGATGAGTCTAATGTAAAACAAGAGTTTAAAGTCACTGCCATTGAGAATGGCCATTTCTGTCTACCAGTTACGATAGAGTTGGGTATATTTTTTCCTAAAATGTAGTTTATAGATGATTTGGAACAAAGGAGATTCTGAAATAATGGGTTTTTTTTAAATCTTTTTCTTTGAAAACTTCACACATGTATACAATACATTCTGGTCACAACTCTGGGTGCCTTAGTTTAGTCCATGTATAATATTGGATATTCAAATTGTATGATTGACTAATTAGGAAGCATAGGTAAACAGCTGTGCTTTTGTTTTTATTGTAATTAGGTTTGTCAGAGAATATTATTTGGAGAGGTTAAATTAATGGCTTTGCCATTCACTGAGTTGGGTCCAAATTATTCTATGCACAGAAGTCTTTGTTCTTAGCTCCCTTCTTTTCTTTATTAAGTTGGCATTTTTTTCCAGTTTTCTCATGCATCCCTAAACTTTAACCCAAATTCGATAAATCAAGCATTTAAGATGATGACAATGAACGTCATAGACTTTGCATTAGCATTTACTCAACAGTCCCCTAAACTGCAAATCAATGTCCCTGTATCCTATAGCAATACCTCAAAATCAGGGTAAGAACAGGAATATTCATTTCAAAATACTAGTCCTGGGCGCATTCAGTTTTTGATTCGTTCCTCAGGTTGTGATCCAGAGAGTTTCATCTCTAAGAAACACCTATGCTCATCTGGATTCACCTGCTCCATCAACCATCCCTAAGAAGTGTGAGCACGCACAGAGAGTAGCTGGGCTCAACATGCTATCAGCCCAAGTCATACTTCCAAATCTGTCATTCCAATAAAGTGATACTTTTACTTAGTATACTTTTACTTAGTCCAGCACCGCCCACTCAAGTCACAAAGATCTCATATGCAAGGTTTCCTTTTCATTCCAGAACTGTGGAGTAGTGTCTGCTTAGCCTTAAGCACTTACTATTCCACCAGGGAAAATAACTTTGGTGCACTTAGTAGCAACAGGGCGCCCTTCAGATTTTACTTTTAAAAGATTATCTAAACAAGAAGTGGAACTAGAATATAAAGTTAAAAGGGGTAATGGGAAAATAGATTATAAAAGATTAAGTGGTGTGGGTGATGGGCTTACAATGTAGATGACGGAGGGGAAAACTATGGAAATTACCATCATAGAAGCCTCTGAAAACCTATACATACAAAATCAGTTTAAACAGTTACCTTATACATGAGACCAACGCCCCATATAGACATCATACATGATCAAATACCCACCCCCTCCAAGTACTAAGAATGCGTGATTCTTTTTTTTTTAGTTGTTTGCCAATGGAATCCCCTAGAGGACCACTCCACCAAAAATAACAGGCTATTATAAGTGCTATTAATTATCCTCCAGAAGATGGTGGTAAGACCCTATTGCTGAAGGCAACACATAATTGAGTCCTAGAACATAGAAAGATCCAACTGGTGCTCAACTGAAAGCATTATGCATACTGTCTAATATTCATAGTGCTGGATGGTGCTATGCACCACTGGAGGAGAAAAATAATCATCACTTTCACACAGTATGCACTTTATGAATCACAGGAACAACCTGCCTGCACTGTTTCAATAGTAGCATGAATGTTTGGGGGGTTGGGGGTAAGAACTACTCCAAAATGGAACTCATGTATGATGTTAGATTGGGATTGATGGAGGTAACGTGAAAAAATAGGGTGGGGGGAACTGGAGATCAATATCAACAGAAGCAGATTGTCTCTTATTAGAACAGCAAAAGGTAGCTGTCTCTCCATGGGAGAGGGGAGCAGAGATGATGAAGATGCACGGGGAACTTGAGGGGTTTATAGGGCACAAAAGGGAACTTTGAGGATGGTGCATCCCATCTGCAGCTCTGTTTCCCTACAGTCTCAGAGTTGTAAATTCCAATAGAGGTTTATATCAACTTTCCTATCAAGTGGTTCCTACCTCCTAACTGCTTGTAGATGTTATCAGTCAATTTTCTCGGCTCCCTAGAGCTTTTGAATGTCATTAACCCTTTCTTCCTACCTCCAAGGACAGATGAAATGATGAGGACAGGTATACATAGCTTTACTCTGTGGTGGTCAGATGGGATTCAAGGTGTTATTTTTTGTACCTGTTGAGACCTGTTTGGTATCTATGATGGTTTGTATACGCCCCTCCCAGGGAGTGGCAAGATTAGAAGGTGTGGCCCTGTTGGAGTAGGTGTGTCACTGTGGGTGTGGGCTTTAAGACTCTCATTCTAGCCGCCTAGAAGTCAGTATTCTGCTAGCAGCCTTCAGATGAAGATGTAGAATTCTTAGCTCCTCCTGCACCATGCCTGCCTGGATGTTGCCATGTTCTCACCTTCATGATAATGGACTGAGCCTCTGAACCTGTAAGCCAGCCCCAATTAAATGTTGTCCTTATAAGAGTTGCTTTGGTCATGGTTGCCTTGATGTTGAGGTGTATTTCTTGGATGTAGCAGAAAAAGGTTAACCCTTTTTTAAAAATCTATTTTGTTAGTTTGTAATTTTTAATTGGGGAGTTGAGAACATTGTTGTTAGGAGTTACCAATGAGCAGTGTTGGTCGATTCCTCATATTTGATTGTTGTGGTATAGGTATTCCCGCCTTCTTTTGATTGGCTGGTCTGATAAATATATTTCTTGTGTTTTCTTGGGTGACTAGCTTCTTCAAGTTGAAGTTTTTCTTCTAGCACCTTCAGTATGGCTGCTTAAATTTGGTTTTTATCTAGGAATGCCCTTCTTTTTTTTTTATATATTCCACTGAAGAAAACAGATTTTTTTTCTTTTCCCAGCAGCAATGAAAGCACAACAGCTTCTCGGCTTCAGGTGGACTTCAGCAGAGCTAGATTTCATGTCTAGCTCTGCTCTCTGCTTGGATTGTGTTTAGCTTTAGCTTAAGCAGGTCATGCCCATGATGTCACAGTTTCTGTGAGTTCTTGTGTGAGTCTGCCCTGTTGTGTCTGGTAAACACTGTTTCCTTGTAGATAGCCACCACCTTTGGCTCTTTCAATCTTTCCGGTGCTTTTCTGTGTGGATCTCTGAGCCTTGAGTGACACAGATAGACCATTTAGGTCTGAGAATTCTGAAGACTCTTAGTCTCTACAGGTTGATGAGTAAGTTGTAGTTTTCTCTACTAAGTGCTATCTGCTGCAGAGTTGAGTGCTGCACTGATCTATGTCACAGTAACTATGTCATTAGGACTTGCTTCCTTGCTGTTTTCATTAGCAGAATGACATCACAAGAGCCATGATAGCAGAATGATGTTGCTCGGGCCATGTCCTATCTAGCAGATCATACTAGTACACCTTGCTTTCTTCCCTCCTGTGGATCCTCTCAGCAGCAGCCCCTGGCTTCACTTCTAACCAATCTCTACCAAGAAGTGCCAGCTCTCAATACCAAGAAACACACTGTATGTGGAACCCTCAGTGGCAAAGCCTACCAGGGTCTCAGAAGCACTCCTTATAAGGCAACCCACGGCTACCACACTCACCTAAGAAAAAGGGCAATAGAAGCCAAGGAACAGAATACCCACCCCTCAAAGATAAGGCTAGATATCAGCACCTAAAATTACAATATTCTTAAACCCAAATGACTAGACATTAGCACAAAAACACAACTAATAACCATGATAATATCCCTCTACTAATGCCAACAACTCTACAGCTGACCCATAAGATAAGGAGTTCAAAATAAACATTATCAATGTGTTAGCAGCTATTAAAGAGGAAATGAGTAGATTCATTAAAGAAGTCTATGAAAACACAAACAGTGGAACAAAATGAAGAGTTCAAGCCTTGCAAATAGAAAAAGAATAAAGAAAACCCAAACAGGGAAAACTGGAAATAAAAAGCTTAGGGACTCTCACAAGAATCTCATAGGCAAGCCTCACTGATAGAATATAAGAGAGAGAAGTACAATACAAGAGATAGAAGAGAGAATCTCAGGCAATAAAGACAGATAGAAGAAGTAGTTACTGCAGTCAAAGAAAAAGTTAAATTGGAAAAAAGTCCAGGGACATTACAAAAAGAATCTGTAAATAATGGAAATAGAGTAAAGAGAACAAGCCCAGGTCAAAGACTTAGAAAATATTTACAGCACACTTCCTGATCATCTGGCATTTATAATTCTTCAGCCACTCTCTTCTGCCATACTTCTAAGCCTTAGGTGTAGGGCTTGTGTAATAGATACATTGACTGGAGATGGGCACTGGGCACATCATGACCAGTTGTTCTCTTTGATGAAGAATAAGAGTTATATTTATCTGTGTGTATAAGGATAAGTATTTAAAATGCAGTTGGAAATTATGCTGGTTTAGGAAAATGGCAACAGTAAGTTCTCCTCTAGGGTCGCCTCTAGGGTAGATTTCAGTACCAGGCATGTTTTCCCTCCTATTGAATCGACCTTAAATACAATTAGATAGCTGTTGGTTACCCCCAGGATATGAGTGCTACTACTGTAGTCCTGGGGATGCCTTGCTATGCTTTTCTTTGTTGTGGTCCATAGACTTTAGAGACAGGTACAGCCTTTGCTCAGACACATACCAATGCCCTGAGAACTATTCCCTAACTGAGAGGAAATCTCACAAAGCCCCATTGCTAAATGAAGGGCTATAGGCAATTAATGGCTGCTAAGAGAGGGAGAATTGGTCTTCTCCAGGGACAAATCCCAAGTGATCATCTCCAAATACACATACACACACCTAAATTGACTCATTTGACAGGTTGTATTTATCTACATACACAGGTGAATGTAATAATAATAATTACTAAGAGATCATGAATTTGAGAACGAGTGAAAGGCACCAGAGGTTGAAGGAGAGAGAAGGCGGAGTAGAAATGATGTACACGAAGTACTCATGTACACAAATTTCAAACTATAATACATTTAAAAAGTTAAGAAGGGACACTGAAGGATGATCAACACTTATGTATTCATAGCCTCAAATTCTCATAAAGAGTACTCCATAAAAATGACATGTTAAATTTCCTTTTCATTTGCCTCACTATTATAACAAGGATGAGAACTCTACAAAGGTCCAGAAGCAGAGATTTGAGTGCTACACACGGTCATCTTTACACTAAGTTCTCTACCTAAACAATGTTGATACAAAACAGGTAGCTTCTTGTCAGTAGCATAAATTTTTGCCTTAGTTATAAACAAATGAAACAAATGACCAGGATAGCCTGGAAATCAGGGGCTTCCTGTCCAAAGTTTCAAATTCTCCAGTTTCATCCCCAACCCAGTAGTACAGCACTGTCGTCCTTCTTTGTCTCCTGAGAATTCCATCCAACCTCTCAACAGATCCAGATTTCATCCTTCCTGGAGACTCTCTCACCCCACCTTCTAGCTTATTCCCATTCCTTTGCCAGCCACCAATACCTCTACTCTCTATACTATACCACCAATACTCTCTACCTGGGAACCCACTGGCCACACCAGGCTGGCAGTCAGGTAGGTGGTTTTTATGTTCTCTCCAGTCTTCTATTGCAAATTCCCTAGTATCAACTGCAGCCCTGTAGCAGACCATTTGCCAAGACTTCTGTTCTCACTCCGAGCCTCCATTTCCTAGGGACTCTGCCAAACCTTTCAGTGGACCCAGATTTTCTTCTTCCTGAGTATCTACTTAATCCCTGCTTCTATCACATTTCCACATAATCCTGTCAATCCCCAATACTTAGAAGCATGATCTATCTAGGACCCCCAGTGACCATAATCGACAGAGACTCAGAAACACTCCCTACCAAGCAACCCACACACATCCCTACCATCTGAGATGGCTACAGAAACCAGGAGATGGAACACTCACTCAACACAAAAAAGACTAGATACTAACACCGAGAATCACAGTCATCCTAAACAGAGATACCTAGACACCAGTACAAAAATAAAATCATTAACACCCAAGATATTGTCTCCACCAGAACACCTTACTACACTAGTCCCTGAGACATGTAATGTAGCTGAAAGCTGAAGCACAAGACAAGGACTTCAAAATAGCTATTATGAATATGTTCTAGGACCTTAAATAGGATTTGTAGAAACCCCTTAATGACATAGGAAACCACAAATAGTGGAAGGAAATGATGAAAACAGAAAGTAAAAAACTGAATCACTAAAGAAAAACCAACCTGAACTAACCCTGGAAATGAAAAAGTTAGGAGATCAAACAGAAACCTCAGAGTAAGCCTCACTCATTGAATGCAAGAAGTAGAAAGACTCTTAGGCATTGAAGGCAAGATAGAAGAAATAAATACTTCAGTTAAAGAAAATGTTAAATCTAAAAACAACCAGCCAAAAAAAATCTGGAAAATATAGACATTAATTACAAAAACACAAAAATCTATGAATATATAAGAAAGAAGGAAGAAACCAAGGTCAAATACATAGAAAATATTTTCAACCAAATTTTGGAAGAAAATTTTCCTAACCCAAAGAAGGTGCCTATTAAGGTGTGAGAGCACCAAATAGACTGGATCAGAAATGAAATTTAACACAACCCTAATTTAAAAACACTAAATGTACAGGACAAAGAAGAATATTAAAATCTGAAAGAGGAAAAGACCAAGTGAAGTATAAAGTCAGAGCAGTTCGAATAACGTCTGACTTCTCAGTGGAGACTATAAAAGCCAGAAGGATCTGGACAGATGTTCTTCAACCTTTAAGAAATGACAGCTGTCAGCACAGACTGCTATATCCAACAAAACTTTAAATCACGATAGACATTCCATAATGAAAACAAATTTAAGCAGTATCTATCTACAAATTCAGCCCTACAGAAGGTACTAGAAGGAAAACTTCAAGTTGAAGAAGTTAACCGCCCAAGAAAACACAAGGAATAAATAATATCAGACCATCCAATTAAAAGAAAGAATTTAAAAACAACCCACATTGCAACAAAATAATGGGAATCAACAAACATTGATAACACTCAACATTAATGGTCTCAATTTCCCAATAATGAACAAAACAGATTCAAAAACAAGATCTAGGAGGGAAGGAACTAGATGAGATAGGGGAGCACAAGGGATCTAGTTGGGAAGGATGGAGGGAGAGAGTACTGGGAAAGAGAACTGGAATCAGTGGGGCAGGGGACTCATCTCTGCCATAAACTGAAATCTAGGACAATGGAAACTGCCAGGAATCTATAAGGAAAACCCTAGCTAAGACACCTAGCAATGTTAAATATGGAACCTGAAATAGCCATCTCTAGTAACCAGAAAAGACTTCCAAAGTGAAGGAATTGGGACACCAACCCAGCCACAAAACCTTTGACACACAATTTGTCCTGCCTATATAAGATGTAGGTGTAAGATGGAACAGAAATTGAGGGAAAATCTACATACTCAACAAAAGGAAAGTCCACCAGCAGAACATTGCAATTCTAAGTGTTTATGCACCAAATACAAGGGCACCTCATTTCATAAAAGAAACACTACTAGAGCTGATATCACATGTTGACTCTCAAACAATGGCAGTGGATAACTTCAATATCCAACTATTGGCAAAAGATAAGTCATTGAGGGAGGGAAAAACATAAACAGAGAATTGAAGGACATGAATGACATCAGGAATCAGATGGACCTGTGGATCTAGGAGATATTTCAGAACATTTCACCAAACACAAAAGAATATATCTTCTCAGTAACTTTCTCCAAAACTGACCACATATGCAGACATCAAGCAAGTTTCAACAGAGAAAAAAATTGAAATAACTTCCTATCAGACCACTATAAACTAAAATCTTGCTATCAACAACAGAAACAATAGAATGCGTATGAACTTAGGAAAGCTGAATCACCCACCACTGAAAAGTTAGTCAAGAAAGAAATTAGAACAGACATTAAATTTCTCTAAAATGGAATGCAAATGAAAACATGGTATACTTAAATTTATAGGAAACAATAAAAGTGATTCTATAAGGCAAGTTTATAACACTGGGTACCTCCCTTAAAAAAATGAGCTATCTCCTATCAGTACATAACTCAATAGAATGCCTGGGAACTCTAAATCAACAAGAAGAAACAACATCTAAAACGAGTAAACAAAAAATAAATCAAACTCAGGCCTGAATTAATAAAATAGAAACAAACAAGAAAATGAATACAAGAATTAATGAAACAAATGATTAATTCTTTGAAAAAAAATCAGTATGAGTGACAAACTCTTAGCCAAACAGACTAACAGGTAGGGAGAGAAGATATAAGTTAGCAAAATTTGAGACAAAAATGGGGGATATAACAACAGGCACTGAGGAAATCCAGAAAATCATAAGGGACATACTTTATTCAAACAAATCTGTACTCAGACAAATTAAAAAAAAGAAAGAAAGAAAGGATGGAAGGAAGGAAGGAAGGAAGGAAGGGAAAGAGAGATGGGGAGGGGGGAAGGAAGGAAGGAAAGAAGGAAAGAGTTTTCTTGATATACTACCTACCAAAGCTAAATCAAGATCAGATAAGCAATTTAAATGAACCTATAACAGCTAGTGATACAGAAGTAGTAATTATATGTTTATCAAACATATAAATAAACAAATAAATAAATAGGCCAGGGCCAAAAGGAAGCAGTGCAGAATTCTACCAGTCTTTCTCAGGCAAATTGACTGGAATATTCAAATACTCCACAAACTAGAAACAGGTAACATCGCCTAATTCATTTTATGTGACAACAATTACTCTGATACCTAAAGCACATAAATATCCAAGAAAGAAATAAAGAGAGAGAGAGAGAGAGAGAGAGAGAGAGAGAGAGAGAGAGACAAACAGACAGACAGACAGACAGACAGACAGACAGACAGACAGACAGACGGGGGAAGGAAGGAACAGAACAATTTCTTTTATGAACACAGATGGAAAATTTATCAATAAAATACTTGCAGACCAAACATAAGAACACATAGAAAAGATCATCCAACATGATCAAGTAGGATTCATTCTGGAGATACAGAGATGGTCCAATATACATAAATAGGTAAATATAACCCACCATATAAGACAAAACCATGTGATCACCTCATTAAACTCAGAAAAGGCCTTTGACAAAATCCAACACCCCTTCATGATGTTCCTAGAGAGGTAAGAGATACAATGGACATGCTTCAACATAATAGAGAAGATTTATGCCAAGCCTACAGCCACCATCAACTTAAATGGAAACAAACGCGATGCAATCCTACTAAAATCAGGAACAAGTGAAGGTTGACAACTTTCCCCATGCATATTCAGTATAATACAGTCTTAGCTACAGCAGTAAGACAACTGAGGGAGATCAAAGGTAATTAAATAAGAAAGAAATCAAAGTGTCTTTATTTGGAGATAATATGGGTGTACACATGTACAACAGAAAAAAATTCCACCAGGAAATTCATACAGATATTAAGCCCTTTCAGCAAAGTAGCAGGCTAAAAAATTAACACACAAAGATCTGTAAGTTTCCTCTAAACAAAAGACAAGTTGACTAAGAGATCAAGGAAGCAACACCCTTAACAATAGCTCCCCCTTCAAATAAAATGTACTGAGAAAGAAATCAGAGAGGGGAGGTAGGCACAAGCCCATCCCTAACCCAGATGCTGTATCCATTTCACAACAGTTTGTGAAGGAAAAACAGCTTTTTTCCAAGGGGGTTTCACTGGGAATACAAGCTACTGTTAAGAGCAGGCACCATGCCCAGCAGTAGTTGACCAACAGGAACCAAACTAAATGATATTTTTGGTAGGATTTTCTCACAATGCTTTTGTCTAACTTTTTTTTTTAATGTTACAGAGATTTTGTTTTTATATTGTGGATTCGGGTTTTGCATTTTTTATGAGAATTCTTTGACACTTTTTTCTGCATTTTTTGATTCTTTTGCTCTATTCTGTTTTTTTTTCTGTTTTGTTTTTTATTTTTCAATATAAATTAAAATTATAAAAAAATAAAAATAAAAGTTGCAACAAAAATATGTTTTCAATCCCACTCGTTCTGAAACATGAAAGCAACTTAAGAATTTATTATGAAAATTTCAGCCCTTCTGGTCTGGGCCCAAGCACTGAGCAGATCCCGGGCAGCAGCTCTGTACCCAACCTCACAGAACCCAGAGGAAGCAGGGCTCCGAGGAGCTCTAACCCAGGTAGTATCTTAGGTAAAGTGACAGCAACACCTGCCCCAAACAGGGAGTAACTGGGACCCAGGAATTCACTCCTGGCCCAGAGCACTGGTTCCTTCCAGTCTGCACCGGAGCACTAAGCAGATCTTGGGCCTTAGATCTAACCCCAGTAGTAACACCCACCCCAAACAGTTCTTACACAACCAAGATAATAGGAAAGACAGGCTTCAGTCGGAGACAGGGCAGGTAGCAATAAGAAGATCCAGATGGCAAAAGGCAAGCACAAGAACATAAGCATCAGCAACCCAGGGTACTTGGCATCATCAGAACCTAGTTCTCCCGCAATAGAAAGTCTTGAATTCCCCATATCACGAGGAAAGAAGATTCATATTTAAAATCACTTCTAATGATGATGATACAGGACTTTAAGAAGAACATAAATAACACTCTCAAAAAAATTGAGAACACAGGTAAACAGGTAGAAGCCCTGAAAGAGGAAACACAAAAATCCCTTAAAGAATTATAAGTGAACACAACTAAACAGGTGAAGAAATTAAACAAAACATCCAGGATATAAAATATAAAAGAAGGTAGCCACAAAACAATGCCACCACTAATAACAAAAATAGCAGGAAGCAACAATCTCCTCTCCTTAATATCTCTTAACATCAATGGACTCAATTCCCCAATAAAAAGATATAGGCTAAGGACTGGATACACAAACAGGACCCAGCATTTTGCTGCATACAAGAAACCCACCTCAGTGACAAAGACAGACACTACATTAGAGTAAACAGCTAGAAAACAAGTTTTCAAGCAAATGGTCCTAAGAAACAAGCTGGAATAGGCATTCTAAAACCTCCAGCCTGAGAACACAAAGGGAGGGACCCATGACTCCACCTGTATAGGTAGTTGAGGGTGGCCATTTTTTGGCACCAGTGGAAGTAGAGGGCATTGTTGACTGAAAGTTTGGATTCCCTCCTGTTGGGGAATTCGAGAGCAGGGAGGCAGGAATGGGAGGATGGTGGGAGCACACCCTCATAGAAATAGGAGGGGGGATGGGATAAGGGGTTTGGGGGGGGGGAATGGGAGAGGAGACAACATTGAAAGTTAAATAAATAAAGTATCCAATAAAAAATAGATAATGAGTCTGGCAATTGTAGTAGAGCAGTTGAGACTTTGTTAACAATTTATTATGGGGATTTTCTATAATCTTCAAAGACAAGGTATTGTGGAAGAGGCCCATGGAACTTTAGAAAGATTGGTGAGACATACTGTTGCTGAGACAAAGAATGATGCCAACCTGTGAGCTTGCTGAGTGCCCTGACAAAGGTGACTGGTAAGTTGTTTGGACATATGTTCCTGATCCACCTTTGCTTGACTATATCCCAGGTGGGACAAGCTGCCTTGCCTCAAGTTTTTAGACCTTGTGGGATAGAGAATTGAAAAGACAAATTATGTTTCTTATATTCTTATTAAAGGTGACCAGCTATTAGGACTCAATCATGTATTTGTCTAGAAATCAATCCAATATAGGAAATAACAGTCTACTTTTGAAAGACTGGATCTGGACTTTGTCAGAGACATATTTGGAAGCTAACTGTAGCTCACTATGATGTTACAACAGCAAGAGATAATGTTGGGACAGGGTCTGGATTTCAAACAAGGGCTAGAGCTTGTTTTAAGGCTCTTTTAATTGTCAAGCTAATATTGGTTTTGTCTCTTCTACAGCATTTATTGTAAGTTGTATTGACTGTATAATTTCCAATTATGTTAGTGTGTTGAAACCTGGCATGTCTGTTACAGAGGTCTATCAACCAGCTTTTGTCTTACTGCCCTGAGTATTAGAAAACCTTGATTCTCTGAAAACAGCTTGAAAATGCTGGAAGAAGTGAGTTGGGCTTTAAGCAGTAGCAAGAGGGTAACAGATTTGATTTTTGATGGTATAACAGCTTTAATTCCATTAATTGCTTGCACAACTGCTTCTGCAATAGCATTGACACAAGGAGTTAACACAACTATTTTTGTTAACTAGCAAAAAAAATGTTACTATGTATTGAGTATACAAAAGGATTTATATAGGTATCTGTAACAATGATTGATGCTCTATAACCCATTCAAATTATATGAAGGAAGTGCAGGGTTCAAGAGTTAGGAGCCATCCCAAGTATCATGACAAATATCATTGAAGTAGTGTTACTTTTGAAATTCACAATAATTGTCACTGTAATTAGAGAAAAGTTTAAAGACACCTGTAGGATGTTTGGCATAATCCTAACACCTCTCTGGGTGTGTTAACTCTGCATATTCATAAAGATATTATGAATATCTTTAAATTCATAAAGATATTATGAATATCTTTAAATTCATAAAGATGTTATGAATTTAATATATAATTTAATTATCATTATAATTATAAAATTATATAATTTTATTATGATATTTATGCTGCTCTATTGACCTTTGATGCTACAGATAATACCGATAAAATTATACATGGCCTGAGCTCAGTATTCCTGTTTTGGACAAACCTCAGGAATGGCATGTATAGCTTAATCAGGCTAGCCCTTTTTGTCCTGGGAATACTTTTATTCCTGACTATTGTGTTAAAGCTTATCTTTAACAACATCAATATGTTGGCAGCCAAAGTACATGGCCTAAACCTGAAAATGGACCTCCAGACAGAGTTATTAAATTAATAGGCTGGCAAGCCAAGGATGGGTAACTTTCTGCACAGAACCTTACCAACCTAAGACATAAATGCATTGCCTTTGATAATGCATATTCCATGATGGGTAAGGAAGGCATTCTTGTCAAAATGACCTAAGATAGGCTCAGTCTTGTTAACAAAATAAAAAAGTGGGAGAAGTGGAGAGCCTTTGGGACTGCTTGGCAAGAAGCTGACATGAGCCAAGGACAAGGAAGTAGGCTTCAAACAGGAATCTAATATTAGACTAGAGCAAAGAAATAATTTCAGGTAGGAGTCTAAATCGTAGGCTACAACAAAGAAATAATCTCAGGCAGGAATCTAAACATTAGGCCAGAACAAAGAAGTAATTTCAGACAGGAATCTAAATTATAGGCTAGAACAAGGAAGTAGGCTTCAGACATGAAAATGACCTTGAGCTAGGACAGGGAAGTAGGCTCAGATACTTTGGTCATCCTGATAAGGCTTTACAAACAGTGATCCCGGGAGTGTTCACATAGCTCGGTTTAATGCCTTGCTCTTTCTTTGATTATTTGTGTTTATTGTATTGCTTGTTCCTCAACTATTTGCATTTATTGTATTGCTAGACTGTCAACCTAGAACTAACCTTAATATACATGCATGTAATCAAAATGGTATAAAAGCATAAAGGAAAAGGGGGTATAGGATATAGGGTTCTAGGGAGGAGAAATGGGGAAAAGGGATGACATCTATATTGTAAATAAATAAAATATTCAATAAAAATCAAAAAATAAAAAATAAAACAATTGTATTAAAAAAATTCAAAGCTACAGGAACTATTAAAGACAAATACAATGATACCTGATCTCTCTTTATTTAGATTCAGTAGCGACTAACACTTTGTCAATATTTCATTTTCTTTTTCTCATATGTGCACACATATACTGATTTTTTTTTTCAGAATTCCTGAACCATTTGAAAATAGCTTGTGCTATGAGGGAGTTTTGTATTACACTCACCCTTCAACAAGCTACATTATGAGTTACTGTTTATTGTGGACAAATTAAATCATTAGAATGGATATATATGTATTCACACACACACACACACACACACACACACACACACACACACACACACAGTGAAAAGTGGGTTATCAGATTGGCTTGAATGATAGGAAACTAGTCAATGGCCAGTCACATGCTTGAGAGGTTCACCACCCAGGAGCTGATCAATTCTTGAGGCTAGATGTCTCATCAGTCCCAATCTTGCCTAGCAGTTATGGAATGTTTCTGGAACCTTCCTGGTCTTTACATAGATGATGAAAGGAAACAGAGTCATGATGTCATGAAGAATGGCAGCATTAGCCACAGCAGCAACTTAGTAGATGCACTTGCTATTGAGGGATGCAAGAAAGCAGGCAAAAATGATGATGCTTCTTACTTGGGTTTATATTTTGACCACACCCAAAAGTGTTCCTTACTTTCTGTTAAAGATATTATCTCACTGGGTTATAACTTAGTTTTCAAAGGAGAGAAGTATGTAGCTATTGGCTCAAAAATTCAAGGGCTATAGAGTACAGTGAATGATTCAGAAATACTTGATATCTGTATGGGTATGGGGTGCCTTCTCTACCTCTATCTTGCTATGTTTTTTTTCAAAGCTCTACTTTTCTTCATGTTGGCTTCATTTGTTTAAAATATATCTGTCATAAACCTGTGAAAATTTAAAGACAGCTACTCCTGCTTGCTCTTTGTCTTTGTACAATGTTTCACACACATCTCTATCACCAGAAGGATTCAGAAATACAATAACATGTGATGACGTGTGTGTGTGTGTGTGTGTGTGTGTGTGTGTGTGTGTGTGTGTGTGTAATTATAGTATGTAATCCTAATGGGCTTGCAAAGATTTATTCACCAGTCTTTATAGTTTATTTTTTCACAAGTAAAACTTAACCTTGAAGCCCCTACAAAACCTTCCCCACACATATTGAATCAACATCTGGACAACTTCATGGTTAAGAGAATGGAATTATTTTTAGGATATTCAGAGTGATTTAAGAAGCTTGAGAAATAAGCATCCCCACAGCCTCCCACCCCACTGAAGTCCAAGACAAGGTGTGGGCAGGAAGGACAAAAGTGTCTACTGAGTAGATAAGAAAACCACACTCCAGCCTGGCTTCAGGGTATGCTGAGGGAGGAAAATCCCTTCATTAAGAGCCTTGAGAAATTTGTTGACCTAAGGTGGCCTGCCATCTAGAAGAGACATAAGTATAAATTCACTATACTCAGCTCAGTAATGGAAGGAGATCCAGACACCTCACCTTATGGAAGTGAGTGGCAAAGTCCATAGAAATGTGTTAATGTATACAGAAATGGCAGTGCACGACAGAAAACAGATGAAAATGAGTGTTGCTATAAACATACAATCCCAAAGTAAACAAAAATACGATTTAAAACCAAGGCTCAAAATATTTCATTGATCTCAAAATTACTAAAGTTGAATATCCCAACTCCACTCTAAATATATAAATGTTTTTCTGTTATGTTCACATTTGTATATATGAATACTTAAATATCTTAATGTACTTTTTTCCTCAAATCACCTAAATAGCACTGTCACTTTTATATAAAATACAGTGGATATTTGGCTTCTTAAAATGTCAGGTGATTGCTATGTCCCTTGTAGACTGATGGTCAGAGCAGGAAAGAATAAAAGAGAAAGAGACGACAGATAACAGACATCCACGAATAGATTCTTCATAAAGAGCTCTTCAAAGAAATTATTACCACAATAGTGAGTCGCTGACATCTAGTGGTAAGAGTTGAGAAATATTCTGGTGTGGATTTGTACATTCATTAAAAAACAGATTCCATTAAGTTAATTATGGGTCTGCCTTTAAGAAGAATGATTGCAATTATTTGTCTGAATATAATAATATATAATTTACCTGTTTGGTTGTTACATCTGGGTCACCTTAAACATCTGGTATCAGTATCTGGAAAATGAAATGTCCCATAGGAACTGAAAGTGTACATGTTTGCTTCACAGTGTCTATTAACACACTGTAAAGGACTAAACTGTGCTAGGCTTGAGGATTGAAACTGGAGGACTAGTTTTAAAGGCTCACAGGTGTCAATGAAGCAAATTGATGATGGTTTTACTCCACCATTTTCAGGCTAATTAGATTTTTAGATAAATTTATTTGACCTATGTTGGATTGCCTTTTATACTACTAGCCAACAAGAATTCCTTCTGCCTACCTTAGTCTCAGCTCTGTGTAATATACTATAATGGCCCACAACCTTAAAAATACAACTTTATTAAAAAGAAATGATTAACAAATTAAGAAAGCAAAAGCTATATTAGACAGTATATAAACATATTTATATACCATATATAACAACAGTATATGTGTTATAATACTTTCTTCAGACAGTGCACTTATGAATACTAGAACTTCCACACGTTAGGATACATAATGTGAAGAACTGTATATTCAATTGTGAATGCTATACTGGCTGGCAGAGAGCTATGTTCTAGCCAGATCTTGTATTGTTATTTCTACGGCCTATCGCTGACCTCATATTTTGTAAATGTTCATCCTTCCTAAATTGCCTATTGGACGAAATAAAGACCTGATGGTCTATAGCTGAACAGCAAGTGGAAGGCAGAACTTCCGGGCAGAGATAGGGACTCTGAGAGGAGAATTGACCAGGGGGCTAGGACGGGAACAGAGATGAGCAAAGAGGTAGAACTGGCCACGTGGCAAAGACATAGACCAGAATTAGTAGACATAGAGTAGTCAGGAGACTGCCAAGCTAATATCTAAGCTTTAAAATATTAAAAAGACTCTCTGTGTCATTATGTATATAACTGGTGGATAAGTGAAAGTCGTGGTCTAAGGCCTAAGGTAGGTAAGTCTTGAAATAAACTTCCAAAGCCAAGCAAGCCTGAAAGAGGACTGGGTAAAGGGATAAGGCATAAATGTCAGGTGATGAGACAGGTGTGAGGAAGGTGAACGCACTCGCAGAAACAGTGCACTGACACAAATACTTTGGAGATTGTGGATCACTGTTAGGCTCAGAAGAGTATAGAATTTGTGAAAGATTATTTTTATTTTATTCAATAAGAAATAAAGATCTAATGTTTCCCAACAGATAACACCACCAAAATTTGATAAAGGAATGAACAAATACAAAGAGCAGAATGAAGTAGGGAAATCAGTCCAAGATATAAAAAATAGAATTCAGCGAAGAGATAGATGTGCTGAGGAAAAAACAAACTAAAATAATCATGAAAATGGAACTCTCAACAAGGCATATTAAAACTCAGTGGAAAGTGTCACCAGCAGAATGGATCATGTGGAAAACACAGCATCAGGAAGGAAAGACAATGTAGAAGACCATAAGACTAAATCTTTAAATTATGACTACAAAGGTGGAATAATACAACACCAAATGTATTTAAACTATTTTCAGTAAAAATCATAGAAGAAATTCCCCCAAATACTTAGAAACAAAGATACACATTTGGGTACAAAAACCCTACAGTACACGAACAGGACATAAGATACTCCCCATGAGATATTAATAACATCAAAATCACAAACTATAGAAAAGGTATTGATGACTAAGAGATGAGTCAAGCCTCTTATGAAAGTCAACCAATGAACTAATACCAGATAATTCAGTAGAATCATTTAAATCAAAACAAAAAAACAAACAAACAAACAAAAAACAAAACAAAACGAAACAAAAAAAAAACAAAAAACAAATCAACAAAAACAACAGGAAAAACCCTGAAAAGATGTTTCCTAATCTATGAAGGATCACAGATGCTATACTATCAACCCCAGAAAACTATCCATTAAAATTGAAGGAGAGAAAAACTTCCTATGATAAAATGGACAACCAATGACTGACCCAAATGGATACCCATCCCATGGACAAGAACCAATTCCTGACTTTATTAATGATACTCTGTTTTGCTTGCAGACAGGAGTCTAGCATGACTGTCCTCTGAGAGGTCTTACCTAAGAGCCAATGGAAACAGATGCAGAGACCCACAACCAAATAGTAAATGGGGCTCAGTGAGTCTTGTGGAAGAGTTGGCAGGATTGAGGGACCCAAAGAGGACAGGGACTTCACAGGACGACCAACAGAGTCAACTAACCTGAACTCTTGGGGACTCCTAGAGACTGAACCAACCACCAACCAAAGATCAAGCATAGGCTGAACCGAGGTCCCCCACCCGTATATAGCAGAAGTACAGCGGTTTGGAGCAGGGGTGTGTCTTAATCTGTTCCCTACCTGTGCATCCTGTTTCCCTAACTGGGCTGCCGATCTGGCCTCATTGGGAGAGATATATCTAATAGATTTGATGTGCCAGGGTGAGGTGAAACACAGGGGAAGGGCGGATTCCACCTTCTCAGAAGAGAAGAGCAGGAGGGAATGGGGAAAAGATATATTTAAGGGGGTACTGGGAGGAGGGGGGGCTGATATTGGGATGTAAGGTGACTAAATAAAATAAATAAATAAATAAATAAATAACTACATGATGAAAACAACTTTTAAGAATTTATGACCACTTAACAAGCTCTGAAAGAGGACACTGGAAGAAGTATTTTGGTCTGAAGAGAATAAATGATCTCACACAGTATAAGTAAACTGTACCAGAAAAATTAATCAAAAGATACCTTTAAAAAGCACCAAAAACCCACAAACATAACAAAATAACAGGCATTAGTATATATCTTTTTAAAAAAACTCAGAACATTAACAGTTTTAATCTGCTAATTAAAAGAGACTAGCAGGTTTGATTAGAAAACAAGATCCATCTTATTGTTGGCTCAAAGAAGCAAACATTACCATAAAAGATAGCTACCGCTTGGGGTAAAAGGGTAAAAAAATTATATTCCAAGCAAAACTAAGAAACAAGTAGGCATAGCTTAATTTCCTACCTACAAATTGGACTGCAAACCAAAATTACAAAAGAGAAATTCACCGGTGGAAGAATTCAATAAGAAGACATTACAATTCTAAATATATACACAACACACACACACACACACAAATATATAATTTCATAAAACTAATACTACCAGAGTAAAGTCACAGAATCAACACGGCACACTGATGGTGGCTGACTTCAGTACCATATACTTACTAATAGACTGGTTACCTGGACAGAAACTCAACAAGGAAATATTTGGATTAAATGAAATCATAAATCAAAGAAACCCAACCAACATCTAAGAAACATATACACATTCTTCTGAGCAGTCCATGGAACTTTCTTCAAAATTGGTCAGATATTTATACATAAAGCAAGTTTCAAAAAACACAGAAAAATTGATATAACATTTCCCCCCTTATCTGATCATATAAGAATAAAGCCACCAACGACAATGACTACAGAAGAACAGAAAGACACAAATTATTGCAAAAGAATCAGCACATCAGGAAATTATTTATCACTAGAGAATTTATGAAGAACACAAACTTCAGAGAGTTGAATGAAAATGAAGACAGTATATCACTACAAGCTTCACTGCAAGCAAGCTAGTAAGTCTGCAAACTTACAAGCACAGATGAATGCATATGACATACCAAAAATTGAATTAAGATGAAATAATTTAAACATGCTGGTAACCAATAATAAATCAAAGCATTAATTTAAAAAAAAAAACAAAAAACAACCCTCCCAACGGAGCCCTGAACTGGGTGGATCCATCGCATTCTTCTAGCAGATCATCAGAAGAACTAAAACAAAAAAAGAACTAATACTCAAATATTTCATAAAATATTAAGGGAAGAATTCCAAACTCTTTCTACGAAGCCAGTATTTCTCTAATATCAAAATCAATTGAAAACACTATGTAAAAAAAAAAAAAGAAAGAAAATTACAAAACACTCTCCAGGTAGAATATAGGTTAAAAAAAAAAAATATCAAGTACTTGCAAACCAAAGATCACATAAGAAAGTTCACCATAACCAAGATAACTTTATTCCAGAAATACAGGGAAGGCTCAACATATGTAAATCATTGTTTTATTATGTAAATTGACTAAAATGCATAAACCACATGATCGTCTTGATGTTGAAAAGGATCCTTGGACGGACTCCAGGATCTCTTAATGCTAAAGTCCGTGAGAAAGATAGAAATGGAGGGAGCTTACTTTACTATGATAAAGGTTATATTCAGCAATGTATATATTATGAGTCAAACTCATAATAAAGAAAAAGTCAAAACACTGTCATTAAGTTCAGAAAGAAGACAAGAGTGCCCACTGTCTCCACTACTAGACAATAAAGTTATTTAATTCCATGATACATAAAAGAAGTAATTAATGGGAAGCAAATGTGAAAAGAATAAAGCTATCCCCCGGCACATTACACAACTCTATACATGGGACCCTGAAGACCTTAAAATTGATGAACACATTCAGCAAGTGGAAGAATGCAAAATGAACACACAACAATCAGTAGGCTTCCTCCACACCAATGAGAAACAGACTGCAGAAGGTCAAGTGATAATCAAAACGTTGGTCTGGTCACATTTACTTAGTCTTTGTCTCATCAATACTAATTACAAGCCTGCGCAGAGCTCACAGTTCTCCCTAAGTAATAAATATGTTTGTAAAAAAACAAAACCATAAAAGTGGACACTTTTTATGAAAAAAAAACACCTCATCTTGGTTTTTACTTATTAATTACAGTACATAGAAACTCCAAAAGGAGAAGTGGCCCAATCATCTTGAGACATAAAAACAAATTATTCTTTTAAAATTTTCTGAGAGGGGAGAAAGTAAGCATATTAGAATTGTTTTTTCCAAATTTTAGCTAAGATGTATACACAGAAGGCAATGAGGGAGATTTTTCAATTGTCTCTAGTGAAGAAATGTAAAATCAAGAACTACTGGCCGCTATTTCACTGTCCTGGAAGGCAAGAATTTCTGTCTTTAGGATAATTTCAGTCCCACCGGAATACCTGAAACAAAACACATATTTCATATCTTTCTTGTATGTATAGATGAATTTCATAGCTAAAGGGGCATTAAGCTACATCATAAATCTTAGTGACTTACTATGATACATGGTGCTATAACAAAACTCATAATCACAATGTTAATTACACTTAAAATAATTTTTCAAATGAACACATTATTCTCACGAAAAACCAATTTTTTAGTTCCTTCTATAGCATGTCCTTACAGATGCATGAAACTACCACAAGATGGCATGCAAAGCTTCCCAGTTCTGAATCCCTTTGCTCACCCCTCTCTTCCTCATTTCATTTTGTAAGTGAATTGTATTAGCCTAAATATCATCAAGAGTAGCCTATTACTTGAACAGTAAGCTGTGTCCAAATCTAACTTACAAGTCATGCGCTGCAGAGTAAGACCTAAGGACCCAGGAATTTTTGTTGTTTTATTTTTATTTTGTTTGTTTGTTTAGAGTTTTCTTGATTTGTCCCTACTGGGTTAACAATCCTCAAGATTAGGCTGAGGATAGGGTGCCTCTACAGGAGTTGAGGGGTCAGTTGTCCTTGGAAAAGAACAAATGGTGGAACGGGTACCCTGTGAGGCTGCCTTCTCCCTGAGTTGTCGCTCTTAGGTATAGGCTACATGAAGACTCTCCCAAGGACTGTAAAAGGGTGTGTTGGCTTATCAGCTTAAATCATAGCTTTCAAATGTTTGGGTATGTGGCATGTAGGCTTCTATTTCCACTTTTAATACCATGCACATTTTTAAGAGAAGACTGTGGGTACATATCAGAATATTCTCTGTAGATATTTGCTTACTTAAAAATATTTTTTATAAAATCTACATTATAACTCTGAAATTTAATAAATTCAGTAATTTATTAAGTCAATTTGTATTGGCTATTAGTTTATTAGGAAATAAGAACTTTGATATTTTATTTCATTTAATTTTTCTTCTTTTATCTTATATGGTAAAATCTTTAACAAAGACACATATAGCTACTATTATTGTTGCCCACTAATGTTCTAGTTTTGTCTCCTTCTTAGTATGTGATAGAATTCACCTGTTCATTATTATTACGTTACAATTGCTTTGGTTTTTTACATCTGTGGTTTAGATTTTGTTCTCATTGTCACAATACTGGGTAATCAAAGTAGCACCTTGTTTATGCTAAGCAAATATTATACACTGAGTAACATTAAAGCTTTAGATTTTGTTTGTTTCTTTCTTGTTTTTGTTTTTGTTTTAGTTTTATTAATAAGTCTCACTATATTGCCTAGGCTGAGTTTGCCATGGATGTATGATGATTCCAGTGCCTCAGATTTCTTAGTACCTAGGATTAATAGGTCTGACTTGTGGTAAAGATAACAATGGGTTTATTGAGATGTAAAATAGTAATGTATTTAGAAGCCTTGAGAATAAATTTCATCCAGGATGTGCTGGAATAAAGAGTAGCTGAGACACCTTTGAAGTTGTTTCTATAGCTGATTTGTTTCCTGGTTAGAACTGCTATTGAGTCTAGAATTACTGAATTATTTTTACTTCTCTATTTGCTTGCTAAAGTTCACATATGACTGCCAAAAATTATGAACATCATCATATACAATGTAATGTTTTCATATTCACATACATTAGATACAAGTGTCATAGCACTAATGAACATCAATTCAAATAGTGTGATAGAGTTTACAAGATACATAAGCACAGAAGAATGGGTTGCCAAGGAAATTAGCACCATTAGAAAGGTTCCTCTGACTACGAAATTTTAATTCCATCTTTGAGCTTGAAGATTATTTTCCTAAGTTCTGTTGTAGAAGTTCAGGAATGGGTTAGACTTTATCCATTGTAGACGGAGAGTGTAAAGTGCAAAGTCACTTTGTGAAGAGAGTACCAGAGTGGCTGCTTATAAAGTGCAGCCTACAAAATTATTTC
This sequence comes from Rhabdomys pumilio, assembly GCA_030674055.1. NCBI lineage: Eukaryota > Metazoa > Chordata > Mammalia > Rodentia > Muridae > Rhabdomys > Rhabdomys pumilio. The sequence continues at coordinate 6,694,124 of JANHMN010000017.1, read as the reverse complement.
TTAATCCTCATCCAGGCACTCAGGACTGCTGCATCTGTAGTCCTAGAAAGCCTCGAATTTTATTCACATGGTGTAATTGTCATCTTGGAGACTTACTGCTGAATAGGCTCAATCTTTCTAGTTCTTTCTGAACTATGGCAGGCTGGTTCAACTCAGTGATTCTGGATCAACTCCTCTCCAAGCTGACTGATTCATTCTGGCTTCTTTCAGCTTCTCACTGAACTTCTGTGCTTGATCTCAAACTAACTCTGGCAATTTTTTCTAATCTTCTGGCCCCTTCTTCTCTGACTTCAACTACCTCTGCTGACCTGCACTGAACTGCATGAGTTCATGAATGAACTCAGCACTGCACTGTATTCATTCCCAAACCACTCAGCTCCCAACTCAGCACTGAACTGAACTCAATTGTCTGAACAAAACTGACTTTTTCTCCCTTACCTCCTCTTAAAAAGCTTTTCTTCTGAGAGTTGTTTGTATCCTAGCTCTGGCTCATTCTGTTAAATCTTTCTCTGATTACTCACTTTGTCTGCCCCTCAATTAGATGTTTTTGTTTGTCTCAATTAGATGTTCTTTTGAGATTAAAGGTATGTACTAAAGGATTCCAGCCAGAGGGAATAAAGGTATGTACTAAGAGTGTGTCTGCATTCCAGCTGGATCACACAGACCTAGAAGGTCTTTAGATACAATCAGAGTAGTCTTGTTGTTGGATTAAAATTCTCCTATACCTGGCTCCTGTGCAAACTGGTCACACATAGTTTTCATCCATCTGATGGTTCTTTCAGGCATGCAGAATGCAGGAGTTACAGGATCATAGATGATTCCATTGAGGATTCATATAAAACATGGTTGGCCAGAAAATGTATAGTAGAGTTTGAGGCTTTTGCAAGCAGCCTCTGAAAGGGCATGTACAAAGCTGTAAGAATGAAGCCAAAGGTATGAGAGAGAACTTAAGAACAAGATGCTAGGAACATGGATCATTTGCTGAGAAAAGACAAAAGGTGCAAATAGAGCCAGCAAATAGAGTTGAGCATGTTAAATGCAGCCACCCAGGCATAGAGGGTAGGCTGTCCAAACTTTTTTGGTGGTCCAAACACATTCTGCTGATCCTATGCCCAAACTGAAAGACATAAAGTTACAGAGCTTACTACTCTACTGTCCCTGCTACATCCCAGCATCAATTTAATGAGTCTTCCTTTTTAAAATGGGGATCTTTACTCTGCCTGTCCCATCACTGTTGGAAGTGTATAACTTGTCTTTTGAGCTTTACAAGAGCTCTCAGCTAAGAGGTGCCCTAAATATAAGAGCAGAGCTTAGACTTTGGAGGACTGTTGGTATTACTGAGATTTAGAGATAGGCTAAGTGTTTTGGGGACATTGTGGATGTGAACTTTGAGGAGTAGTGGATGAATGTAATGCTTTGAACTTGGAAAAAACTCACGTGTTAGAAATTTGGTCCCCAGTAAAGCAATATCCAGAAATGAGAATTTTAAGTAAACAATTTTCTCTGAAGGACTTTGTCTCATCAACATGTTGATAGATTTATAGGTTCATAATGGGATGGACTATTAGAGGAAACACAACTTGGGAGGTGTAACTTAGTGGAAGGCATTGGCCTCAGGGCTTGGTAGCTCCGAGTCGGAGGAACTGGGCCCCTCTGAGGAGGAAGACTTAGGTGGGGAACTGGGTCCCTCTGAGGAGGAGGGGTGCCGTCCGAATGGGCGGCCGCCGCTACAAAATGGAGGGCGGGAGAAGGCGGGAGATAGGAACCGCATGGCCTCTCGGCCTGTCGCACCCTCCTAACTTATTGTCTCCAGCACTCCTCCGCCTTATGGGACAAGCGCTGCTCAGACTCCTTCCTTTCAAAGGAAGACAAAAGAAAGATGTTACAAGCCTTCCCGGTGTTTGAGGCCACGGAGGGAGGTTGCGTCCACACGCCGATAGAACATACCCCTATTAAGGAGCTTGATGAATCAGTTAACAAATATGGAGTTGATGCTAATTTTACAGTCATGCAGCTTGAGAGACTCGCCGCTATGGCGATGACTCTGAGTGATTGGCAAAATACAGTAAAAGCTGCTCTCCCTAATATGGGACAGTACATGGAATGGAAAGCCTTGTGGCACGATGCTTCTCAAGTACAGGCAAAGGCCAACGCTAACGTGGAAGGCAATCAAAGACAGTGGACGTTTGAATTGTTAACAGGGCAGGGACAGTTTGTTAACGACCAAATAAACTATGATTGGGGAGCATATGGTCAAATCTCCGCTGCCGCTATTAAGGCGTGGAAAGCCCTTTCAAAGAAAGGTGAGGCTGGGGGACATCTAACCAAAATCTTGCAAGGCCCCCAAGAGCCATTCTCAGACTTTGTTGCTAGGATGACAGAAGCGGCAGGCAGGATTTTTAATGCATCCCCTGCAAAGATTATTGAATGGTATCCAGATGCAGTCGCTCAGCTTGCCCTTCGTGGGCTAAAAGCAGCCATTACCCATTTTGGAAGGGATCCTAAGGTTTTAATAGTACCATATACTGTACATCAGGTTCAAACATTAACTGCTACCTCTGATGTTTGGGAGGTGTTGGTCACTTCCTTTAATGGTCAAATAGATAATCACTATCCTAAACATCCTATTTTACAATTTTCCTTAACTCAAGCTATTGTGTTTCCGCACATTATATCTCAGAAGCCACTCCCAGATGGAGTGGTTGTTTACACAGATGGGTCAAAAACAGGTGTGGGTGCCTATGTAGTTAATAATGAAGTCACAGCCAGACAATACCATGAGACCTCACCTCAAGTTGTGGAATGCTTGGTAGTATTAGAGGTTCTTGAAACCTTCCCAGGTCCTTTAAATATTGTTTCAGATTCCTTTTATGTAGTAAATGCAATTAAGGTTCTGGAAGTTGCTGGATTAATTAAGCCCTCTAGTAGACTTACAAAAGTTTTTCAAAAGATTCAATTTACCCTAGTCAATAGGAGATCTCCTGTTTTTATTACACGTATCAGGGCTCACTCAGGTCTACTGGGACCAATGTCCCGTGGAAATGACCTGGCAGACCGAGCCACAAAGTTAATAGCTGTCGCCCTATCTCCAAAGTTGACCTTGGCCAAAGATTTCCATAAAAGATTTCATGTAACCGCTGAGACTTTACGTCGGAGATTTGACATAACCAGAAAAGAGGCTAGGGATATAGTGACTCAATGTCAAAACTGTTGTCAATTCTTACCAGTGCCTCATGTAGGAATTAATCCACGAGGAATTCAGCCACTGCAGATTTGGCAAATGGATGCTACTCACATCCCATCCTTTGGCAAATTGCAATATTTACATGTTTCCATTGATACTTGTTCTGGAATTATATTTGCTTCCCCATTGACCGGAGAAAAGGCAGCCCATGTTATTCAACATTGCCTCGAGGCATGGAGTGCCTGGGGATAGCCTAAAATTCTTAAAACTGACAATGGACCAGCTTACACTTCTCAGAAGTTTGGACAATTCTGCCGCCAAATGGAGGTGACCCATCTAACAGGTCTACCATACAATCCTCAAGGACAAGGCATTATAGAACGGGCTCATCGCACTCTTAAGTCCTATTTAATAAAGCAAAAGGGGGGAGTCGAGGAAGCTCTACCCTCAGTGCCACGAGTCACCGTTTCTATAGCATTCTTCACTCTTAATTTTTTAAATCTGGACAGTCAAGGCCACACGGCAGCTGACCGTCATTGTTTAGAGCCTGACAGGCCAAAAGAGATGGTCAAATGGAAGGATGTTTTAACCGGACAATGGAAAGGCCTGGATTCTATTTTAATAAGATCCAGGGGAGCTGTTTGTGTTTTTCCACAGGAAGAAGACAATCTGTTCTGGCTTCCAGAAAGACTAGCAAGAAGAATCTCGGAGTTGGAAGATGACCCCCCGACAGATTCCCCAGCTGATGGTTCCAGTCTTTACCCTCCTTCTCGGGATTTAGGTTCCTAGTATATGGGGGGAACAACGATGGGCTATACTATCTGCCTATCCAAAGCCTATGCCAATAAGACACAATTCAGTTGTTTTCCCTAAGTTTTTTACCCACTCAGCTAATCTGTCCAGGCAATTGTCTCAGTATCTTGCAGGAAATTGGTTGGAGGGGTTTGGTGAAATTCTGGAAAAACTATGAACGGCAGTGGTGTCGATCAATTCAACAGGAGTGGTCCTATCACTGACTGAAGGACTCTCCTCTTGGATTTCTTCGGCCTTTTCCTTCTTTAAAGAATGGGTGGGAGTAGGCCTGTTTGGTACAGCCCTATGCTGTGGATTAGTGTTCATGTTATGGTTGGTCTGCAAACTCAAAACTCAACAGAAGTGTGACAAGGCAGTGATTGCCCAAGCATTTGCTGCTTTAGAACAAGGTTCCTCCCCTGGAGTCTGGCTGTCTATGCTACGAAAGTAGCTAGCGCTTGAGCCCTCAGCTGATGCACCCCACGGGTTCTATCCCATTACACTGGGTTGGTGAGGCAAAAGCCCCACTCTCTGCACGTCTCTGGGTGGAGTGTATACTGTGATATACAGGGGATGTTCCTCAGGGATAGATTCCTCGAAGGCATGTCTGGTTGCATAGAGGTCGAGTTGCCAAATCCTCTCAAAGGCAACGGGATGGGTAGATTAAAGTACACCCATGGACTCAACGACCAGGGTGGAAATTCTTTACAATATCCCAACATTCTGCACAAGGGACTAGACCTCTACCTTCCTCTACAAGAAAGATGACTTAGAGCCTTGCCAGACGACCTTACGGTCTCATTTAATAAAACTAAAAGGGGGAGATGTGGAAAGCCGCGGTGATCGGTGACAGCATTCGCCATTGCAACATGGCGCTGGCACCTGGCACTCGTGGGTAAACAAGTAAAATTGCGCATGTGCAAGTGGTGAAAGCGCGCCAAGTCACCGCCCAACCCAGGGCATCATACGGGGATGTATATAAAGCAGCGCCATCTTGGGTCTCGCTCTCTTCCTCCTCACATGGCAATAAACGCTTGCTGCAGAAGGATCCTGGTGCCCGAGTGCGTTCTTGCCGGCGAGACGATTGCGCAGGCCACAAGTAGTTATTATTGTATTAGTCAGGGTCCTCTAGAGTAATAGATATAGAACTTATAGATTAAATCTCTCTCTCTCTCTCTCTCTCTCTCTCTCTCTCTCTCTATATATATATATATATATATATATGCCCATATATATAAAATACATTGTGTGTGTGTGTGTGTGTGTGTGTGTGTGTGTGTGTGTTTGTGTGTGTGTATGTGTGTAAGAGAGATACTTACCGGTTATGGTCCAGCTAATCCAACAATAGCTTGCTATGAATGTAAAAGTCCAATAATCTAGTAGTTGCTCAGTCCACAAGACTGAGTGTCTCAGCTCATCTTCAGTATATACTGGAATCCCAAAGTAGTAGACACTAATGCCAATAAAGAAATAAACTTGCTAGTAAGCCAGGGCAAGTAGGCAAAAAGCACGTTTCCTTCTTCCATGTCCCTATATAGGCTTCTGGCCAAGAGTATGGCCCATAGTAAAGGTAGATTTTTCCAGATTAGATATTTCCAGATTAAAAGATCTAAAGGTGTATCTTCCTACCTCACAAGATTCAGATTTGAAGTTGATACTCCCAGATAAAATTAAGCAAAAATCCCTCACAGGTATGTCCTCCATTTGGGGGTTTTAGTTAATTCCAGATGTAGTCAAGTTGAGAACCAAGAATAGTCATTACACTACCTTACCTTTTAAAAGACTAGCCAAAGTTTCTTGATGTTTACTTCCTGCTGACTGATGATAAGATTTTTTTTCTTCCATATATATGCTATGAATGTGTCTTTTTTGGAGAAATGTCTGTTAATTTTTTCGTCCATTTTTCAACCAGTTTTTAAATAATATAGTTTAGCTATTAGGTTCCTTATAGTTTTGCCATTATATCTGTATATTTTCTCCCATCCCATAGGTTATCTCTCCACTTTATTTTGTTTTGCTAGGTGGAAGCATTTTAGTTTAATGCAATTCTACATGCCTTATTTTACTTTGTGTTTTTGAGGCAAAATACAAAAATCATTGTGCAGGTCAATATCAGCAAGGTTTCTTAGATTTCTTCTAGAAATTTTAGATGTTACATTTAAGTCTTTAGTCTCTAACTTTAATTTTTATTTTATATTGTTGAATTATATGTAGATAGTACTGAAGTACTGAAGACTACTTTCAACATTTTATATGCCTGGAAAATATTGATAATCACTGAACTGGAAAGGCGAGATGGTTCAGTGAGTAAAATATTTGTTATGTGAGCCTGATGACCAGAGTTCAATATCCAGAACTCATATAAAGGTGGATAAGAGAGAAACAATTTCACGAAGTTGTTCTCTGACACACTCTCTCCCCACCTTTCTCTATTTCCACTTCAACTAATGAATAAACACAAAGACAAAACTCTAAAACTTAACTATAAATATATAGTTATTTGTCTTAGTGTTTCTTTTGCTCTGATGAAACACCATGACTATAAGCAACTTGGGGCTTGACTTACACTTGGCCAACATTTTATCATATTTCATCATCAAAGGAAGTCAGGACATAAACTCAAACTGAGTAGGAACCTAGAGGCAGAAACTGATGCTGATGTCAGGAAGGGTTGTTGCTTCTTTTAGAACCCAAGACCACTATCCTTGGGATGGCACTGTAGAAACTTAAAATTAATAAAAAGCTCCTATTTCGGTTTTTAAATTTAAACATTAACTTCCCCCAGGGACACATCCCAGGAGAAGCACATTTCAAAGACTCAAACAAACATTCCAGGAAGAAAGACCCAGGATAAGAATCTATGAGCCCTTAACACAGTAAAACCTGGGTAAACAGAAGCTACTTAAGCTGATCTTTATAAAAAGATAAGGTGCAAATTTGAGTTACTTAGCATCCAGGCTTGGGAACAAAACCAAGCCTGAGAATGGCTGTTCGAGTTTAGCCTTTATGGTTAATGTTTAAGAAGTAATTGTATAACTGCCCTTACAAATTCTGTAAAAATAGTATATAAGCTGCCCTCAGCTGTAATTCAGGGTTCTTCTTGCTGGTATACAATGGAACCCCAGTGCACTGTTTTTTTTTTTTTTTTTTTTATCAATTTATCAATAAACCTCATGTTATTGCAGTGAGTCCCACATCCGTGAGTGTCTCTGGGGGAGCATGTCACCTGGTTGTGGATCATTAAGTCCAACAGCACCACCCACAATGATTGGTACACTGCTACAACATTTGTCAATCAAGAAAATTCACCACGTCTGGAAAATACTGCTAAGGTAGGACTGCCAAAAGATAGATGTTACGAGTCTACTCAACCCTTCACTGGTGCAACCCCAGCCCCAACACTAATGTAATTGTCAGTTTCGTCTTTAAAAACATTGTTCCTGAGCTTTAGCACCAACAGACTGGACCTTTTATCCTATGCTTGGCCTGACCATTATTAAAGGGCCCTTAATATTCAGAGTTGGCTTAAGTAGTATGACTGCTGGTTATTGTCCAGAGTGGATTGTTTCACAATGAAACATCCTGACAAGGAAAGAGTGGGAGGCTCAAGAAACTGGTGAACTGAACAAAGATCACATGGGAAAAAAAGGATAAAACTTTGAGAATTCATTTGGACCCCTTCCAAGGATATGGAAACAGTAAACAGCTACTGAGAGAGATTATCTAGTATGGGTGCCAAGAGATTCTCCACCTGTCTGGCTGCTATAGCTCTGGGGATTTTGTATTTATCACCTGCCACCCTTGTTGGGCTGTGCTTTGGTGACACAGCTGTTTTGAGTCTTCTGCTCCTGTAAGGAACCACAATAAAAATTCATTGGCTCACTGGGGAGGGCCATATTCACCACAGCCTTGCCCACAATTCAGTCTGGTGGGAGTATTTTCTCAGTGATGAGTTGCTCTTTTCTTGCTGATTTAAAAAGTTTTTGGGCCTGGCAGTAGTGGCACACGCACGCCTTTAATCCCAGCACTTGGGAAGCAGAGGCAGGCAGATTTCTGAATTTGAACCCAGCCTCATCTACAGAGTGAGTTTCAGGATAGCCAGGGCTACACACAGAAACCCTGTCTCGAAAAACAAAAACAAAACAAAAAACAAAAAACAAAACCCCAAAACAAAAACAAGCAAACAAACAAACAAACAAACCCCAAAACAAAAAACAAAACAAAACAAAAAACCCAAAACAAAACAAAAAAAGAAAAAATTAGTTTTGGTTTTTGAAATTTGATTGCATCAGGTAAAGGTATTTTTACAGTTAATATAAGCAGGGCTCATGAATCTGAATACTAGTATTCCACTCTTGATATGGTTACCTTTCCAACATTAATTTCTCAAACACTTTCTCACCTTTCTGAAGAAGAAAAATCAACAGCCAGATGCAAGAGCTCCAACCACACTAAATATAAAAATCTTCAGCAAGGAGAGTGCAATAGTTACTACCTTGTTGCTTCTTTGGAGCAGAAAGTTCCTTAGGTCTTTTCTCTCCACAGGTTGGAAGTGTAAGTGGGTGGGGTTTGCCCTAAAGGTATACATACCTCCACTTATTCCAAGGCAGATCACTCATCAGTCTCCCAGCAACTTGACAATAGTACCACATAGTGAGTGCACACACCCACCTCAAACAACACATTCCAGTCTTTCACAGACATGCCTAGAGGCTAAGTTAATCTAGACAGTACCTGACAGTGCTCTTCAGGTGATTCTAGACCATGTCTGGTATATAATTAACACTGTCTGTCACAGCTGCTTTTTGATAAACTGTTCATCCCTTTTTCCATGTATTGTTTCAGATTTTTTTTTTAAAGTTGTCTAGTTCACCTGTAGATTATTTAAGCTTTCAAACAATAGTTTTTAATTCTTTTCCAGGCACATTTTCTATATAGGCTTCTTGGGGGTCAGCTATTGGTGATTATTCTGAAAGCGTGGTTATATGTTTTTCTGATTATTCATGCTTCTCATATTCTTATGTTGGTGTCTGCAAACCTGAATAAGTGGCCATCTCTCCCAATCTTTATAGAGTATTTCAGAAGGGAAAGCTCTGCACTCGTCTGACCAGAGTCTCTGGGTGGTTTATCTGATAATGACCTTACATGGTTGATCACAGGGGTCATCATGATGCCATTATTAGCAGGGGGTGGGTAGGGAGGGGAAGGACCAGTTGGTAAAGGTAGTAAGGAGAAGCCTGAAATACCCCTGAGGATGGTAAACTTCAGCGGATTTTTAAATACTCACACAGTATAAATTATCCCCATCAATAACCAAAAACGATGAAATTCTATGCCCATCGGCAGAACATGACATTTAACTGTTGTAGTGATGTGCACAATGTTTTGGTGAGTCCCTTTGATCCAGTGCTCAGTTCATTTCAGGAACTAAGCCCCATCACTTGACATTTTTGAGATGAAACTGCAGTCAGTCACTGATGATCAAGGACACGCAGGTGGCCAGGAAATAAAGCTTTATTGTCTTAAGCTATTAAGATTTGGGGATAATTTGCAAGAAGTATAACGTAGACTGATATGACTCACACACAACAAAAATCTGATGAGAAATTACTCAGGAAAGGAAAACTTTATTTTTAGCTGTTCAGAATCTGTCATTCAGAAATGAATCTGAAAGCTGACTGGCCTCCTTAAATAGAACAAGCAAAATTGGCCAATTTCAAGTCAGATGATCTCGAAAAGAAACTTAGAAGAAAGTGACTTCATTGAGATGACATAGGACACAGTCACTATCAACCATGTAGGCACTGCAGTAGGCTCCCTTCCTGAACTCTGCTCTGTCCAGGAGAGCAGGCTAAGGCTACTCTAACCACTCGGTTGTAGTTTCTTTCTAGAATTCTGTCTGCAATGTCTTTGGTCTGTGATATGAGGTCAGAGGCTTCACTCTTTCCCTGACAATCATTTGTCCTTCAGTTGGATGTCCTGCTGGGGCAGTAGATCCTAGTATGGCTCCCAGTACTCAACCTGGCCGGTGCCCAATTGCCTGTAACTTCAGCTTCAGCATATCCAATACCCATGCCTAGCCTTCATATGCACTGTACTCAAACGCACAAAGCCACGCTCAGAAACACACACACACACACACACACACACACACACACACACAAATACAAATTTAAAAAGTTCCAATGTCACAGATAAAGTTTCATTAAATTTATGTTACTGTTCACTCAGTATTTATGAACTAAACTATAACTAGTTTAAATTTATTTAAAAGGGGAATATATTGCTGAAAAATTAGAAGATAAAATGCAGTACCAATATAGAAAAAGGTTTGAGACTTCTCTACGAGAATTTATTTCCTAACGATGTATTCTGAGAAATTTCTGAATTCTACACATTGTATACTTCTGTTACATATATTTATTTGTATTCAAACGTGTAACAACTTTAGGAAGGTTTAAAATAAGCTTTCAGAATTTAGTTATTAACATAGTACCAAGATCTCTCTTCTATACAACCTATTTTAATAGATAAAATACTTACAAACTAGAAATATATACATTCTATGCAAGCATTTTAAATTAATTCTGGTATTTACTAACTTAAGTACTCGAGAACTTGATTTGAAGAATCCAGTAGACTAAAAGTCTGTTTCTCAAGAGAATTGTGGTCTTCTACCAATGCAGAGATTTTAGAATTTCTATACTCTAAGAGTTCATGATCCTTGCTTGATATCAATAGTTCATTATCAGCTATCCCAATAGTTGCATCTTCCACCAGGATATTTGCCTGGTATGTTCCAACTGGGATTTCAGGTAACCCAATGTAGTCGTGATCTGCCACTATTGAACCTTGCAAGAGATAAAGACTGTCTGAAAAAGAGAGATCAACATTTCATTTTAGAATTGAAGGGAAACACAATTTTAAAGTTAAACATTAAATGAGAAACAAAACTTAAAGCAATAAAAATAAGTTATCAGTATTATCTTGAAAGGCTCTCTTATCACAGTGAGCATTGTAGCACACATCTTTAATCCTAGCACTTGGGAGGCAGAAGCAAACCAATTTCCTACCCTGCACTGCCCCCGTCCAAAACCCAACCCATACATTAAACATAAACATACAGAATAGTGAACAAATTATGTACACATACCCCCCCACACATACAATAGTTCACACTTAAAGAATGTAGGAACACCAAATACATTGCAATAAAGTTTTCTATTTTTTTGATTGCTCTTTGGTATACATTATCTATATAAGACAAGGGCATGAACTGTACAGGTTAAAATTACAGAACTATGATTTTGATTTTGATGAGATGCGTAATACACTTTTACAAAAGCACTTCTGTATAAATCAGTAAGTCTCCTTTTAGCCAACTAAATTGCTACACTAGATATTTCTAATTTCAGATGCCATCTAATTTGTACAGAATTCATAGTAGTATAATTATATCAGTGGATTATAATATAAAGCCATAAACTAGATGAAGATAAAGTAGCCAAAATCTGACTCATGGGAGGCTAGAAGGCAAGTTTCACTGAAGCAGCTAAGCTTTTATTTAGCTTGTATCTTAGCAATTTTCAAGGTCTACCTAATCTACACTTAACAGGAAACTTTCCTTCCCAGTATCTTGTTATACTTTAGCAAACTCATCAGTAACCCTCAGGAAAACAGCTTTAAAATAAGTTGTTAATAACAAAGTAACACTCTCCTTCAATATGAAGAATACAACAGACAACATTTCTCTGAGACCCGATACCCTAATTCATTCCAAAAAGGAACTCATCTACCATAACTGATTAATCATCCCTGTATTCTCTTTCTGGATCTTCCAAACATTAACAGATTCTCTTGAAGATTTTAATAGCTTATAGAACTCTGCAATCTAAGTTTAAGAACAGAAGACCAAATGCCCATTTAGATCAGAGAACAGTGGGACTCATACCAGTTCTGGTAGCAGGTTTGAGAAAATGACCTTTCTCTAGAAGTTCATATATTTATAAACATAAAATTTATAAACGTTAGTGTCTCTTAGAAATCCATACTGTAAGTAGGTAGCTTGAATGGTTATGTGTGGGAGTCTCTGTAAACATGACCGCCAACAGACAAACACTCTGAAAGAGGCAGGAAGGAACTCTGCTCCAACATACATTAGCCAGAATGGTTCAAACGTCTGCAGTCTGACACAAGGCAGTTTATTTTAGTCTTATTTAAGCACAGCACAACTTTGGAAAAAAAGTTTGCTGGTGATAATTAACTCAATCTAATGTGTACAACCAAACCTAAGACATGTTTGCATTGAAACTCTTTACAAAGTACATATAGCCTCTTTCATAAAGATGAGTACTATTGACTCCAAAACAACTCTTAAGAGAAGAGTCTAGGGACAATTACTAAGGTAGATATAATAGTCTGTTGGAGTCAGGATTGGTCTTGCACTAAAATAACAGACAAGTTGCCTAGACTGTTGTAAAGTACAAGTGATGTCTCTCATAAGGATGGTTTCTTTATTGAGTGAGAGGCAATGCTCAAGATGTAGGAGATAAAGAAACATAAGAGTCTGGGAGAATTCAGGTGAGGCCAGGCCCTACAGAGAGCAAAATATTACCAGGTTATAAACCACATCCATTCTCAGCACTCTGGTTGGAAAACAGGTGTGTGAGGCATCAATACAACCATCTAATTATTTACAAACATTTATACTATATTCCTCTTGTGGTACATACCCTTTCCATGATAAAACAATTATAATTTCTTATTATATTAATATTGCTATAATATTAATAGTATCAGTAGTGAACTGGATGGACTCTGTCTGGAGAGGCTATAAGGACAAAGGAACAATTTCTCTGCATACATTGTATTACTAATAATGTGTAGCTCATGAGTTTCATGTTATAGTGCTTGTTTTATTAATGAAACTATTAACTGTCATAGCATAATAATAGTCTCCCAAAGAGTCCACCCATTAATCTCACCAACCTATGAATACGTTGCTTTAATCTTTAATAAAATTAAAGTTGCCAATCAATAATCTGGGCTTAAAATCAGGGAGATTATCTTAAGATATTTGCGTCAATCCAAAACCACATGTCCTCAAATGCAGAAGAGGGAGACGTTTGGGGCTTTGAGAACAGAGAAAAGGAGCACATCAAGAAGTAAAGGCAGGATCTAGAAGCTAGAAAGAACAAGGAGATCTATTCTCTTCTCTTCTGCATATTCTAGAAACATGACACTGTCAATGCCGTCATTTTTGCCTGCTAATACTCATGTAGAAAGTCTAAAGTTCCTACATTTATGGTAATAAGTGAATGCTGCTTGAAGCACCAATCTGTTGTAAATTGTTATGGCAGCAATATAAAACGTACATAATAAAAATTATTTCATAAATGTGCTTTTAATCATGAAGGAGAGAATGAGATGGAAACTTCTGGGTGAGGTAGACCAATATCTACCATCAACAAAGCAAACAAATTTAAAGCCAGAATGTGTCGGGGGGGGACACCACCACACTTATCCCTTTTAAAAGAGATTATGATTACAAAGGGACAATAGTATATTTTTGAAATTCTTATCAAAATAAGTAGCTTAGAGTGCTCAACATCAAATTAGACAAAACAGCAAATAGGTCTGCTAAAAATAGCATTGGCAAACACTGAACCTGGTACTACTGAATGTGTTAGCAAAGTATTATGTTCCAGAAACAGACGACAGGAACTTGGCAATGTAAGTCCACCTGTTTTAGACTGTGATTCTAACACAGCCAAGAAATCAACACGAGTAAACAGTAATATGATAGATATAAACAGATATTTAAATTCCTTTTGGATATTGGATGTTTAGACTCATGTCAAATAAAAAATGTTTGATGGTTAAAGATACTGTTTTGATTAAATTCACTTAGTGGACTCTTCAAAGTCAGCTGCTCAAGTAAAGGCTTTTAGGAAAGTGTATGATACTGAAGGAAAAGATGGGAAAAGCCAGGTCTGCGAATGAACCAACACACACACATGCACACGCTGACACACACGCAGACGCAGACGCGCACACACACACACGCACACACACACACGCACACGCACACACACACAAGGATTAAGTATGACCAAAGAACTAGTTTGTAGCATGGTTGATAGGAAATTTTAAAATAAACCCACCGATCAACTTCAAATGCCTATGTTCACAGTACTAATAGTAACACTCCAACTGTCTTGTATTAATAACAAGAAACATTTCCAGAACATTTAAACTTGTTTCTGAAGTACTCAGAAGGAAAATAATTTGACTTCCTTTCTAAATGTCTTTGATAAGAGAAAAACTAAAGACTGTTGCACAAGGCCCTGGCACTGCAATATTTTATAGGCAAATCTCCTGTGACTATAGGTTAACACATCAGAAGGAAACGTCTTCTGAAGATAAAGCGCTGAGAAGGAGATCTTCGTGAAATTAAAGAACTCAAAGAATCCCCTTTTGCCTACTTAGCTTGTAGACGGGAGGGTCTATAAACAGCCCTGAAGTGAGAAGACACAAAGAAATGAATGTACTGTCCTTACAAAGAGATTTAAATTACCCACATGTTCAGAGTTAGAACAGTCTAAGATAAGTCTGTAACTAGAGCAACTGGTTCCGTCACAAGAAAGAAAAGTACCAAGAGCTCTTAAGAGAAGTGCTGGGATACAGAGCAGAGTAGATAAGTCAGAAGAACTCATATACCAAAGAGCTCCAGAAGGGCTTCCAATCTCAACACAGGACTAGGGTTAAGCATAGGTCATTCCTTATTGCTTGTTACTATAAGTATTAAGTAACTTGTTAATGATATTTATAAATATATTGCATCACCATTAGATGTAGCTTTAATTTGAATATTTGTACAGATATTACGGTCTAGCATATATTCCTTGTTCAAAGTGAGCAAATAATATGATATGCGTGCATAAAAATGGCACAATGTATTTATTACCTTCATTACAGAAAAGGCATAATTCTAAAAAGTATCAAATAATTCCTCTCATTTGTCTAACCCAGAGAGGCTCCATGGCAAAAACATTTGGATAAAATAAAATAATCTTGCTGAAGTAGAGGGCTTAATCTGAAAACCATGACGAAATGTCGTCTAAGTCTACAAGGGAAGTTAAAGTTCAGGACGCTCTCTGGCCGAGTGTGGGGGACTCTAGTCTATAGCATTCTGAGTATTCTCTGTCCTCAGTTCAGGACGCTCTCTGGCCGAGTGTGGGGGACTCTACTCTATAGCATTCTGAGTATTCTGTCCTCAGTTCAGAACGCTCTCTGGCCGAGTGTGGGGGACTCTACTCTATAGCATTCTGAGTATTCTGTCCTCAGTTCAGGACGCTCTCTGGCCGAGTGTGGGGGACTCTATAGCATTCTGAGTATTCTGTCCTCTTCCACTGTAACCCACGACTTACGACTTCATGAAGCAGCATTAAAAGGAAATACATTTTTAGAGTTCCCTTAGTTATCTCACAGCTAGATTCTGGACAACATGCTTGTCTTTGGCGATAATGAGCCGAGCTGCCGTTTTCCCACATAAAAATGAGGCAGCAGTTAATACGATAGTATGCAAAACTAAAGACGGAATTGTTCCTTATTTGAAACAGGTTTGGCATTATTCATAGCAGTTATGAAAAGTACAACAGAAGTCAAAACAAAAATCCTGCCTTGTTTGCTTTCATATTATATAACAATATCAATCAATCAATCAATCAATCATCAATCAATCTTATATGCTGGTTTCCTAGTGAGAGAGAAAGAAAGAGTGGATGAGAGTGGGTGGGGAATGAGGAGGATCTGAGGTAGGTAGAGAAGGGGAAAAGGTAATCAGGATACATGGTTTTTAAAAAGATACTCAGAATATGTTATATAAAAAATGAATTTGTGAAAGTATATTCTAATCAAACAGACTCCTGGGGAGAACTAAATTCTATCAAGTTTTATAAAATTTAGATGGAGAGAATTTTAACTAAAGGAAGGAAGGAAGTTTGCTTGAAAGTCTAATCTTTCTTCTTGGAAATAAAACACTAGAGAGGTAGCAGATACTTACCCTGCTCACTGGACTCTCTCACATAGGGCCTAAGGTGGGACATTTTGATTGGTCGCTTGAGTCTGGTCCCCGTGTTATCTCTGAGGACAGCACATCCGCTTTCTGTAATGTAGTCAATGACACAAGGCCCGACCCACTCAGATTGGAAGCGGCCATCTTTCCACCAGTTCTTCCTCTGTCTTAAAACCTCATGACCCACTTTCAAATGAAAGGGATTTAACTGCTTTGCTTTCTTTTTAACAACTTTGCTTTTACTTAGTTCATCCGAATTGCTGTTCTCCATCTGTAAATGCAAAGAATAATAATGACAGGCCTTAAATTTAAAGGCATACACTGATTACATTATGGCGATGATATTTACTGATTTGCTCCTAAAATGAAGGTTGGAATCCTAATGCATTTTTAAAATACTTTAAATTCAATATTGATATTCTGTGTACACAGAAGACGCAATAAAACAGTTGAGTGATTTGGAGAAACTGGACTAGTAAAAGTACCGAGAACAAAATTCTCCAACTGCCAAAAAGGATTCTAACAGATTAGAAACCAGGTCTACTCAATCTCCCCAACTCATGACATTCCTGTAAGAGTCTCAGAATTTCATAGCTTATAAGCAGACTGTTTAGGATTTGGGGAACATGTTCAGTGGTAAATGCCTGAGACACACTCATGAGGATCTGGGTATGCCTTGTACACAACAGCACATGTCTGTAACCCCTGCAACTGGGGGAAAGAAAGTGCAAACGGGTGGGACTGGAGCATCCGTCTGGTCAGCTGATCCAGCTGCATCAGTGAGCTCCAGCTTCATCAAGCGAGAGACCTTGACTCAAAATATAAGGAAAATATTACATGCCCATTAGTAGTCTCCACACACTTGCTCACACATGAGCATGTGCATAATAAAAATTTTTTCCCTTCCTTTCTTTCTTTCTTTCTTTCTTTCTTTCTTTCTTTCTTTCTTTCTTTCTTTTTTTTTTTTTGCTTAAGGGTACATCATGGCCACATATGTGAAGACGCCCACATGCTGAGATTGCTGAGATTTTAAACATAATTCCTCTTTTGTAGGGCTTCACAAAGGGAACTTTCCTAGTAGGTAGTCACCTGGCTCGCTGCTGGTGTCTTGCTCTCCAGCACTCCATCAGCTTCTCTAACGGCAGCTACGATTCTGGCAAACACACTTGTACCTTCAGCCCCCTCTTCAGGAGGACACTCCAACATGCACGGATTCCGATTGAACATTTGGAAATATGGTGTGTTTTTAGTAGGCTCCTATTTTTAAGAAAAAACAGAAAACTTGTAATAAAATAAAACAAACCCCAAAGTCCTTTCATATCCCTGGAAGTCAGAAGTAAGCAATTAATAATAAAAAGGCACATACCGCGTGAGTCACATTGAAGGCAAAGGAAAGGGCGGGCAGATGCTCATCCCAGTTGTTCGGGTGGTCAGCACAGTGTTTCGAGAGGAATGTTTTGATTGTGCTAGGTGTACTTTCAGCTGGATTAACACTTCCAGAGTCACGAGAGATTACAATCTCTTTTGCACCAAATAATCTATATAGTTCTACATTGATCTAAAGAATATGAAAAAGAAAACTGACTGCTTAAAGTTCACACTTTCCCTCTGGCTTAAAAACGTTTCAAGAAGCCCAAATTTTGTCTTCCATTAACCATAGACATTCAGATAAAATACATATGCATTTGGATAAAGTCCTAGAGACTGAGTCTGATCCACACATTAATTCTGTCTTACATTTTTGTCATTACATGCCAAGACAATTTTATGATTTATTTACTAACTTCATTTTAAAGACACAAGCTTAATTAAGCTTTGGTAGTCTAAGCACCTTACCCAGTATATACACAAACAAAGAAATGGAAGGACAGAATTCAAGATGAATTCTGTGGTCATGTAACGTTTTAATTCAGACACTGTAAGTAGGTAATGTAGAACAACTATTTCCCTGCCTCGATGCCCCCAGTCTTTGTTGTTGATGTTATTTAGTTTAACTTAGTTAACCTTCCACTGGTAAGTTTCTCTGTGAAAAACAATATTTGATATAAATAACTCAGAATAATTAAAAAGACAAGGTTTATGAAAGAAAAGTATATATGTATATATGTGTATATGTATATGCATATGTATATGCATATGTACATATATATATAAATATATCTCCAACCAAACACACATTTCCCAGACCCTCAGAGGGTAGGTGTGGTCACATGAAAGCTATTGCAGAAAATGATGTAAGTTAAAATTGCTGTACAAACTCACGAGCACTATCTTTTCTTTGTCCCCTGTCCTCTCTCTCTCTCTTTTTTTTTTTTTTTGGTTTTTCAAGACAGGGTTTCTCTGTGTAGCCCTGGCTGTCCTGGAACTCACTCTGTAGACCAGGCTGGCCTCGAACTCAGAAATCCGCCTGCCTCTGCCTCCCAAGTGCTGGGATTAAAGGCGTGCGCCACCACCGCCCGGCTCCCTGTCCTCTCTTCTTAATTGTAATATAAATATCATGACCTGGGCTCTGGCAGCCATACTGCCAGCACAAGACTGACAATTCCACTCCACAGGAGCGTAGAGCCTGGGGCCCACTGATGCTCAGCTTTCATGCTGACCTTCTATATCTTACGCTTCTTTTACCTGAGTACAAAATCAACTTCTATTTCAATTTTGATCTTTGGAAAGGAAGAGGAATTCTTTATTGCTTCCACCTGAGCATGACTGCTCACCCATTCTTATGTGAGAGGGCTATAAGACTCTTAAGTCACATGACCACTCTATGAGAAGCTTTGTGAAATTTAGATTTTGTATTCATAAATTTAATTAACTGTTGAACTGAAAGAATGAATGAGGAATCTACTTCTACATGCTGTTTTCCACTTTTCTCCTACTGTACTTCACAAACTACACGTGACTACTGAAGGACTTAATATGCTATGATTAATCTACAACATGAGTTTTAGTTTGTATACATATTAGTATGTATACATATTTATACATACATATACATATTAGTATACATAGTATCACAGCTACCTATGTAAATATATAATGTGTACATATAAAATTATTCTTAATATTTTAACCTGATATAAATATGTTCAATTATTTCACTCTCATTAACATAATTTTATTATATTTTTACTTTTGTTCTTAAGTGCGAAGTAAAAAAAAAAGTATTATTTGATTCAATTATCTCATTTTAGTTTGAAGACATCAAAAGATAGGTTTACAACAAATCTAGTAGTACACATTATATACCTCCATATCTACAGCACTGTATTTCAACGTATTAAATATCTATAAAGTACAAAGTACTGTGTGCCAGACACTGAAAGAGTGACACATGCTCCCAAATGTGAGAACTTTTTCCTACCTGTTCAATGAATTCATCTCTTTGGTCCATTATTATTTTCTGAGGAGGTCCATATAGGAAAAATATATTGATAATAGCTTTAGAAATTTCTGATGCTGAAACATCACATAAAGGCAAAATCATAACCCATTTTGTGAACAAATCTGTCATGATTATAGCATACACATGACTTCTGTTGCTTGTATGAAAAGGTCCCATCAGATCAACAGTAACTACACTCCACGGGTTTCCCACCATGGGAAGGTGCTGCTGAGGTGCTACGATAACTGTATTTTTTGCTACTTGGCAATGCTGACAAGCATATACCTACAGAGAGGCACACAATAAGGAAAATACACATAAATGTTAAAATAGTCACTATAATAGAAATCAGTTTTATAAAAGCAGAATCTTAACATGGTTAACAGGTACTTTGTGTCTTAGAAGTTCCTTGGCCTGAGAACAATCCATTAAATGACACCTTTTTTTTTTTTGGAACATAAGGCAAGTATCAGTCTTAGCAGCTGTGTAGCTGATAAGTCCAAACAGCTGCAGCAAAGGGGCTCCTCCCTGCTACTCATATGAAACAGTCTCAGTGGGTTCTTCCTCAAGTGAAATGTAATTCTAGTTCATATGCAAATATATATTAAATCAAGATCTTAAGTAAGTTTTCTATTATTTTACCTTTAGTTGACAAAAAAATTTCTACAATAGTCACAAAGTCTGGGCAACAATGACCAAAAAAATCAAGTTGGGTTAAATAATAAGAACTTATCTTTAAAAAAAAAAAAAAAAAAAAGAAGAAGAATACAAAAAGGAAAAATTAACCTCTAATGGGCTATCATATAATATCCCTCCTTTCTATAATGTTAAGCCACCATGAAACTATGTAATAAATTATACACACAAATGATATTTCTTCCTACAATTTTTATTCTACAGTTTATTCACTCATCTATTTCACTAATATTTGCTGAACTGTAATTTTAATCAAAGAATATTAAAGATACCAGAAACCTTGGCATTACCTAGGGAAAACCTAGATAGCATGAACCTTCATTTAATGTAATGGTTCTCAACCTATGGGTTGGGACCCCTTTGGGGTTGCATATCACATATCCTGTATATTAAATAGCTACATTATGATTCATAACAGTAGCAAAACTGCAGTCATGAAGTACAAATGAGATCATGTTATGGTTGAAGTCACTACAATGTGAGAAACTAAATTCAAGGGTCACAGCATCAGGAAGGTTGAGAACCACTGCTAACTGACTAATTTATAGATGGTACTATTTTTTATAACATTTCCAGAATTTCAGTAAGGAAAGTATTTTCAAACCAACTTCTAAAAAAAAAAAAAATGTAGAACAAAACCACAAAACTTCCTCACTATGATCAGAGTCATCTGTTTAACAGTAACAGGTAGGAAGAGAGATGGTGTAAAGACACAGAAGCAAGGACGAGAAATGGGAGTGGGTGAGTCTGGACAGTCCTCATCATATGATGCCTGACCATCTCACTTCCCAGCTTAAATGCATTCCCCAGCTATAAACAGCATGGCTTTAAAAAGGACATCGTTTTCTCAAATTGTAACCACTTGATGGCTGTTTTACTGAATGCTGTACAGGAACGCTTAGAATGCTTATAGTTTGCATCTAAGTTCCTATTATCCTATTATTTAGATTTGACACCTCCCTCCCTTTCATTTGTTTTTTTTTGTTTGGTTTTTGTTTGTTTGTTTGTTGTGTTTTTCGCCCCGAAACTTGACGCTGGCCTCAAACTCAGAGATCCACCTGCCTCTGCCTTCCAAGCGATGGGACTAAAGATGTGCGCCACCGTAGCCTGGCAGATTTGATAGTTTTCTATCTTAAGACAAAATAGGGACAAAAGCTGAGAGTTCACACTGGAACAGATTTATTACAAAGAGACTTATCTTCATCATATAAAAAGTCATTCATGATGGTGTTAAGGATATGATAGTTAGCAAAAGAATTTCAACTTCACCTGAATTTTGTCTGCAAAATGGAGCTCTAATTCTCAATAAACCTGGCAAAACGTTGTATTTTCTTAGTTTAATTTATACACTACTGGCTTACAGTAATTATAAAGGGAAATGCAGTTAGTTTTAATTTAAATATTTTCTTAGTTCAGAAATAATCTATAACGTACTTACTCCGCAGGTGATATACACAGTACGTCTTAGGCAGCACTGACCTCTAATTTATCAGACAGATAATAAAACAATCCTAGGCATTGTGTAGAAGCCATACCCACTGCTTGACATCATTGGTCACGGACGTCCAGTAGTAGCCGGATTCCACTAGAGTGAGGGTTCTGGATATGCCATGATGGACACCAGGGCCATTCTCATGGCACTCTCTCAGCACTTTCTTCTTCTCCTCTTCTGAAATGACTACCAAACGATTTTGCTTTCTGTCTTTCCCCACATAAAACAGCTTTTTTTCTGAAATGAATGACAAAAAAATATAAATTTCAGAGCTCCATAGTGTTAAGACGATTATAGCCTTAACTTAAACCTATGAAGATTTTTTAATTTTATTTTCATAAAATCTTTCCGTAAAACAGAATATTTACTTTCAATAATATTTTCATGCATTCAGAAGGACTATTACCTGCTCTAATCCTGTAGGTATCAACAGAAATGGAGTGAGCTTGCTCACCAAATCATGTGCTAACTATGAGAATACGACACGCCCTTTTTATGGAAGTACTCAAATTAGGGAAATACTCATGGAAGCTGAAGCTGTTCAAATGGCTTAGGTTATACAGGGAGTTCTCTATTGATGAAATGCTTCTCGGTACTAACTTTTCTATAAAATTCATTATAGCTGCTTTTTGTTTTGTTTTGGTTTTTGTAAGCAACACCCTTCCTTTCCTTGTTCTGATTTGAGTAGAGGTAGGATGTCACAGTGGGAGGAACACAATTCTCAGTTCTCTTTTCCTCCAAAAATACCTAAGTGGAGGAGAAGCAGGGGACAGGGAGAACCATTATTTCTCCAGCTCACGTGGGGTAGCTTTGCAGACTTCACAACACATCAAGATACTAAGGTGATCAATAAACAGAAACCCTATCTTACTTAACACATCTCCAGGGCCTACGATATGATTGGCACACCACAGAATTTCAATAAGCATTTTTGACATGAATGAATGCACCTCCACTTTAGTGTAAGAGGTCTGCCTATTGTTAATAGGAGTTACTAACAAGAATCTGTATAGGGATGTATAAACAGGAATTTATTTATGACCTTAGAGTTTACCACCTTATATTCTGTCCTGATTTAGAGAAAGCCTAATACTGTATCTCCAGGCAAAACTTCCATCAGTAGCACTAACATTAATTTAGTATCTGTTGCTGGTGCCTTTTGCTTATCTCATGCTGTTTGCTTTCCCCATCGAAGCAGCCAGAAAGGAGGCAAAGCTGTCAAAGCTTTCATAATTGCCCAACTGCCTGTCAAATATTTAATGTACTGATGGAGAATCAAGGCAAGAAAACAAGTGTAATCCTGAGAACAATTAAAGGTACAGTGTGAGGGGAGGGGAGTGGGTAAGCTCAGCTATGGATACAGTTATATTCTTCCACCCTTTTATTTCAGTAAGCAAACTAGTTAGCTCTGTTAATACCGTCTTACCAAGCATACAATAATTTCTCAGCACTGAGTATTAGTGTCTGAAGGTGCATCATGTAAGAACCATTAGGTGGCAGAAGAGAGAGAAATGATCTTATGTAATTTTTTCATGATTATTCCTTTTGATTTATAATTTTAACAGGTCATTTTCTTTTCATTTTTAGATTTTTTTTATTTTAAATTATGAGTGTGTGTGTGTGTGTGTGTGTGTGTTTGTGTGTGTAGTTAAGTGCTAATATGTACTAAGAGTAGAAGTTGGAGTTAGAGGGGCTTTGAGCTGCCCAGTAAGGGCACTGGAAACTGGACTTGATCAGTACATGCTCTTAGCTGCTGAGCCATCTCTCTAGCCCCTTAATATGTCTTCTTCATGTTTACCAGCCTCCAGTTAGCTTTACTGTGAGTTTTACTTTACTTTTGAGTATAAGCTTCCATTTAACTGAATACCACTTAGCAATAACCGAGTTACTAGAGAATTTCCAAGGCTTCTACAACACATGGAGAAGAACTATAACTTGAGATTCAGACACTGATCTCACCTTTGAAGACGAATTTCTTAGCTGCTCGTCTGATGCCACTTCTCTCACTTGACAGTGTAGTTGGGTGATACTCCCCAGTGCGCTTATAGTACGCGATCTGTTTAAGATGAAGGTCACCATTTTTCCCACTACGGACCATCGCAAACCTAGGGAAGTTTATTTAAAGACATTACTCAAATGACAAGCTAATTCTGTTCCTATTTCCGTTCAGGCCTCTGTCACATTTCTGCTTATGCATGAATTGTGCATTCCCAGAATATTATCTGTGAGGGACATAATTGCAGAACAGAACAAGGACAAGTGATGTCTACAAACTAAAGCATCTGAGTGCTACTTTTGAGATCTATCATGACAAATTATCTTGTCTCCTTCATGTGATATAAGAAATGCAAAAAAAAAAAAAAACCCTATAATACTGGGCAAGAGAAGGAAGTGAGTGAGTATACTTCATAAATTGGCTTGGAGTCTCTTGTTGGCATCAAAAGAAATGTCATTCACAGAGACTGACTTTTGGTATGTACTATTTAAGGAGGGAAAATGAAACAGGGCCCCTTTCCATTATGGACTATCATTAATATGGGGACCTTTTCAAAGTAAAAACAGATTTTTTTCTCACATTGTCAATGGCAAGAATAACAATACGGTAGTTATCTGGTTGGCTATCAATTTAACCATCCATACTGATTTCTGGTCCTTCTTTCATGGCTGCCATGCTCTAGGAGAGCCATATTTGTAGTTTTCCAGTAGGAGTTGTACAGCATAAGTCAATGGCAAGGAGAGTTGGAATGTAGAACAGGTCAGGGTATTTTTCTCTGTGCTACTAATTCTCTCCTCATGTGCTCTCGCACACGTTTTCTCTCCACAACAGTGAAATCAGGAGCATCAGTACAGTAATTTCTTCAAAATCCCAAGAATGCATTTTCTGCGTTTTGCTGGAACCCTGATACTCTGAGACTTTTCATCCTCCTTCCTTAGCCCTAAGTCCCAGAAATAGAGGCATGCATTGCCATACCTTGAATATCACACTTTCAACTAGAGCTATTAGCCCTTTATAGAAGAGGGCTATACTTCAAGCAAATGAAACATGTAGCTATCATGGTTTCTCTAAAAGGATGAACCATGGCAGGGCATGTAGCTTAGTGGGACGGTACTTCACTAGGATATATAAAGCCCTGGTTTTAAATCTCAACTGCACACATGCACAGCATATCCATACACAGGAAAAGGGGCAGAGAGACAGACCACCCACACCCCCAACACACAAACACACACACACACACACACACACACACACACACACACACACACACAATTATTTGGCACATGCCAGACACAAAATTGGAGACACAATGATAACCAACAAAAAACGCATAGGCCCGCGACCCTTGTGAAGTTTACATTGTAGTTGGGTTAGAGATGATTTTGAAAGCTAAACTCAAGCTGCTTTATTCATAGTAGTTAAAAACTGGAAGGGACCTAAGTGCCCAGTGACAAATAAATATAAAAAATATGGCATATACACATGATGAAATATTATTCGGCCTTTAAAAAGAGCTAATCCTAACACATGCAAGAACATGAATATATCTTGAGAATACTATGCTAAGTAATTTTTTTTAAAAAGGCAAAAGTTGTCAAATTCATATTAAATTAGAATGGTGGTTTCTAGGAACTGAGGCTAGGGTGGTTGATAGAGAAATTATCTAACGGTCCTTGGCAGAGCCAGGAACAGCCTAAACCAGGACTCTGGAGATTTTCCCTGAGGCCCTGATGTGGGAAGGAACAGTTCCTTCTCTAAAACCTGGAACATGCTTGGGGTCAGGACCCTGGGGGGAGCTATAGCTCTAAAGCTATAAAGTCTGGAGAACCTACCTCTTGCCACAGGAGCTATGGATAGAAGTGCCAAGGCTGCTGTGGACTCACTCTGTGGTACTCTTGAGATGCTCAGTGTTCCCTTTGTGCAACATTACTTGATTAGCAACACAGTGCCTTCCACTGACATGGTCCCATTTCTCCCCCAGACTTCTTTTTAAGATGTTGTACTTCTTTTTTTGGTTTTTCGAGACAGGGTTTCTCTGTGTAGCCCGGGCTGTCCTGGAACTCAGAAATCTACCTGCCTCTGTCTCCCAAGTGCTGGGATTAAAGGTGTGCACCACCACTGCCCAGCATGCTGTACTTCTTAATAAACTTGCTTGGCATAAGCCATCTGCTTTGGCAAGGTTCTGATCCTGGCTTTACTACATTCTTTATCTTCTCATGTTCTGGTCGTCCCCCTTAAGACCCTGTCACTGAAGAACTACCTATTGGATAAGTACTTTATTACAATCTAAACCATTATTATTATTATTATTATTATTATTATTATTATTATTATTACAGTAGCTTGTAACGTAGTAGGATTCTGCATGAAATGCTCACTCACACTTAGTTCCTGTCAGCCCCACAGCTCACTCACTCCTCTCTCTCCTCTCCCTACTCCTCTTACACCTCCTCACTCTCTGTATTCTCTTTTCAACTGGTCTCCATCACCTCCCGTAGAACCTCCTGTCCCCAGCCATGGACACTTTTCTCCCTTCCTAGCTAGTACTCATAACTGTCCCTAAATTAACGCATTTATATCTTGAAATTAGAGCTAAGAAGGATGCGTCTACACATAGGAGAACTTGTTAATATCTGTTGTTTTCAGCCTGAGCACTGACTTACTTAGCACAGTATTTTTCAGTTCCATTTCGTTTGCTTTGCTTTTGAGATTTTCGTAATTTCTTTTTTCTCTATGGCTGAATAAAAGTCGACTGCATGTGTGCTCTCCACTTTCCTTACCCACACACTCTATGATGGACATCGGCACTGATCGGTTTCCTTGAGAATGTGAACAGAACAAAGATATGCTTCCCGTATGTGTCTCTGTGAAAAGACTCGGAGACCCTGGGCCATGCCCAGAAGCCGGACAGTTGGATCTAGTTTTAGTTGTGAGGACCCTCGCTTACTTCCGTAGTGCTGCACCAGTGTATACCCCACCACAACTGAGTAAGAGCACCCTTCTCCCACGTTTGCCAAGTTTTTGTTGTCATTTGACCTCTTAAGGACGGTGACCTTAATGGTCTAAGATGGAATTTCAAATTTGTTTTAATCTGCATTTACTTAGTGAATAAAGATATTCAACCATTTTAAAACATAGTTTTGATTATTTGTATTTCTCTTTTGAAAATTTTCCGCTCAGTTCTTTACTCATTTATAAAATTGGATTCTTTACTTTTTCCTTAGTATTTAATCCTCTACCAGTTGTACACTTGGTAATGATTTTTCCCTATCACACAGGCTATCTTTTCACTCAACTGTTTCCTTCGATGCAGAAGCTTTTCAATTGTGTGAGGTGTCCACATTAGCTACTGTGTCACTGTTACTCTAAAATGAATGGGAAAGGCACCTAAGGAAGAATGGTTTATTCTGGGTCACAGCTGGACAGCCCAGTGTCCCATGACAGGGAAGTCACTCAGCTCTTGTGAGGCAGCGGAGCACACGCATTCCCCTAAAAGCTGAGCACCATGAACTTTAGGGCAGGAACGCCAGTTACAATAGATCTTCCCATCTCAACTAATTTCAAAGATCTACCCAAAGGTAGATATTTGTTTCCCAGGTAATTCCAGATCCTGTCAAATTGACAATATTAACTATTCCAGCATCATTTCTGATATTGCCCTTCCTTCCAGAGAGTCCTCAATGCCTGGATATTTTCCCTAGGTTTTTTTCTCTAGCAGTTTCAGAGTTTCAGGTCTCATGCTAGTCTCTTTGAGACATCTGAAATTAATTTTGTACAAGGTAAGAGATCAGGCTCTAGGTTTTGCTCTTCTACAGGTAGATTTCCACTTTTCCATGCCCCATTTGTAAAGGAGGCTGTCTTTACTACAGGAATTTTTGGCATATCTGTCAAAAGTCATTTAACTCTAGCTGCATAGGTTCAACTCTGGAACTTGTGTCAGTACCATGTTGGTATTGTTTCTACGGTTCTATAACGTAAAATCAGATATGGTGATATCTTCCACCTTTTTTGTCTTTGCTCAGGGTTGACTTGGCCACTTTAAGGGCTTTTGTGTTTCCAACTGACTTGATATTTTTAATGTGCTGTGAATATCGGCATTGTATTGCACTGCTTTTGTAAGATAGTCATTTCATAACACAAATTCTTGTTATCTAGGAGCATAGACAGGAGTCTTCTTCCAGGCTGGTCCTTTTGTTTGTTTCTTTAGTTTTGTTTTTGAGGCAGGGTCTCACTGTGTCACCCTGCCCAGTCTTGAACTCCCTATGTAGAACACACAAGCCTTGAACTCACAGATATCTGCCTGCCTCTGCCTCCCAACCACCCCAGCCTTACTTTCCGGTTTGTGTTACAGATCTCTTTGACCTTGTTGCTGAAGTTAACTGCAAGGTTGTGTTGTGATTTAAACAACTGTGAATGAGCCCTTATCCTTGCTCTTGTCCCTAGCACATTTGCTAATCCTTTATTGAAAGGTTATGGATTCTTGTACTTTTGATCCTGTCAGTTGCTCCAAATGCTTTAATCAATTCTAAGAGTTTTTTGATTTGCAAACAAAGATACTTTGACCTCTTCCTTTCCTATCTGTATCTCTTATTTGCTTACCTTATGCTCAAGGAAACAAAGGGATTTGGCTTTCATGAAGAGTATAATCCCCAAAAGTTAGTTCTAACAACAGAGAAAGAGAACAAAGGTACAGGACTGAAGGCATGATGTGCTTTAGAAGACAGGGCAACATTTAACACAAACACATAAATAAGGCAAGCATAAAATCAAGTAACTTCACTAACATTCCAATTCCCCTCAAACTGATCTAACACAATACCAATTTGTGGAGAATTGGCAGGTTATTCAATTATCTAATTTTACTCTTTGTTAGGATAGGAGTGACTTACAGTTCTTTATATTCTAGACAGAGTTTTCATAAACATTTCAGAAAGAAATGATTTTATTTCCATTTTTACCCCATCTGTTATAAAACCAGTAAGTTAATTCTAAATTGATCTGTAAAATCCAAAATACTTAGAAGAGCTAAAATGACTATGAAAAAATGATATATGTAAAAAATAAATTCACATTTTAAGGCTGTGTGACTGGTAAAATGGCAAGGGTCGGTCCATGGGACAGAGCAATGGATAGAAATAATCACTCAGATGTGGTTAAATGACTTTCAACTAGGGTACCAAAGAAATGATAGTTTTCAAGAAGTACTGGAACAATTAAACACTCATATATGTAAAAAAAAAAGAACTACAACTTATATCTCACAGTACATGTCAAAGTTAGCTGGTAATGGGCCACAGACCCATACTTAAGAGCTATAAGGACAATATTTCCAGAAGAGAAAATGAATGAATGAATAAATAAATAAATAAATAAATAAAATGCTTCCCAGCTTATGTTATACTAAGGAACAAATATAAGGCATCATTGCTGCCTTAAGTTTAAAAAAAGACACTACTAAGAAAAACACACACTTGAGGGAATAGTTATAGTACCTATCCATGACAAAGAATTGACGAAGACTTCTAAAAGCTTAAAAAGAGAGTGAACAACCCAACTTTAAACATGGCACAAGATCTGAAGCAAGAATCTGAGAAGGGGCTATCATTAATAAGCACGTGAGAAGTGTTCAACATTATTAGACAATGCAAAAATGTCAAGTGTGGCCATAAAAGCCTGAGTACACAATCGCAGATGACAAACCTGTTACTGAGGCTGGGAATACAAACGCACATGTGGATGGGATGTTTGCAGGGCATGGGACCGGAAGTAAGAATTTCACCTGTGTGACATTTACCTAGGTCTTAGTGACCGTGCTTGGAGAAAGGACATAATAATTGTCCCCCCTTTTCTAAAAAACAAAAAGATAAAATAATGCATTTTTAAAAGTCTTTTACAAATGGTAAAATGATATAAATCACTGTTTTACTTATATATTTTCATCAGGTTGTTTAAAGTGATGGAACCTTCTTTCTCAAAACCTATGGAAAGATATTATAAAATATTTCATTCGTGTAATTAATATTTTAGAACATTATCTGTTTTACTGTTATGGTAAAGTCCAGAAGACCTTGTAAGAGATGTTACTTGCTTTTTTTTTTCTGTCCTGTTTAAGGATATCTATAGCCAAGGCTGTCCTGGAACTAGGTAGACAGGGCTGGCTTCACATTCACGGTGATCTCCTGCCTCAGCCTCCCAGTTGTATAGACTTTATAATGACTTTTATTGCTGTTTAATGTAGTTCATCAACTGCTGTTTTTGAGGGTAGAAACAGATGAAAACGAGAAACAGTAACTGCATAAAATGGGGGAAAAACACAAATATACAAATATTTTGGGGACTTAAAAATATTAAGTTCTCAAGAATTTAGGAATTAAAAAATGTATTAAAGACGGCTAATCACAACTTCTTCAGAACTTCTAGTTTAGGAATTAGAAAAATTATTGAAAATGGCTCATCACATCTTCTAAGTGTTGCAATTTCATCAGGATATCTGATGAGGTTTTTACAGTATGTTCCTTGTACAACGTTAAAAACAACAAATATTTTTACCGATACATATTGCTTAAACTTCTATAATTTTATCTTGTGTATCCAATAAAATTAAAACGATTAACTATTCCTTTAAATAAGGATTTTTTTTTAGCATCAAGCTACCATTAAAGCCAATGAAAGGCCACAGTAAGTTTGTATTCCAACTTAAAAACATAAACGTTGTAATATTTTAATAAACAGTAATTTGAGATTAGGATTCCAACTTTTGAATTATTCTGCTTTAATTTCTGAAAACTGAACCTGTACAATTTACTTATTAACTGAGGAAGCTGGGAGACGACTGAGGGGGCAATCCTCCAGACCATATATCCTGCCTTGCTTAAGCGAAGAAATCTTTTTATTTTCATATGCATACAGATAAAGTCACACAGGACAAATTCATGTCCATTTTGAAAATTCTCTACCGAGGTTCGAACTGTTCCCAAAGAGAGAATTCAAGGGGATTTTTAAAAGTGTATTTCCTTTTAGAGCTTTAAAAGTCACCCCTTAATTTACTCTGGCGCACGGGTTCACATTGAACAGTGACTACGATGCAGGACGAGACTCCTCCAGCCACACTGGACTTTTGAATGCAGTTTAGCATTCGCCGCCGCCGGCCAGGGTGCGCTCTGAAGCCTTTTGACACCTCGTTAACTGACCCCTGAGGCTAGGTCCAGCTAATCCTTGCATAAGCAGGAAAAAGACCGTTGACGTCTCAATTACACCGAGTTGTCACCTCCCTGAGCCCAACAATCCTCGCCTCTTTGCAGCCACCATCTGCGGCGCTGTGAAGTTCAAGGCCCTCCCGTCCCAACGGCGCCTGCGCGAAACCTCCACTAGTCAAACCCGTCCTTAGAGCAGTAAAAGGGGACCGTTTTAAAGTTACTGGAAGGTTACGTCTCAGTTTAAAAAAAGAAAAAAAGAAAAAGAAAAATAGGTATGACAGAACACACTAGAACGACCACTCACCGAAGTGGTCCTAAATGCAAACGGTAGGTTTTAACTCTCCTCTCGCGATTTATCTGGTGCTGCCGGAAGCGGAACTACCGGGGTCGGAGTTCGGGTGGGCGCTGTGGAACAGGAAGGCTCTAGTGGATCGTTGGTCCGCCGGAAACTGTTCTGGCCGGTGCAGTTTCCGTGTGAGACCCGTGGAGGGCGGGCAGGGAAGAGGCGTGTCCGAGGCTCCTGAGGTGTACCATTGCCAGCCGTTCCGCTGCTGCTGCTGGAGAGGGAAGATTCAGGTCCACGCCTCCAAGAGCCGCCTGAGCACGAACATCCTACTCTTGACCCCGCAATTAAAGGGGAGGAACCGAGACCTGGATGGGCTCAAGCATCTTCCACAGATCGCTTGATGACCGCAGCCGTGGCAGGTGAGGACCGGGACATCCGACATCTACCGGAGCCAGAGGCTCACCGCCGCCTCCAGGTGTTTGCTTTGTCTCCGCTCCACTCTGCCGAGCTTAGACACGTGCTCTTGCAAGAGCCACGAACAGTCGCGAACGGCAGTGTGGTTTTGTACGAGTGACATTACAACCGGAGGGTCCTTTTTAGGCTTGATCTCTTCTCCATTTCCCGCGTCGCTTCCTCTTTTCATTTCTAGAGTTTGAAAAGCTCCTAATTGCAGTCCAGCTAGTAGGGAGGTACCCAAGTTCTCTTTGTATTTGGATCTCCTTCCACCGAGGTGTCCAGCGTTGTTTGGGTTCTTCGGTGGGGAGAAGTGTCTGTTTCATTCCCTGTTCTTCACTCTGTTTGTCTTTGCTTTCCACACCCACTTCCAAAGAACAAAGCACAGTGAGTGCTGCAGCATTGCACGGTAGGACAGGAGGTTGCAGGTCAGTGCCGCACCCGCCGCTCCTGATCGATTAGATAGCTTTGCGTCCTCCCACGTTGGTAATGACCTTTGGATCTCATCCTCGAGGTTTTGGACAACTTCCTGAGAGTTACCATTCTTAGAGTTTCGTGGTAGTGGTCGTTTTGCTTTCTGCGTCCTGGAAGACCTGAAAGACTTAGCTGTAGAAGTAGGAAGCATGGCTGACTTCAGCATTAGCGTCCTAGCCTACACCAGGGCAGGATTTTGTTTCGCTATTACAGTTTTTTTTCTTCTTTTTTAAACTGAAATCTGTGGTTTTAGAGTAATAATATAATGATAGCTGCTATTAATGTGTAACTGTACCACATGTTTTGCACATAAATTCATCCTTTTAAGAGTCTTGTGAAGGTTGTTAGGTTGTTATATTTTTAAACCGAAAAATGGAAAATTAGTGATGTTGTGTAACTTACCCTGGTAACAGTTTGCCATGGGTAAGCCTTTGAGTGTTTACTAGAAACTAGATTTGAATCCAACATCTGTATTCTATTGTCCCGCCATTGCTCTTGTTATTCCAGTTTCTTCACTAACATTATCAGAGGTTATGTATCCATAGTGTGCTGTGTGTGTGTGTGTGTGTGTGTGTGTGTGTGTGTGTAAAACAAATGACAGTCCTGATCTCTGTGCAACTTGTGTATGTGATGTAGAGTTAAATATTTCAGACTGCCGAATGTATTTTCTCCAGCGTAGGCTATTTTTTGAAAAGGCAAGTAGTAAAACTGATAACTAGAAGCTCATAATTGTACACTCAAAGCTTGCTAAGTTGTAAGTAATTATAAGGGCATTAAATTGAACAATTGATAAAATATTGAATCTAATACTAGATATAGGAGTAGTTCATTCAGTCTTTCCGAAAATTTGAAATGTTTGATAATAAAAACAAAACCCTAAGCTCCCACTGAAACAGATCACTGGGAAAGGTATTTATGGAGCACAAGGAGACAGAAAGGTTAAAAAATATGTTTGGGGTTTGGTAGATGCTTGAGAATAGTCTGGGAAGCATTCTTTGAAGTCTTCCAGTTCATTTCAAGGAGAATAGGAACTTCCCCTAAAATGGCTGTAAATTCCAAACCAAAGAGCTAACTCAGCAGAAAGGTAAATTCCAGGCAGACGGGCTGACTCAGCAGAAAGAGGTAGACATACCTTTTGAAGAGGGAGGGGAATCAATCATTGCCAAAGTTGTATGGAACTTGGAACTGTCTTGGTTCATATAATCAAAAAACTATTCTAGTTTGCCTTTCCTAGCAGGAAGAAGTCAGTATTTAACACTTTTAATGTGACTTCTTCCTAGTGTCTTGGAATTTAGCTATCATTTATAATAATGTTTCCACTGGAAAATGTTTTGAGATCTCAGGAAAACCAGTTATATATTTTGTATTCTGGTTGAACAGCAGTTGTTGGAGCTCCAGGGTTTGGTTTTTTTTTTGTTTGTTTGTTTGGTTGGTTTGTTTTGAGTGGAAATTTACTAATTCCGTGGCTGGACTTCTGGATTTTATTGGAACCTATGGGAAGATAGCTTGGGAGACATTTGTGAGGAAGCTCTAACTGCTGTACAGGATTGATGGCTTATTCGGGGTGTTAATTTAAGGAAGAGGCATCTTTAGCCAGAATGAGTAAACATATGAGAGGACTGTTTGTCCAGGGCAGTAGGTAGTCCAGTCTGCAGCAGCCAAGTGAGACTGGAGCCGTGTAAAAAGGTCTCCACAAAGATCATCACAGGAAGATCGGAGCAGGCAGCCTTTGCCAGAAGGCACATTCTAAACTGAGCTGCTTATGTTTGGTTTTTTTTGCCAGTTAAAGTCAGAAAAGTCTTCCTTACAACCATAGTTAGTCGGTTATAGAAGCAGCTCATGTTTACAGAGTCCTTACTGCATGGGAGCTGTTCTGGCCTTCTTCGTTCCCATTTAATCTTTAAAACTGTATGCAATGTATAACCTTGTTCTGTCTGCTGCCTAGAGCTGTTCAGTAATTTTGGGGCCGGGAGCAAGAGTTAAAGTTAATTTTGCTAGAGTGGAGCAGTTCTTAAAGTGAGGCTCCAATGTCGGCATCTCCTTGGAGTTTTAGGAAGGCAGAGTATTGGACTCAACCCTAGACTTTACAGTTTAGTAGCTCCAGTCCACCAAATGGTTCTGATAAATGTTAAGGTTTCCTAGTTGCTGCATGGCATGTGTGGAAACTAGTTAACTGAAACACATTTCAATTTTTAACTAGTGTTAAGTCTTTTATATTTTTTGCACACATCTCAAACGTAGTTGGCTGTCTGTTCATTAAAATATAAATTCTCTACTTAAGAATTCCTGATCAAAGCTTTTTGTGATAGGCCAGTAATGTGTTTATTATTATGATGTAACCACTCTATTTGGGGACCGTTGCTGCAAAAGGGTACTTTTTGCCCTGTCTGACGAGTTCCCTGAGGCTAAGGTGAAGATACTCAGACTAATTGCATTGACAAAGAAAGTCTCTGAAATGCCCACTGTCA
This sequence comes from Rhabdomys pumilio, assembly GCA_030674055.1. NCBI lineage: Eukaryota > Metazoa > Chordata > Mammalia > Rodentia > Muridae > Rhabdomys > Rhabdomys pumilio. The sequence continues at coordinate 6,659,626 of JANHMN010000017.1, read as the reverse complement.
TACACTTTGTTTTTTGGTTAAGTCTCAAGAAGAGGATTTTAAATAAGTGTAGCAAGCTTAAAAAGGAAAAATATAAAATATATGGTTCAAGTATTAAAGGGGCACCAGGAAGTGAATGGAACCAAATCCTGTGTTCTAGGAGATAGCAAATTAAGGGAGTGGGACTTGGGGGCAAGATCCTACCTGGCTAAATTTAGATCCAGGGATGATGGTGCAGACCTTTAATCCCAGGAGATAAAAAGCCAAGCTTATCTCTTAGTTCAAGTCCAGCCTGAGAGAGCAAGTTCTAGGTGAAGAAAAGCTTAAATCCAGGCATGATAGTACACATTTTGAATCCTAGGAGACAGGCATGAAGATCTCTGAGTTCAAGGTCAGTCTACAGAGCAAGCAAGCCAATATAGATAATGAATAGAACATCGGGGCCATGTTCCAGCTCCAGCAAGCAGCAGACCTCGGCAGCTTCGGGCATGTGACGCTGGCATTATACTCAAGAGGAGAAAGAATCTATTGGGACAATTGATGCTGGTTAGCTGGAGCTAAAGAATTAGTGGTGATTAAGGAGAGACTAGCATCACTGAGCTACCTAGAAGTCAGTATTCTGCTAGCAGCCTTCAGATGAAGATGTAGAACTCTCAGTTCCTTCTGCACCATGCCTGCCTGGATGCTGCCATGCTCCTGCTTTGATGATACTGGACTGACCCTCAGAACCTGTAAGCCAGCCCCAATGAAATGTCTTTTATAAGGCTTGCCTTGGTCATGGCATGTGTTCACTGCAGTAAAGCCCTCACTAAGACAAGAAGATAGTCTGATTTTCTGTACTATCAACCGTGCACAGTCATGAAAACGGTGAACATGTGTTTCTCTTCCTGCTGCTTCTATTGTTCTCTCCATTTTCTTTTCTCTTTCATGGCTGCTTGTTGGAACTGCCTGAAAAACCTTAAATGGTGGAGTCCTACTCAAACATGTTAATTGATGAGGAGTATGTCCAGAATTTAGAGTACAGGTACCTTTAATATATGAATGTGTATTTAGCCCTTATATGGGATTTGACAGGGTCAGTTTACGTAGAAATAAATTGAGGGCCCAAGAGTTCAAATACATAAGGAATGATAATATAACATTGGTATTTTGACTCCTAGGTTTATATTTCTAAACACTAATTGTTCAGCTTTTTTTTGTTTGTTTGTTTGTTTGTTTGTTTTGTTTTTCGAGACAGGGTTTCTCTGTATAGCCCTGGCTGCCCTGGAACTCACTCTGTAGACCAGGCTGGCCTCGAACTCAGAAATCCCTCTGTCTCTGCCTCCCAAGTGCTGGGATTAAAGGCATGCACCACCACTGCCCGGCCAATTGTTCAGCTTTTAAGTCTCTTTTTTTTCCCCCTCTCATATTTTGAAATAAAATTATAGAAAAATAAACGAACGCCTCACCCAGCCCTATATTCTACTGAGGAATAATTGTTTTGCCTGCCATTCAAACAAAATTCTTCACTGTCTGACCTCTTCTCACCTGCTTTCTTGGATGTAGTTCAGAAAACGATTTTACTCTCAGTCCTCTGAATGGACCTTGGTTACATCTCTAACATCATATTCTCCACTTTTCCTTTTCCATGGCTCGTCTTTGAACATAGGAAATACACTAAGTATACTTGTGCTTTAATATTTCATGTTCTTGCCCCGAATGATCTCAATGTATCACCCTCTAGCTTTGATCCAATGTCATGTGATTAGAGATGACTTCCTAACACGTGCTCCTTCATTGGCTCATCTACTCCTGTCTTTCTCCAGTAATGATAGAAGACCAGGTTCTAGGGCATACACTTAGTTGTGGGAAGGACAAGAACTCTTGTCATCTGGGCAGCATTAAAGACTCAACTGAACTGCCTAAGTGATGTGTGCTTTGGAGGTGGGGCAGCAGATCGGTTACTAACTCATATTGTTTGGGGAGAAAAATCAAAGTGATGTACATGCCTTCACCCCTTCTTATCCTTGATGATTTTTGCTCCCAATGTCGGCTATTCATTGAAAGAGTAGTATGAAATGCAAACGAGTAAGTTGTTGGCTTGTTTACTTGTAAGATTTACTTATGTGTTTAATGTAGATGGATCTTTTTTGTCTGCATGTATATCTACACACCAGAAGAGGGCATCAGATCCCATGAGACTACCCTTGTGATCTGCCATGTAGGTACTGGGAATTGAACTCAGGACCTATGGAAGACCACCCAGTGCTATTGATTACTAAGCCATCTCTCCAACCCTGCAAACCAGTATTTTTGCAGATAGCAATAACAATTATATTTCTGCCACTGATCATTGTCTTCTTGACTGGGTTTTTCAAAAAATTTACATTTATATAATTCTAGGCATTTCACAAAGAATATTTAAATGGGAGGAAAAAAACAGAAAACAATAACAGCAAAAAATAGCCCTACAGCACTACCTGTAAAATGAGGTTGTTAGATCAGTCATTCTTATTAGGATCCTTAAACTAGGGATATAGTTGTTTAACCTTAAGTGATTTTATAAGAAGTAAATAGTATTTATTGAATAAATATGTTTATTTTAACAAATATCCATCAGTATTCCTTTAGATATCCATGTTATGTTAGTTGAAAGTTAATTTATAGCAGTTCAGATAGAAATATAGGTTTATTAAGTGTTTTTGTGTGAAGCACTATGCTACCTCAGTCTTCACAGTTACAGGCTGTCGGTATGTTCTCATTCTCTGTCTGTCTGTCTGTCTGTCTGTCTGTCTCTCTCTCTCTCTCTCACACACACACACACACACAGCTGAGGGGGTGGATGGATTCAGAAATAAGTTGTTAGTTGTTAGTAACCGATTGGTATAGTTGACTCCAAGCAAAGGCTAGTAGAAAGAACATAACACAGGCCCAAGGATGTGTGTAGTATCCACTTAGTGACAGCAAAGCTGAACTGACCTCATCTGCTGGGAAGTCGTCGAAGGTTGTGGCTTTTTTTCTTAAAAAGAAACACTTTTTAATATTAAATAGTGTAGTAGAAATTTTTTTTAAAAAAGCATTTTTAATAAGTAAATTATTTCTTCTTTCAGGTCTAATTGTAAGTGATTTCAGCTTTCCTAACAATTTTCTAAAGCCAAAACTTACTGAGTAAACTGATTGCATTTTATGTTTTATTGAAAGCTACCAGTTAAACTTTAATCAGACCTAGAAATAAAACTTTGTATTGTAAATCTATCTAGAATATTGTTCGATTTTGATATCACCAGTCATTAAATGAAGTATATGATACACAATTTCATCTTGGCAGATAACTAATTTTAATATCACCAGTGTTCAAATACATGTAAGTAGCTTTGTAAGGAATAGTTTGAGATTATGCCATTAGCATATGATAGCTAACTAGTGGATTTTCATGTTGGGTTTTTATATGGGAGTGTCATTGAATCACATACAGTTTCTAGACAAGCGTATTATATAAGGAGGCTGTAGTTATTTTTCTAGGCTTGCTGTAGTAATTATTCTAGGTTTGCTAAATAGTTTCAAGCCCTCAGTTTGAAAAGAGCTGAATGAAGTCTTATTTCAGTTCACTGGTGAATGCAGAAGAGCTGTGTTTCGTCTGTCTACTCCTCTCAGATACTTCAGGACTGAAGGGTTGACTTTTGAACAAAATTTTGTTTTGTAATTAACGTCATTTTCTCATTATCAGGTACTTTTTGGATTTGAATTGAGTGTGGTCTTTTTGTTATGTTGTGTCATCCACTTGCTCTCATATATTTTTCTGGACTATAATCTTCATTATTGGATTTTATGGAGGAAAATAGATTATCGTTTTGGTGGCCTTTGACAAGTTACTGGACCTGATTGTCTAATATTATATAAAATTATTTTCTGTGAGTATTTTTGAAGAACTCTCTTGAATTGCTTGCATTGTGTTGTAGGTAAAAGGAGGATAACTGTTCCAACCCAGGCGATCAGCAGCCTCATTGTCCTTGCGTTTGAAACTGCAGCAGCAACTGGGAGCTCGACAATGAAGCAGTGATATCTGAGAACAAAGGAGCACTGGCCAACTAAGTGTCAGCACATTTCATGGGACTGGGTGAAAACACTGCAGCAGACCTGAGTGTCAGCTGGCAGAGCGACAATGTGTTCTTCTGACACCATTTATTTGAAGCAGCTCTAGTATAGATTATTTAAACTTTATGTATATCAAATTCAAGAAAAATGAGTGAAGCCCCCAGATTCTATGTTGGGCCTGAAGATGCAGAAATCAATCCTGGAAACTATCGTCGATTCTTCCACCATGCTGATGAAGAGGAGGAGGAGGAGGAGGAGTCTGTAAGTTGTTTCTTTCGTGATTAATCAGTACAGTGCAGAATGTTCATTGATTACTCCTAATACAAAAGAATACGGTGATTTTTGAATAAGACTACTTTTTAACGTGCAAATTTGTTTAAAAAAAAGTTTTAAGTAATGACAGTTTAGAGTTGCTGTAAGATACTAAGGAACTAATTAACTTTAAGCTGTTTGACAAGAGTATCACAAAGGCTGCACGGGTGTGTAAGAAACTAATGTATCCAGTGCCTTGTGCCTGTTGTATCATAGACATGGACCACATCTGTTACATTCAATGCTCTAGTGCTCACTGTGTTTCTTAGCCCTCATTCTCCTTGCCCTCAGGAAGAGACTATTTTGTTTTGGGAACTCATTTAAAATGCAGACATAAACTATACGTTGATTCTTTTTTCTCTTAAATATCAAATTAAAAACAGAATCCCATTTTAAAAGAAAAGCCTGTTTTGCTTGGTAAGAGTGGTAAGATCGGCCTGCCGTAGTGATTAGACAGTTGTTTATGGCTGTGAGAAGAGCAGTGCTGTTTATAGAGAAGTCACTGAGGGCATGCCTTGGAGGGCTATGTGGAGTCACACTCTTTCAACCTCCTGTCAGAAGACATTTTTCTGTAGCAATGATGTTCTCACTAAGCAACTGTGGGTAAAACCTTGATCATCCTGAGGAAATAAGTCCTCCATGGATATTATTGTCACAAATGTTTTTGGAGCTGTGAGAAATGACCAGTAGAGTTGACCTGTGAAATCTTTATTAGAAAGGTGATAGTGAGCCCTTTCAAGATTCTTGATGAGGAATAAAATGAACAGGGGCCTTAAGTTGGACGATGGGAGGAGTCAGAGATAGGAGATTCCAGGATGGTTGCTGTTATATTATCTGATTTGTAATCAATTCCAATACTCATTTGAACTCCAGTTTTCATGTTAGAAGAGGCAGTGTGGAATTATTTTTCTAAATGTAAAAAGAAAAGAACAATTTAATCCCCAAATTTTTATTGCTACATTTAAGGGGAAGTTTTATGAACCACCTTTGAACATCTTTATGTAGTGTTATATAAAATACATAAAGTCATGGAAGAGAAAAGAACTAGATGCGCCCTTATGGTTGATAGACCTCTTAAGCTCCAGAATGAAAAGGCCAAGGTGAAGTGCAAAGAATCAAGAATGAATATAACAGAATTTTGTGAGCAAGAGGTCCTCAGTATGTTACTGTTTATATGCTGTGTGTGTTCAAGTTTGAACGTTGACTTTGTTACAAGTACAAAGATTAACGAGATCGTCAAGTAGGAATGTCAAGTAGGAATGTTGCAGGGAGTGTCAAAGTTCAATGGCATTCAGTGAGCCTTTCTCTAAGTTCAAAAAGCTATCTGTGACCAGCTCATGTCCCAGCTCAGTCTATGAGAAGGCCTACTACTGTGCAGCCTTGTAGTTGGAAATGCATTTGATTTTAAACAACAAAATTCTGTATCTGACTCTTATTGGACTTTTTAGTTGGAATAGATGGAGTTTTGCTCTCATTTGTATTTTTCTGCCTGAAGATAATTAAGTAAATGCTGGAAGCAGGTGAAGAAGGAACATTCATTTGTATTTTAAACTTAATTGAAAACAGTAGCAATATGCTGAAGGTGTTTTTTTTTTATTAAAATTTGTTTTAATTGTAAAGTATTATAAGTGATAGAATTTTGCTGACTTCAGTAGTGAGTATGTCAGTTTTACTGATTCCTGTTCCAGGTCTATTTCTGAAAGGAAATTTCAATAGCGATATTTTAGAACGCCTATTCGGACAACCTGTCATCCTGTTTTCTTTCTGTTTTAGCCACCAGAAAGGCAGATTGTGGTTGGAATATGTTCCATGGCAAAGAAATCCAAATCCAAACCCATGAAAGAAATTCTGGAACGGATCTCCTTGTTTAAATACATCACAGTAGTAGTTTTTGAAGAGGAAGTTATTTTGAATGAACCCGTGGAAAACTGGCCCTTATGTGACTGTCTTATTTCTTTCCATTCTAAAGGTATTAGAAGGTGGACAGGGGTGTTTTATCCTATCTGATTGTAGAAATATTATCCTATCTGATTGTAGAAATAATACATATTTGTTGTAGAGTATTGGATAGATGAGAATTGAAGCTAACTCAAAGATAAGGGATGTTAACATTTTGATACATTCATTCTAATCTTTTTTTTCTCAATGTGTTTTTTCAAAGTTTAGTGTCATAATTACATGTAACTTTACATTTAGCTTTTCTTAGATTTTATCAAGTTTTCCCATACCGTATTTTTCATGGTGTGTATTACATAAATGTATAACTTAGTTAACTAATAACCAAATATTTGGATAACTCCTAGTCTTCACTGTTAAAGTAAGGTTGCGATTAGCTGTTTTATTATATACCTTTGTTTGCACATATCTGCAGATAAATTCTTAAATTATTAGAGATTTTAAGCCCTATATTTCTACCACAGAGAAAGTGACCTGATATTCTTTATAAGTGTGCATAGTTCATTTGTTAAGAACTTTCAATTAAAAATTTAGGGCTTCTTTGCCATTTTTAATTGAACGGCAATAGCAGTTAAGCTTAAGTATTAATGTTATAGTAAAATATAATAATAAAAATTATTGCTGTCTATTTCTGAAAAAAATTTAAATTTTATAAATTACTTGTTTTTCCCATTAATGAGTCTGTAAGTTTTAGAATTTGTTCCTGTATTAATGATTACATTTTTAACCCCCTCTGCCCCCACAACAATAGTTCTGTACTGTGCTAAATTTTTTTTTTTCTGTATACTGGTAATGAAGATTGATTTTCATTTTTTTAGTAAACATAGTCTGATCTTGGTTAGCTGAGGCTTTTTTCTTGAGAAATTTTTAAGTTTTCTGCACATGAAAGTGTACTTCTCTTCCTGTTAGTTACATGGTTCTTTCTGTGAAAGCTATTAGCTCTTAAAAGCTCCCTGCTGTGTTTTAGGACGTACTCTATATGTTATCTGTTGGCAAGAGACTACTGTTTTCTCTTTAACCAAAATGAAATCAGGGACTGACTGGCAGGTGCTTTCCATTTGCTCAGTTCTGGTGGGAAGCTTGAAATCATGACATTGAAACCTTTACATGTGCAGAATACTTTATAGAGTCCAGCTGCTGCTTAATGCATTATTAAAAAACTAAGAGAAATTTAGGAATACATTTTAACTGAACATAGCTTTTTGATGAGAATTTTAATACTTAACATTTCTAAAATTTCATGTAGTGCTGCAGAAATGTAATGTCCTCAGGAGGGGTTAATGTTCATAGTTAAATCATACACTGTCCTGCTGATTGATTTTTATCGTCCATAGAGGAGGTATTGATGAGAGAGAATTGTCATTTAAGGACCATAAAAAGTAGTATTCTTTGGGAGATTATGCCAGATTTTCTAAGTATCTTATATACATTGAGAAGCTCTTAATTCTAGCAGTCTCCTGTTGGTTAGCTGGTTGTCACGCTCACTGACAACTGAGCTTGACTGTAGAGATAGATGAGTCAGCTTAGCCTTCTATAGCTAAGCAGAGGCAGGATTTCAGCATGGTGTCTGTAATCGGCTATGGTGCAGTGGAGAATGTTCGTGGTAATGTAGAGAATAAAAGAGAATCTCTAAGATTTTACAGTTTTTTGAAATCTATTGTAGTCACATCTACATTTGACTCATTTTCATTATTATTAATCATTTTAGTAGTCTAGAAATTTTAGTAGATTAGTTTTTGTGTCCTAAGATGACCCAGCAGCAGCATGCTTCTATTCATTTCTTTATTTTTTGCACATTTTATTGTATATAAATCCATTTTTGTTTTTGCTTCTATTTTTAGAGGTACTGTCAGCTAGTTCATATTTAGACATGAAAATATCAATAAAAGAGACTTGTGTATTGAGAAGATTTTTAAAAATCAAGTGATGTGAAACATTATAGATTTCTCTTTATATGTGAAATAATCTTACCTTTCTATCAAGTATCTTTAAATAGTCAGATACAGGCTAACATGTCATAGTCAGTGACTTGGTGTGCCATATCAATGATAATAACCAAGAGAAGTTATTTTAATAGTATAAGTTAAGTAAAAATGTACATACTTATTATTTCATATCTTTTATAGAAGGTGGTTATGTACATAATGAAATTATTTTTTTAGGGGAGGTGACATAATTCAAGTTGATAACTAATAAATTTATAGATGCCAGCTTATCTTAAGATTGTACAGAATATGATAATAATATGTGTTCTTAGGATTTCCACTGGACAAAGCAGTTGCCTATGCAAAACTCAGGAATCCATTTGTAATCAATGACTTGAATATGCAGTATCTCATACAAGATAGGTGAGTGAAGTTGGCTGAACTAAGGGAAAAAGAAATCAACGCTTCTTTACTACTTAGTATATGCTGACACAGCGTCAGGTGTTCTCACTTACGGCCATTGCATCCTTAAGAGAATACATTTATTAAGAAACTTTTATCAATGAAGAACCTTGAGAATTGAGGAGTCATTCACTTAGTCACAGGTAGTCCCCTAAGTAGTGGGACAAGGAACTTGCTGACAGTTGTTTAATTTCCAAAGCCTACTAAACTGATCAAAACCGCAGTTTCTTGTCACATGGCTGATGCTTACATAGAATTCATTCATTGTAACTGATGATATTTATGGTGAAGTGTACCATTACAGCAGTTTGCTACTATACATCTTAACCTATTGAGCATAGGTTCCAGATGAAGTTAAGAAAGGGTGTGTGTTTGTCTGATTCGTTTAGTTGGTATGTTGTTTTGGTGGCTACATGCAGTTCTATTTTCCATGAGCATTCTACTTTTGTTATAACATGACATTACTTATATTACTTATATGGAAATACATGTATACTAATTTCACATGAGAATAAAATCATTTTTCTCTTAACATTCTAGGAATAGTTTTCTATGGTATTAGATATTATTTTATGGTAAGGGTTTTAATAGTTAGGCTATATTTTGTCTTTGTGATATTAGTCTTATTTGACTATTCTTCTTCATGCATGTACATTCGTGTTTTAAAGTGTAGTCTTTTGATATGCTACAAAAGACATTTTATATGCATTTTAGTGAATATTTTGTTAGGAGCAGTTTGGTATTTGAAATATTTAGAAAAACAAAAAGGGTTAATATTTGAACAGCATGATAGTTAAGAGTGATGGCTACTTGTGTGGGAGTGTAATATATTGAGTAGTGGAGAGCCAGGCACTAAGGATGTTTCTCTGTCCTTTAGAAGAGACGTTTATAGCATTCTGCAAGCTGAAGGCATCCTGCTTCCTCGGTATGCAGTTCTGAACCGTGATCCCAATAACCCGAAAGGTCAGAGAGCTCGGCTCCATAGCCTTCCTTTTGGTTCTTGACATACTCTTTGTCACATCGCTACAATAACTAGAGAGAGTTTAAAAATTCAGGATAGTCTATTTAATAGTTTTTCTTAATGAATTAAACAGCTGTGGGCCTGTCATAGTGGGGCATACCTGTAATTCCAGTACTCAGAAGGTTAAGGCAGATGGATAGGAAATTCAATGTCAGAGTCAGTATGTATTTAGTTCTGGGCCAGGCTAGCTTCGCACTGTGAGACTCTGTGTCAGAAAACAAAGCAACAAGACACTGAGCTTACTGGCTAAGCTGTCTTCCTGGGTCTTATACATATAATTGTATACGTATGATCTGAGGGCTGACCATTTGGTACTGGATAATCATTTAGGAAACTTATCCCTGGGGAAGGCTAATTCTTACTCTCTCTGTAGCCGTCAGTAGCCTCTTGTCCTTTGTCTCAGGCTATGTTTTTTCCTTGAGGCCCTGAGGATTGAGCCCAGGGCATTGCACATACTATTCAGGCTATTACTCTGCTCCTCTGCTGCCTTAGCTCTGATTAATGTAGTCTGCTAAGGCTTAGCATAATTTTACTAGAAGCTTGAAAGGTAAATTTTAATTTTGCTCTTATAATGATATTACTTAGGTGATATTATATCAGTATCTGACTGGCGATTATGCTTTGTGTTTAGAGTGCAACCTGATTGAAGGAGAAGATCATGTAGAAGTGAATGGGGAAGTTTTCCAAAAGCCATTTGTGGAAAAGCCGGTCAGTGCAGAAGACCACAATGTTTACATTTATTATCCAACATCCGCCGGGGGTGGAAGCCAGAGACTTTTCAGGAAGGTAAGCCTTTGAAATCCTCCTGGGAGTAGTCTTCATTCTTCTATACATTTTATTAAAGCGTGTTAAAGGTCATCAGGCTCCTTCTTAATAAACTAAGGTGAGATACTCAGCTGTCGTTGTCTAGAGGAAATTGATGAAACTGGTAATGCCGCTAAAAAGTGTACTTCTCTGTTTCTGTGATAAAGCACCACAGCAAAAGTTATTTCTAGAAGGAAGGATGGAGGGAGGGAGGGCCACAGCTAGAGCTACTTCTAGAAGGAATGAGGGACAGAGGGAGGGAGGGAGGGAGGGAAGGAAGGAAGGAAGGAAGGAAGGAAGGAAGGAAGGAAGGAAGGAAGGAAGACTTTCTTTTTGAACTATGATTCAAGCAAACTTAGGGATCCAGATTGATAAGAGCTCATTGTGGCAGAAGAGGCCTAGCACAAGCTGCAGGCATGGCTATGGGGACAGGAACATAGCTGAGAGGTCATATCTCTAACAACAAGCATGAAGTAGAGCTCTGACTGGGATGGCCTGCCCGAGCCTTCACCCTCTCAAAGCCCACCCCAGGGAGGCACGTTCTCCAGCCAGCCTGCACACATCTACAGAGCATCGACACCAGTGGGCAGCAAGTGTTCAATACCTGAGTCTGTGGAAGACGTTTCCCACACTACCACCACAGAAAGTGTACTTACATAAAATTCTTGCCCTAAGAATACAAGGAAAGGTGCTGGATATGCCTTCAGTCTCTCACTTTTGTTTCTGTCAGGCTAGAAATGGACTTAAAGATATGCTCCCCTTTAGAGAAATTATATGGAAAAATTGCCAGTTCACACAAAAGTAATATTGGTAATTTTTACTTATGTAAGTCTATACTGAATTGTTCCCGTAATAAAATTAATGCAAATCAGATCTGAAATATACTATTATATTACTTTTTGGAATGACAAGGATCTTTTTTTAATTGGGTAGTTGGGAAATAAGCCTAATCCAACATGTATTAGCAGGAATGCATCTCTTGGTAATGTATCAAGACTCAAGGCGCTCTCATAAATAGTCATGGTTCTGTATGTTAAGGATAAGCAAAGAGCTAGAAAGATGGCTCTTCCAGAGGACCCAGTAGGTTTTATCTCAAAGGAAGAAAAGGTTGAGAATACAGTTAATAAATAACTTGATGACCGTCATGGCTTAGTTGTGTGGTGTACTGCAGGCAGAATATGGTTGTCTTCACTTGTGTGCATCTGACTGTTGCTGTCCCGCAGCATAAGAGAGCGTGATGCTCAGACGGGAGCTCACACGCATCTGTAACTCCAGTCTAGGGGATGTGGTGCCCTCGTCTGGTCTTCACGGGCGCTGTGTACATGTGATGCATTTACATACATGCAGACAAAACACCAATGCATGTAAATTAGAAATATATCTTAAAACAGAATATGAATGGTCTGTAAATATCCATTATAGTGGCAAATATTAGGGAGTAAAAATACCAAGTATAGATAAGACTAAAAAAATTAAGCCAGCTTATATATTTGTTTGTGAGACTCAGATAACATAGTTTCTAGAAGATTTGGCAGTATCTGTCTAAGTACAGATATGAATAAACATGAACCTCCTAGCAGTTTCTTAGAAACATAACTACAAATGTGGCCTGTTTCCGTCTTATGAGTGTTTAAAGCAGTAGTGTTGAATTATGCCAGAAACTTGGCGAACAGCCTAGACATAACTATAAAATGAAGTGTTGTTTATAGTGGAAGCTCTGTAGCAGGAAATAAGCAGACTCAAGTGTTTTTATTTGTGTGTGTGTGTGTGTGTGTGTGTGTGTGTGTGTGTGTGTGTGTGTTACATATGTATGGGAGAGGCCAGAGGAGGGCATCAGATCCTGTGGAACTGGAATTACATATATGTAGTTGTTAGCTGCCTGATATGGGTGCTGGGAGCTTGTATCCTCTGGAATGGCAGCCAGTACTCTTAAGCACTAAGGATTCTCTTCAGTCCCATAACACACTTGATTTTTTTCATTATATTTTATGCTTGTATGTAATTGTTATGTTTAAGTAACAACTGCAACAGAGAATATATATTGCCAAATAAAGGTTACATTTTAGATGTATTATAAAAATGAGAGCACCTCCCTGATTTTATGTTAATGGCTATATCTTTTCTCTCTAGATCGGCAGTAGAAGTAGTGTGTATTCCCCAGAAAGCAACGTGCGAAAAACGGGGTCATATATATACGAAGAGTTTATGCCTACAGATGGTACTGATGTTAAGGTAGGATGTATTAGGATTATGGCATGGTGGGATGAAGTACAGATTCTCCTTGACTAATACTGAGTCATGTCTTGATAAACTCTGTGTTAACTTCAAAACTCGGTATGGTAGTGTGTCCTCCAATCTCAGCACTCAGGTGTGAGGCAGGAGGATCTTGAGTTTGAGGCAAGCCTTTTCTACATACCCAGTTTTATTTATTTATTTAAAAAAAAAAAAAAAAAAGAAAAAGAAAAGAAAAGTTACTCTTGGTTGAGAATAATCTCATGACCATCATAGCTTCGATGCGTGGTGCACTGCATGCAGAACATGGGTACCGCTGCTGCTGTCCAGCTCTTGAGAGAGAATGATGCTGCATCATCACTGAACCAGAAGTAGAAATCTGAAGGGTAATTTCAATTGGAAGTAAATCGTTGAGGCATCATCTTCGTCAGATCAAAAACTCACACATTTAACTATCATAAGACCATATAAATCATAGAGACCATATAGTTTTAGTGTATATTTTGAAGTTACCATTTAGCCTTTTTCAGTGTTGTTATTATTGGTCCTAGGGATAGAATGTAGGCCCTTATGTGAGGTGGGCAAGCATTCTAACACTAAGTTCTAAGAAGCCCGCTTCTTGTTCTTTCTGTTTTGTATGGTAAATATCACTGACAGTTGGACGTTCAAGAACTCCTTTTAAAGAACAGTGTTCTTAAAGGCTTAAGAGTAAAACACCCAGTATCCCAAAGATGACAGATTTTAGTGAATGTTACAAAAATGTTTAGGTCAAGTTTTAAATACATATGATACTCTAAAGGCTAAGGATTAGGACAATAGCAGATTGAGCATCCTAGTGGCTACCAGTTTCCAAACAGTGAATAATGTCAGTGATATGTGGCTCTGGTAATGGTAATGTGATATAAAAATACCATTGTACTTGGTAACTGATGAAGCTTACCTTTTCCCAGCCAGCCTTTCTTGATGAGGCTGCTCTTTTTAAACTTATAAATCTCATCTTGAACTTGCCCTTTAAAAATCATTGGTAGATTCTCATTGGCCACAGGATAATGTCCATGTTCATAATAACACTGCCATACAAGGTATTTCTTCCAACACATGCCATTCCAGTCACTACAGTGCATACTGTACTGTTGGATTCCTTTCTCTTCCCAGAATGCCTTGTGTTGCTTCATTCTTTTCTCTGTCCTTTCTATTTATCACCTCTATAAAATTGCCTTTCCTTGTTCTCTTACAAGATGAATTCCACACCCTTTAAAAAATCATGTAGCCATTTCTTCTATGTCTGTTTAAGAATTGTAGCTTTACGTTTCAGTACATGATGCTCACTTTTGTATTTTAGCACAGAGAATAAACTCTCATTATGCTGTGTAAGTAATTATGTATAACCTTTTCTTAATCCTGGCATTTAAAATACAAAGGTATGCCTATTAATAGTCTGGCATCCAAACTATTTTAAATAGATATTTTTCTTTGAATTTATTATTTTCTGGTTATATATTTAACTGGCAATATGAATCATATGTATTTTAATTTTACGAAAGGTTTATACCGTGGGTCCAGACTATGCTCATGCTGAAGCCCGAAAATCTCCAGCTCTCGATGGCAAGGTCGAACGAGACAGCGAAGGGAAGGAAGTAAGATACCCTGTTATTCTCAATGCACGGGAGAAGCTGATTGCATGGAAAGTCTGCCTTGCTTTTAAGGTAAGGTGCTGTGCAAGTCATGCAGACCCTTGTATTCTAAGCTTTCCTTTCGGGTGCTAGACATTATTGGACTTAGAGGAGTAAGCTGAGGAGGCAGTTAGTATATGTGAGCTCATATGTATGTATGTAGACATTCCTGTGGGGCCAACACCCCCTTCCTCACTTCCAGCATGTTCTTTCTGTATTCTCGGAAAGTGATATATCTTGTTCATTTATTCAAAACTTAACTTGTATACTTAGTGTTAGTGCCTAACATACTCTCATACTCTTTTTTTTTTTTTTTTTTTAAATTGGTGATAAATACTTTTTGCTTTCATGAAAAAGGTTAAAAATACTATTTGAATAAATGTTCTTCATTGTTTTGTCCTTGGACCTAATACGTAGTAAAACTTGTTCTTGAGAACAATATATATGTTTTAGAGAAACCTCTTTGCTTCTTTTGTTTGACTGTCCTCTCTTGTATGCTACTACTTTATCTAATTACTAGTATAGAGTAAATATTCAAGTGGAAGTAATGCAGCCTGCATTCAGTGAAGGATGCAGTCTATTTTTTTAGAAAAGGCCTATCCTAGATGCGTAACAGAAGCTAAGTATATTACTGGTTATTAATAAAAGAACTACTTCTGTGTAGTGATTTTGTGTGAAGAGTGATGATCTGTAGATAAGTTGTAATGCATTCTTACCAACTGTTTTATTGTACTTGGATTCCAAAGACTAATATTATTCACGATAAGGGGATAATCACATGGAATTCATAATGTGTGTTCAGAGTACTCAAGGTTATGGTTACTTATAGCCTTCATTTCTTTTTGTGATGCAAACATTTATATATATAATGTTCTTAAGAAGTTGGAATGGAGAATCATAGTAATTCCAATGATACCTTAAAATTTCTACCTTGTTTTAAATAGCAAACAGTTTGTGGCTTTGATTTGTTACGCGCCAATGGACAGTCCTATGTATGCGATGTCAATGGCTTCAGTTTTGTGAAAAATTCCATGAAGTACTATGATGACTGTGCAAAAATTCTTGGGTAAGCATTTACCACCATACTTCTCCCGTATGCCTTTGTGCACGTGCTAGCCATGGGAGCTTTCTGATCATGCGAGGGTAATAGTCCATATTGATAAGATACCCGTAAATTATGCCAGATTCTGAGTTGTGCTTAGGTTATGAGGACAGCTTAATAACATATTCCTAACCATTTCACATCATGGATTTTGCTGTAACAGGATTATTAGATACAACATTCTTCCATTTTTTTTTTCTATGTAATTGTATTTGAAGTGTTTTGTTAACCTACTTAACATTATAAAATAAACTTTCATAAAATAAGATACTTGAGTCATAGAGAAAACTTTGAAATTTAGGATAGTTTTCCTTGACTTCTTTCTGTATGTTCATTATTTGCTGTTCTAATAAGATAATCAAACAAGTAGAAAAGAAAATATGTGTAGAAATATCATTTTTAGATATTATTTGATTTAGAAGATTAATAAAGCAAGAAGTATCTCTAAGACTTTCTAAGCAGATATGAGAAAATCATTAGAGTCAGCTTTTGTACTGCACTTCAAAGGCACGAACTTTTCAATAAAGAGAAATTGAAGGCACAGGTGTCTTGTGTATTTTAGCATAAAACATGTTAAGATACAAGAAAAATCATATGTATGTATGAGAGAGAATGAGAAGAGGAAAGAAAAGAGAAATATTGAGGAGAGGGGAGGAGGGAGGGAGGAAAAAAGAGAGGGTGGGTTTGTGTGCATTGTGTAGAGATGGCTGTATCTATGAGGGTTCACATGTGTGCAGGAGCTTGTGGTGATGACAGCCCAACCTGATGCGTCATTTTCAGCTACAGTCCACTTGTTCTTGAGATAGTCCTGGTCTCTCTCTGGCCTGTAACTCCCTCTGCCTTCCCAACACTGGGATTCCAAAAATACACACTACCACGCATGGCTTTTTTTTTTTTTTTAAACTGAGCATTGTATGGTTCAAGCTCAGGATCTCATATTTGCAAGGTAAGTACTTTACCAACTAAGAAATCTCTCAGCCCTCAAATCAATTATTTAAGCATTTTTTCACTGTTCCTCCTATTAATAAAATATAGTAATGGCTTGGTAGAAGTTATCATATTTAGAAAAGGTTTGTCAGAGATTGAGGTCTGCGAAGGCATACGGTGTGCACAAGGCTCTGCTTTTCATGCTCAGTACCTCACAGACACAAAGAAAAATAGCATAATAGGTATTTGACAGACAATTAATGAGCAATAAAAAAAATCTAACTGGAAACGTAATTAAAGCAACATGTTTTATTTTCAAACTATATAAATTAATAACAAATATATGGCATTTTGTTAATGTGTTCAATTTAGAGATATCTAAGTTTTCATGATCAGGACTTGATCATAACATAATCGTAACATAAGCAGGGTAATATAACCATTTGTTAGTTTGACTTAAATTCTTGTGTTTCTTTATCATGGCATAATTAAATACCCACATCTATCTTTGGATTAACTAATTTTTAATAATTCTTTTGGTCTTAAAGCAATATCGTAATGCGGGAGCTTGCACCACAGTTTCATATTCCCTGGTCAATACCATTAGAAGCTGAAGATATTCCAATTGTACCAACTACCTCTGGAACTATGTAAGTTTCAGTTATTCAGTTTTCATTCAGAAATTCCTTACGCTTTCCACATTAGTTTCTCTTATTATAGTAAACAATTCTTTCTGAATGACTGTTAGGTACTATATGTATTTTCATATGATTCATTTTGAAGATGGGGGAATGGATATGTTTTTACAAGGGTATACTAAAGCTCAGACAGTTCCATTAAGATCTTGAACCATGCTTTAGCAAGTATAGAACCATGTAGCGAAGCCTGACCATGTGTGGATGCCCCTGGGAGCATTATGTGGGTTGTAGCATCATGCAGCTTTGTCTTTGTCTAGGTCTGTCTTAGGTAAGTAAATCAGAACACTATTGCCAAAGGGTTTGATAGCATTTTGCTAGGGAAAATCACTCACTTTAATGTTGCGTGATTTAACTGAATGCTATATAGTCACAAGTTTACAGGAATACATTACCAGGTTTCAGTATTCTGATAAGTCCAATTGGGGGAAAGTATACGAGATAGATGGATGGATGGATGGATGGATGGATGGATGGATGGATGGATGGATAGTACTTAAGTATATTTTTGAGACAAAATTTTCAAATTAATTCAACATAGACTATTTTTGATCTGTTAATGTCTTTCAGGAATGTGATCAGTGGTTTGCAATTTGAAAATTGAAATGATGGCTCTTCACTGTAGCATACTGCTAAACATAAAATGTTTCTAAGTTGAATTATAATAATGTTTTTCTTAGAGAACAAGACATAAACATACAGATATGGCAGCTATCATGTAGCAGTTGATTTTTGCTTTGATTGATGACATCTCTGTTGATAATTCTTCAGGGCAGATGTTCAATGAATAATGAAGCTCTGGTTAAGAGTCCATGTACTTTATCCCAGGTTTTGGGCATCACCTCTGAAAAAGAAGGAGTGCTATATAAAAATGACTGTCACTCCTCTCTGGCTTCTTCTGTTGTGGGATTTGCTCTTCTAAACTTAAGTCAAGAGAAACCTTTGATGTTAGGGAATTGAGACCAGAGGCTTTTTTTTTTTCTTTTGTCACTTTAGGATGGAACTTCGATGTGTCATAGCTGTGATACGACATGGGGATCGAACACCGAAACAGAAAATGAAAATGGAAGTGAGGCATCAGAAGTGAGTCTGAGGCAAGCGCTCTGCTCGGGTGGGGCCTTAGCTCTTCTGAGTAATGGATCACAATAGTTTTACTTACTATTCTTTTGATCGTGAAAATATTTAAACCACTGAATGCACGCAAACTCATTAAAGTATTGGGTGTGTTGGCATCTAAAATTTATTGTGGGTGTATCTGTAACTGTCAGTCTACCTGCCCTTCATTCATCATCACAAATATATTCTACTTATTCTTAGTTTGTGTTTTTTACATTGTACTGTGAGAAACATCTCAGCATTCCAGAAGCAAATGTGCAGAATTATTTCTGTTCAGTGTTTGATACGGAAACCCAAGCCATTAAATATGTATTGACATCCAATGCATTGACAGCAGAAACTGTTGTGTTTTTAATGGAGTGCAGCTTGCTTTGTGCACATATTTTGAAAGTACTACAGTAGGTACTGGTTTGATGTGGTTTAGGCCTGCCTTGAGTGTTACCAAGAAAGAGGGTCAGATACTAAATGCAGTGAGTACCACGAAACACATGTACTTGTGTTTCAGAGAGGGGAGCAGGAAGATCACTTGAGCCAAGGAGATAGATGCCAACTGGGAAATATGTAACAGGATTCTTTGCCAGGAAGACAAGGTGGAGGAAACCTAAGGCTGAGTTAAAAGAGGAAACACCGACCTTATATTCAAAGACTTTATTCTCATATCTCTTATTTTAATTGGTTGACTATTTGGTGAGGGCTTTTGTTTGCTGTTTTTGTTTTTTAGTAAAGTCTTACTGTGTTGCCCAGGCTGACCTTGAACTCATGATCCTCCTGGGTCCGCTTCCTGAATGCTGTGGTTATAGACGTGTACAACATGCCCAGCTTCCTATCGGTGCTATTAGTTATTGCAAATGACTAACTGTCTTCTATCCTTTTATAAGGTTTTTTGATCTTTTTGAAAAGTGTGATGGATATAAATCAGGGAAGTTAAAGCTCAAGAAGCCAAAACAATTACAGGCAAGTTTTTATTGTTGTTGGGCTGCTTGTTTGTTTGTTTGTTTGTTTTAATGTATGTTGCGTTTAATTTTTTTATGGTGAAATTATATAATGTAAATATTTAAACTCTTTTATTAACATGCATAGGAAGTCCTGGATATCGCACGACAGCTACTCATGGAACTGGGGCAAAATAATGACTCTGAAATCGAAGAAAACAAGTCAAAGCTTGAACAACTGAAGACTGTGTTAGAGATGTGAGTAACCCTTTGGCCCTCTTCCTTAGAATACAGTTCTTCTGTTTGGATTGTGTGACAACATATTTTATTATACTGAATTATTGTTTTAGTTTCCATTGCTAATTTCAGTGAGGAGAAAGAAAGCAACCCTGTCCTTAGACCTTGAATACTTAGAATAAAGATCACACAGCAAACTGAATCTGAGATTCAGCCCTGTTTAGCTAAACCGTTTTAAACTGTCCATTCAAAAGTTGATGCCCGTCAGCATTTCTGTTGTGAGCTTTACATGGGTAACCACTTCTCTTCTTATGCTCTGTAATGATACTTAAATTGTACTTTGTTTTAAAACATTTTTCTTTTATGTTTAAGGATTTCCTATATGCATACAATAGAGTGTTATCATAGCTGCTTCTCATTTTCCCCTCCAGCCACCCCTCTGCTCCACCGACACATCTTCCTCCTAACTGTGATTCTTCTTAAGGCCAACTAGTGCCGACCATGTGCGTGTGCGCATGGATTTGCGGCATTTACAGAAGATTGAGAGACCTATCCATGATCATATTCTGCAGGAAGAATGATTCTCTGTTCCCAGAAGCTGTCATGTAGCAATAGCCTCAGTAATGGTGGGGCCTGCAGAGCACCCTCCCTGCCCCCAACCCCCCAAAACACAGAATTTTCTCTGGCTTCATCTTGTGCCGGCAACCATGGCTTTTGTGAGTTCATGAATGCAATAACCAAGCTCTCTGCTCACGACAGCTTCTCCCAGCACTCCTCCCACAGGCCAGCTCGCATATGTATCTGTGCCTGTCTGTGCAGTGTGTCTTCAGAATTATCAGACTTTTATCAAACAGTTCCTAAATGGTCAGCTGTTATTATTGATTTATGCTTGCTAGGTTATTTTTGAACAATCCACCAAGACAGTAGAAGAGAACTAGGTTTTATCTGTATATCTTAGTTTTTCTTTAGGAATTCAGTCAATACTTCATTAATGTCTTACGCTCTAATTGGCATTTTGTTTTTCAGGTATGGTCATTTTTCTGGAATAAACCGTAAGGTACAGTTGACCTATCTTCCTCATGGTTGTCCGAAAACGTCCAGTGAGGAGGAAGGTATATCATTTTTAATCCCTATTGCAATTATGTATATGTAATAACTTATACTATAGTGGTAACTTGGACCATTTTCTGCTCAGTAACTTTTGTGATTGATGTACTACTTAAATAAACAACTAAAATCAGTATTTTATTAACTATGCTTCTATCCCTTTAATAAAGGTACTTTTGTTTTGTTTTTGAGGCTATGATTTAGTTAATATTTCTCCCTTCCCTTTCCTTCCTCCAAATCTTCCAAAATGCTCCTTCCCACTCTGCTTCAAATTCATGGCCTCTTTTTTCTCTAAATACAAACCATTCAGTCCGTACAATGTTACTTACATGTGTGTTTTCAGGGCTGACCATTTGGCACTGGACAACCGATTGGTGTGCTCTTCCCTGGAGATCCAGGACCCTGTCTCCCACTCCCAGCTCCGCTCAGTTGCCTATAAGCTTTGTATAGGGTCAAGGCCTCCTGAGCTTTTTTATGTTCAGCTTGCTGTATTCGTTTATATCATCATTGTTCAGCTTAGATTTGGACAGCCATGCTAGTGAAACTTTGTAGATGTAGCTTCTGCAGTTACTAGGAGACAGTTTCCCGGAGCCTCTAGCTCTTACAATCCCTTTGCCTCCTCTTCTACAGTGTTCTCTTAGGTGTGGGAGTGTTTTGTAGACATATTTTGGGGAATGGGCTCCACAACTTTGTGTTTTGGTTGGTTGTGGATTTCTGTAGTGGCTTCCATCTTTTGCAAAGAAGAGATTACTTGATTGAGGGTGAGAACTACACTTATCTGTGGATATAAGGACATGAGTTTATAGATCATTGTTAGAGATTATGCTGGTTTAGTGAATTAGTGGTTGTAGATTCTCCATTAACTATGACTTTACTAGCACAGAATAGTTAGCTCTATTTCTAGTTCTAAGCATGTTATCCCTCAAGTTGAGCAGGCCTTAGGTACAATTAGAAAAAAACACACATGGTATGCACTCACTGATAATTAGATATTAGCCCAAAAGCTCGCAATATCCAAGATACAACTCACAGACCACATGAAGCTCATGAAGAAGGAAGACAAAACTGTGGGTGCTTTGGCCCTTCTTAGAAGGAATAACAAATACTCATGGGAACAAATATGGAGACAAAGCGTGGCACACAAACTGGAGAAGGGGTCATCTGGAGACTGCTCCACTTGGGTATCCATCCCATGTGCAGTCACCAAATGTAGATGCTGATGTGGATGTCAGGAAGTGCATGCCGACAGGAGCCTGATATAGCTGTCTCCTTAGAAATCTGCCAGAGCCTGAAATATTCAGAGGCGGATGCTTACAGCTAACCATTGAGCTGATCATGGGGTTTCTAATGGAGGAGTTAGAGAGAAGACTGAAGGAACTGAAAGGGTTTGCGGCCCCATAGGAAGAGCAACAATACCAACCAACCAGAGCTCTCAGTTTCTAAATGACTAGCCTGGGAGCACATAGGGAGGGACCCATGGTTCCAGCTGTATATGTAGGGGAGGATGGCATTGTTGGGCATAGGTGGAGAGGAAGTCCTTGGTCCAGTAAAGGCTGGATGCCCCAGTGTGGGGGAATTCGTGGGTGGGGAGGTGGGAGTGGGGGTGTGGAGGCACATCCTCATAGAAGCAGGAGAAGAGGGGATGGGATAGGGGATTCCTGGGTGGGTGGGTGGGCAATGGGGAAAGGGAGTCACATCTGAAATGTAAATAAAATATCCAATAAAAAAATAATTAAAAGAAAACAAAACACTGAAGAGAAAAAAAAAGAAAGCTGTTGGTTTCTGCCAAGGTATGCATGCCACTACCAAACTCTTAGGGTCATTGTGACCGTTACTGCACACTTAGGGTCATTGTGACTGGCTGTATCCTTAGGGTCATTGTGACTGTGGCTGCACCCATAGGGTCATTGTGACAGTGACTGCACACTTAGGGTCATTGTGACTGTGGCTGCACCCATAGGGTCATTGTGACAGTGACTGCACACTGAGTGTCATTGTAACTGTGGCTGCACCCTTAGGGTCGTAGTGACTATGGCTGCATCTTTAGG
>JANHMN010000017.1:6608512-6637014 GCA_030674055.1 Rhabdomys pumilio | reverse complement strand
GGCTGTATCCTTAGGGTCATTGTAATTGTGGCTGCACCCTTAGGGTCATTGTGACTTTGTACCCTAAGGGTCATTGTAACTGTGACTGCACCCTTAGGGTCATTGCCACTTACTGATGTGGTTCATAGGTGTCATACCTGGTTGAACTGTTGGTTGTCTCACTCTTTGGGAAGCTTGCATGACTTTCTGTATCATGAAAGCTAGTTCTTAAGGATGGCTCTTTCAGATCAGTTCTAGCCTAGTAGTCTCCAGGCCCTGCATCTGAAGTTCATGCAGGACCCTCCTCTGGGGCAGTAACCAAAGACAACAGCAGTAGACTATATGTTTTGGGAATCTGTCAGACAGCCTTGGCCAACTGATCAAAAGCAGGCTTCTCCTGTCTAATACTGAGGCTTTCTCTGGGTGGTCTTTGGTTCTTGGAGGGAGCGCCATCAGCCCAGATGAGAAGTTCTCTAAAGTTGTATATGGTTTGTATACATGGAGTAGATGCATGATAGGCTTTGTGGGGTGTGTGTAAATAATTAATGGGATGACTGGCTTTTTCAGATACCCTTTTGTTATTTTGCCCACCTCCCTCAATAAGAGCCCCATTTCCCATCAGGTCTCTTGTACCCTGCTGTTCCCCTTAATGTCCTCCAACCTCATTTTCTTCCTATGAGTCCCACCATTTCCAATTTCCCTACAAGTAATCTGGGGAAAAAAGGTGTTTTTTTTTTTTTTTTTTTTTTCAAATTTAAGTTAAAAGTGAATTGTGTTATTTTTTTAAGCTCCTCGGGACTTTTTCTCTCCAGGGTTATTTCTGAAAAGCTTTTACCTATAACTCAGTAGATCTTCTTTTGTCCGTTTTTTGGTAGGAGATGACAGCACATACAGGAAAAAACTCAAAATCTATGAAAAAAAAAAACATTTGAAAGTACACATAGCCAGTGTGTTTCTAAAGTATCTTGATATTTTGTTCTAAAATTGAAATTTAAGTCCAGTATTTACCTAGATATGGTTGGTCTCCTAATATCTAAAATCCAGAAAGAAACACCAGAAGGATTGCAGCAGCTCTTTTATACATAGTATTAATGACACAGGATAAGTATCCTTTATCCATAAAGCTCTGGACTCTATTTCTAAAACTTTGTATTTTTAGTATAGAACATTTGTGTTCAAGCCTGTGTGTGTGTATGTGTGTGTGTGTGTGTGTGTGTGTGTAGAGGTAGGACTCATATGTACCTTACATGTGTCTTGAAGATAGCTGTACCATATTTGAAATGATTTTGTACATGGGAAAAGTTTCCTTGTGAGGAATTTGAATTTGCTGCATCATGTTAGTTTTACAGACTTGCCAGAGCTGTGACTTTCAGTTTGTGATTTTCAGTTTGGCTTAGGTATGTTCTACCCCTACTGGTTTCTCTAGCCTGTCATACTGGCAGAATGCTGTCTTCTGGGTTTCCTTTTTAAACTGGTAGTCAAGAGTGAGCATATACAGTGTCACACAGCTTATCAGTCTTCTGGAAAACATATAAGTAGACAACCTTTGAAAAGTAGTTCACAATGCATATTGAAAACTTCAGCACCTCTTGTGCTCTGACCCTGATTCTGCTCGCAGGAGTCTCTCCCCTAAGGTAAGCAGGTGATTGGAGCAAGACTGAGCTATCATGCTACCTCATTATACCAGCCTGTGGTGAAGCTTTGACTACCTTAAATATAAATACAAGTTTGAATGTTTCACTTTATGTGTTTAACATTTCCAATCATCTCTCCATGATCAAGAACAATAGGGGTTTATTTCTTATATCAGTGCTTATGATCAAAAATGTTCTGGGAGAGATGTAATAATAAAAATCAGGGCTCAGGCTAAAGACCTAACCTTGAGGTTAAAGGTCAATACTGAGACCTGTTTAGACACTGGTTTAAATGTTATTATACATGGTAACATTTGTTTTATCACTCACATCTGTCTTAGATAACCGAAGAGAGGAGCCGTCCTTACTTTTGGTTCTAAAATGGGGAGGAGAACTGACCCCTGCGGGCAGGGTTCAGGCTGAAGAGCTGGGGAGAGCTTTTAGGTGTATGTACCCTGGAGGTCAAGGTAAGCGCTATCATTTGCCTATATCCGTGCACTTCACTTTACCTTGTGATAGTCTCAAGCATTTGTAGAAGTACCACAAAACAGAAACATAGCTTAAGTGATGTGAGGATTTGTTTTCAGGAGATTATGCAGGATTTCCTGGTTGTGGTTTACTCCGACTGCACAGCACCTACAGACATGACCTCAAGATATATGCCTCTGATGAAGGGCGGGTCCAGATGACTGCAGCTGCTTTCGCAAAGGTACAAGCCGCTTTATAATAGCTGTAAATCCCAAATCAAGCCATTGCTGACAAAGATAAAGCACGGTATCAGTAAAGTTGGCCTATGATGAGTAGCTTGTGCGTGATGACATTTAGCATCTTGTGACATTACTGTGATGGCCTGTGATTCTGTATATGTGTAAAACATCGACTCTTTGTTTGTACTTAGGGTCTCTTGGCTCTAGAAGGAGAGCTTACCCCCATTCTTGTTCAGATGGTGAAAAGTGCAAATATGAACGGCCTTTTGGATAGTGATAGTGACTCTTTGAGTAGCTGTCAGCAGCGTGTGAAAGCGAGGCTTCATGAAATACTTCAGAAAGACAGAGATTTTACAGCTGAAGACTATGAGAAGGTAGGTCTCAGCCCTTCTTCCCTCAGCTTGAGCTTGGCTAGTTCAGCTGGACTCTTGGTATTTCCATGTGTACACGGGTCATTAATAATCTCCACTATGTAGTAGGCTATTTGAAGTGCTGGCATACTTTTTGTGTAAAGAATCACATAATAAATGATGTTTTCTGATCCTGTTGAGGTTACTTTTCCTGTTGCTGTGATAAAATGCCCCAACAAAAATAAAGAAGAAAGGGTTTAATTTGGTTCCAGCCCCTTGTGTCACAGATGACACAGCAGTAGGAACTTGAGGCAGCTGGGCACATTTACTGCCACAGTCAAGAAGCAGACAAGAATGAACATTTGTTTATCCGAAACTTCTCTCCCCTTTATATAGCCCAGGAAAGGTGATGCCTGCTTCTGCAGTGGGTTGTCTTACCTGAGGTAACTCAGCTAAGATAGCCTACAGACATGCTCAGAGACACATTCTCTCTCTCTCTCTCTCTCTCTCTCTCTCTCTCTCTCTCTCTCTCTCTCGTGTGTGTGTGTGTGTGTGTGTGTGTGTGTGTGTGTGTGTGTGCACATCTGTTTTTAGTGTTGTTTTTTGAGTTTTGATTGTTTGGTACCCTTTGAAAAATGTTAAAACCATTCATACCTTGTAGGCTTATGTCATCAACCCTACTTGGCCTGCAGAATTTTCTTTGCTGCACCATATTTTATTTTGTGAATATCCTGTAGTTTACAATGAATTCAACTGGTTGCAATGTAAGGCTGCTAACATTACTGCCGGCATGAACATTCTGTTTCTTAGATGTATTCTAAGAGTGGAGGTGTAAACTATGGTCTAGGTAAAGTCCAGCTGTTTTCCAAAGTGTGGGCCAGTTAAGTCTCAAAGTCTGAAAGCTGCTGTGGCTTCATACACTCTTTACTTGGGCGAGTCTCGGGTTGTCTGATGCTTGTTTTGGAACATAAACCTACAATATACCTTTTCATTTCTTTCAGGTTTACTGCTCAGATGTTCTTTGTTATGAGTTCTTAAATATCTCGTCCTTTTTTTTTTTTTTTAGCTGCTTGGTGCCTGTTTCTCAGTGACAAAAGTTCTCCTTGTGTTATTTATGTTACTGTTATCAATAAAATCTTATCAATCTTGATACAAAAATTGATTTTTTTGTAGGCTGTGAGAGTACTATGTGAAAATCTATTTTCACCTTATTTAGCACTATCCGAAGAGGATGTCTGCCTACTTCCCTGCACCACTGTGTATCAACTGCACGTGATGTTCCTTCCCCTGCACTGTTTGTTGATCATTGAGTAGTAATAATGTATAAAATCTTATGCCTTCTACACAAAGTCCTCTTTTTTTTGATATGTCTCAAATTTCCATGTAAGCTTTACAATAAGCTTATTAAAATATTACTGTGGTTTTTATTTAGCTTGCATGACATCCGATTTCCGTATCTTGGACAAGTTCACAACATGGAAAAATTCGATAGCACATTTATTTAGATCCCTCAAGATTTTAAATAGTATTTTCAGTGATGATCAACTTACTGTGCAGTATTTCCCTTTCTTGTTAGACTTCACCTGAGGTAAATGGTATTTTTAATGCAGTTGGCTTTGGCACTGCTTGAAAATGTTTGTTCCTGCCGGACAGTGGTGGCGCACGCCTTTAATTCCAGCACTTGGGAGGCAGAGGCAGGCAGATTTCTGAGTTCGAGGCCAGCCTGGTCTACAGAGTGAGTCTTAGGGCTGTGACAGCCAGGACTACACAGAGAAACCTGTCTTGAAAAATCAAAAAAAGAAAGAAAGAGAGAGAGAGAGTGTGTTCTTCTTTGCTTTGATGTAGAAGTATAGTTTTTAATATTAATATACCATTAATCTGAGCTATTTCTCAGTTTTTAATAGTTGGTTTTTCTTGCTTTACTTTAATACTTACAATTCTATAAGCAGTATTAGACAGAAGGAATTCTTTTTTTAAAAGATTTATTTATTTTATGCATATGAGTACACTTTTACTATCTTCAGACACACCAGAAGAGGGCATCAGATTCTATTACAGTTGGTTGTGAGGCACCATGTGGTTACTGGGAATTGAACTCAGGATCTCTGGAAGAGCAGTCAGTGCTCTTAACTGCTGAGCCATCTCTCCAGCCCCGACAGAAGGAATTCTTATTGGTGGTCTTGAAGAGCATGCAGTCTTCCTGCCTGAGCCCCCTGAGGCTGGGACTGGAGGGGTACACTGCCACACCTGCCTTAAAGTAGCACTTTTTTTTCTGGTCACTCTCTCAGAGGAAGATTTAGTACTTGTCCATTAGGTTTGATTTTTTTCTGCTTTCATTGTTGTTGTTGTTGTTTTTTAAATTACCTTTTAAAAAAAGCAATGAAATTATATGTGGTATCTCTTTTTTTGCTAAGTTGATGTCACGAAAATGTTTTGCTCCTAGAATAATCTCAACTTATAAAGTTTATATGGTATTAATTAATTTTTATGGCTTGAAATTTGGCATCTGTAGTCATGAATTCATCAGTCTTCTTCACTTTTGTTAAATCTTCATTTCCTTGTCAGTAATATGCTAGACTGAAGAAAAAATTAGCAAGGAAATCCTTCCCTACTTGGGGAGAAGGATTTGTATACAGCTACTTCAAAAGTATTCTAAATACCATGAAGTTACTACTAAATAATAAATACTATTAAATAGTGAGTACTACTAAATTCCGTGGAAACTTCATGTGTGACCTTTGTAATTAAGGGAAGGAAGAATAGGTTAGCACCTGTCTGTTAGGTCTGTGTCTCTGCCCTTCTGTTCTACAGAAGTTGTTCGGATTCCGTCTGAGTTCTTTGCAGTGTGTGTGGCATCTGTGGAGGTCTGATTTACAGCATTGTGCCTTCTTCCTCTCGTGATCAGCTTCTCTGTCACTGATCTATGTCTTCAGTCCTCTGACTTGTTATTTACATGTCTGTTTCTCTGAACTTGATTGCCTTCTTGGTTTTATTCTTAGTCACATCATCAATTATAACACAAAATGCTACTGGTTAATGTTTCCTGACCTTGTCCTGCAGCTTTACTGGATTTATCAGGCTTAGCATTATTTTCAGTCTCTGTGGAGTGTTGTTTTTTTTTTTTTTTTTTTTTTTTTTTTTTGGGGGGGGGGTTTCCTGTTTGTTTCAGTTTTCCTTTCACTTGGGAACCTCCTCCTTCAGCTCTCAGAGGAGTTGCACTTCCTGTCATAAGTCATTAGCGTACCTGGCGTAGTGGATGGTGTCTTGGGCTTTTCTGCTTATTGGATAATGTCATCTACAAGAAGGATAACTTTCCCTCTTCCCTCACCTATTTGGAGCTCACACTTTGCCTTTCCTCTTACCTAATTGCTCTGGCTAAGTAAGTCTGCTAGCACTGTGCTGACAGTGGTAAAGTGGTGGTTATTTCCATCTTCTGGTTCTTAAAAAAAACTGGACTTTCCCCTGATCAGTGTGATGCTGGCTGAGTTACTCTGACACAGCCTTTGGTATATTAAAATAAGTTCCTCCAGTACCAAAATCATAGAGATTTACTGTTAACGGCTATATGGTTTTTATTATTTCTCTTATTTTTTGAGGTTATCTTATAATTACATTATTTTCCCCCTCTTCTTCCTCTCCCAAACCCTCTTTGTTTGGATGCTTTTTCTTCCTCTACAGGGGTGAGTTACTGAGGTTGGTGTACTGTGCTGTTTATTTTTTTACATATTTTTTACACATTCGAAGGATAAATCTCACCTGATATGTAATAATGGTATATAATTTTTTGATGTTCTGTTGTGCTTGGCTTACCAGTATTTTCCTGCCCAGTTTTACATTATTTATAACAGCATAGATCTATAATTTCCCTCTTCCCTGCCCTGCACTGCCTCCCTTTCCTCACACCTTTCCTTCTTCTATATCTGCTCTTGATCTCAGGTAAATGCTGGTTGTGGGATGTATTTGCAATGTTTTTATGGGATAGTTGGAGATAAATGGTGTTAGTTTTTAAGTCTAGATAGAGTTGAGCAGTGACAGTTTCTAATGTTGAATGTCTTTTAGCTGGGAGACTTTTGTTCCTATATGAATCTTTTTTTACAACCAAAAATGATACTCTAATAGATTTGATAAGGTTTTCACATCTGGTCTGCATGCATTAACCATACGAACTACTTTTTTGAGATTTGTCCTATATTTTCTATAAGATACATTTTAATGATGTGGTCAAGCATCAGGAATCTCTAATACAGTGTTTTTTTTTCTCTCTTTTGGAATGGCACATACAGGGCGTTCCACTAGCCCAGCATATATGTTCTGCAACACATGACTGTTGCAGAGATACCATGATCAGCGCTTCTCTGTGTGATGTCTTCTCTGTGTGACACATTACTGTCAGCTTAGATTTTTGTTTCTATTATACCTGTGGGCAGATCATTCTGGTATTGTCTTAGATCAGCTTCACAAATACATCTTTCTTAGCCAACCAGTTGATTAATTATGGTCTGTAGTTTGTTGCTTGGCTTGGTTCCTCCTGATGCACCCTTTCTGTTTTGAATCTCACATACAAGCTATTTACCATTTTTTACCTTTGTGAAACCTAGACTTCATTTTGAACCTGGTGCTCTCGGTTCAACAGAATTATATTTCTTCTCAGCATTTCTGTAGAATCAACAAACATCTCTAATACAAACAAACCATCTTTTACCATTAGGTTCATGGTCTTGACCCCTGGCCACTTTTTCTTTTATGATTTTTTTTTAACCTTGATGTCTCTTAGATGCTTTAAAGAATAACAATTACTGTTCTCCATGGAGTTTCACTTACCTCCAGCAGTTACATTGATCGCAAATATCAAGTTCACTATAACAAAAAGTGCAATTTGCATTTTGTTGTAATTCTAGAAAACTACTTCAACTTGCTATATATCTTCGCAATGTAAGTTTTAAAAGTTGAATGTGTAATCAGAATCATTAATGGCTCCTGTTGAATTGGAAAAACCTCATTAACAAAGAGTAACAGCATAGTGGTTGACAGTTTGAGTTCTGCAACCAGCCTTCCTGTGATTGAGTCCTCTTCCTTCAGGTGCTAGGTATTTCATCTTCTTTAGGTAATCTGATTGTAGTTAGAGGTTAAAATAGTTTTAACATGAATGTCTGAAACTTTCATATTCCTGTTGATGGTATTACTGTAGGTTGAATATCTTAATGCATAGAATATAATTATTTTCCCAGGTATGGAAATTTTGTGTTTGTTCTCTTAGATAATGGGACATAACCTAATATAAATCTTGTTCATTTGTAGCTTACTCCATCTGGAAGCATTTCTGTTATCAAATCGATGCATTTAATTAAAAATCCAGTGAAAACCTGTGACAAAGTATATTCCTTGATTCAAAGTTTGACTTCCCAAATCAGACATCGGATGGAAGATCCCAAATCAGCTGGTAATTTCTTCAAATGTAGAACAGAAGTTACTGTCATTTTTGCTAAACATGTTAAATAAAGTATATGATTCTTATGATGTCAATCTTCTGTTTTGAAATATGAGTATAAATAGTATGAGTTAGGTATTTATCTAGCAAGAAGTAATAGCTAGGTTATGGTCATTTGTTCATGATTGTAAGAAAAAGACAGTAGCATCTTTTTATTTGATTATTGAGTATGTAGCATTTCCAGATAGTTAAACAGAAGATAGGCAGCGTACAAAGAAGCAGAAAACTCTGGCCCCAAGGTTAGCTTGAAATCAGTGGTTGACACCTTAGATTTCGTGGTGATAAAAATGAGCCATTTGAACTCTTTTTTTTTTTTTTTTTTTTTTAATATCTAAGACTTATTTTCTGCAAAATAGTCTGCTTATTCTGTTCAGTTACAGGAACTTATGAAAATTAAGTATTTAAAGTTTAGCATAGAAAGCATATTAATTGAGAGGTTTGCTGTACTTCTTGGTGTTTTTCTTTTCATTGTTATAAAAATCTGTAACATATGGAAAATGTCTCATAAATATATCAGACTTCTAATTCAAGTACTTGTGCTAAGTACTTATCCAAGCCTAACATCATCCAATTGCTAATGATATATGTGGATACTAGTACTTTCTAGCTTCTTAGAGCTTTACCTTTTTCTCTTTAAAATTTTTTACTTATAGGGAGTCAGTCATGGAGTCACATGGCTGTAATCATAGCATCAGAGGCTGAGGCAGAAAAATAGGGAGTTCCAGGCCAGGGAGAACTACAATAGAGTACAAATAAATTTTAAGATATATTTTCAATCAGTTTGTTAGGTTGGATATACTAAAAACTGTATGTTATTTTAGATATTCAGCTTTACCATAGTGAGACGCTGGAACTCATGCTGCGTAGATGGTCCAAGTTGGAGAAGGACTTTAAAACAAAGAATGGAAGATATGATATTAGTAAGATCCCCGACATATATGACTGCATCAAATACGACGTTCAGCATAACGGTTCCTTGAAGTTAGAAAACACAATGGAACTATATAGGCTTTCAAAGGCATTAGCAGATATTGTTATCCCTCAGGTAAGTTATCCTTGGGAGTTAATTTCCATATTCTATTATGTAATAATCACTTTCATAGTACTCACTATTGGATAAAGATAGTTTGCAAGATCCTAGAAATACCTCTTAACTTTTATATTAAGTAAATTTGAAATATGTAAACTTTTTATTGGTAATATTAGTCTCATTGCCTGATTATCTAGCAATCTGATGATACGGACTTTTTTCCTAATGTAACTTGTTTCCTGCTCAGGAATATGGTATAACTAAAGCTGAAAAACTGGAGATCGCCAAAGGCTACTGTACTCCACTAGTCAGAAAAATCCGGTCAGATCTTCAGAGGACACAGGATGATGACACTGTCAATAAGCTCCATCCTGTGTAAGAGACTGTGGCAGCTCGTCACATTTGTAATCATCTAGTTTTATGTATTTCACATCTAAAATACTTCCTGGTTTTCTATAGAAGTCAAGAGTGTGTCACTTGATAAATTATGGAAATAGGGTTACCTAGATAGTCCTATTAATTACTTTTTAACAAGTACTCTTAGGGTTGTGGCAAGGGGAAGGTTGAGACTTAAACATGCCATAGGCACATGCTCTATCATGACCTGTGTCCCTGAGATAGTGCTTCTGTCTATTGTGCAAGCTGACCTCAGTATCACAGTCTAGCCTTTACCCATGTTCTGACTTTATGTCACATTCCCTGGGCTAGTCTCAACCAAGGTTTTGTTTGGTGCCAGTGTGGGAAAAGGGATAGGAAGAAATTTTTCCTCTGTTACCTGTCCTAATCAGTGTCAACCCCACTGGGCAGCTTTATTTCCTTTGAGTACCTCTGTTATTGCTGCTCGAGGAACTAAGTTCATCTCTTTCCAGTGAACTTAAGTAATGCTTTTTTTTGTTTTTGTTTTGTTTGTGTTTTGGGAGGGTTTGTGTGCATTTTGTTTATTTGTATGTTTGTTTTTTATTTGTTTTTTGTTTTTGTTTTTTTGCTACTTTTTTTTTCTTTTTGACTATTCTCAGAGGGCTTAGTTCTAGTTAGAAGAATATCTTTGAAGAATGATGGATAGGTTTATTATGGGGCTATGCTTCTAATAAGATTTAATTCCATTTTATAACATTGTTTTCATGTTTGGTATGCTTTTGATTATGTGTTATATTTTCCCACTGTCTGTTTCTACCTTTAGGTATTCTAGAGGCGTTCTGTCTCCTGAACGGCATGTCCGCACCAGATTATATTTTACCAGTGAGAGTCACGTGCATTCCTTACTGTCCATTCTTCGCTATGGCGCCTTATGCGATGTAAGTCCGGGTTATTTCACTGTAACTGACACATAAGTTAGATTTTGTACTCAGATCACAAACTGAATTTTTGTTGTTGTTTTCGCTTGCTTTTTTTTTTTTTAACTGTTAATTATGATAAATTTGCTATATTTTTGTGATTTATTGTCATTTCTTGAGAGTATACTAGTCTGTACTA
Source organism: Rhabdomys pumilio (assembly GCA_030674055.1). Classification (NCBI taxonomy): domain Eukaryota; kingdom Metazoa; phylum Chordata; class Mammalia; order Rodentia; family Muridae; genus Rhabdomys; species Rhabdomys pumilio. Next base: position 6,626,353 of record JANHMN010000017.1, on the reverse strand, counting down.
AGCATTTTGCTAGGTTTGGGGAGTAGAGACATGTTTACTCTCCTTGATAAGAGAACTATATGATGAGCTGGATACGACCACTGACTCTCGTGGTCCCCGCAGAAGCCACAGGGTTTGTGTCAGCCTGTGCTAGGCAGGTGCTCCAGCACAGCACCGTACCAACTTAAGGGAGGAGAGGTTTATTTTGACATCTGTCTTGAAAGGGTTCGGTCCACTGTGGTAAGGAAGACTGTTCTAGTTCAAGTGGCTATGGCTGTGATATAGGCAGTATGAAACAGTGGGTTTCCATCGTACTGGACCCTTCCTATCCCTCCTGCCATGGCCTGGCCTGAAACCTCTAGCCTCTAGACATGAAGAGCGCTTGGGCTGTAGCTCGGCTGTACAGTGCTTGTCTAGCATGTGAGAGACCCTAGTTTCAATCACTACTTCCAGAAAGAAGTAAAACATAGTAAAAGCGGTCTCTTTGCATACATTTATGAGTTAGTAGAGCTTTAATAAAAGATAGTGTGAGCAAAACCTTAGTTTAGCTTAGAATGTAAACGGGGAGGTTTTTCCTCCCATCCCCAAGCTCCCAGAATAACGACCCAGACTCATTATATTTACACACACCTTGGCCATAAGCATTGGCTGTTCCCACCTACGTCATGTAATAATCGTCCTGTTACTCTATGTTCTGCCACACGGCTGGTCAGCTCCCATGCTTCTGTCCTCCATGTTCCTGGGTGAATCCTCCCACGCCTCACTGTGTCCCAGAATCCTTGCTTCCCACCAGAACTCCCACCTCTATTTCCTGCCTCAGCTCCAGGCTCGTCAGCTTTATTTGACAGGTGAAGCTTCCAATCAGATATCATAAGATTCCCTCTACAGCGTGGTACCTCCCCTTCACCCTCTTGTCCATGCTTAGAAAGTAGCACATGCAGGAGGACTTTGAAGAAGGATGGGAGGCTCATGTTGCACCACAAGGATGCTGTGACCCACGGAAGGGTAGAAAATGGTGGTTGTGTTCTAAGAGGCTCTGAGCAGAGGAGAGGGTGACCAGTGCAGCTTCAGTACGGCCTGAGCATCAGGACAAGGGCTTGTGGGTAATTCACCATCCAAAACTTAGGATTGAATGTGAGGGTAGGAAATAATAACCTGAACACTTCCACTCTCAGTGGGAAGTTTGGATTGCTTGAAATGAACCATGCAAAAGTGCACATTTAGAAAGGTTTGTTATGGAAGTAAAATTATTAAAATAATCTGGGGGCTTTAACAATAGTAAACTATGTTTAAGAAGATATTCTAAGTATTTTTTGATTTTATGTATTCATGGGGGCAGACCTGGAAAGATTTCTAATTGCAATCCTGAAATTGTGTGGTATTCTTACTACAGCACCACAAAGCTCTACCTCATCTCCTCACCCAAAGATCAGTTTTGCAAAGAACAGACCTTTGCAAAGCTGACCTCCCCAACGTGCACACACGCAGATGCGATTTCTCATTCCACAGTGATGCCTTAATTTTGAGATAAGTCTTTTCTGAAGTAAAAAGGAAGTATATACTGAATTTAAAAATAGACCAGTCAGCATGTAGTTTCATAATTCTATTCTTGTAAAATAGGAGACATTCTATGCTGAAGTTCATTTTATTATTTACCCTCATTATATAGTAGAAAACTGGTGGATTTTTACATATTTATAATGTTTGTTATGTGTGAACAATGAAGAAACCGTTGCTTTGCTGTTCCGGTTTATACAGACCTTGCTGGCTTTACCTCATGCTTGGAGTAGTTTCTGGTTTTTTTTTTTTTTTTTTTTTTGTAGAGCTTTCTGTCTTGGGTGTTCTCATGTAAGTTAGATCTGATGAAGAAGGATGTGATAAGATCAATTAAAACTTTGTATGTCTTCTTATGCTAATTATTTGAGAATCACTGTAGTGTAAAAAGTGGTATTTTTTGATAGGCATGCTACAGAGAGAAGCAGTAATCTTTGAAGATAATGTCCTGTTATGATGCATAATACTCTGCTAGGTACTTTCAGACTTACAGGATTATAAAGCTGCTCTTATCCTTAGATTTCAATAGTATGTGTTACATTTCAAGAGATTTTTTTTTTACATCTTGTAAATTGTCTTGAAAAAAACTTAGACGTACTGTCATATGTGGTAAACATTGCAAACAGTTTTTCTATTCACCTGATATATGTGATATGACTTACGTTAAGTAAGCTGTCATGGGAATAAAGTGACTTCCGTGTGAAACGGTATGAAGAATACTCACCAGAGACCTTCTGTTCAGGAAGCAAAGGATGAGCAGTGGAAACGAGCTATGGATTATCTAAACGTTGTTAATGAACTCAACTACATGACGCAGATTGTTATCATGCTCTATGAGGATCCTAACAAGGTAACAGCTCCGGGTTTGTGCATGTGACCAGAGGTAAGCAAATACACGGAATTCCCCACTCGAGACATGTTTTTTCCTGTATTTCAGGATCTTTCTTCAGAGGAACGCTTCCATGTTGAGTTACACTTTAGTCCTGGAGCCAAAGGCTGTGAAGAAGACAAGAATTTGCCATCTGGATATGGCTATAGGCCCGCTTCCAGAGAGGTAATACAGATGGGACGTTCAATAGCTGCTCAGCTTCAAACTTTCATGATGTGTTCACAAGCTTTTCCATTACTCCATAAGTCTTTTCCACATCAACTAGTAGGAAAAAAAGGTTTACCTTTTGAAAGTATAATCTGAGGGACCTGGGAGGTGTCTCAGCACTCAAGGGCAGTGACTGTTCTTGTCAGTCAGCAAGTGTTGGGAGTGACCTGTTGAGAAGGCAGGTACAATTCCCAGCGCCCCAATGCTCACAACAGTCTAGCTCTCCAGGCCCAGGCCCTCTGCTGGCCTCTGTGAACACCAGGCACTTAACATGGTACACAGACATGCATACAGGCAATACACATAACAAAATACACATAAAATAAGACTAAATGAATCTTTCAAATTTTTTAAGTATATATTTAACCTGAGTAAATAACGTGTTGATGTCTATTACAAAATTTCAGAGTTTTATCTCTTTTGATTGTTTGGATTTTAAGCTGTGTTTAGAATGTGTAAGTTTAATTATAGTTTCAGTTATTTTGTTGGTTGAGTACTTACTTCACACTGAGCATTGTGCCCAGCCAGCGCTTAGTGTGTCTTCTTCTGTTTTCACTGGCACTGTATATAGACTAAGTGATTTCTGGAACATGTTTTAGAAAACTAGCATTATTGATTTCTGGTTTTTTTAATATTAAATTTTGTTTGGGGAACTGCATGTATAATTTTTAAAAAGTATTTAGTAACATTTTAATTATGTGATCAACTTATTTAATGTACAATTTAGACTTTAAATGTCTTTTATATTTATTAGGTAATGCATATTTTGGCTTTATTTAAATTTCAAAATTGAGGATCTATAGTTGTCAATAATATGCTTAGATTATCTTTTTTATTTTTTGTAAAATGTGTAATACTGGTTTTATTTTTTACCAGCACCTTTTCTTATGTGTATTTGCTTATTTAAAGAATTTAGGAAGGAGTTTTGACATCTTCCTGTTTTCAGGAGGCAGCAGGTTTTCATGAGGTGTTGTCTGCATACGTCTGTCTGACCCACTCTCCTGCTCTGTCCCCGTCCCTCTCATTTTCCGTCACTTTGCTTGTACCTTACTCATGGCAATCCAGACCTAGACGATCTGTTGTGAACTTTGCCTTTGCTGGTGCACATGGAGCTATACATTTACTTTAAGTTAGATTATCATGTTAGCTGCATTACATGAGTATATTTTCTTAGTCGGTTCACTTTTTTTCTTTGGTTTCTATATTTGAGGCATATGGTCTAATGCTAACTCCACAGAAAATACACTGGGCCTTTCCTAGTAGCCACTGCCTTAATGGCATTGTCAGAGAGTGTATTGAGTGTGGTTTTGTCTTCACTGTGTAACTTCCTGCGCATGATTCTTTTTTGTTCAATGCCATATGTGTGTTTGAATATATATTCTCTTGTGCTCTGTTCAGTACACGTGTTAAGTATAAGTCAGGCAAAACTTACTAGCAGTGTTGTTTGGATGGTTTATATCCCTCAGAGTCTTTTTGGTTTGATTGTTCTTCCAGCTACTTACTGTGCAAAAGTATCTCACCAAGATTATGGAGTGTTCTGACAGTTTTGATTAGTTTTGTCAGACTTCTAAGCAGTAAGAAATTTGATTTTTAAAAAATCTATATATCGTTTAAACTCTTTGATACAGAATCTTCATTTTACTATGTTGCCCTACCTGACCTAAAACTCCCCATGTAGATCAGGCTAACCTCAAATTCACAAGAGATCTGTCTGACTCTACTGTCGTTTCCCAGTGCTGTGCTAGGATTAAAAGCCTGCGCCACTACACCATGTCCATTTTCTGGTTTGTTTTGTTTGTTTTCTATTAACAAATGTAGTTGCATCATTTCCACCTCCCTTTCTTCACTTCAACCCCTCCCGGGTCCCATCTCTCTAGGCCTTCCCATATCACATCTCTCCAGTCTCTCCCATGACCCATCTCCACATCTCCTCCCATTGCTCTAACCCCTCCCATTTCCTATCTCCTCAGCCCTTCCCGTGTTCCCCACTTTCTCTCAGTATGTATGAACACATAAATATGTAAATATAACTTGAAGAGTCTGTTTAGTATTTTGTGTATGTGTGTATATTATCTGTATGGTTAATTCTCTTATTCTTTGATTTGTCATGAACAATTATTTACTGTGGTTATTGACATATTTAGGATAAATATACTTAGGTGGTATTTGTAGCCTTTCATCTCTTTACTGTCTTTTCTTCCTGTCTTTTAATTCTTTCACCTTGTTGACAGGATTCTTACATTATCTTTTTAAGCAGTTAATTGATTTGTATGTGTTGTTTGTTAAGGAGTGCTTTTGTACCTGTGACTGACATTGGTTTTGGTTTTTGTTTTGTTTTTTGTTTTGTTTTGTTTTTTTTTGAATACTTGCTTGAGGCATTTAATAAATGTCAAAATAAATTTTAAATAATGTTTAATTAATTAAAATCAACAAATTAATTAAATAACTAGAATAAACAAATATTTAAAATAACATTTTAAATAATTACCCTTGAGTACATTAGCCTTGCTATGGATCCTAAATTATTGGCCAAGTGTTTCTTATACTCTTCTACATATTTTAATTATTTTTTCTTTCAATTTAAGATATCGTATTTCTCTGTACTTCTATTCCAGTTCAGTAATATTTTTCACTTTTCTGTTGAACTCTACTGACGTAGTGATACTATTACAAACTAGCAGTAGGCATTAGTTATATTTTTAACACTGCCCTTCCCCTTTGTTTCTTTTTATAAGTTCTAGTTTTCAGCTGAGCCTCAGTTTTAATAACCTTTATTATAGTTTGTAACTAGTAATATTATTGTCTAGTCAACAATAGCTCACTTGGTTTTAAGCTTTTAATAATTTTATATTCTAATCCATAATGATATAATATTGGTATATGATATTTTAACTTGTCTGTACTGTAAGAGTCTAACAACCTAGGACTGTACCCTGTTCATCTAAGTTCTTGGCACATGTCACTCACTCAGTAAAATATCAATGGAATCATGGAGTAGTTGGTTTTCATACATTCTCATACTTACTGGAAATATTTACCATAAAATTTAAATATTCCAAGTATTTTAAATTCAACAGCTATTTATTACAATTGTTCATCTGTTTGCATGTTTGATATACTTTGGCTAAAGACTAAAGACTTGTTTTATATGATTATAATTGTCATTTTAGGCTTAACTTTTCCACAGAATATGTATATTTCTTAAAGCAATTTGTCTCTCTCACAATACCTGGTATACTAAGAAGGTATAAGAATTAAATTAATATTAATTCACTTGAGGAAGAACTTTTATATCAGCTGGTGGTTAGAGTTATCAGAAGCACTTTATTGATGTTTAGATGCTTGTGAGAGTTAACAAGTTCTTGCTTTGTGGCTTCACAAACTTGATTTTGGAGTGCCGCTGGATTCCTGGCGTGTCCCATTACCGCTGCGGAGCGGCGCTTTAATGAGTGTAAGTGCTCTGTGTTCTTCCCACAGAGTGAAGGCAGAAGGTCCCTTCGGATGGATGAGGATGAGCCTCACACCTCTAAGAGAGACGAAGTGGACCGGGCCGTGATGTTGTTTAAACCACTGGTGTCAGAGCCAATTCATATCCACAGGAAATCACCACTTCCGAGGTCCAGGAAGATAGCTACAAGTGAGGTGAGTGACCATGGAGGGTCTGTCCTGTATAATGCAAGCTGACCATAGTAATGCAAAAGAAAAGAAAATACAGCTTTAATTGTACAGCTAGGAATCCGAACAGAGTTTTAGTTATCAGCATTTTTTATTTTCTAAACAAATATTTAAAAAAAAACAAAAACAAAAACAAAAAAACAACTGTTAAAAAAATAATACACTGGATAAACCAGGCCTAGTAGCATCTGCCTATGAGCCTAGCACTCTGGAGGTAGACAGGAAGAGTAGGGATTCAGACATTCAAAGTCACCCTTGGCCACTTAGTGAATATGAGGCCAGCCTGAATCATGTGAAACTCTGCAGAACAAATGAACAAACAACATGCCCAGAGTTCTGTGTGCAGCTCTCAGAATGGCGCTGGCTGCAGCTCTGGAACGGAGGCTTGTCTAAGAACTTGCTAAACTTATCCAGTTTTCTTTTGTCCTGTCACTTTAGCTATTCTTCAGTATGTAACTCAATTAAAATCCTAATATATCAGCATTCTTTTTTTTTTTGTATAAAAGTAGATAGAAATTGCCTGAGATGCTTAAATCATGCCTGATACTAGTAAAACTGTAGCTTTCTTAGCCAGATTACAGAGATCTGTATAGGCATTTGGAAGCGTGATCATATAATTGACATTTTTAATGGTGTGTTTAGATCTATAATTAAAGTTAAACCAGTTATGCTCAGCTAAGGAATAAGATTTAAATAACATAAAAGTTGACTGGTTAAAAGGAAGCTTAGATTAGTTTTCAGTGTCTAAGTATTTTATACTTTAACCTTTGAGTTACCTACTTTCTGTCATGATGTCCTCGCATTGCTTGAGGCCAGTGCTTATATGTCTTTTCTAAATATCTTCATATGAAGTAAGAAGTTAGCTCCCAAGAGAAAAAAACAGGAACTCTTAAATCAGCTACTTTCTGTTGATGTTTAACTGTAAGAAGCATATAGAATTATGTTTAACATTATCAAGCATTTGATAATAATGTAAGAAACAAAAAGAATTCCCACCACCCCACTTATACAATAATACAAGTTGTTCTGAATCTTTAAATAGTTGACAGTTACATATCGGGGGGGGGGGGGGGGAAGTATTCATAAAGTGTATCATTATAACTTTATAAAAGAAATTAGATGCGAATGTTGCTTTAATATGCGATTTCTACTTAATTATAGAAGGTTAATTTAAAAAGAGGGATGCTAACTGCTTGTAATCATTTGTTCTATTAAAACTTAAAACAGAAATTGAGAAATCTGAAATTTTATTCAGATATCCTTAACTTCAGGAAAACAAACAAATAAACCAGAAATTACTTAAACTAATATAATATAATACACCTAATCCACCATTTGTGTGAATGCAGTGTTTTTGATATAATGAGGAACAAGCAATTGTCAATCAAGTTTTTCAGAATTTTGTTGGTAAACCCTTTCCTGTGCCTTCTACAGGATCTGTGTGTGTGTGTGTGTGTGTGTGTGTGTGTGTGTGTGTGTGTGTGTGTTGCTAGCATGGCAAATAGAACTACTGCCATGGGTAACTACTAAAACACAGTACACATTTTCAAACCTTTTTCTCATGAATATATAAGTAGTTGTTTCCAAGAGATTATTTCTATGTCGTGATGGGCCAAACTTTTACTTTGTAAGATAAATTATTCAAGAAGAAATGGAAGACTTTTTTCAGTGTCCTTCAGATCCATGGGTGTTCTCTTCGTTTTCTACGAGGAGATCTTAGTTTGAACTCACTGTCTGAACCTTAGTGAGAGGGTTTGCCGCAGGCTTAGACTCCTGCATCCCTCGGGTCTCCCAGGTAGGGTAAGCACAGACACTAGGAGCAAATCTGTGTTGGATCGCCTCTGAAGTTTACACTGTGACCAACACATTTCCTTTTCTAGGCTACACACTGAATTGATCTTACGCCCTTATGCTTTAGACTGCAATTTCCAACCAAAAAATTAGCCTTTTAATGTCTAATATAAAGTAAGCCAAAATTCCTTTTATTCTTAAATATTTTCATTTAAGAGAAACACTGTAATTTTCTAATTTTAAGGAAGCTGGGACAACTAGTAGAAAATACAGTTTATATTTTTAAAAGTAATAAGGTCTTTCTGTGATTGATGCTATATGCCAATTATATAATTTCTTAGGGATTTAACTATTTGGCTCACAAAAGAATGTTTGATAATTTGCCTTTGAGGGATAAGCAAATGCAAATAAACTGTATTTTTTTTTCTTCCTGATCATTTGGCTCTAATGTATCTAACTTTGCATGCTCTGCTTTTTTTTTTTTTCCTTTTTTTTTTTTTTTTTTTTTTTTTACTTCCAGGAAGAGACCCCCCTGAGTGTGTCTAGCCCAGAGGGCACTGGCACCTGGCTGCATTACACCAGTGGTGTGGGTACTGGGCGTCGAAGACGCAGATCAGGGGAACAAATCACCTCTTCCCCTGTCTCCCCCAAATCATTGGCTTTCACATCCAGTATTTTTGGCTCATGGCAACAGGTTTTTAAACTTTATTTCATTAAACATTTTCCATTCCTGCATTCAGAGCAACAAACAGCTATTTTTGAGGACATCTAATCCCTTGTCGTGTACATCAGAGGAAATCCTTCTGTCTTAAATTTGAGTGTACCTCAAGATACTTCTGAAATTGCTCAATATTTCATGGGAAAAAAGCATCTATGTGGCACGCATTTCGCAATTTTACTGGGGAACTTTTAAATATACAGGAGATTCTAAAAATCCTAATTCTCCTGGGTTTTTAGCCATGCTAATAAAAATAAATTAGAAAGGAAAGAAATCTTTCTTAGACCTTAGTTACTCTATAAACTTCAAGAAGCATACTTAACACACCTTGGTGGTTAAGAATATTTGATATCCCTTCATTATTTGAAAAGCTTCATTCCATTTACAATTTGCTATGAATATGAAATTTTTGAAAATATCAAAAATTAATGTGGCCTGCCTTAATTAGTTACAGATATATAATATTGATTGGTCTCTCCATGATCCCCTTATTTGGAAATATATACTGTAAGGGAAATGTGCAACATGTTTCCCAAACACAACAACAGGCACGAGTGAATCTGTAAAATGGTTTTCACTAAAGTAACTTCAGAAGGACTTTCTTTGATGACATTTGAAACTAAAACTCTCTGGTTGTATAATGGAAGGCCTGCCATCACATGACTTCTCTGATAATTTCAGCTATTTCCTCTTGGAAATGTAATGCATTTGATTGTAGGAAAAGGGATTATGGTATCCATTAAGGCTGAATACTTAAAAGGTTACTCTGATAAAGCCCATGCATGGATCAGAAATTGTATGGTGACTTCAACAGTGTCTGTCATTTCTTTTGTTTGTGGTTGTTTTTCCTCTAAATACAGGCGCTGGTTAACAGTGGGGCAATGGGCTTCCTTTAAGAAAAAGTGAAATTATATCAATCTGTGAATTGTTTCTTCTCATCTGTCATGTTTCATCATGAATGCCTGCTTCGCACCCCTTCATTGCAAGGATCTCATATGAAATGGACTCCCTTCAGAGGGAATCTTGCATGAACTTTCATGTTTTAAGTATTTCTACTAATATTTATCATACAGCTTATTAACCTTTGTCTGTCTGGAACAGGGTGCATATGAAATGTGGATTTTCAAATTTATTTTACTAGTATATTTCAGTCTCTACTTTCTCTATCCAGGTTGTGTCTGAAAATGCCAACTATCTCCGTACACCAAGAACTCTTGTGGAGCAGAAGCAGAACCCTACAGTAGGTATGTGATGTAAAGGGAATTGTATTTTATACCCTCCTGAAACTCCCTGTTAGGCACACATAAAACTCTACAGTGGTAAAATCATGACCAAATGCTATGCTTTAGTTTGTATTTAGTGTGAACTAATTCAGAATTGTTGGATTATAAAATTCAAAATTTAAGATACAATTTTCATACTACAGAAGTAGTATTTAGTGTTTTTGTTTAACCCTTTGAATGGTTACTCTGTGGTGACTTAACTGCCAGTGTTGGCTTTTTGTTTGTTTGTTTGCTTGTTTGTTTCTTCCATCCTTTCTTCTGAGGGAGAGATGCTATTGTTGCCATATGGATTCTACAGTCTCACTTGTCCTTGAATTTATGGAAACCATTCATTTCAGCTTCCCTAGTATGGGGATTACAGGCACAAGACTTTCCAATGCAAGTTAAATTTCTTAAGAAAAATTTACTTCCGAGATTAGTCGTCATAAGAAGGCTGGGCTGAGGGTCAGCGGCAGAGTGCCTGTCTACCATGTATGTGTGTGTTCCCTTGTTCCAAACTTGGTACTGTAAAGCAAACCTGTTAGGCAGGTAAGGATAAAAATATGCCGTTTTATTAAAAAATTGTTTGTTTGTTTGTTTATTTCATTTTTATTGAGGCCAGTCTCTTGATATATTCCTGGCGGTCCTAGAACTTGATATTTAGTCCAGGCCTTGCCTCAAACTTAAATCTACCTGCCGCTGGAGCTGGTATGAAAGACAAACACCACCAGGCACAACCAGAAATGTCAAAGCTAACTCAATAATTCAGCTGTTTTAAGTTGTGGCAAAGTTGTGAGGCATCACCCAGAGTGCTTTCACTGGATCCAGTTCTCTGTGTGGAGTGCTGACATGAAACTCCTTACAAATAATATTCACTTAAAATGAATTGATCATACATTCCAAAGAAAGTGCAAATACTGATGATGACCAATGAATATAGCAAAGTGTGATAGCTTCAACTATAAAAAAGAAAATGAGAAGATAAGTGAACAAATAAAATCAAGATTTTTCAGGACCCTCTTGGGGTGAGCTAGATTTGCCGAGGAGCAGCTCTTTGAGAAATTAAAGTGGACTTGCTGCAGTCTTGCTCTTGGCTGTAAACAGCCGCTGCTTCAGGCATGTTGAGAACAGCATTGTCGAATACCCTCTCAACCCGCTGGCCTCATGCTCCTTGACACTAAGCTGTGGCTCGGTGGCATATTACTTTCTCTAATTAGGTATCTAAGTTGACACAAAGGCTCATTCGATGTCACCACGTGCTACTGTCTGCAGTGTCTCAACTGTGTTGGTACCTGTGTACATGACTCTCTGTAGTTAACTTCCTCCAGTTTGTCTTAGGGGCTTTTCATCTTCCTATGACATATTTATGTGACCATACATGACTCTCACTGAATGATCATAATTATATATTTGACAGGAATTATTTATGTTTTCTTTGGTGGTGAACACTTTTAAGTCTGAACTTTTGCTACAGATAACACATCGATGTATATGACTGTGGTTTACGTGCCAACAATGTGTTTCCTTGGAGGCCTTTATTACAAGTTTCCTGTTTTATGTCCTTTGTTAAGTGACTTAAAAGGAATGATTTTTGTCTATTTTCATTAATAAATAAGCTTTTTTCATAAGAAAGTATAATTCTAGTTCAGGGGCATCAGGAAAAACCATTCATGTCTTAAATGTATATTTAAAATATCTAATATGACTTAATTTGTGCTAACAGGTATATATATCATATACATATGATCATACGTACATGATATATAATACAACATATGATCATATGTATATGATATATAATACATATGATAAATATGATATATAAATACATTACAGTTTGTTATAATTAACTTTTATGGTGGTATTTTCAATAAGTTTAGCATGTACATGTTTAATGATTATGTTGACATATTATTTTTCAAAGAAGGCATTTCCTCCAGTACTGAATTATTATTCCATTTGTACTTGTGGTGATTAGTGCTGGCTATTAGAAGCGCTGTACCCAAATAGGTGTCACTAGACTGTTACAAGCCTATTGTGACTCTGTCCAAGGCACTGCCAAAGATTGCCTGTGCATTGGTAAGAGCCAAGTTGGTTGCATGCTGCATGCATTCCCAATGTGACTGGAAGAACACCTGCTGTATGTATCTTCTCTGACTCCCATCAGGGTCTCACTGTGCGGGCCTGTTTAGCACCTCAGTGCTCGGGGGTTCTTCAAGTGCACCTAACCTACAGGACTATGCCCGTACTCATCGTAAAAAGCTGACTTCTTCCGGCTGCATAGATGGTATGTGCGCACATGCACACACAGATTCACACCTGCACCCATGCATACACTCACGAGTGGTGTTTCTCAAAAGCAAGTCTAACACCACAGACTGCCGTGGAGCCCCACCACCCTCCCAAACGCTTGTCAGTGCCTGTCAGTGCGTCCGGGGATCCACATCTGAGGTCCAGGTTCTGTCAGTCAAGAGCAGTTAAATAGAGAGTACATGTACAGTAAGTGGTTTGTCAAAAAAGAAAATCTAAAACATCATTATTTCAGCTGAAGAGACTCTAGATTATGAAGAATAAATGTCTCTTAACATTTAAACTCTTATCTACTGTTAACACTCATTTTATTTATTAAGATTGAAATACTATTTAGCATAGAAAAGAATGGAATGTTTATTAGTAAAAGAAAATAGATTGGTAATCGTTTCATAAAAACAAAGTGGAATGGGAACATTCTTAGGATTCTTGTTGATATGACTTCAGTTTTAATATTCTGGTATTGAAACTGTCCGAGACTCCTGAATATGTGTCCCTCGTGACAGAAGGGGCTCTTTTAGAGTCAGCACTGTTTAAAAAATGTTTGCTCTTATGGGTACAAATTGACTTTACACAGGAAAACATGGATTTACTGGAATTGCCAGGTCATCTTGCTTTCTTTTCTTTTATGTATTTCATTAAACGTTTTGCCTGTGCCATCAAGCCAGTTTACTGCTTCTAACCAGTCCTTGGCTTCCTTCCTCCGTTGTCCCCTCTGCATGTCACCTAATCCTGCCGTCCTCACATATTTGTTTCCCCTGTTTTAAGTGTTCTTCTTTTGGCAGCTGTGAACTTCAGGTACCTGTTTTTCTCTTTCTCAGACGCCACACGCGGGTCTGCTGTTAAAAGGTTTTCTATCTCATTTGCTCGACACCCAACCAATGGTACGTTTGCTTTTTATTTTAAAAGGTACTCCCTGCTTCATCCCTTTTTAATTTTTTTTTTTTTTAATTTCAAAATGTGGGGTACACAGTATCACTTAACCTACCAATCTTTAATTTTAGTTGGCATATAATTCCAACTAATGTGCCAGACCACGGATACTGTCTTGCTCCCCTTTCTGCTGTCATTTCCACCATAATTGAACATTACTTGTCAAATTGTCTAATGACCACTGGAATGATGAGTTTTAATTCTAAATTAACAGCTGAAAATTCTAATTTCTTCAGTGATCAGTTTATACGATTTTTTTTAAAAAAAAAACAATTACTATTTCTTAATTGGTTCTTAATTCTTAACTATTATTTTTTTTTTCTAATTTTTCTGATCACATTGTTTTATTGAGGTAGTCAATGAAAGTACAAAGCAATCCATAACAAAGAACCCCACTGAGACATGTAAAGGTCTTGTACAGCCAAGGTCACTGTACAGCAACCATCTGGCCCTCTGCCTGAAACACTACTGGATGTGGTGTGTGTGGACCGCTTCAGAGACTTTCCAGGATCAACTCGTCCTTGGGGGACTGGATGGTTTACTGCTGGCACAGTAAACCGTCCAGTAAACCTTTGTTTTTCTCTTAAAAATTGAAGAATTCTGGTAGAAAGAAAACTTAAGACCAGAAACTCAAGTTGGTTATATTCAGGTCCGTCATAGCGAGGCTGGACAGGGGCATGTTTGTTATAAATGGAGTTATGGCAGTGTTACAGCTGTTGGCTAAAAGCTTGATCTTCTTGAGCCCCAGGGAGTATCTACTGATTTTTTTTGTGTGTGTGTTAGGGCAACGTTTTTGTTTTGCTTGAGATAGGATTTGATATTGTAGTCAGGCTAGCCTAGAGCTTACTGTGCAGAGCAGGTTGGCTTCAAACTTGGAATCATCCCAATTTAGACTTCCTAAGTGCTTGGATTAGATGGAAGCCACCATGCTTGGCTTACTAAAGGTTTTCAAATTCTATATAGGCTTTTGCTTTCACTTGTAATGAAGATACTTCTATTCCTGGAAAAAGTGTTTTGTTTTTAATTTTTTATTTTTTAACAGCAAATAAGTCTTTTTAAAACTCACTTTTATAAAGCTTAAGAATTCAGCCTACTTCAACACCACCACCACCATGGCTGGGTTTTTTTGTTGTTGTTGTTGTTTTTGAGAAAACTCATTCTGATTTGATTCAGCTGTGACTTCTAAAGGTAACGCATGCTTAGTAACCTCCTAGAAGAGCAACAAGAGTCCTAAGGAAGTCAGGCTCACAGAAGTCCGTACAGAAGGAGGGATCTGTGGAAGGAGGGTCACCTTTGTATGATGCACATGCTTCACTGTGGGTTTTCTGAGAAAGTTCTATGTTTAACTGAGGTCATAGGATTAATAGGAGTGGTGGTTGTGAGAGCGGTGGTAATAATAAGTACTGTAACTTAATAGAAAATAAGAGTAATTTTATATTCCTTTGGTTTAGGCTTTTTTTTTTTTTTTTTTTTTTTTTTTTACATGTGGCTTTTCTACACTATTCAGCTTGATACTTAGAAATATATTTCTTTCAATTCTAGAAACATTCTTGTTGGGTTTTCCATACGTCCCTTTTCTTTACTGCTGTTCTGTCTTATCTGTCGCGTGAATTGTCATGTGAGCCTTTGACTTTTTATTTCCAATGACTCTCCGTGTCGTTTCCACCTTAACCCACATCATGGACTTCCTCCCTCCGTCTTTAGTTGGGGAGCGTGGTGAAAAGTATCTTCTGACAGTGCTTTACCATATTCTCTGGGCCTCTGTGCAGAATACCTGTCCCCCTCTAGGTGCTGGTCTGTTTCCTCTGGGAGTTTCTAGGCTCCAGTGGTATGTTTTTATGGCTTCCAACATGTCGGCAGGGTGGCTTTTGAGATTGCTGCACTAACCCTTTCGTTGTATGCTGGAGCTGATGAGACCAATGGCAAGAGTGTAGGTAGTCTAGGGCAGTTTGATCAGACCTCGTTTGCTGCTTTGAAATCCAGCCGGCAAATGAAAGAAACTGTCACAAACAACGGTGAGCACCCTGAGAAAGGAGAAAGGCATATTGTTGAGAATATTGCCAAGAAAGGATTTGTGCTTGTTTGCATGGACCACTTATGTTCCAGACAAAAAGGAATTGTAAAGCTTCATTCCTCAGTGTGAACTGAGTGAGGTGGCTTCAGCTGCTGCTGTGATATTTGATTGTTCCTTCTGTTTGGTTTTGTTTGACATTACATGAAATGGTCTGTCATGCTTTGGTTTGCACCTGGAAACCAAGCTTTAATTTTATTAATCCTTTGATTATTTTCATAACAACATTCAGTTCCCCTTTTTAAAAGTTCCCTTGTTCCAACTGAGAATTCCAGCAATTCTTGAATTCCTCCCAAATTTTAAATAAATACAATAGCATGTAATCTCATAATGAGCATATGTATGTTGAAAAGAGTCTGTTTTGGAGTCTGAGTTTAGATCATTTTTATATTTTAACCAATAATACTCTGTTTTTATCTGAATTTGAATGTTGAAGGTATTTCTTCACAGAAAACTTAGCTTGAATTTTGGGAAACATTTGTGATCTCAGAAGTATATGAACACAATTTTTAAAGCCACTCAGTTAAATAAAGCTTAAATGGGTCATTTTATTCTTAAAAATGAAAAACTAATATTTTTGTCTTAGAAACGTAATTTGTATGTACATGTGCTGTTGTGTCACTGATTATATTAACATGTGGCTGCATGATTCACCAGGAAATTTTATGTGCCTGTGCACTTGCTAAACATGGAGGTCCTTCACTTCGTGTTGCTGTCTACTTGGTCTAACTTTGCTCAGCCAGGGATTTCCAAGCAAGAAATTACTGGTGTTCAGTAAAGTAATGTTTCAGAATGTCTAATCCAGCCTGATGGAGGAGGTGTCGCTCAAGGATGGTGTTAGGGTGTTATTGGCCTCAGAGAAAAGTAACAATCTATGACTCACAATTAACTACATAAGTAACTCCTGGAATTTGCGTCAGCAAATTACCTTCATTATTATTTAATTGTTGAAGTTGATATTATCTTGATACTGTAAGATTCTGGTATCAGGAAAATATGGCATCAGCTTATTCATCTGTTAAATAAATCTAACATTAAAAGATTGAAACCTGAAAACGTATGTCTCCCCGAGCCCAGGTTTTCTTCTTTTTTACTCTTAGGCTTTAGTAACATTGAAGGATCGTGTGCATGCTGTACTGTCTGATTACATTTAGAGTGATCATGGTCATAGCTTGTCTTGGTTCCATGTGGCATAGCATCTGGTGTCATGACTTGAAAGATCTTGTGTGATTGCATGTAAAAACCTGGCCGTCCCAGCCCTGAGTAAGATGCCTTCCCTTGTAGCGGCTGAGTTGGAAGACAGCCACCCTTACTATGTTCTGTCTGTCTTCTCTTGTAGGCTTTGAGCTGTATTCCATGGTACCGTCCATCTGCCCTCTGGAAACGCTTCACAATGCCCTCTTTTTAAAGCAAGTGGATGACTTTCTGGCTTCCATTGCTTCTCCATCAACTGAGGTTCTGCGCAAGGTCCCCGAGATGAGTATGGAATTCACCTTCATTGTTATTTAACTATTGGGAAGTAGATACTGTGCAAATATAGCCCAAATTTTAGAGATGCAAACTTGGTGGTAATTGTGAGTAGAATTTTTAAGAGAGACAGATGTAAGGGGATAATACCAGTAACTCCTTTGTGTGATCTATCAAAGTCGTTTTTCTAACAGTAAAAGTAAACAGTATTATATAGATATAATGTCATTTTCTTGAAGAGCTATACTTGTCTGAAAGCTCACCTTAATCTTTTATAAATCACAGAACTTTCACATGGACTTACACATGTCTGTCCCTCACCATTTTTGCTAACTGATTAGAGACATTTGGTTGCTACTATTGTTTTGTTTCGTTGTTTGAAACAGGGCTTCTCTGTAACCCCAGCTCTCCTCAAACTCACAGTGATCCTCCTTCCTGAACTTCCCAGGAGCTGATATTACAAGTATGTGCCACCACATCTAGCTTTAGAAAGATCTTCTTGAAAAGATACCAAATTAGAACCACAGGCTATCAAACTATATTTTCAAAAAAAAAAAAAAAAAAAAAAAAAAATCTGAAGCTATCCATGTGTATTAAGAGAGTTCCTGGATAAGTAAGTAAGTTTTCGAATTGACTCTATGCTCCCTTAGAGTTACATTACGGTATTAAAGCTGTATAAATAATCCAGATTTTCTGCAACATTTTTGTTGCATTTTTTTTTTTTTTTTTTTTTTTTTTAAATAACACTTGTTGCTTTTAGCTCCGTAGTCTCCCTGAGCATCTTGTAATTTCCAGCTTGGAAACATTAGTTTGAAATGAGAGCTATTCTAGTTACCCTTTGCCATTTCGTCTGCTTCTGGTACCAGAGGCAGCTGTCAATCAATAGTGTTTAGTGATGAGGATGCTTCTGATTCTTTCCCTTTGGAGATGCCTTGGGAAGTAGGTGGTAATGTTAGACTTTACCCGCTCAGGAGACTGAAGCTCA
>JANHMN010000017.1:6590976-6608502 GCA_030674055.1 Rhabdomys pumilio | reverse complement strand
TGTGTGTGTGTGTGTGTGTGTGTGTGTGTGTGTGTGTGTGTGTGTGTATTAATTCCACTCACAACATAAACAATAAAATACAATGCTGTAATAGTTGCCTTAAATAATTACATTTATCATAACAAAATGAAGTGGGGACTGAGGGTATTTTACTCAGATTTGCTCTTTTCCTGATGTTTGTCATTTTCTCACTGAAGTCTGTGTTTTTGTCCAGTTTCATTTGCCTTAAGCCTAAACATTTTACTATTGACCATATAGTCTGTTGACAACATAGTTATTTTATCATGACAGAGAAAGTCTTTGCCTATTCTTGCAATATAGTTTTACTATCAAATTCTGGACAGAAAGGATTCCTTGCTTGGCAGTCCTACTGATATTTCCTGGTTCCCACTGTCTCTATAAGCTCTAGCTGATTTAAATGTGCTATGCTTACAGCAGGCTTTCAGCTTTCTCTGCCTCTGCGTGCGCCTGTGCTCTGTCTGCCCCTGACTTTCAGCAGTGACTGTGGCTGCCTCTGTTCCTGTTCCTCTTCCTCCTCCTTCTTCTTCTTCTTTTCCTCCTCCTCTTCCTCCTCCTCTTTTCCCTGTCCTTTGTATTTGCATGGTAATCTTCACTGCTGTTTACTCTTCTGATTGCCTCAAGTGCCATTTAAATCCAACCAGTTTTTATTTCAGTTATTTTGTTTTTATTTTTAAATTTGAAGCATTCTATTTGATTCTTCTTAGTTTTTGTTTTGAGACGTGAAAGTTTTCATTCATTATGAACATGATGATTTATTTCACTACAGATCATGAAGTTGCTGCTTTAAAAAATGTTTTTAAATTATTCATTTTCTGATTAGTCTGTGTCAGTTTTCTCCTTTACAAGAAAGATGTTTTTCTGTTCCTTGCTATATTAAATATTTATAATACCATATATTAATCTTGTGTATTAAGTAACTTTTAAATTATATCCTAGCCATATAAATGATATGTTACAGAAGCTTTAGATTCTGGTATTTCAATTATATTTCCCCCAAAGAATATTGTTTTATTTTAAAAGTAAAGAGATAAATTTGCCAAACTCGGATTGTAAAATGATGTCCCTTGAAGTGGCCGATGACTCACTTATTCAGTTCTTTCTTTTCTTGTCGCCTGAGCCACCTGAGGCTTTCTGTGCATGCAGTAGGTTGATCACAGTTCGTGTGTAAATTACAGTCTTGCCCTTTCTGTCAGTTTCGCTTGCCGTGTGTTTCTTCATACGAGTAACACTGTTATGCTAGAGATTTAGCCCAGTTCTATGATGACCGGTTCTCAGGTAAAAGCTGTTAGGAAGGAGCGACGAAGGACCACCCTTGCTGCTTTCTCCTGACACATGTTGATTCTGTCACTTTCTGCTGTCCTGAAATGCCATAGTCAAGGTGATTGTAGGTCCTGAAGAAATGTCAGCCTGACAAGCATGTACTTGTATAGTAGAGGTATAACTTCACTTAGATGAGCTCTCTGACTAGGCCTGGCCCTGATGGGGGTTCTGAGTTGAGAGGGAGTGCCAGCTCCCAACATAGTAACGAGATGAAAGGCATAGGAGGATATGGTTCCTAGAGATGAAATGACATCCAGTGTTAAGCAAGTTTCATTTATATTTCCTGTCAAATATGAGTAGGGACAGTTCTAATGGGCAGTTGGATTTCTGTA
Organism: Rhabdomys pumilio; assembly: GCA_030674055.1. Taxonomy (NCBI): domain Eukaryota; kingdom Metazoa; phylum Chordata; class Mammalia; order Rodentia; family Muridae; genus Rhabdomys; species Rhabdomys pumilio. The sequence continues at coordinate 6,606,829 of JANHMN010000017.1, read as the reverse complement.
TGGGGAGCTAAGGGGAGAGGCCAGGCCACAAGTATGAATGAGATTAGTAGAATGGCTTGTACTTACAATGATGGGAAGTGAGTATTTGCCATGAAGAATACAGAGTGAACTAAAATGCTGGTTTTAGGAACACAGTCTGTTTGTTGTTTTGTATATTTGTGTTGACTTCTGAAAAGCCAGTGTCACATTGAAAGCCTTCGATACCACAACTGTAACACACACAGCCACACTGCCCACCAGCATTCTCTTAACCCTGATGACTTGTGCAAATCCCAACGGCACTGGTTCTCTCTTCTGTTTGTGTAGCAGCCGGCGGACCATCTCTGGCAATGGCTTCCCACACCTCATCTCGGAAGAAGAGCTTAAGTAGCAAAACTGAGGGGCATGAACCCAAGAAAAGCACTGGGAAGAAAAGATGAGCACACACCAGAACCGGAAGTTCCCGTGCTGAGAAAGGGCCTTGTTGCTTAGCAAAGGGTGTCTAAGAGATCTCGGCTGAAGCTGTCAGAGCCGGCTTCATGTGTTACCATGCTTTACTTTATACATCTGTGTATTTCTTTAAACACCTCGAAAGCTAGAGAACCTTCTGTTTTTAATTCAGACAAGGAGCATTGGCAGGATCTAGAAATGTTCAAAATAATGTCTGTCCGCTTTGTGTAATGAAATTCCTGACAACTGCTATCACTGTCACTGTGATGATTCCCATGTGCCTGTGGCAGAGACAAAGGACACAGAAATCCGGCTGACTGGTACCAAAGTGCACTCTCTTCAGGTGCCTCTCTACACATTTGCATTTCTACAGGATTGCACTTAGTGAGATTGGACAGGCAAGGTCACGTGTTGATGACTTTTTTAAAAAGTACATTTCCAAAGAGACCTCGTTGACCATTAACATTAGAATTCTTTTGTCGTTGTTACAGTAACATATGCTGCAATATTTATTGACTGGATTATATAGACCATGAATTATTTTTTCAATTTGTGCTTTGAATTTTTTATTGTGAATTATTTAAAATATTACAGATGCAGGTGGGAGAACTATACCTTTATACACATAAATTTACAAGTTAATCTGTAGAAAATATTTTCTTTATACGTTTCTTTACGATCAAGAAGAATTTCTTGGTTCATCAAGAAAATTTTCTTTCTGTATTAGCAAGAGGGGCATTTTTAGAGTTTCTTTTTATGAACTGTAACTGCTAAATTTGTAAATCTTACACTTGATTTTTTTGAGTTTTTCTTGGACCTATGGACGCAGATCTAAAATGGGAGTTCTGCGGTTAGTAAGTGTCACCCATGGTATATGTCTTGTGTTTTCATTCTTATGTTCAGTGTATTTGCTATTTCACCAAGAAAACTCAAAAAGATCGAACATTCGTTGTCAGTAAATGCTGTTTACAAATGACGAGATTTGGAAGAAAGATTGAGATGACTATTGTAATTTCATCTAATATTTTAAAAAAGGACATCATTTTCCTTGGTGCTTTTTCTCCTTGATGCACAAATAACTGTTTGAAAAATTTGAAATTACTCACAAGCTAAACAGCCTGCTAACTAAAACTCTCAAACATTGGGTATGCTGTAACTTAAGGTAGTAAGCTGTAGCTTCAAGCTTATGTTTAGAAGTACTGGGCCCTTATTGTATAAATAGTTATTGTAATTCTTCTAAAGAGACTTCTAACCTTAAATCATCTTATGAACTGACTTCTAGAGAATAGGCACATTGTATTATCTTGGTGGTTTAAAAAGGGATGAGATACAGAAGTTCCAAATATATACAAATAAATAAGTTCCTATGCTTCACTTGAATGTAAATGGATTCTATGGTGATAAATCTTGTAAACAATTGAATGTATGTACGTTTTCTGTATGTGAATATGTGGTTAATGTACTCATGGGGGGTGAGGAGACTACTTTTATTTTTAAGTGGAATGAATTAAAATTCTTTTTAGAATAAGAGTGACTTGAATTTAAAGCATTTTATTTGTATTCTTTCTTTTATGTTTTGAAATAGAAAATCCCCAGAAGCATTTTCCATTAAATACTATTTAATAAAACTCACGAATGAGCATACTCATAGCAGTGTGTTGTCCTCTGCCCTGTGAAGTGTGTTAGGACTCAGTTTCTTCAGTATCATTCAGTAATTGTGGCTTTTCCTTGTTCACCCAAATCAATACTGTTGCTTTTTAGACCCATCTCTTCGCAAGAATCTTAGAATTGTTTTTCAAAACACACTATCAGAGAGTCAGTTTCATAACAGCAAAATAAAGTCACCACCATTTATGCAAGTTTATCTGAAATAGCTGTTTCTAACAGTACTCAGGAGATGTGGGGTTTGAGAGTTTTTAAGTGCTAAAACATGTTGTTGTTTTTTTTATTTTTATTTGTTTATTTACTTTGGGGGTTGGTTTGCTTTTATTTTTTGCTGCCCAGTTTTCCAGCCATCAAAGAAATGAGGAAGCCAAGTTTGAGGAGTTGTCACCTCACCCTGAGCTGTTAGTCTTCATAATTTCACTCCTTCCTTTCTATATCTCAGGCCTAATAGCCTGTTGGCAGACCTTGCAGATCTGCTTTAATGAGGAACATAGTCCATTCTGAATGACGAACAAACTCAAGAGGGCATCACAGCAGTTTTGTATTAAAAAGAAGTGTGCTGAACAGTTTAAGCCATGAACAGAAAAGGCAGAAAGGAACCAGTAACGTGGTGAAGTACACGGCACTGTCCTCGATGTTTGTAAGTGCAGAAACACGATAGGTGACAGCCATCAAGAAAATTAAAGGTTCTCAGAGGAATCTGATGTAAAACTCAGGGCTTAACTGGAGGCAGGGCTTATACAGAAGGAAAAGGAGAGGTGAGGGTAAATAACACAGGATGTTTGAAAAAGCCATAGGGAGACAGATATATGTATATATGACTTAAATTGAGCTATGCCATATGCCACCTGGAGTGGTAATATTTCATCCAAAAGCCATAGCCTAGCAATCAAAAAAACCTAGTTCCAGGAATGGGAAGCTTATCTCAAGTTGTTGATCAGAGTAGAATAAGAGATTCCCAAAGCATAATAGGATATTGCTGTTTTCCTAGGTTGCCTCCCAGAACCTGAAGGACCTATTACTGAATATACCACACATTTTAGACATAGGACTTGAGGGAATCACCCTGGGGACTAGAGATAAGAGTATCCAAAGGTCCTATGAACGCTGCCAAGATAGATAAGACCTTAATAATCCTAACCAGCTATAAACCCATGAATCATTACAGTGACTGGCCTAGCAAGATATTCCCAGGGGTACAATAGTAGCACTTATATCTTGGGAAAAACCAATAGCTGTATAATTGGACTTGAGGCCAACTCACTGGAAGGGAAGTCCTGCCTAGTACTATGAACCAAGTTAACTACCTGTGACTGCAGGTCACGAACCCTGGAAGATAACCGATTACAGCCTCTTTCCTAAACAAGTATACTTTCTAAATACATTCTAAATATCCTTTTTCCAGCAGATGAGTATAGCTCGCTTACCTCATCAGCAGATTCTTCTTGTAGTAGATGGAGATTGTTACTGATTGTGGAGTGCCAGATGCCAGTTAATAAGTCTGCAGTGCAAACCCCTACACGCCTGAGGTTGAGGGGACATTGTGGAAGGGAGGGCAGAACGAGCAGGAAGCCTGACAGGGAAGCTGCACACATGAAGTTTCAGGAATACGGTTGCCTAAACAAGACTTGAAAAATGACTACACTCTGACATGCCAACATGGATGGGAGAAATTTCACAAGGCCTCACCTGTTGAAGGGCTACAGACACTCATTGGGTACTTAGAGAATAAATATTCTCCAGTGATGGTCATCCTTCTTCAGGCCCGAGACATGTATATAAAAGCAATACTAACTGGACTTAGCACGTTCAGTTAATGGCTAGAAGGGCAGAAGCATAGGACAAGAGTGAGAGGTCATGGATCTGAGGGAAATTTAATAAAATATCTCATTAGCTAACGAGAAAGTGTTTTAATTAGGGCCACCCAGGTTCCTAGAGTTTTTACTTCCTACTGTCAATGTAGTTTCATGCTAGAGTTAAGCCAAGATTTCACTTGTTTGATGTTATGCTTTGTTAGGAGGTTCTCTCTCTCTCTCTCTCTCTCTGTGTGTGTGTGTGTGTGTGTGTGTGTGTGTGTGTGTGTGAATCATTGAGATTCACTAGTTACTTCCCCTTTGACCTTTGTACTATGTTGTGGATAGAAATAGCAAAATTAAAATCTCCACTTAGGAATTTCTCTCCATTCTTTTAATCTTTGGTTTTACCTTACTCTTTATTTGTGGCTGTTTCGTAGCACATATAAATTATTTATGACTATTTTAAGTTTTACTTTTATCCTAAAATATCATTTTACCCTATTGCGTGCTTTGAACACTAAGTAGTTATGTATTGTGTTTATGGCCTATGATTTTGGTTGTATTGATATGTTCTATTAGTTGTATTCCTTTTGTAGGAGTTTTCATATAATTGACAATAGGCTTTGCTTTAAAACTAATATGAAGATCTCTTGTCAGATCTTGTTAAGATCTCTTATATAATCCATGTATTTGTAATGTACCTTTGGAGGCAATACTTTCTGGTACTGTTGTCTTTAAGCTTTTCATGTTTCTGTAACCATAATTAGTGGAGAAGGAACTACCAGTTAAAACTGGCTTAAACTGTTAAGACAGTTAGTATACATTTCTTAAGGTCTAAAGGCAGAGCTGGCTCCAGCCATCTTGCTATCTGCAATTATGTTACCAGTGACCTCTGTTGTCTTGCTATCTCCACTGAGGTAACAAACTATCACAACAGTGTTTCACCTCCTGCTCATGAGCTAGCTTTCAATGGCAATTAGGGCTACATCCTTCCTTGTTCATAACTAACCCAGCAAAAATGAAGACAGTTCTCCCCCAGTGATGAAATGGCCATTCATTTAATATAGTCAGAACAACTAGTTTGACCACCTATCTGTCCACACCCATGTTAATAGCATTCATGGGAAATTGCATGACCTGGTGCTGATGACCAATAGGCCCATCAGAAGCCTCAGCACTGACACTTTGAACTAGATAATTGATCTGTTTAATGATACTGAGCAGCAACATCTATGAGAAATTGAGGTGCCACAGTAGTCATTTAAGGTAAGGACCCGAGATGAAGGAGTTAAAAAACAGAGTTCCCTAGGCTCTGTCCCATCTCCCTCTGGTGGACAGGCATGAGGACTGGTGATCTGTTGCTATGCAGGCAGGAGAAATTCACTGATGTGCAATGAACAACACCTTACTGCTTTGTGGCCTGAAGTCGGAAGTGGGAGAAAACAGCTTGAGTGGAGGAAACTTCAGTCAAGGCCTTGAAATAGATAGAGTGCCTGGCTGGGGTAAAGCTGGGTCCCGACCGACTTCAACTCCCTGCAGAGATTGCTGTGCTCTGAGCTTAAGCGTTCCCTCTTGACATGTACTATACCAGGACTAACTTCCCATGAGTAAGCCTGTAAAATCACATAGGACTTGGAGCTGGAGCTGACTCACCCTAGTCTGTACCCTACATGCCAGTAACACCCCCCCCACCAAGATAGTCAATCAAAAGGGTATACACATTATCAAATATACCCTACTTAGAAACACATGATTATGTATAGGAGAGAGAAGAGCATAACCCAAATAATACTCTGATAGGAATGGGAAGGGGATGGGACGGGTAATGGGTGAATGCCAGTGGTGTCTCTGTGCACCACTTGCGAGCATGTTTGCTGCTGTTGGCTTAGCCCAATAAAGGCTGTCATCTTAACTACAAACCATGGGCTGGCTGTGGCCTCACTGCTATAACCAGCATCCAACCCGTAGTCCTGCACTTCCATTCAGCTGCTGTGTTAGTCTGTTGTCTTCTTCACTTGCAGCTTCTGTTATTGATCTGTTTGCCCACACATAAGCTTATCATTTGACGTGCTGTGCCTGAACCCCCCGGTTCGTCAAGATGATGAAATTATTCCACCTGGTCACCCTTTGCCCTTTTCTTTCATCCACTGTTTCTTGCACACTGGTTGCCAGCACGGCTTTATTTTCTTCTTTCCATTTTGTTTAGGAACTCAGCTGATGCTGCTGTTCTTTTTGTGGCTTTGCCACACTTTCTGCTTAGCTCGGTCTGCACGTACCCTTCATATTACCCACCGTGGTATATGGCTGGATATTTGGTAACAGTCTCCATGTGTTCAGTGGATCAGTTTTCTCAGTTGAGTTGGTTTTCCTCCACAGAATAAATGCTGCCGTTTCTCCTGTTCGTTTCCCCCCTTTCTTAGACTAATTTAGTATAAGCACTGCATCTTAGTTCTTAATTGCTACTTATCCTTAGGTAGTAAATGTCTTTTCATCTTATCTGTACAGTTTGTGGGGCACCAGTTGGAGCTAACACAAAACTCCCTCTTAAAGCAAAGCTCCTTATGGAAGGACCATGAGCCTGAGGGATCTGACAGCTTTTATTTTCTTTCAGGCGGCAAGGAATCAGAGCTGCAGGGATGTTCAGCTTTAGTCTCTTTCCTTCTCTCTGCCTCAGCTACATGCTGGCTGCTGCTTTCTGTTTGGCATGGCTGTAAGGCATGCACCACATAATGGTGTCTTGCTCTGCAGCCTGACACATGTATGACGGCGGTCCCACACAACTGTAATGGACCCAAAACATTCATACACCTAGTAATCCAGTACAGGGTTTTACCCACATGTTGGGTATTTTTTTTTAATAATGTTTATATAAACAAACCTACCAGGCTGCAAGTCCTATAAAAACACTGCACACTCAACTGTAAATAACACGTAGGACCTAATAGTGATAATATGTCACTCTTATTAATGTGTGGTTTTGCTACTTTACAGAAGAGCTACTTATTATCAGTCATTGCCACTAAACAGTAGGCTGTGGTACGCAGGCAGTGGTCCCATGTTTCTTAGATTTATTGCATCTCAAGATGTTTGTTGCTCATTTCTTTATGCACAGGGTGTCACTGTGTAGACCAGTATGGTGTCGACCTCATGACTCCCCCATTTCAACCTCTGAATGCTAGGGTTAAGGGGGCATGTCACTGCATCTGGGCTATCACTTCTTTCCTTTTCGAAAATAAAATATATTTCTGTAATTTTTTAGAGTTACAACCTACGGCAAGGGAAAAAAAAAAAAAACCAAACCTATACAAAATTTCTCAGTGTCTTCAAATTCCTGGAAGGTTACTCTCTGAAATTCAGAAACAGTAAGTCAGCATGCCCAGCTGTTCTTCGAGCTTTCAAAATTATGTTATTTTTGCACACTCTCCTAACAGTCTTCACATTCAGATTAATGGAATTCTCTTCTACAATATCCACACACTGCTAAGTTTTCCCAAGGACATGTTTCTTAGTTGTGTTCCTGCAGTTGAGTGGTTCCTGGTGGTTCCTCAGCAGGCTTGCTTCTGGTACTTCGTGGTGACAGGAAATGTTTTGTGGTACACACTGGTCCCGCCTCCATCATTTAGACAAGTTGCTGGTACCCCTCATGTTAGCCATCAGCACTGGAAACTATGATCACTTGCTGTATGGAGAGGTCAGCATCCCCTCCATGCTCCTTCCAGTTTGAAGTTCACTTAGCAGCCCCGGCTCCTCAGAATTGAGGCCAAAGCTCCTTTTAATTGTTTTTGAGGATAGTTTTTATTTCTATTTTTGTATCTGACGTTTGTTTATTGAAAACGGATTTTTTTTGGTCCATTTTTCAACTCATAACAAATTTTGACGAATGATAGCCCCACCTAGAGTAGGCCGTTGGCAGAATCAAATAAAATGACCTTTAGTACACTGTAAGGTGAAAACCAAATCTGAGACACTGTTTGAGTCTTCTGCTATTAGGGTTTTATACATTGTACAAATGTCAGCCAGGCCTCTGGTTTGGGTGGCATTTCAACATTCTTAGAGCCAAGGATGCTCTCCTCACTTTGGAAACTATTATGAATGCATGTGTTGCCAAGGGAACAGCTTGTGTAGTAACAATCTAATAGATACCCTCCCCCATCAAGGTTACTCTAGAATTTCCCTATTTTTCGAAAAAAAAAAATCTTTAAAATGAAACAGTGCAATCTCAGAACAGTGTTGGAGGAAACAAGAAAAGCCCTCGTAAATCGTCATGTTTACTGTTTGACAAAGGCGGGAGCCCCCAGCATGAACTTCCTGCTGTACCCATCGAGTTACCCTGGGGGATGACGGGAGCACCGTTTAGATGCCCATTTTAAAAGCCCTTATAAAGATGTGACTGGGTGGGGACAGCAGGGTCTGACTTTGTCATTCTGTTGGTGGTGCTTCAGGAGCACTTGCTACATGGAAAGCGTTTTTGTTGTTGTTGTTGTTGTTTTGTTTTGTTTTTGAAAAAAAATGAAAATGTCTTTTGGAAATGTTCTTGATGCTTTTAAAAGCCCATTTTCTTAAGCAAGTCAGTGCTCAAGAGAAAGCTCAAGAAAAGACGGTGGATGAATAGATTTACATTAAAAAAAAAAAGGAAAACAGAGGAAGCGAGGGATGGGTGAAGCAGAATGATCCACAATTATATCATCAGAAAGCATTCTTGCTATCAGGAGAGAAATCAGAAGCCATATGATTTAATGTTTGTCTTCTGACTCCACACGAAAACACCGACTTGTCCTGTAGCTCCCTTCCATGCTCAAAATAAGAAACTCGCGTGCTTCAGAAGAACATCTAGAAATGTTGTGTAAGTCACTTGCCATGCGCACATGGTAGACTCCCCAAGATGGGGGATCAGAGGGGAAGCCAGGCCTTTGGTCCTGCTACAGAACAGACACAATCCGCTTCACCTGGGGAAATGCAATTTGAAAAGTTAAAACTGATAGACTGAAAGCTCAAGAAAAACATGGAACCCTTTCAAAAATTCTACAAGAAAGGAAAGCTGGTTTGGAGTCAGACACGTTCAGCCACACCAAGAGTTCAGGCTTGTCTGCAGGCTTGGCAGGAGAGTAAAGCACCAGCCATGCATGAGTGGATGTGTGCTGTTTGGTAGTGGTGATGTTTGGTGGGGCATTCTCTGAATCTCTCCAGGCATATGGCGGAAGGAAAGGGGAGAAAGCAAATCTCGGTTTTCTTCTCTACTCTCCCTCTGTTTACCTGGGAAACCCTGCAAACTCCTCATTCTGCCAGGTCTTGGTTTTCTTACCTGACCCACAGATTCACCTGAGGTTCGGTAACTTCAAAGTCCATATGGCTTGCTTTTCCGTTCCCTCTTCCTTAGAATTCTGGGACATTTCTGGTCCTTCTGTTATCACTGCCTCCCTCTATCATCCTGGTGAGCATGGTGTTGAGCACTTGCTTAAAGAACATAACCAGAAAGTGGATGGTTCCCATTCCCGTTATCACTTCCTCTTGTTCCTCAGCGCTGTTCTGAGCAGTGTTGTGAGAATGGAATTTATTTAGATGATAGCTTCCTGTTATTATGTAGAATATGCATCGTTCTGGGTATTAATTGGTATCATAAGTGCAAGCTAGTTTTTATATTAGCCCAGTTAAAACATAGGTATGGGTATATTTCTGCTACACCACCAACAACAAATATGTCCAGGGTCAGTCCTTGTAGGCGTACATTCCTATAACCTAAATGCAGATGCACAAAAGGGGATTTTTAGTGTTCAGGATGTGTTCAATATTCCGACCATGTGTGATGGATTAGCCTAGTCTGATTGGCTGTAAAGAGACACCATAAGCCTAAGGCAATTCTGAGAAGAAATCACTTAACTGGGGGCTTGATTACAGCTTTAGTGGATGAGTCCATGATCATCAAGGTAGGGATCATGTAGGCAGGGAGACATGGTACTAGAGCAGAGAGAGAAAAGCGGGGAGGAGCAAAAGGGAGGGAGAGGGAGGGAGGGAGGGAGGGAGGGAGGGAGGGAGGGAAGGAGGGAGGGAGGAGATTGTGTCTGTTATAGGACTTCCAAAACCTCAAAGCCCATGACACACCTCCTCCAACAAGACCATACCCCTTAATCCTTCCCAAATAGTTCCACTAAATGGGGACTAAGCATTGCCAAGGAAGGACATTCTCATTCAAACCACCTCCTCAAATGTACTGTGGGAGGGATTGCTAGATCTAGGGTCTGAAATTCTTACCAAACTAAACCAAACAATAGATTACAGAAACACAGTGATCTTCCTGTGCTAAGTATAAAGATGGCCTTTTTAAACACACAATGTCCTTGGACTTTTTACTTTACTTTAAAGGCTGATAAGACCATAATTGGAAACTATTCCCATTGTAGCCCAGGAACAGGCTTTAAAAAAAAAAATCTAATGTGTGCTAAGTGAAATAATGTGTACATTGTAAGTAGATGACTATGCTCATTGATGAGCATATAGACATAGATGGACATCTTGTTTTTGTTTAGAAGGGAACTTATAATCTGGTATGGGACCACACACTCAGAAGCAATCATTGCCTATGACAAAATGGTGTTTACAACTAGTTTGCCCATTACAGGCACTCTGTCCCATCAGGTTATTCCCTGCCTCAACCTGTTCTGAGTCTCGTTTTCAGAGACAATTCCTTCCAAGACCTCTATCTTTTCTCCAGATATTTGCCTTCACATTTTTATATACTAGTTATGTAAGATGATGTTTTGATTCATTGGTTTTGCTAGTGTATATTGACTTCTCATTTTAGTGAGAGAACTTAACTTTGTAAACCCCACTCTTCTCCCAGTGGTTTGCTGTTGTTAAGTCATTAGTCAGAGCTTTACAGAATGTAAACAATGGAAACAATGCTCATTTCTAAGCCCAGTAGTTTGATGATTCCTTGTATAACATTTGTTTCTGCTTAGTGTGTCATTGTTTCTCACTCAGTAAATATGTTTCACATTCAACATGACTGATTAGATTCATTGTTCTCCATGAATATTTTCTTTCTGTTTCTTGTTTTTAGATTTTGGCCTGGAAAACAAGAGAAAAACAGCAGAAATTCAGAAATAAATCCAGTGTCCTCTCACTGTATATGAGTTGTGCTAAGAATTCAAAATTAATGAGAAATTCATAAAATTCTATTTAAGCTGTCTAGGACACATTTATAGTCCAAAATGGAACAAATAAATACAAAATATATTATGACATTTAACTAAGTAGATAAAAGTAATAAACTGGAAATCCTGCATCTATATCTCAACACCATAAAGGCAGTTTACAGCGAGCCCACAGCCAACATCAACTAAAATGGAGAGAAATCTAAAGCAATTCCACTAAAATCAGGACAAGACAAGGCTGTCCACTCTCTCCAAACCTATTCAGTATAGTTGAGGTTCTGGCTAGTGCAATAAGACAACTGAAGATCAAGGGAACACAAATTAGACAGAAAGAAGTCAAATTATCTTTATTTGTAGATGATGTGATAACACACATAAGTGACTCTAAAATTCCACTGGGAAACTCCTACAGCTGATAAACACTTTCAGGAAAGTAGCTGGATAAAAAATTAACTCATAAAACCCTTTTTGAATACAAATGACAAACATACTTAGAAAAATATCAGGGAAACAATGCCTTTCACAATAGCCCAAAATAATGTAAAATAATATATAATATATAATATAAAATACCTTGAGTTAACTCCAGTCAAGCAAGCAAAATATTTGTCTGATTAAGAACTTTAAGAAATCAAAGAAAGAAACTGAAGAAGATATCAGAAGATGGAAAAATTAATTTAGTAAAAGTGGGCATCCTACCAAAAGCAATCTACAGATTCAATGAAATCCACATCAAAACCCCAATACAATTCTTCATAGATCTTGGGATTTTTCTAACCTGCATGGGTCTGTGGATTGTAGCTTGATTATCATTTACTTAACAGCAGATATCCACTTATAATAAATGCACACTTTCTCATTTTATGTTACCTCAGGATGTTTCTCACTGCATTCATTTGCCTGCAGATTTCATTAATTTGTTGAAAACTTTGTGATGTCATTTTTTAACTGCTAAGTAACACTCCGTTGTGTAAATATACCTCAATTTTCTACTCGTCAGTTTAGGGACATCTAGGTTGTTTCTAGTTTCTCTGTCTTATGAATAAAGCTACAATAAAAATAGTTGAGCAAGTTGTAGTAGGATGGAGTGCCTTTTATGTAAATGCCCAAGAGTGTTATCATTGGGTCTTGAGGTACAACAATTTCAAATTTTCTGAGGAACCTCCATATTGATTTTTTAGTGGCTGTACAAGTTCACATTCCCACTGTAATGGAGGAATGTTTCCCTTCCTCCACATCCTCACCAGCATAAGCTGTCACTTATGTTATTGATCTTAGCCATTCTGACAGGTGTAAGATGGAATATTAACGTAGTTTTGATTTTCACTTCCCTAATGGCTAAAAGTGTTGAATATTTCTTTAAGTGTTTCTCAGAGATTCCTCTATTGAGAATTCTCTCCTTATATCTATATTCCAATTTAAAATTGGATGATTTTGTTTGTTGATGTCTAGTTTCTTGAGTTCTTTTTAGTTTCAAGGAGTCCCATTTATTAATGGCTGATCTTAGGGCCTGTGCTGTTGGTGTTGTGTTCAGAAGTTGTCTCCTGTGTCATGACAATGCATTCAAGGCTGTTACCCATTTTCTTTTCTACCAGGGCCAGCATGTCTGGCTTTCTGTTGAGGTCTGGGAAAGGAAAATAGAATAGATTCTGTGGGTAGACTGGTGGTGGGTGGGGACCAGAGAGGGATGTATCAAGTTGCAGGGGGAGGGATGAAAGGAAAGAGTCCCTGGGGTCATTTAGGAGACAGTGTGGCAACTTAGTACAGTAAAATTTCTTGGAATCTATGAGGTTGACCCTATTGAGGACTCTAGTCATAGAGGATATGGAATCTGAACTGGCCATCTTTTGTATGCAGGGAAGGTTTCTGATGACAGAACTGGGTTACAGTTGGTTGAGTGGTTGGCCAAGGAGATGCTATAGAGATCCCTGAACAACCCAGGCTGATGCCAGGACAGAAGGTTGACCTCGGCAAGTGGGCGACAAGACCCAATTGCCAAGAACAATTTCCACTCAAATCATTGAACATAGAGAGTTCACACTAGTACAGGCTTGGAGCCTTCACCCCTACATTCCAGTCTCTCTGGCATGAGGAGGAGGTACTCTGAAGCCTACAGAAAGAGAAACCTGGAAACCAACCCAGCCACAAAATCCTGCATTTACAATGTGTCCTGCCTTGAAGATGTGCTGGGGCAGTGATGGCACAGAACATGTGGCAGTGGCCAACCAATGTTTAGTTTAACTTGAGAGCCACCCTATAAGAGAGAACCCATGCTCTATACTGCCTACGTGGTCAGGAACAGGAGACAGGATAACACAGAGACTTAGGGTAGAACCAAGCACAACTGGAAAAAAATCAATAAAATGATTCCTAATGATATTCTGCTATACTCGCAGATGGGTGCCATGTCCAGTAGACATCAGAGAGGCTTCCTTTGTTAGTAGATGGGAATGGGTGTAGAGACCCACAGACAGACATTATGCAGAGAGAGTGTGTGTGTAAATTGGAGGTTTCCATTGGACACCCAATGTGTCCCTCCCTTCAGAGCTTGAGAAACCAGGAGGAAGATGGGCAGGAAAGATTGCAGGAGTCAGAGGGAATGGAGGACATCAGGAGATGATGATCACAGACACAGAAGCAGCAAGCATGGGGGTTGAATGTGTCTGCATCCTGTCCTCTGTGTATATGTTACGGCTGTTAGCTTGGTGTTCTCGTGAGACTCCTACCAGTGAGAGTAAGTGTGTCTCTGACTCTGTTGCCTGCTCTTAAGACTTTTTCTCCAGTAGGCTTGCCTTGTCCAGCCCTGATATGAGGGCATTGCCTTGTCTTATTGTATTTTGTTTTGTCCTGCCTGGCTGTCACCGCTTAGAGACCTGCTCTTTTCTGGAGAGAAAACAGAGGTGAGAAGGTAGATCTGATGGAGAGGGGAGGTGAGGGAGGGTCTAGGAGGAGCAGAGGGATGGCAAACTGTAGTTGGGGTGAATTGTATGAAAGAAAAAGCTATTCTCAATAAAAAAGAAAGACAATTTGCAGCTTCATATGGAAAGACAAAACAAAACAACAACAACAATAACAACAAACCCCTATGATTGCTAACACAATTTTGAAAATAAATAAAAAATAAAGAACTGATGGAGGTAACACCATCCTTGATATCAAATTGTACTATGACAGCATGCTATCAGCACAAAAACAGACATGTTGATCAATGGAATTGGATTGAAGTCCCAGACATAAACCACCTACATTTTTATAAAGAAGCAAGAAATATACACTGGAAAAAAGACAACATTTTCAACAAATGGTGCTAGCCAAACTGAGTAGCTGCATGTAGAAGAATCCGAGTAGATTAATAATTATCACCCTACACAAAGATTAACTCTAAATGCATTAAAGACCTCAACATAAAACCAAACACATTGAACCTGATGGAAGTGTGATAGAGAGAAGATCGGTCTCACTGGCACAGGAAAAGACTTTCTGAATGCAATACCGTTAGCATAGGCACTAAGATGGACAATTAGTATGTGAGATCTCATGAACCTGCAAAGGCAGTGTCATTCAGACAGTGCCAGCCTATAGAATGAAACAAGTTTTTTTTTTTTTTTAACCAAGTCTATATCTGATAGAGGCTATCCAAAATATGTAAAGAACTCAAGGAATTAGATGTCAAATAAACAAACAAAAACTATTGAAAATGGGGTACTAATCAGAGAATTCACAAAAGAAAAAAAACCTAAGATAGTTAAAGAAATGTTAAACATCCTTAGTCATCAGGGAAATGCAAATCAAAAGTGCTTTGAAATTTTATCTTATGGCTATTAGAATGACTGAGGTCAATAAAACAAAGAACAGCTCTTGCCCATGAGGAAGTGGAGCAAGGAAAACATTTAGCATTGCGGGTGCAAGTGCAAACTGCTACAGGCAGTATAGAAATCAGAGCGGAATTGACTTCAAGCTATATTACAGTTGGACATATAACCAAAGGAAGCTTCATCCTACTTAAGAAAAACCTGTTCAACTATCGTTACTGCTGCTCTGTTTATAATAGCCAGAAATTAGGAACAAGCTAGATACCCTTCAACAGATGAATGCATAAAGAAAATATGGTACATTTATACAGTGGAATATTACTCACTTGTCCAAAAAATAACAAAATTCACAGGTAATTGGATGGAGCTAGTGTATTTTCGTCAACCTGTTTTCGATCGTGGATTATGTCTCAGGTAAAAACTTAGAAATTTGTTCTTACTTTCATAGTACTTATTTATATGCCTATTCATTTATTGATTGTATTTATTGAAGTTCATTTTGACTGCAGAACAAAATCATACACTTTTGTTATCTTAAAGTCACTTTCTGGCTCTGATCTTTCTTATGTGGAATATTGCCTGCCTCAATAGAGTTAAGCTATTCAGGATTTTGTGGGTTGTCCACGGGACGTTAGGAGAAATTATTTGAGATAAAATATTTAATAAACGATTGGGTCTTGGAACAGGAATCCATTAAACAGGTTTTTAAATTCTCCACTAATGATTCTTTCGATCATTTAAAACAAATACATGACTGTTCCTCCAGGAAATGCAGTGACTAGTGTTCCTTACAGGTTTATCTGACCATGCACCCTTTTCTCCTGAATGTGTCCCTGTGGGAAATAAAGAAGTAGAAGTTGAGATTAGCATGGACATTTAGGAACGCTTTTTAAAATTGAGATGGAACGCTAGATATGCACTGTCCATGGTGATGTGCAGCTATAGATATGCACTGTCCATGGTGATGTGCAGCTATAGATATGCACTGTCCATGGTGATG
>JANHMN010000017.1:6574292-6585976 GCA_030674055.1 Rhabdomys pumilio | reverse complement strand
GCTCATACCTTCGTCTCCCTCTGGAGTGTTGGAATAAAAGCTGTTCACCATCCCACCCAAGACTACTTATTCTTACGAATGTGTTGTCCTTAGACTGGTGATCTGCAGTGACTAGACTCCCTAATTCCATGAGAGTTGTTCTTTTTAAGACACTGAAGTTGTAAAGTATTCACATTAGGAGTCACACCTCTGATGTTATCAAGTACACAGGAAATATATCATTATTTTTACAACCAGTTTGTATGTGAGTTCTTGTACTAGAGAGGATATATGTTAAGGGTTTCATTGCATGTGAAATACCACAGCATCATGCTTCTCACTTGGATTAGGGATAAAAATACTAAGAAATGAGAAAGCTAAAAATGTAAAGGTTTTGAATTTTACCCTCCTAAGCTTTAGCTACATGGCTACCAGTGAGAATAATAGCCCTAAAACCACACACACACACACACACACACAAAATAGGTACGTCCTATTTTAGATGCTATACTAAAACCCAAGACTGAATAATGTATAAAAAACAAATTTATTCTCTTCTGGTCCTGGAGGCTTCAGAGTCCACTATCAAAGTAACTTCAGGTTAAGGATGTGGAGTTGTTATGAGCCATCTGCATCTCTCCTATATACAATTTGACCTCATGACCATCTCCTTGTATCTTGGAATACAGCTGTATCTAGATATAGGACCTTTAAGGAGATAACCTATGTACAATACTGTTATACAGAAGAGCCCTCACTACATGACGAGTTTCTGTGGAAGAGGTTAAATCATGGACCACACACAAATTAAGGAATGACCCCACGTGAACGCAGCTAGACTGAACCCATTTTCAAGTTAGGATAGAAACCTCAAAATAAACCTTGAGCTTGGACTTTCAACTCCCAGAAGCACAAGAAAATGAATTTCTGTTATTTAAGCCAGCGACTCTGCTATTTGGTTACAGAAGCCCAAGGGAAACGAACACAGTAATAAAATAGTTCTTTTTTAAAAAAAGCTTATTTTATGTGAAACTACATAGGAGAACACTGGCATTATTAAGACTTCAAGACAAAGGAAGAACACAAGACCAATTGTGTTTGGTTCCTTGTAGTTGAGCTTACCTTCCTGTATCCCATTGTTATCTAATGAAAGTTTCTGTCTTACTTGCAAATGGATTCTCTGGAATTCTACCTTAGAGTAGAATATAATAGTTCTAAGTCAAGTTTGGTGGTGATAGCCTACAGTCAAGTCCTGATCATGCTGTTGTAAAAATAATATATAAAATAGGTATTCTACGGATGCCTCTTCTTAGGGCTAGCATGAGGAGTAAAGAAAGAAACACATGGAAAGTTTCGAAAATGATGATTACAGGTCTGTAATATGGGCTTGTTGAACTTGCAATTCACATACCAAACACCAGGTGGCAGAGCAAATAATTTTATACTAGACCACGGAAGCATATGCAAGAGAATAGCTTAAAATAGATTTGAGCTTAAAATAGATGTTAGATGCTTTCTGTCACGAATTTTTCAAATCATGACTCCATGATTTGCTGACCAAATAGCCACGGGCAAGTTTATTATTTATAAGACTCAACTTTCTTACTTGAAAACTATTATCAACATATAACTTTTAATTTTCCTTTTCTTTCTTTCTTTTTGGTTTCTTCTTTCTAGGACCCAGGACCTTGTACTTGTTAGTTAAGTATTCTCACCGCTGAGCTGTGTCACTACACAATGTTTGAAAACATTTTTTGCACTCTTATTTTATGCCAGGCATTGGCTCAGATATATTAAAAATAAACATTGCATATTTTTTTTATCCTTTGGTGGAATTTAGGGAAGCAAAAGAAAAATAAAGGGGGTTATTAGAGAGGTGAATGAATCATACAAAAAATGTAATAGAATATGTGTGACTATGTACAAAATATATCAATCAGATGCATATATAGAAATATAAACATATTTGTTACCTTGGAGATTAATGTATTTTAAAAGTGAAGAAAGGCCAGAAACCCTTGCATTCAATGAAGCTTATATTCCAGGTCCTAGGACCTAGTGAAGAGCTGTGTCGCTTGCACTCAGATCCAAGTTGGTACCAGGATGCTGAAGTATCATTTGCTATTCCAGTTTTCACTGAAATTCAAAAGTCTCAAAGCAAAATGATTTCTACAGCAAGTCATACAGAAGTCCACCATTGCTGTACTCTCAAAGTGAATGTCAAACAACTGGATATTTTGGCTATATCTGTAATGCAGGAATATGAGGGTACACGGATAGGTTGAAATTTCAGATGTTTTGAAAAGACAAATTTTTACAAGAAGAAAATTTTCAGAGAAGCATGCATCCCCATCATGTTTGAGTACAATTAATGTTCTTTTTCACCTTAATGAGCAACTTCAGAAGCATCACTGACTGGCGCTTATAGGCCTGAAGCACATGAACTGACTGAGTGTACTACTACAGGCCTGCAGTGCTCACGGGACAGAAAGGCGTGCCTCTTGCTGACCTGCCACAAAGCACCAGTTTCCTGTGGTCCAGATGTGAGCTCTAAAGGCGCTAGGAGTCCCTTTGTAAAGGGACACTGATATTCTACAGGGACAATGCACCAGACACGCACAGGTTACCCCACAGGAACCTTTGAGTCAGGCATTGGCAATGCCCCAGTCTGAAAACCTCAGCAGTATCTTAAAGGGCACCACGTTGTGACTGGGGAATGACCTGGTAATTGAGTCATTTGCTTGGTAAGCATGTGAATCTGTGTTTTAATCTTTAGAACCCATGTACAGCTAGGCAAAGCTGTAATCCCAGTGCTTCTTGTAGAGGAATGGGAGGAGGACACAGAAGATACCCTGAAAGCTCACAGCAAGCCTGTCTTGTGTGGCAGTGGAGTGGATCAACCTGAGCTTAGCGTGCTCCAGAGGGCAGAGCTGGAGAAGTGACACCAGCCCTTTGGAGGAGCCAGGAAGATCCTGTGTGAATCCCAGTCCTGGGCCAAGAGGTTTCAGAGGAGAACTTCCATATGTGGTATAGAGACTTTTTTCTACTATTTTGGTGAAGAACATAGTTGTTTTTTGTCCTCGTCTGAAGAATACAAATCCTAAGACAATTACCAAAACTATGTACTGCCAAAATGATAGTATCTTCAATAAATGATGCTATAAAAATTGTAAATCCACCTGTAAAACATTCCCTATCTCTTACCTTGTACAAAAATAAACTTCAAATGAATCAAGGATACAAAATACTCTAAACTGTTAGATGAAAAAGTAGGAAGTTTGAGGCAACATGTAGACACAGGTAAGGACTTTCTGAGTAGGACTTTAATAGAACAGGAAATAGTACCAGTAAATGACAAGCAGCATGTCATGAGAACGAGAAGGGACCTAGCCATCAAATAAAAAGGAAAATTTTTGTCAGCTATACATCTGATAGAAGATTAGTATCTAGAAGAAATATGTAAGTAGCCCAAAAACTAAGCATCAAGAAAACAAACAACCCACTTTTAAAACAGGATTTGGAAGTGAACAGAGAGTTCTCAGAAGAAACATGTTCAAACATCCTTAGTCATCAGAGAAATGGTAATTAAAGAATTTGTTGCTAGTATAGTGGCTACAATCAGGGATGTGTACTGCAGATGAATAGAGGACACCCTCACAAACTATTGGTGGGAATGAAAGTAGTATAGCCATTTTGGAAATCAGCCTAAAGTTTTCTCAAAAAAAAAAAATCCAACTAGAAATGAAATGACCATAACACCCAACTACAACACTCATGGATGTACCCAGAGAATTCTGATCCTGTTAGAGAGATACTTGCTCATCTGTGTTCATTACTATTCTATTCTACAGATGACAACATAATGAAACTATGGTACACATACACAGTTGGAATTTTATTCAGCTGTCAAGAAAATGACATTTTCAGGAAAATGAACTGAACCAGAAGAGTTTATATTGAGTGAGGTCACCCAGCCTCCCCCCCCCCAAATGCTGCATCTTCTCTCTCGTATGTGGATCATGGTTTTGACTTTTTAGATTTGTTTGTTTCTGCTGGAAAGTCTGTAGAGATTAGAAACAAGAAAGTAGCCTTGGAGGGGAGCAGAGGACTTGATGGGACAGAGACAGAAGGACATATGTGCTTTGAAGACAGAAGAAGAGATACTAGGGGTGGCAAGTCTTAAACGGGGAGGATACCAAAAGTGTAGAGAAGATGGGGTACATGAGAGGGTTAATGAAAATTAAGGATATACAAAGAATCCACATGGAAATCCAATGGTTTATTTTAAAACCTAAAAGTTGCTTGGAATGGAGATGCCATGCATGGAATTAGTGATGCCAGTCCCAGAAGCCAGGGGTAATCCTGGGTAATCCTCCCAGTAACAGGTATGGAATAACTCTCTAGGATTTATTGCCCAGAAAACCTCCAAAGACCCCTCCAAATAGTACAGATTATAGTCATTGCCTTTGGGTAACCTGTCAAACTTGATAGTAAGACCGTCAAAGAGACCTTGTTGCAGAGTGTAGCAAAACCATGCTGGGATAGTTTCCTCCTTGCTGGCTAGACTTCAGATGATGTTATTGCCAAGAATACAAAATGTATTATGGTTTGCATTCACATTCCATCCAGGGATTGAAAATACTTAGGTAAAATATAAGTAGGTTTAACATATATAAAACACTTACTGGAGTGCATAAACGTTTTTCACTTTTTCTATGTTCTTAATCCATGCTTGCTATTAGCTGGTCTCTGAATCACACAGCTCATACTCTGTGAGGTAAATGAATGAACCTCTCAGGGATGTCAAAGCACATCAGCAGAAGTCATTCCTCTCTTTAGTCCTTCATGCCGTACACACCTGAGGCTAGATAGGCCCCAATAGAATCAATGGTGTGTGTGTGGGGGGGGAGGTCAGATTTTGAATCCAAACAGCTAAGTGATGTTTTCCAACCCTCAGCCTAGAGTCCCTAGAGCAGGAGACTCTGTTAGGTAAGATTATAATCTCAAATAAGGACTGAAGCCGAGTGCTCACTCATCAGACCCTGGCTACGCTGAGCCTTCAGTGAGTGTTTGAGTGAAGTCTAGTGCATGAAGCTATAGCTAGGTCACAGATGCTGGATAACATCTGGGATTGTGGTGGGAAACTGTCCAGGCTTTCAAAGAACTAACTGGGCAACCCCAATGGTACCTTCAGGATCCATCCCCCAGTCCCTAATATTTCCACCACAGAACTTCCCACATTTCAGTAAAGGTAACATGTTCAGTGATGCTCTCTCAACTTCCCAAGTACTGATAGTAATATAGAGATCAGAAAATAAGTTACTACTAGTCAAAGAAGCTTGTGAAATGCTGTAACCACCCACTACATCTATATGGTCTGCACATGAGCGTATTATGGCTTTGAAAGTCACAAAAGTTAATTTTGATAAATCCAGGATATTTCTTGACATTTCACCAACTGACCACCATTTTGGTCAGGGTCCATGTCTGCCTCCCTCTCACTAGTGTTCTGGTAACATCATACTAGGAAAGGTAAATTAATAACTGCCTTCAGAAGGAAGAGGCATGGTGTCATAGCTGTTCATATTTGTATGTTTGTATTGGGATCCATGTTTCTGGAGTTATGATGTTTGCAGTATTTCTTTTAGATATTTGGCCTTGTCTTGGTTGAGTGTTCTGTTCTTTGGTTGTTGTTACTCACTCTAGAAGCTAAGCAAGTGTGGTCCTGTGGGGTCCCTGTTACAATGTTTCTATTCAGGTCAGTGTGTGACAAAAACAAATGGAAATAAACTGGGAGAAAAAGTTAAGAGGGGCAGTGGAAATAGCTCAGGATATCAGTTACACCAAGAAGTAGAGTCTCCAGGAAGTGGAGGGAAGTGGGAGTAAAGGCTTCTGCATGCAGCCTGCTACAGGACTGAGAATAATTTTGAAGAAACTGGAATGAAGGGCCAGAAGGATAGTAAAAAGATCACCTACCTGCATCTTAGTCCAGTGAGGCCACTCGGGGTCCTTGGTACATAGTGTTTCTGTGGATCAACGCCGACAGAAAAGGAACAGTAATGAGCTAGAATGGATAGAGGACTGAGAGTGCTGCTGGGAACCATCTGAGGGGATTCCATCAGCCCCAAGAGATGGAGCCAAGATGCGTATGGGTTTGTTACGATCACAGTAAGAGTGTTGTGTTTAGGAATAAAATGTTCTGAAATTTAAATTAGACTTCTCCAAACTTAGAAAATTTGCTCTTAAAACACACAGCTAAAAAAAGAAGAAGAAGAAGAACAAGAAGAAGAAGAAGAAGAAGAAGAAGAAGAAGAAGAAGAAGAAGAAGAAGAAGAAGAAGAAGAGGAAGAAGAAGAAATCATGATGGAGGAGGTTATATACCACATACCTGCTGCTAGAATCTGTCATCTTCCCCCAAATTCTCAAGAATATCAATCAGAATAAAAAATAAACATCCAATTACAAAAGAACCAAAGTTATTCTCTCTGTATCTTATCAAAGAGATGCGAATGAAAACTGTGTAGCAAGGTTGTTCCTCGGGAAAAGTAAACTCCTGTAAAGGAGTTAGAGTGATGAAAACTTAAACTATTGATACTAAGTATCATTCTAACACTAGGGTTAGAACAGTGACAAATAAAGCTATTGACAGCCACAGAACTAGAAGTTCTTACACTGCTGGTGAGGTGTAAAACGGGGACGGAGGTGTAAAACGGGGACGCCGCTTTGGAAAAGACTTTGACAGCTTCCTTAAAAGTTAAGTAAAGTCTGTCTTTTAAGAATGTGTGTGTGCGTGTGCGTGTGCGTGTGCGTGTGCGTGTGCATGTGTGTGTGTGTGTGTGTGTGTGTGTGTGTGTGTGTGTGTGTGTGTTGTATGTACTGATGACTCTAAATTCCTTCAGAGGCTAGAAGATGGCTCTGGATTTTTTGGAGCTGAAACTTACTGTGAGCCTGTTACGTGTTCTGGAAACCAAATTTGTGTTCTCTACAACCAGCAGTAGTCTTTGAGTGTGTGCGTGTGTGTGTGCACATGTATGCATGCATATGCACATACGTGTGAATGATTTGCTTTTTTTTATCAGAAAAAAATACTCAACATCAAAAATCTGCTCTTGGCACTTAGAGTGCATATCTCAAAGTCAAATTATTAACAAAGTGTTGAAACATAGTGCACAAAAAAATTTCATATGAATTAATGAGAAATTTTGATTCTCAATTATTGTTTATGTATTTATTTAAAAATCCTTTAAATAAAAATAACCTCCAATATTTTCAAGAATGTATTTATTTTGGTCCTATGGTCCTGAAAACACAACACTGTCTGTAAACAGAGTTCCTGGTTGAAAATTTTACATGAAATAATTTTGTTGCCAATTATTTTGGCATTGAAATTATCACTATTTGTGTAGCCCCAATTAGAGACACTTACAAATGGTTATTCAATGATCTAATAGCAAGAAACATAAAGTAATCTTTCTTCTTGTCTGTTTTTGAATGTGTTCATGTTGTTACTACTGATAAACTCTGGTTTATCAAAGGACGGCGACCAGTGGGAATTTAATATGTTGATGTTAAAATGTTCAGAAGAAAACAGTTGAAGAGGAAAGAGGCCTGGAGCAGAGAATTCCAAGAATCTAGGTGTGAAAGGTCATGGAATACACATAGCAAACATATAATTTCTACCATCACTGTTTAGATTTGAGCTTATACTTTAAATACTCAATTTTATTATCTATATGTATATATGCAGACATTGAAATCAATGAGAAATATTATTAGTGATTCTTAAAATTTCAAGAAAAGAGATATAAAAGAAAAATAGCACACAGCTGGAAACTAAATCTTGGGGTGTTCCCAAGATTTTTACTATGGCAAAGCCTGGCTTTGGCAGCAAGCAGTTCACGCAGGTAGTTGCAGAAATACAGTTTTCCCTGGCATCTTTCATTGGCCATCCAGGTAAAACCAGTTGGTGTGAAACAGGGATTGTCATCGACACTCAATATCACTATTCGCTTCACACTCATCACACACTTTGTAACAAGGGTTTCTCTGTCTCTGTCTTTCTGTCTTTCATGTACATGCACATGTGCATCATATAGAGACATAGTTATGACGTCAGTACTCAACACCAAGAAAACAGAGAAATCCTAGATGCCAATCAACACTAAACAAATAAAATGTATGGTTCATATGCACAGTAGAACTTATTCAGCCGGAAGACAAAATCGTGACACCTTCAGGAAAATGTGTGAAAGTAGAAATGATGTGAACCAAAGTAGCCCTGAATCAGAAAGACAAACAAAAGGAAAAGATGTTTTCTCTCCTGTGTGGAACATAGAGTTTGGTTTTGTATGTGTGAATACACGTGTGGACAGAGTGTGAATACGAGTCAATAAACTAGAAAGGGGTCAATACGGCAGGAGAAGAAATCTTACGGTGAGCAAATAGCATGATAGAACACTTGTGGGAATGAAAACAGAAGGGAATTACTGTGGGGTGGAAGGGGAGGAGCGGGAGGTGGTGGAGGTTTGGGAGCAGAGGGGAAAGTAGATCAATATAAGCGAAGCATAAGTGAAAATGCTCAAATCGAAAAAAATTATTTTGTATTTTAATTTCTTAAATAATAAAAAAGGTCAAGTGTTCAGATTTTTTTTCACAGATCAATTTCAAAATCTTCCTCCCTCCCTTCCTACTCCCTTCCCTACTTCCCCTCTCTTTCCTTCAACAGGAAAAGAATTACTTACAGGAAGCCAACAGGAAATGATTAGTCACTTGCAAGAAGACCTAGAAGACTGCTGAGCCATTGTGCAATGCTTGTCAGGTTTGTGCTAAGTATGCTGGGCCATGGGGATGGGCTAGGAGATTGGAGGATGCAAAGAACCTGGACCACAGAGGCCACAGAGCTGTTGTTTACTTGTTAGCAGATGTGTGGATGAGGAAAGTCCAGAGTCTATAGGAAGGGAAAGGCCAGAGGAAGATTCCAGAAAAGGGACTCTGTGTGGCATATCTCTTATCTCTTTCTCTCAACAGACTTCAGTCAAGTGTCCACCTGAACTACACTATTTGTGACTTCTGTGACCCTGTGATGATTTAGCACTGAGGAACAAAGCTTTCCATGTGCCTCTTGCAAAGGTTTCAAAACAGCATCTCTGAGATGGTTGTTACTGAACAGTATGTGAACCAAAGAGCAGATTTATGACTTGTAGAACTGAGTCAGTAGGATGCATCTAAATTTCCCAAGTAATCCAGCAATGGTACAAAACCATGGCACCTTATAAGGAAGATGTGGTCATCATACTGCTTGGTAATGGTTCTTGACGTGACAACTTGTTGATCAAGCTTGCTAACTTGTGGTGGGAGCCTCCCTTCCTTAAAAGGCCCTAGTTGGAAGATGCTATGAGAAAGGCTCAAGCAGAGAGGTTCTCCCTGGAAAGAGGAGCCTTTTAAATGGAGCGCTTAGTTGTTCAAAGCACAAGAAAGGATAGGTTAAGGGACTGGCAGTCTTTACATGGGAATACTTGAGGCTCTTCTGTATTTCCCTAGAATGGATCAACATGAATGATTCTGAAGTCTCGAGCTATGAAGCTCACACACACTTTCACCTAATGCTAAGGAGGCAAGCTCATAATATTACAATGCTTTGTTTACTAGAAATATATTGTTTCCAGAGAAGTGATGAGGTGTTTTTTTTTTTCTACTTGAAATCTATTTTATACAACTCTAGGTAATGAATTTTATTAGGGTACGGGTGATTTTTCTAGTTGAGTAGTCAAATTGCAGCATGAAACGAGAGGAAAGGAACAGTTGGTACTCTTTGGATATTATATTAGCCATGTGCACATCTGTCAACAACACTTCAAAGCAGTTTTCAAAAAGAACTGAAGCTGAGCTCATTCTTCTAGTAAGCCCACTGTACGTACAGCTGAAAGCACTAAGATTGCGATTAGTGAACCTTGGGATCCAGACAATATGTCCCCATCAGTCTTCTGTTCATTAATTCTATGACAAGATAGAATCACCATCTAAATGCAAATATGTCTTAGAATTGAAAATATCTAAGCAATAGTAATCACCTGAGAGCGTGCGCTTACAAATATGCACATAATTTAAGTAGGAAAACTCCTATGACTTGATTGTTCTTTGGAGTCAATTACAGGTTTGAATTAAGAATTTAGTGAATGCAAATTGTGCACTGACAAATGCAGAATACTTTGTGACTGGAAAGATGGAATTATATGTTATTATGTGAACCCCATGATAGCAAGTGGAAACTTATGTGAAAAATTTTATCTTGAAAACCTATTCTGGGGTTGGAGACTGAAGAGATGACTCAGTAATTAATGGCACTGGTTATTCTTGTAAAGGAGTTCAATCCCAGCACCCATCTCTGGTGCTCACAATGACCTGTGACACCAGCAGCTTCAGGGAGTCTAACTCTCTTTCTGGCCTCTGTAGGTACATCACACACACTCACACATGTACACACAGACACACACTAAAAAGTCACATAAGTAAAAGTTAAAATGTATCCTTTTTTATTTTCTTACATCATTTGGGAGAGAATTTAATGTATGAGGTTGTTAAAGCAATGTGGAAATAAGAAAGTGTACTTTGCCTAAGTTCAGTTTGACATAGTTTAAGGCTTATAGATCAGAAGCTTTGTTCAATTACAGTGGATTAAAATGCAGACAATACAATGTCACTGTTTAGTAAGTATCTGAGAATTTAATAAGGCTTATCCTGTTAAAATGGCTTCAGGTTGATTTGTTAGCTCCTTTAGTTAGGAGGGCACACAGCTGACAATTGCTTGACTTTGGAAGTTTGTTCATATTGAAGCAAAGCACCCAGAGAAAGAAGAGAGAGTGACAGCAGTTATTTTCATCAGGGATGGTTTCATGGCCTATGTTTTGCTCTGTGGCATCCTCCCACAGGTCACCCTGTTGTTTCCTCTACTGGATTTGCGAAGGAGAAGGTACATTTCACGTCTAGTCTTGAGGTCTGAGGGTGGCAACTGACTCTTTAAACCATGCTCTCCCAGTTCTGCCATACGCTTCTGTCCTTCATACTAAGGATGTTCGGCTGGACTCTACCTGACTGTGATGTAGAAACTCCACACTTTCTTCAATTACTGAAGAAGTTTAGCTGAACTTCTAAGAACACAAGCAGTCATTGAAGACTTGAGAGCAATTCAAGAAAATTAATTATAACTTAGGGAGAAATGAACTCTAAAACTGCTTCTTCAATATGACCATTTCCTGGTCCAATAGAAGACAGTAAAAAGAGAGAGAGAGGAATTGAACCCTTGATGGGTTCTTACAAGGACACACTCTCTGTGTCTTGCTCTCCTTTCCCAAAATTGTCCCTTTGTCTACAATATTCACTTAGCTTGTTTTTAGTAAAACTCTACTGCCCACCCCCACGGGAACTCATCTTGCCCTAGTTTTCATTTGTCTCTTCTAAAAGTGCAATTGATAAAATGAAACACTCTTCAGCCATGTAGTTGAACTCTCTAAGATACTGTAGGAACAAGATCAAGGGACTTTAGCAAATGGTAGCAGAGATGGAATGGCCTTTGTTGTTTCCAATGTTGAGTATCCTAATGTTTCCAATAAAGTTATGCCTGTTTATCCTTCCTGGAAGAAACTAATGGTAGTGGATAAAGTGTGTGTGTGTGTGTGTGTGTGTGTGTGTGTGTGTGTGTGTGTGTG
>JANHMN010000017.1:6551202-6574282 GCA_030674055.1 Rhabdomys pumilio | reverse complement strand
GTGTGTGTGTGTGTGTGTGTGTGTGTGTGTGTGTGTGTGTGTGTGTGTGATGTATGCATTTATGTACATAGGCATGTTTGCATGTTCACAAGGATGGACATATATCTCATGGCAGACAAGGCTGGATTTATATAAATGCATTCTTATGTAGGAAGTTGAGATATACTTCACATCGAAGAGCACACCCATGTTAGGATTGCTGCAGCAGGTACTCTGGCTTTCTGTGATAAGTGCTAAGAAAGTGGCCCCATTCTTGATGAATCTTGGGTTTTGCAGAGTACCTTTCTTAAGCAATTTTAGTTTTTCATGCATGTATTGCACATAGGCTGCATTTATTCATGCATTCTGAAAGTCTAGACAAATAGACATAATTCTATTTGCATGATGGATAAGAGAAGAATGTTGGGTAGGTAGCCTAAACCATATGGGTGAGGTCACATAACTATACAATCTGACTGCATGATTTCAAAATCCAGAGTATTTATTGAGATTTAGTCACACAGTAGCTCATGAAGTAATCAGATTCTATGATACCTGGTCGAGACTATTCCATCTTCCACACACGTGCAAATAATTCACAGCAATGGGAAACAAGAGCTTTGGTTTGGTCCTCGCCAACTATTTTTTTTTTCAGGCAAAGGGTGGTTACTCAGATTTGGATACCTTCATAATTAAACAGAATGGAGTTTGATGATATGTTGGGAAGAATAAGAGGTTTTAATACTGTAAAACCTTATATTATTACATTTATAATATAAATTACATTATATTGTTACATTTCTGTAACAGAAAATGGTTAGCATACACTTGACCATTGAGCTAATTCTCAACCTTATATTATTATTAATCTGCTAGGGTTTGACCATGTTATCTTAACGCTTGATATGACCTTAACTCTCTTTGGTGTTTCTCTTTCTTTCTTTCTTCTTTCTTTCTTTCTTTCTTTCTTTCTTTCTTTCTTTCTTTCTTTTGTATAGCTTGTGGCTTGTGGGTATTTTAGCATTCTGTTTTGATTTATCTATGGTGCTTTTTCAGTTAACCTTATTTGTAGAGATTTGAGGGGTTGGTTTCAGTATACACTGTTGATATGCAATACTGATGTATGTATATGCGGTGTCATCACTTCATAGCTAAAACACAACTTGGGAACTTTTCCATTTCCCTTCCCTCTCCTAATTGCTTAAGTATCTATAATGCATGTATATAAGGATAACATCAGATGTTATAATATTTTCTCCCCTTGTGGAGGATTATTTAGAAAATGCAAAGAGGACGGGAAATCTGTGTGCTAATACCCATGAATTTTCTCAGTTAATCCCCCACACACATACCTTTTGTTTGGTGTGCCAGTGTTCCTTCTGTTGTTTTATTTCTGTTTAAATTTTCCGTCAAGCTATTGTCAAGAGGGGTGTGTCCAACAGTAACAGATCTTTTGGTTTATATTACCTGTGAAATCTTGATTTTCCCATCACTCCTGAAACATATTCTGGCTGGACATAGGATTGTGGGATGGCAGCTCTGTTCTTTCAGGGCGTGAGAAATGCAGTGCTGCTCTCCCCAGCTTTCCCTGTGAGGGCTCCTGTTACTGAGAGTGATTTTCTGCTACAATGAAACAAAGGTTCCTACCTGTTGCAAGGCTTTCTGGATCCTTGTTTTCTCAGAGGTTTGGTTCTAACAGGTCCCTTCCAAGTTTTTCTTTAGGCCTTTCCTCCAGACTTCTCTTAACTTTGACACTTTAGGGCTGTGTGTCTGTCTGATCTGGGAAGTCTTCAGTCCTTAAGAGAAAAACCATCTTCCAGTACTAGCCCTGCCTCTGCTTTGCTAAGACTCTGATGACAGAGATGCTATATTTCTTGTCACAGTTCTATAGGTCTCCCAAGATTCAACTTTCTTATATTTTTTTTTTAGTCTAGTGTCTCTCTGTTATTTAGGTTGCACCATTTCCACTGTTTCCAATTCCAAATTATTCTAATTCCTAATGATTTACTCAGTCATCTCTGCCATGCTATCAGGCTCAACCACTGAAAACTTTTTGTTTACCATATTTTCAATTTCTAACATCTTTTCATTTCTCCTTCTATCTTATATTTCTTTGCTGGATTGTTTCTTCTTTCATCTTTCTTTTTGTCTTCCTCTTCCCCATTCTCCTCCTTCTTGATGTTAAGTATGGAATTTTCCTCTACTGTCCTGACTGACAGCAAACTCCTGGGTTTGAATGATCCCCAGGGACTCTGCTAACAAACATCAGCTTCACTGAAGTTTGCGATTTTTCATCCATTTCAAAGTATATTGGTAATTGTTTAAAACCATCCAGGAAGGTTACTTTTAAACCTATGAGGTGATTCCAGAACATATCTTACCTTTTATTTATTGCATATCACTCAACTTGGCATTTTCTGGTTTTGCTACAGGTACCTTTAAACCTGAAACGTTTACATTTTATATTGTGTGATTGTGAATTGTATTTAAGCTTCCGATCTTATCAGGTTCCCTGTACCTCACCATGGTAAGGGAAACAAAGGTACAATTAGCAACAGACACATCCAAACTCTTCATTCAGCCTTTCTTGGCACTAATGGGTGGAGCTTTATGCCTGCCACTACTGATGACACATAGGTAGAATCATTTTGTTACTGTTCCCTGGCACCTTTATGCTAGCACCACCAGACTTATGGTACCAACTCCGGGGAAGGAGGAAGATATACATACAGATGCCAGATGGTATGGATGTACAGATGGTAGGACTTATCGTGTGTCTGCCCCTGATGCTATAAGTAGTAGAGCACTTCTGCTCCTCATGTAACCTTCGTCGACACTGTCCAGATTGTGGGTGTTGGGTTCTCACCAGCAAAGATGAAGCTTCTGTCTTCCTGCTTGGTCTCTGCTCCTATGGGTCAAGGAACCAGTTTTAAAACTAATTCATCAATAAGAGTTTTGTTGGAGTAGACTGGCTATTTATGGACTGTTTCTGTGTTGCTAGAATGTTTCTTCTCCTTGCCCTGTGGTTAGAGAGAACAGGACATTGTTCGTATTTTCTTTTCTACCTGTGCCCACTGATATTTCTAGGCCATTATCTTTTCTGACATCATTTTTGTAGTATGTGAACATAAAAAAAATTCTGGGAATCAACAACTGCAAGTATGGAATGGGCTTCCAGTATCTGTAGCTGGTGTTCCTTTATAGACCTAACAATTGCCTTGTATTTGTTTAATATATAATGTCAAGAATTTCATGTTATATTTTGTTGGAGGGCTAGGAAAACATCCGTCCACTTTATCTTCCCTAACAAATCTATTCACTTAATTCTAACTACAATGAAGAGAAAAATATTTTGATGATAGTTTTTTGATAATGATATAATACAAAACATTATTTTATCATTTATGTTTATTGTCATATTCAGAGGTTTTTACATGTCGATTCTTACTGAGCTTCATTCTTCTTTATACACACCCATTTTCTCATGAAACTAAAGATCATTATTTCTTTAGTGAGGCTCCTTATAAATAAACTTTTTCTTTCATAACGATGTTGCAGTGAGTAGCACCACGTGTTAGTTCATTACAGTTATTTCAGTAAAATACTACTGAATATTAAATTCAACTACCACATTTCACAATGCAGAAATCAGCAGTACAAGGTATTCCTTTGGGGTCCACTAAATCTTCTTCCTTTATGACATGACGTTGTATGTTCCAAGACTTAGCGATAGAGAATCTGGCCCCCATTTCCCTCTCACAGTGTCAGTGAATGCCCTGATGTTGTCTGCAGGTCTTTCCCTGAAGGAGAAATTCTTTAATTTTCTTATAGTTCAAGGTCCCTCAGTTGGTGTGTTTTGCAGACAAGTCGGTGCTTGCCAGCCTGAGTGCCTGTCCAGTCTCTGTGCACTTCAGTCTGCACTGATGATTTCTGGGTACCTGAGGAGTGTCTGAGAAGAAGGTTAGAGGAGCATTCTGCTTACTTAAAAAAAACTGTAGCTCAACAAAAAATACACAAACACAATTTTCTTGACTATTTGAAATGTCCTCAGAACTCATTTCTTTCTGTTCTTTAACAAAAACAACAAAATCAAGCTATACTTCCAGGCTCATCTTTAGCAACTTTTAAAAAAGTGACAGCAATTTGTACACACCTTAATTAAGAACCCCTAATAATGATGACACTTTGTTGCGTTTACTTCTGTGATGGGAGTATCGTGACCATCACGCTCCAGAGAGGGAAATCTCAGAAATTTCTCCTCAGTTGAACATGGAACTAAATTTTGAAGTTTATGCATCAATTATTTGAAATTCTAAACCGAATTTTTCTATATAAACATATCCTCAGAGAATCACAGAAAGAATCAGAAACAGTTTTGCAAACACATTATAATTCCACAATTAATTATCTGCCTATTTAGTTGGCCTTAAATTCCTGCTGGCTGGGGCAAGACTATATCTTCTATCTGTGCCTCCAGTATGTAACATAGATCCGGCACACAGTGTGTCTTCATAAGTCAGAATGGGAATGGGTTTGAATGTTCTTAGCGCTCTCTCTCTCTCTCTCTCTCTCTCTCTCTCTCTCTCTCTCTCTCTGAAAATTATTTCTCATGAAGGTAGAGCCACTTCTACAACTTCTCTCTGGCTTCCTAAGAAAAGAATTCTGTTGGGGAATTACAAATTACATCAGGTTTGCTCTGTTTGGTTGGTCCCCCATTTTCTTGAGGATACGTCCTCTGCAAATGAGACAGTGGTCCTTAAGTGGTCTGTCTTTAAAGAGGCTTTTCTGGCCCAGTGTTGTTTATTATCACTCTGAGATATGCAGCTGTTGGAATGGGACACGAAACTGTGTTTCTCAGATCTGTAGAAACAACATGGTTCCGTTTGGATTATGCCTTTGTCTTCTTTCTCAGTTGTTTGGAATCATGTAGTGAGAACTCTATTGCTGACCTCAGAATTATCCGTGAAAGAACTGAGGTCAACAGAAGTTAAGCTAATTAGCACAATCCAAAGATTAGTTCTCTGAACATTTGTTGCGTAGGAGACACACACATGAACATAGCTCAGAGGCTTCTTAGCGGTCCATGGTGGTCAACCTAAAGTCCCACAGCCAAACTACTGCCAGAGCAGGAACTTGCAAAGGAGTTCTCTTGTTATAAGAGTTTCTCCCATTTATTTATTTATTTTCTCTTCTGGTTTCTACCTTTATTGTTGTTTCTAGACAGGGTTTCTCTGTGTAACAACCCTGGCTGTCCTGGAACTTATTCTGTAGACCAGCCTGGCCTGGACCTCCCAGAGACACCCCTGACCTTGTGCTGAAATTAACGTTGTGTGCCTCTAGAGCCTGCCTTTCTATCTCTTTTTATAATCAAATTAAGACTTAGATTTTCCTATGCAAACCATGGGGTTCTGGATTTTTCTGTCACAGGTTTTAATTATCTGACCTACTTTTATGTTCCTGCACACAGGAGGAACTCTTTGATCCTTATCCAGAGGTTTGTTATAAGCAGATTCCTGGCATCTAGGGAGAGTGGAGAGCGGTGGAAAGCCCTGAAGTCTTGTTTACAGGATTTACCATCCTCCTTCCTGCAAATATCCTCTCCATGACTGATTACAAAATACCAGTGTCTTAGGAACTGACTTCGGAAAAAGCAACACAAAGTTCCGAGTTGGATAAAAACTCCTGGAGGCCTTACCAGGGTCATCTGTCCCCATCTGTTAAAAATAAGCTAACTCTGACTAAACACTACAACGTAAGTCTCAGGGACCATCCAGCATAGGGAAATATACATCTATGCCAGCACCATGTGGAGAGAGGTTTGGCGATGAAAGAACACACAGTGTCAGGAACCAGGACAACTCCTCTGGTGACATTAACAACCTCAAGGAATGAGTCCGGCTGAGAGGCACTAGTAAAGAATGCTCTGTGCAGAACACGACTATGCATACTGCAGTGACAAAGGTCAGATACAAGTGTGAACCATACACTGTCTAACGAGAGCTGAAGGCAGCCTGTAATCCCATGTAAGCTTGCCTCCATATTACCAGCCTCATGCCTGATAGCTTTGGTCAACAATTCAGACACATTCCACCTAAGTTCCTTTTGCTTCTCTCCTCAGCATGGTCCATGACAATCGTCATCTCTTACTTACAGTGTGGATATTACGCTGAAGCCTTAGTTTAAATCCCCCACCCTCACCCCCAACACACACTTTGTCTTATTCTCATGTGCCGAGGAATAGAGGCATTGCCTTCAGGATATTTCCTCTTTTGGCCTTTAGTTGCCCAAAGCCTGTATCGCAGAAACTGAATGCAGCAGGTTGGCAGAGCAACTGGAAAGACAGAAGGAAGAGGAAGGCTTTCCCGAGATAGTTTCCTATAGCTGTAAGGGAGGACAAGAGAGCAGCAGCGAGTCCTTAGCTGCTGCGACCTGAGCCCAGCTCTAAGGATACCACTGGGTCCTGAAAACAAATGACTGAGGACATGGGATGCTCCATAGCTGGCTCCACAGTTCAGTGTTGCTTTAGCTTCAAGTAGTGAAGGAAGGGAAAGAGCCAGGCATGGTGGCACACAGCTTTAGTCTCAGGAGTTGAGAAGCAGAGACAAAAGGGTCTCTGTGAATTTGAGGGCAGCCAGGACTAAATAAAGAGACCCTGTTTCAAAAAACAAAAAACGCAAAAAACCAACAACCACCAAAAAAAACTAAACAAAGAAAAAAAGAGTGGAAAGGACCTGAAAGAAAGAGGATCATATATTTAAGGCAGGGCCATTCCATCTATGGACATGCACACTGTGATACATGGCTGTAGGTGGCAGATGTAGGTGGCAGATGTAGGTGGCAGATCTGGAAAGGACCAGGGAAATCCGTGATTGACAGATGAGATAGTCTAAAGGACACTTGTGAGCATCAAGGCAGGAGGAGAGCAGATTCTGTGGTACATTTCCCTTTCTTCTTGCCATAGATGCCTCCTCTGCTTCCTCAAGACTAGTTGTGCCACCTGACCCCAGGAGCCTCTGCCTGCCTTTTCCAGGTAGGAGCTGTGGACACTGGTATCTCAGCCCCTTCACTGTGGGAGACCTCTACTTAGCATCTGAGACCTTTGCTGCAGTCAGTTAAGGTGCTGGTAGAGATGGCCATGGGCTGGGTTTTCTTATGGCACCCTACTGGAAACAAGGTGGGCTTTAAAAAGTTGGTGTGGTATGTCTTGCACGCCCACCATCGCAGTTACAGGTTTTGATCATCATCACTAATTTTTTAAGCTCACTTATCCTGTTCTTTCAAGCTGGCTCTTTGCTAAGTGGCAATCCATCAATGAAGAATTCCTCCCAGACAAGTGACACTTGAGAAGCGATTTTTTTTTGGGGGGGGGGAAGGGGGAAGGATATTTCAAGGCCAAGACATAACCACAAAGGGGGCATTTGAGATGAAGTACCTGAGCCCCAGGTTCTGAAAGGCCTGTTGGATTAGAAGTTCAATTTAATATTTGGGACCAGTCCTTTAAAGGATGTCTGTCTATCTGTCTCTCTGTCTGTCTCCTCTCTTGCTCTCTCTCCCCCTTTCTTCTCTCTCTCTTTTTCTCTCTCTCTCTCTTCCTCTCTCTCTCTCTTCCCCTTTCTTTCTGGATTAACTTTCTCTTAATGGAGCACACAGAAAGCTTTGCAAAGTGTCTCCATCTTGCTTTCTTCTTTCATAGGCCCATGGCCACCATCCTGAGGGGTCCCACATATGAGGGGTCCTAAATATGATCATCTCTAGACATAAGCATTATGAATCACATATAAAGCTTTTGTCAGCTATACTTTCATAGTGAATTGGTTTAGGTGTTCTTGGTGACACTGAAAAACTAACCTAACTTTTGATTGGGTGAAGAATTTCAGGGGTGGGAACATGGGGCACTACCTAGTGTGGGAGACAGCTGGAGACCAGGCTAGCTTTGAGCCTCATGAACCAAGAGACTAGTAGAAATTTTATTGCTTCTTGCCAAAGAACATTGCTAAAATTCCAGAACAAAGGCCAAGTTACAAGGTGTTCTCCTGAAAAAGTTATGAGTTCAGATAGGACAAAATGAAATTAAGCTCCTTGAAAGAAAGTAAAAATATTTTTGAGGTAGTTTTATAAGAATGAACATCAGAATACACTGCAAATATACAAACGTTCGAATCTGAAATGATTTGAGCACTTTCTACTAAGCTACCCACGGTGGGGGAGGGGAAGCCACAAAACAACCGAACAGATAAATATAAAAAGTCTAACCACTTAAGCATTCAATACCTGTACAGTGTACATTAGGGACTATCTATATTTGAGAAGTTACACGCATACCATGTTGGGGAAAAGTTAACTATTTGTGAACATTCATGAATCTGGCTTCTTGCTTCCGTTTTCTGGCACTTACATCAGAGCACACGAAAGGCAATTGAGTAAGTGTCCTTCAGTTACAGAGAAACCAGAAACCATGTCTTGGACGAAGAGTATATTTATTAACCTTGGTATTGTTGGGGACATATATAGACTGTGGAGTGAGAACGATTTGCTTCAATCTTGTAGTAGTTTAGATGAAATTTATGACTTTATGTTCAGATAAAGCACCCTTTAAAAGACCACACAAAGCAGGAATCTAAACTTACACTTTATAAACGCACAAACAGCTCACCATATAATAGGTCTGTGACTTCAAGGAACACAGATTAGAACAGTTGAGGGCTGCAAACTTGGGAATGTGCGTCAAAAGCAAATATTTGTATGCTGCATTTAACCACTTTGGCAGAGGAGAGGCATATGGATAGAGAAAAAAAAACCTGTTGTTTTTGGCATGGCACCTCCTGTAATCCCAGCGCTCTGGTGACTAAGGCAAGAGGCTTGAGTCCAGTCTAGGCTACAGAGTGAGTGAGACCTTGTCAAGACAGAAAGGGAAGGAAGAGAGGAAAGAAAAGAGAAGAGAAACAAATGACTCAATTTGAATTTGGTTTTCACCCCGCCCCCATATTTAGTTTTTGTCATTTTTTTATTGTTATTATAGT
Source organism: Rhabdomys pumilio (assembly GCA_030674055.1). Classification (NCBI taxonomy): domain Eukaryota; kingdom Metazoa; phylum Chordata; class Mammalia; order Rodentia; family Muridae; genus Rhabdomys; species Rhabdomys pumilio. The sequence goes on along the minus strand of JANHMN010000017.1, from coordinate 6,565,283 downwards.
ATAATTTGTAACTTTATGGGCTTCTGCTCTCCTCAACTTCTGATCAGCAGAAACTCAAAAATCACAGCCATTCCCACACAGCTCAACACACCGCTCTGCGGGAACCTCCCGCATTGCCAGGCCTGTGAGCTGGAGTCACCGGTGGGCTTTGGTCCGGGAGCGGTGTAGCATCACACGCCGCCGCCTCGCGTGCCCGCAACAGCCTCCGCGTCTGCGATCTCCCGCCGCCGGCCCAGCGCCTTCTCCAGCCGCCCGCCCAGCCGAGCGTGCGAGCCTGGCGCAGGAGGCGGGCTCTGCGCTTCCCGGCCTCGCCTCCGCAGCCGGCGGGAGGAGGCGGGAAGGCGGGCGGAGGCGGGGGAGGAGGCGGGACTACGGCGGGCCGTAGCTGGCGCCGAGCGCGGTGGGAGAGCAGCGGGTACCCGGCTGGCTCGGCTGGCGGCCTCTGCCCACACCTCGGCGCCGCAGCCCCACGCCTCGCCCGCCCTTGGCTCGGGGGTCTGCGGCCGCCGGCCAGAGAGGAGCGGGCGGAACCCTGGACGACCGGTACGTTGGACGTGGAGCGCCACTCCTCCTGCAACCTTTTGTGCTGCAGAGGTGGCGACGGGGATGGGTGGGGTACGCGCGTGAGTGTGGGTGCCCCAGTCAGCGAGCCACTGTGCCAACCCCAGGCACGGCGCCGCCCCTTCCTCCTCGCCTCGTGTCCGGGCCGGGCGCGCGGTGTGTGCGCAGCGCCGGGAAGCCCCGGGCCGCGCTGGCCTCTGCGATGGCTGGCGGCGCAGCCTCGGTGACACCGGGGCTGCGAGCGGGACTGGTCCCTGAGCCCTGGTACGGATGGCTGGCGTGGTGGTGTGGGGACTGGAAGTCTGGGGTGGGGCCCGAACGGGGTGCTAGAGCCCGCAGCTTCCTGGCACAGGGGTGGGGCCGGCGACGCGGGAGTGTGCGGCGCGGGTGAGTGTGCGGGGGCGTGCACCCCGTGCGCGCGCAGCGAGCGGACTGGCGGGCGTGCGCTCGCCGCCGACGTGCGGTGCGGGGACTCTGCGACCCGGAGCGACGCTCCCGCGGTGCCGAGGTGCGGAAGTCTGGGTGCGTCGGCGCGCGCCAGCTCCGCGGCTCGCCCTACCCGCAGCGGCCAGGCGGCAGGCCCCGGGGAGGCCCATTGAGAAGTAGCGCTCGCCCGGCTTGCCGCGCCTCTGGCCTCAACGGTGTGCGAGCCACGGCTGCGGGTTACAGATAGCGGCGGGAGACAGCCCCTGACGACCTTATCTCAACCGCCTGTGCGCACTGCACCCCGCAGGCGAGGCCGAGGCCGGTGCGGCGACGGGTGACGGACAGACCGGCGGTGGCCGAGGAGCGTCTGCGGACTGGAGATCGCGGCCCGGCGCTGGCCAGAAACTAAGGCAGCAGATGTCTCGGGCACCGCCGCCCTCGCCCCACCTGTCGCGGGTGGACTTTGGGGCTGGTGGGAAGCCTAGGAAAGGGCGCCTGGCGGCGGCCGGCGCTCAAACCTTGAGAAGCGGCCCATTGTGAAGCTGCCAAAGTCGCTCTAGTGGTGGAATCTGCAAATCTCGGCCAGGAAGAAACCCAGTTTGCAAAGGGAAGGACGGCCGCGTGCTTTCCTCCTTGGCAAGTGTCTGGCTCGCTAGAGACTCCCGGGCTCTCCGCCCACGCCGCTTTGCTTCGAGTGGGCTGAGGATTTCTGCAGAACCAGGGTTTGCGTGTGTGTGTGTGTGTGTGTGTGTGTGTGTGTGTGTAAGGAGGGCTGGGAACACTGGAGATACTGGCGCTGAACTTTTTCTTCTTCCAAGAGGAGTAATAATGGACACATCAACATTGTACCCTGTTAGCTGCTCCTAGCCGAAAGAGCCGATGCTGCACAAAATCTCCGTGGTTTCAAAACTCCGTTTTATGTTGTTTTTCCTCAAAATGCCACTATATAATTTGAGGTGGCGGGTGCTTTACGGTGGTGCAACGAGGTAGACACTAAGGATTGGAAACGACTCTTTCACAAAGTTATTTTCCCAATTAGTTCAAAACGTAGTTATTATCCCAGAAGCTTTGGGCTACAGTGTATGCTTAGGTTATTTTAATGAATGGATGTTCTGCTGAACATTTGGATGTTTTTATTATGATACCTTGGATTAAAAACCAAACTGTGACAGGATGAAATGTAAGCATTCATGAGTACCGCGACTACTCAACTTTGGTAAGAATTGGTGCATAAAATGTGTTTTTGATATGTCTAATTGTAAATGGAACGGTTAGCACTAAGTCTCCCAGGTGTGAGGGATCATTGACACTACTAACAGCCAATTAGCTTTCATTTATGTGTTCCCATCGTTTCGAAGAGTAACAACATTTTGCCTTAAAAAGTAATTGGTGTGATGAGACTATTAGTTTATAAACACCATTTAGGTTTTGTTTCCTGGTTTGAGGCTTCGGTTATTCCCCCAATGAATACCCAGTTTTCAGCTTTCCTTCCGGAAGGTGAATCACCTCCAAAGATACCTGTTTTTGTGGTTATGTTTCCAGAAGAGGCAGGTTTCTTGTTAAAGACTGCGAGTAGACTTGTGGTTTCAACTGTTGTCAGACATGTTTGGAGTGAAGCTGAATGTAGTAACGTGGGCTTGATTTTAATTAGCAGAGATGGAAACCAAAAGAATGCTGGGCTCTTTGAGGGACCTGCTATTAAGAGAACCGATACTAGAAAGAGGAACACACACGTTTGTGTTTTTCTGAACCAATTATGGGTTGTTTTACCATGCTGGGAAGGTTGGCGGTTTGTCGGTAAGGTCAAAGGAGCTTTTTAAAAAGTCACGCTGCACTTGATAACTGCTCTTCTAAACCCTTAGTGATTTGAGTTTTAGAAACTGAAGAGAGGTAAGAAGGTCGCAAGTGGTCTCCATGGTGAGAGTCATGGGTTCAGCACAGCATTTCATTTTCCATTCAATGCTCTAATCTGTCTGGCAGCTGAACCGTTTTACTTCTGTTCAGTGGTTTTCTACTTGAGGAATGTTTTGCTCCCATATTTATTTATTTATTTATTTTAGAGAACTCTTTGAGAGCAGAAAATATTTTGATTACAAAACATTCACCAGTTGAAATGGAATTTCCGTTGCCCCGTGGTCCCAGACTCCTCCCCCCCCTCCCGTGTGTGTGTGTGTGTGTGTGTGTGTGTGTGTGTGTGTGTGTCTGTCTGTCTGTCTGTCTGTCTCTATTTATCTATCAAAATTTGGTAATTTTGTTATTTTTTAATTAGTGGATTTGGGGTGATGCATGAAATACACAGATATTTAGGTATTTAAGAGTAAAGAGTTTGTTTAGAACTCAGCACTTCCATGTGAAGTGTCCTTTGTTTTGTGGGAAAACAGAAAACTGGTGTCGGATGATGTTCCAGTTTGTTGTCCCACGTTGGAGGATTTTGTCTGGCATGGTGGTAGACCCCTAAACCTGCCCCCACTGCCTTTACACACTAAGAAGTGATGTTGAATGGCTGGATGCGGCATCGAGCCCATGGCTCCCGGGATGTGCCTCCCAAAGTACAGAAGTAGAAAGACTTATTTTCTGTTATAAAACCTCACACCTCTTGGCTGTTTTATCCATTGGGATAAAGGCAACAGTGTGTAGTATGCTTGTTATCCTAAGATACTTGAGGATTCAAGAGGTCTCGCGGATAATTATGTCAGGGAATTAATGAATGAGATACTCCTTTTTGAAGGGCTTTATTAACTGTGATGGTAGGTATCACTTATCAGTTCATACTTTAAACTTTCCTACTTGTGGAGTCTCATTGCGATCACTGTTGGATGTCTTCCTTTCCTTACCTGTGGCTTTCCCGTCTGGAGGCAGTTGGCTGCACTTGGCCTTGTTTAAGTTTCTTGTCCACATTATTTACAGAGTAATGCCATGGAGCTTTCTGTTTATTTCAGCTGTTTTGGAAACAGTGTTATCTTAAAGCTTTAGTTTCCTTGACCTTAGTCTGTTTTCCTATGCATTTTTTTCCTGTCCAAAGAATTTGACATCTGTCTTTCCCATTTACCATCTAAGCATTCGAATGCCAGGATCAAACAATAGCCATTTATTGTTGTTAGAGAGTTCTAGATTTTTTTAAAGTATTCTAAAGCTAGATGGCTTTATTTGAAAGTTGTATTTTGGGGTGACTTTATTACAGCGTTTAGTTGTTATTTGGGAGATGGTAGTAGAAGCTTTTCTATAACTTTGCAGTAGATTGCTGTCCAGGCAGTCTTACAGGAGGTGTGCAGCTACTCTGTTGGCTCTGCTGTGCTTCTTTTTGTCTCTTTTTTTCACTATGTCATCTTCCCCTTCCTGGTGCCTGATACTCGATGGTGCCCAGTCACACACAAACAGCAGTATCAGCCAGCAGGATGCTCCTGCACTCGGCTCACCTTGGCTCACTGTTGTGGGATCTGCTCTATTTTTGACTTGGCAGTGTAAACCAGGGATAATCAGTCACTACACTTTGCTCATTGTGAAATTACGGAGTGTGTTTCTGGACTTCTTCACCAGCTCAGTGCTGTGTGGTGATCGCTGTAAGGCTTCTCTGCTTTTAAATTTAGACTGAGGATTTAACCAGGTCTATGTCTTTCTATTGATGTTAAAAAAAGAAAAGAAAAGAGTTTAGTGCATCTAAAAACTTGTAAAGAATATGCCACCAAATGCCTGGCATAAATTATGAGAAAGCTGAAACAAAAATTTAAGACTTTCGGAATTGTCTTTATTCAGAACTAAGGCATTCACATTTTTCTCATGTTTGTTTTTGGTTTTCAGTCTAAGTTTCTAAGAGTGTGTATCAAATTTTTCCCACATTATGACTGATGAAGCCCTGGCATCCAATTGCAAAACAGCCAATAGCCTGCAAATATCGTTGGAGATGTTCCCTGTCGTTCTGTTTGTCTTAAGGTTACTGTTGCTGTGATGAAGCACCATGGCTAAATCAACTTTTGGAGGAAAGGGTTTATTTGGCTTACACTTCCACATCTTAGTTCATCATTGACAGAAGTCAGGACAGGAACTCAAGCAGAGCTGGAACCTGGAGTCAGGAAGTGATGCAGAGGCCATGGAGGGGTGCTGCTTATGGGTTTCCTCCTCATGGATTGTTCAGCCTGCTTTTAAAAATAGATTTCAGGACCATCAGCCCTGGGATAGCACTATCCACAGTGGGCTGGGTCCTTCCTCATCAATCACTAAATAAGAAAATGCCCTATAAAACTGTCATATTATTTAATCTATTTGTCTGGCAGGTGTGTGAGTGTGTTGTGTGGTATGCCCATGTGTGTATGTGAATATGTGCATGCCTGTGTTGTGTGTGTGTATGCATGCTGGGGGGTTGAACATGGTCTTCTCTGTCTCCATATTTGTGCTTTAAAATGTTAACATTTAAAAAGTTTGCAATCACCTTGGAACTAGTAATAAAACTGCCCCTCCAGTCATTTCACAAACAAGACAATAAAACCTTTTATATGAAATAACCTCCTGAAAACACTTAGAGTAGGATTCCACCCACAGAAATTAATGGATGTATGTTTTCATGCGCATGATTATTCTGTGTAAGGCTGGGCTTATATATAAATTTGAGGATAGGCAAGTGGGCCCTGGAGCCTGGCTGATTGGTATGCATATTCCCACATGGCTCTCAAGTAGTAGTAGTTTAACTGAATATTTGAAAGTGGGTTTAATAATATTTTCTTCAAGGAGTAAAGATAACACTTAAATTATGTCTTTTTGGAATGTAAAAGGTGCTGAAGAATGGTTTCTTTTTATTTCAGTTCTCTACTACAAATGTAAATTTTCTAACAATGTTCTGTAAAATTCTTGGGGGTGGGGCGTAATTATATGAATACGTGCATCTCTCGAGAACAGATTTTGTTTCACTGTGCTTCAGTCTCTGTTAAGACCACAAGCCTCATTGGTGAGGGAGGCCCAAGCCTTAATTATGCAGATTGCTTGTTTGCTAAATTTAAACATAGTTGGCTGTAAAAATAAATAGAACATGTCTGTTCTCAGCATCAGAGGAAGTGCCAGTGGCTGATAGCACCAGGGTTCTTTGCATGATGAGCCAGTGGACTAAGTGCTTCTAGTTATCAAGCAAAATAAGTTGAATCCAATAAATTATCTTTGGCTGAAACTCCTCTGTGCTGGGAGAAGAATAACCAGCCAGCAACTCTTGGACTTTTCTTTTGCTGTTCGTCTTTAGTCTGAGAACAGGTTTATAGGGCTGTGTTTCCAGGCTTTACACGTCTATGTAGATAAAATGAAACCTCTCCGCCCTCATGAGCACAGCCCCACCCCACCCCGCCCCTTGTGTTGAGTACAACATTTCGAACTCAGCAACCAGTGAGACCTGGACGGTTGAAAAGGACTTTGGGGAGAGGGGTGTGGGGTGTATGTGTGTGAGTATGTTTGTGTATGTCTTAACAAATTAATCCAATTAAATGGGGATGCAAGAGATAAAGATAGATTCTTTTAATTCCCAAGGTAAGAGGGGGATGGTGAAGAGGAGATGCTAGAGACCTGAGTACATTGGCTTTTCTGTATTTTAAAAAGTATTTTCTAAGTTGGGGTGGTGCTTCAGTGGATGGAATGCCTTTCCTGCAGGAGTTACTGTGACCTGAATTTGTTCCCTAGCATCTGCATGAAAACTAGACACCGCAGTGTACTTAAAAAAAAAACCCAGTGCTTCTTGGCAGAGACAGGAGGAGCCCAGTGACTCCTTGGCCAGTAGCCAGGCTAAATTAGCTTGAGTCCTTATCTCAAGAAATAAAGTAGAGAATTAAGGGTATGGCTCAGAGGCAGTATCAGAGGTCTCGCCAGGAGGTTCAAGATCCTGGCTTCACACCCAGTAGCAAAATAAATAGAGAGAGGAAGAAAAAGACAGTGCTTGATGTTGACCACTGGTTTCCACATGTATGCATGCTTGAATGAACATGGACGCACGCACGCACGCACGCACGCACACACACACACTAAATGCAGAAATCTTTCAGGAGCTTCCCGGTCCTTTGCCACAAGCCATCTACCAAATGATTTTTATTGCTGCTATTTTAGAGTTCAGATGAGTAGACACCAAAATTAATTTCATAATAATAAGATCACACATCTGTAAAGGGCTTGCTTACAGCATGCAAAACCCATTCATCTACCTGAGTTTCCTGGATCCGCATAACTTGTGTTAGGGAGGGACAGTGCCGTGATTGGCTGCATTTAGGAGTTTGCTATTTATGTAAGGTCTTAGTGTGGTCACAGCCAAGGTCCATTCTTTTGTGCCTGCCTTAGCATTTCCCCTCCCCCACCCCCAAACAGTCTTCTGAACACTTCAGTAGGAGTACAATGATAAAAACAACATTTAAGCCTTCGGGTTTTCATGTAGCCTAATTAAATACTCTTTTAGTTTCTAGGCAGAGTCTACACAGCACAGGGAAACAAGAGCAGTAAGATGTCTTGAAGACTCATTTAGCCAAACTAACTCAAAGCCACCCTTTTAATTGAATTAATTAGTTACTCTGTCCCATATAACCTGTACCCAGCATTAGTACCTCCTGTGACTTTCATTCTGTTTTGCAGTTAGAATTGTTATAATTGCTTTATAAACTGTTACTCGTTAAATTACAGGCTTATTTTTGTGTCTCAGGTTTAGTATCTGGAGTAGAGCAGAAAAATTATTATGCCTGTGCTCCCTTGGGACTCTTTGAAACTTGCACAGTGACATCATCTGGGATTTAGTCTGGTAAGTTACATTTTGTTGTGTATGTTAATCATTATATGGGCATAACATCATAGTGCATGTTAAGGTCTTCAATAGATGAACAGGCACAAATAATGTCCTTGTGTTACTGCAGTTGTGTGTGCCACAATCATGAGATTCTAATGGCTGCAGTTGAGATTTGATAATAGCATGTTACATTTATTTGAAATGTTTGATGCTTCTATGTATTTTTCTTTTCCCGAAGTTCCTGTAAGAACTGGGACTTCTTAGGGAATAGTATTTCAGAGTCTGTGATGGAAGCAGTTGAATGATAGAAGTAGTATCAAATTTGGGGGATACTGTAGTAAAAATATTGTTTCCAAACCTGCTGAAGTCATTCACATAAGGTTCTGGTTTTATGTTTATATAAATACAGTGGCTGAAGTTCACATAATTGTCATTTGCTGCCTATGTGGCCGTCCTTTATTTTCTCATACTATGAATAGATACTTTTAAGTTGTCATCTTTCATTTATTCCCTCCCTTCCCCCATGCCTCTGTGTGTGTCCACATAGTTGTTTGTGTTGCTTCAAGTCTTAGATGGGGCAAATCATTAAAAATAGCTTTGTGTGCTCTTTAGCATTTTTAGGACTATATCTGAGTGGCTATTCTTTAAATCCTGTAGTCTCTTGATATATGTGTATATATATACATATATACATACACACACATATATATACACACACATATATACACATACACACATATATACATATATATACACATATATACATGTATGTGAGTGTGTGTGTGTGTTTAGTAAAGTAGGATTCTAGAAGGCTACAGAAGATGAAATGATTCAGCTTGAGAGGTATGTGATCCCTGAAGGTGATCCCGCACGGGAAAGATAACCATTGAGTTTCCTTTTCACTCTCAGACTCTGTAGCCAAGAAATTACGTTTTGGAGGATGGTATAGAACTTGGCAATACATTATGAAACCTCTCACTTTTAATGCCCGGTTTATGGAAGGATAGCTTGTCCATGATAGCATTTATTTGAGTGTAGTTTGAAGAGTTTTCTCCTGTTCCTGTGTAGTGTGTTTCCTTTCCCCTCCTAACTTACCACTCATGGGTTAGTTTCTGCCCTCACTATTTTGCGTTTTCCAGAAGAAATAGGATTTCCGTATAAATGAAATCATTGTATATAGCTTTCCTGTCAACATGTACCTTACTTGTTGCCTTCCGACTTGAGCTGTTTATTGCTGAATGGCATTACATTGTATGCACACCTAGCGTGATATATGTACTCATGCCAGGTTTTGATAATTATGAATGATACTGTTATAAATATTTATGTTTGTGTCGTAGTGTGAACATTTCTTCTCCTTTTGTTTTGGTTCATGCCTAAGAGTAAGGTAGTTGGCTTTTTTAGTAAACGTTTATTCACCTTTGTAAGCAATGTTAAACTACTGCTCAACATTCCCCTAAGTATCTAACATACCAAAGCGCATTCTCCTGAACTCAAACCGTGGCATAGATTTGTTTCATTTTGTATCCAATGTTTTCAACCCTGAGTGGATTAGAGTGAGTACATTTGAGGGCCTTCAGGACAGTGACTGTAATAGGCAAATTATGTCTACTTGAGTGACTTAAAGAGACAGGCATTAGAAGAGTGCATTTTTGACAGATATAGTCTGGCAAGCTTTGAAACCTTTATGCATAGTAAAATTGCTTGGCAGTTTTGTTGTTGGTCATTTGTTTTAAAGTATTTTTGAAAGGATTGGTTTACTTGGGAGGCAGAGGCAGGCGGATTTCTGAGTTCGAGGCCAACCTGGTCTACAGAGTGAGTTCCAGGACAGACAGGGCTACACAGAGAAACTCTGTCTCGAAAAACCAAAAAAACAAAAAACAAACACAAAAAAGGATTGGTTTATTTCCATTTTATATGTTTGAGTGTTTTGTGAATGTCAGTAGGTGCCCTCTCCATACGCATGCCTAGGGTGCTGAGGAAGGCATCTGATTCCTGGAAGCAGAGTTGAATGTTTGTGGACAGCCATGTGGGTGCTGAGATGAGAACCCTGGCTGTTCTCAGTTTCTCCATCCTTCCTGCAGTAGATGTCAGACTGGCAAACTCCATGTCAGGTCTCTCTTGAAAAGGATTTTGCTAACGTGTTAACATTTTTATTTTGCGTTTTTAAGATGGTTACATCTACTTTTTTATATATTGCTACATGTTGCTAAGCACAGGCATATGAAGCAGTGTTTTGATTACTGAGGTGATTTATTTTTATTTTTTATTTTTTTGGTTAATTCTAATTTAGTAAAAAATTTCCAGAAAAAAAAATTTTTTTAAGAAAAATAATGTGAGTCTTGGGAAATGATGTCACTGAAGTGCTTGTTGTACAAATACAAATATGAGGATTTGAGTCCAATCCCACGTTTGTGATCTGGCTTTGGGAGGGCAGAGGAGAGTAAGAGCTGGGGTCCTTATCTGTTCATCCTAGCCGACCTTGGGAGTACAAGGCTATGGGAATCTGTAAAAACTAACCAACCAATGAAACAAACAAAAACCATGAAGGAATTGGCTCTTAGAAACAACACCATATACTTATCCTCTTGGCCTCCACATACATGAGTATACATTTATATGCACATCCTACATGTAAATACAGCTCTCTACTTCCCCCTCTCTTACACACCACACACACACACACACACACACACACACACAAACACTCAATTTTGTATAGCATTTGTGAAAAACAGCAGCTATTTTCTGAGCTGGTGTAAGAAGCTAGGGCACTTGTGCTTTATCTTCAAAATGTACTCTTTTTTGCCAAATGTATAGGAAATAAGGCTTTTTGGAGAGTGTTAGGGCTGTGTACATTGTATACAGGGTGTGGTCTCTGACAGCTTGTGGTGATGCATAAAGAATCTGTTGAGGTGGTACTCTGGTTTAGTCTCAGCTAGGACTCAGTGTTACTAGGGTAAGGCATACTATACCCACTACCTTAAAAATGTACACTCTTCATATTTCTCTAGAATATATAAACATTTTTACCATTTGTTGAAGGAAATTGGATACTTTGTTTATAACTTTGCATGATACATCTGTTAGATGTGAAAAATCTCAGAGTTAAGGTCAGGAATGGAAGCCATGTCTGTCCTATGTTTTCCCTTTGGAAAAGGCAAACACATTATCCATTGGGCTCGCATTCTTCTTTCTTCAGCAGTACGTATTTATATGCAGTGAGTCGAAGCAGGACACTGTCCTGGTGAGTGTCTACATTGCACTTTCTAGAAGTATTTACATTAGCTTTGGGTTATATAAAATAGTGCATTCTCTCTGTAGAGAAAATGGGAACATTTTATATAAAGCTTTGTGGCAGTTGCTAAAAAAATTTACAAAGCATATGTTCTTTGACTCAGCATTTTAGTTCTGGAATTTCTTGAAAAATTAGTTTTTCTGTGTCTGTCTCTGTCTCTTTCTCTGTGTGTGTCTCTCTCTCTTTTTCTGTCTCTCTGTCCCTCTGTCCCTCTGCCTCTGTCTGTCTATCTCTCTGTGTATGTGTTGTGTGTTTGTGTGTGTGCATATGAATAAACACCTACTCTCATATTAGTAAGTGTTGGGAGTAAGGGAGAATACACTTAAATATTAATAAGAGCTTTCTCTGTGTATAGCATTGGTAGGAAGTGAAGAGAGATGTTTTTGGCTTTCAGAGAATGTATGGATTATTTGAAGTGAATATCTTTCAGTCTGTGTGGATTATTTTTACAGGTTTCAAAAATAATAAAACGATCAAATAATCATTGAAATAGGCTGTTGGGGAGTGGAAGAGGGTAAGAAGTGTCTAGCTGGGGAAGGAGGTTACAGAAATGTTTGGGCTACGGCTGTTTGAAGAGCAATGCAGCTCCTGGAGGTTATGATGAGGAGGAGGGTGCTTCAGGTCTATAGCATACGCGTGAGTCCTTCCCTTCTGAGGACCTGTCAGTAGAGCCAGCTGTGTCCATACACATTATCCCTTGGAAATACTTCCTGGCTTTTCTCTCCAAGAGTCTGATGCTGTGCTCAGACTCCACTAGATCCTATTTATTTATTTATTTATTTATTTATTTATTTATTTTTGGGGGGGGGATGAGACAGGTGTGTTCAGAGTGGACAGTGAAACATATCACTTAATTGCTTGAAAGAGTCCGACCATAGACTTCCGTGTCCTTTGACATCTCAGGTAGAGCTTTAGGAAGTCAATAAATTTCAAGGGTGTGGTATGCTAATGATACACGAATGTACAAAATAGGAAAGGTAAGGAATCAGTGAGTTCTCTTGAGGTTTGAGGTGGAACACAGCCCTTTGGACAGAGTTTCTCAAAAGGGATTCTTTGTATGACAGCTCTGAAGCCCCACAGTCCTTTGCAGAGCTCATGCAGGAGCTAGGGCACATAGGCTACTTTCAAACTGTTGATCTTTGTGCCCAGAGTTTCAAAGCTTCCTCTTCTTAGAGAATATTAAAGAGCTGAGAATTACTATCGATGCTATAGTGGATATTGTATATGTTATTGTCTGGGCCTCCTGCTTCTAGTATCAGCCAAAATGTACAATTTTACACTAATTAGTTGTGAAAATGTGTGATTTGTGTTAGCTGACCGAGGGTCATCTAGTTGAACAATTCTTCATGTATTTCAGGAGACACAGTCACATCTGGCAATGTTTGCTGTTTGAATCTGTTTGAGAAGATCTTTCCTTGCCATATAAAATTTTGTGTTTTACTTGTTTAAAAAGTCTCAAAAGCATTATGTTGACTTTTCTACAAGTTGTCTTTTCTAGTTTTATCTCTGTGTATATGTGTATATGTGCATGTTTATATATGTACAGGTCCCCGAATGTGTGTGGATGTGTGCCTGAGTGTGTGCATATGTATGCGTGTGTGTGTATGTGTTGTGCATGTGTGTGCATGCATGTATATGTGTGTGCATGGGTACATGCGTGAGTGTGTGAGTTCATGTCTACATGTGTGCACATGTATGCACGTGTACATGTATGTGTATATGTATGTGTACATGTATGTGCATGCGTGTGCATGTGTAGGTGTCTGTGGGGGACAGAAGACAACATCTACAGGTATTATTCCTCAGATACTGTTCACCTTCTTGCTTTTGATTCAAAGTCTCTCATTGGCCTGAAACTCACTGAGTAGGTGAGGCTAGATGCCCAGTGAGTCCTCGAGATCCTTCTGCCTCTGGTTTACAAGCCCTAGTCCTGCTGTGTTAGCATGGGTCAGCTTCCCCTGCTCACAAGGCAAGCACTGTGCTGCCTGGCACTGTAGTTTTGTTTTCTGTTCTAGATTGACACTCTCCCGGTCTCCCCTTCCCTCCCCCCCTCCTCCCTGTCTCTGTATATACAGAGAGAGAGATATCTGTATAGATAGATATTTTCCACTTCTGTTAGTAAGTTAACCTTTTTCTCTTTTAATTTTTGTGTCTAGTTTTCTGCCCTAGTTATGTATAAAAGGCATTCATGGGAACAAGAAGGGTGTCTTTAATGCAGTAGGATGTAGGAGTGTGGGATCTGATGTCTCGTGTGTGGTTGTGTGGTGTATGCATGGATATGCATGTTTATCCTCGCCCGTGTTGCACCTGTGGAGGCCAGAGGTCAACACTGTGTGTCTTCCTTTATCACTCTCCACCTTATGTTGGAGACATGGGCACTTCTTGGACTGGATCTCGTCTTTTTGGCTAGACTTCCTAGCCAGTTGGACTCAGAGACTCACCTGTTTTGTGTACCCCCATCTGTAGGATTACCTAAATTTAGTGTGTGTTGTGGATCTGAACTCGGGCCTTGGTTCTTGCACTTTGCCTGTGGTGTGTCTCCCTACCCTCGTGGCTGATTTCTTGATTTACTGTTTATTATGTCTGTAGAAGTGTTCTCTGCATACATGTGCTGTGATGCTTATGAGAATGTTGGTGATCCTGTCTCAACCTTAAACTTTTTGAAAATGAGGCCATTTTTAGAATATGAGGCAAAATGCTGAGTCATGAATCGGATTGCCGCTTTCACAGTATGTCCATGGCAGATGTTTATGGAACAGCCTGAAGACTGTGCTCTGATACATTAGCCATCTCCAGTTACAGTCATAGTGCTGACTTTTCTGTTAAAGGCTTTTTAGATAAGAAACTTGGAGGCTGGGGTGTAGGTTAGTGACTTTAGTATTCATGGAGCCCTGGGTTCAGTCAACATCCACAGACAACATTAAAAACTCTTCCTGTGGAAGAGTTTGTGTCTAAGATGTGCCTTTAGGTGTGCTGGTGTGTACCCAGTGCCTTCAGCTTACACCGTGTGTGTGTGTGTGTGTGTGTGTGTGTGTGTGTGTGTGTGTGTGTGTGTGT
>JANHMN010000017.1:6507296-6549628 GCA_030674055.1 Rhabdomys pumilio | reverse complement strand
TGTGTGTGTGTGTGTGTGTGTGTGTGTGTGTGTGTGTGTGTGTGTGTATTCAGTCTGTCTTTTCCTCCTTGGCCCTGGTTGCTTGGACCGCACCTCTGTTCCTGACCTTTCAGGATGAATTATCAGGTTGAATTGCTGCCTACAGCTACTTGTCAGGTTGTGAAGGTTGAAGGCCTTAGATTTGTCCTCTCCAAGGTTACATAGTTAGTGATCAAGGCCAGGTTACTTTGTTTTGTCCCTTGGCTTAGGACCAAAGTTCGTTTAGCATAACAATTAGGTGTAACTTGGTATGGTTCTGTTAGCTTCATAAGCTGAGGTGTCCAACAGATCTAGACATACTCGTGGTTACAATTTGAGTCCTGTCAACAGGCAAGTAAGTTTCATCCTAGGATAGTAACAAAATATAACAGAACCAGTTACTTGAAAGCCAAGACAATAGTCTAGAGCTTACAGTAAGCTGGGACCCTGTGGACATGCGGCTGACCTTTCTCTTCTGTTGTACTGTACTGTGGTAAGGACAGGTAACCTCTTGTGCCTCAGTCTCCTGATGAAGGAAAGAAGGAATAAGCCTCACAGACTTTCTGCTTCGTTGGGCTTTAGTTTTCTCGTTGCCAGAAATTGAAGTGAGTCCTGAAAGCTTAGGGAAGTAGCTCCTTGTTTTATAAAAGCTCTCCTGAGAATTGTGTGACATAATAAACTTCCTCAAGAAAGTTCTCATATTAAACTCGGTTACTTGACATTTTGATTAGTATTCTTGGAGACTTACTTAAAAAACAGTAGAAATTCAACTAAAATGAAACTTTCTCAGAAGACATTATCTCTGTTTTCTCTTTTATTGTGTTTCCCAAAATTTGTATTATGTGCTGTTTTCTAGGAACCTAGCCATTATTCATGACTCTGGGTGTCACTAGGTTTTCAAAACTACATAAAGTGATAATTGCAGTGAACAATCCTGTTATTCATTGTGAATCATTCTTTTTATGAAACTGTTCAAGACTGTCTTAGGCATTGTAACATAAAATAACTGTGCTTCTGGTGTTTTATGATTAAATAGTCATAAAATGGCATTTGGTATTCTACATGTGTTTTTAAAAATTCCTCTATTTTTATTTTATGCGTCTGGGTGTTGAGCCTACATGTGTGTCTGTGCATCCTGTGTGCAGTGCCTTCTCAGGCCAGAAGACAACAGTGGACCATCCCGTGGAGTTCAGTCGCATGTTAGCTGCTGTGTGGGTGCTGGGAACCAAACTTGGGTCTGCTGCAAGAGCAACAAGTGCCTTTACCGTCTGAGCCGTCTCTCCAGGGTTATTTGCATATGTCTAATATTAGGTTTAAGGTTAGCTTTTTAACTACAGAATGGTTTTCTTTAATTCATTGGAAATTTCAAAGGATGATTTTTTTTTTTTTGCAAGTTTTCCTTCCCTCCTCTAAATGCTCAACCACAGCATCAGGATAGGTATCAGGTCAACAGATCAGTCAGTAAGTTGTACAGTATTCCTCTCAAGCACAGTTGAAAAGAATCACAGGTGTGAAGGGCAGAGTGATTATATATCTAATTTAAAGGAGAGGAAATTTAATTTTCAAGTCAAATTGTTTTGAAGCCTTTTTGTAAGAACCTGTGTGCTTACTTGTGTTTGCCTACTGTTGGGATCTGTACTGAATTTCTAAGCATACCAATGAGTCAAACTCTGTGTGCTCGAACTGAGAAGTTTGTGACTTGGATAAGTACCCCGATCTCTTCTCCTTCAGATCATGTACATAAAGCGTCCGATACTCATTAAGCTGCCTGTGAATTTCCGAGCCCAGAGTGGTAGCGTTCATTTCTTGCTCTTAGACAGCAAAGGCAGGAATCTTTGTGCTGTACAGTTTCTGTCTTCCAGACTGTTCTTCATGCTCTATGTGTTCTATCAGGATCGGGCTTGGCTTAGAGCTGTGTGTTACTGTCTTCTAATCTGAGTCTGTTTACTTCCAGGAGTGTGCAGCCTGGTGCCTAAGATGGAAGTGGATATAAATGGGGAGCCCAGAAGTACCCTGACCACCCTGCCCTTGCCTGTGGCTGAGGGGAGCTCTCCAGGAAAAGCAGAGGCAGAGAAACCCCGCTGCTCCAGCACACCGTGCTCACCCATGCGTCGGACTGTGTCTGGTTATCAGATCCTCCACATGGACTCTAACTACTTGGTTGGCTTCACAACTGGTGAGGAACTCCTGAAGTTAGCCCAGAAGTGCACAGGAGGGGAAGACAGCAAGGGAGAAGCCATGCCTCCCTTGCGCGCTAAACAGCTAGACGCAGGACTCTCGCGTTCCTCTCGTCTGTATAAAACTAGAAGTAGGTACTATCAGCCATATGAGATTCCAGCTGTTAATGGCAGGAGGCGAAGGCGGATGCCCAGCTCAGGAGACAAGTGCACCAAATCCTTACCTTATGAACCTTATAGGGCCCTCCACGGGCCCTTGCCTCTATGTCTTCTTAAAGGTAAGAGGGCTCACTCCAAATCCCTGGACTACCTCAATCTAGATAAAATGAACATCAAGGAGCCAGCTGACACAGAAGTGCTACAGTACCAACTCCAACACCTGACCCTCCGAGGGGACCGAGTGTTTGCTAGAAATAATACATGAATGACTGGCTCAGAGTCTAAACCACTTTAGGTCAGCCTGTCCTTGGCTAGAGAAAAAGCTACTGTTGTACTCTGTACATGACCCTTCACGTTAGAGATGGTTATATCGGCTAAGCGTTCCCGGAACATAAAAATTGTTTGGATCAAGTTTTGGATACAGGAATGAAATCACAGGTACTTGGGGCGGGGCGGGGGGATATCATTCTAGAGCACGCAACTGCAAAGAAAACCGAATGTTGACCGTTAGTTTGCATAGCTTTTTACCTAGGAAAAGGCCTTGGTGCAGTAATTTCACCTTTATGATTCTGACACCCAAATTGGGAATGTTAACCTGCTTGGTTGTTGCTAACTTGGTATGATTCATTAGAAATTTATATCGAAGTACCCAGTGCTTCTTGGATCTCTGTATTTTACTATAAAATGTATGTAATGATTTGTCTTATGAAATTCGGAGCTTGAACATGGCTGAACTGGACCACTTTTTATTTTTAAATATTGAGTTTAAATATTTTATAACTGGTTTTGCACTGAAAACAATTAACATTTCAGATCATTAAGAGAATAATCTTTCTTCACTTGCCTCAATGATAATATTGAGCAATGGATTTTTTTTTTTTATTTCCGCATGGAAAGTCACTGATCTTTAATGGCTGTAAAATATTCCTTTCTAGCATTATTAAAGTGTGTCTTAATAAAATTAAATTTGGGATACAAAGTATTTATTTTATGATGGGTGAGTGGGTGGGGCGCTTTTCCAAAATGTTTCCGATACAAAGTTTTCATCAGTTGGAAACATTTCCTTAGTGCTTATTACCAATTTAAATTCCACGTGGAACTTGAAGACAGGAAGGAGTCTCCCCACTGGGTTGTCAATGTAATGCTGCTTGCATCTTTACTTCTTGTGAGGATGGCTCTGGCAGGGGAGCTCCTCCCAATTTTGACTGTCGAATGCTTAAACTAAAGATGAAGTGATACTACTCGGCCTAGGGTTGGGTCTGAGAACTTTCCAGGCTCAGTTCTCTGCAGTGTGGCACTCATCAAAATTTTAGTTTCAGGATTAGCCTGGGAGCCCAACGTACTCCTACAGTTTTACTGGGCTAATCCTGGATTACCTAACAGTTTAGGTCTGTCACACTGGTTTAATTTGTTGATAAAGATACACTTCCTTGCCTTTAGTAACAGAAACAGCTCAACTATTCTTGACCATAAATGTATGTAACTTTCCTTTTGTAAACATTTCTGTTTCTTTTATTCAGTCTTAAAGGTGCAATTTATTACCGATTTGGCGTTTCTGGCTATAGAACTACATATTTTATGTTTTCTTTGGGGGCTCTGTGAGTTTCTAAGGGGTTAGCAGTCTTGCTTATAAAATAAGAACATTTTTAATTGACTACTGGGCCATTCCTGGAACAATCATGACTTTTAACTCTGTCCAGAATGAATGGCAAACTTTCCTTAGAGCAGAATAACTCTTAGAAACCCCAGGAACTCTTCATAGAGAGGCAGCTGTGTTGGCAACTGTAGGAGAGAGCTTTGGAGATGCTGGCTTCCAGCTTTCTGAACCAGTCAGAGTTTTCAGTGGCTGGAAAGTTCCTGCTGTTGTCTATTTTAAAGTAAACTGCACCTTTGTAACATATTGTATTGATGAATGATCACTAAGATAAACTATATCTATACAGTCATTAGTTTGACAAGTAATAGAATCCTGTCAGATGCCAAAGAGTTGGGATTTTTACATTTAATGATTAAACACCGTTATTTATTGATGATTTACTCTCTGGAACTGTATTATTTCTAACTGAAATAAAAGGGTGATCTAAACATATATTGGTTTGTGGTGCTTTAAATCAAACAGACCATCACTAGGCTAGATAAGGATTCCACCCAAGGGGCTGGTGAGATGGCTTGACTGGTAAAGGCAGTTGCCTGCCCTCCCGAGTTTGATTCCCAGGACTCCCATGGTGGTAGGGGAGGACCGACTGCTATAAGTTTTCCTCCAACATCCACATCTGTGCCATGGCACATGTGTGCATATATACACATGTTAACACACACAAATAAGTACATGTATGAATGCATTCCACACAAGCATTTATTTTAAGGCCCTAGTTTTAGCAAACAGAGTCATTGTCTCTTCCAGATGAAGGAAGTCTTCCTTGCAGTGGTATGGATCTAGCCTCCTCACTGATAGAGTATGTGCCTGGGAGATTGTCCTCCATGCTGACATTTCTTAAGCTGGATAAAAATATGTCATTTTTTAAATTTTTCATTTATCTTAGGCAAAAATGAATGTGTGAAATGTTTGATCTGACATAGTTGCTGTGTTTTGTTACATAGCCTTAGATAACTTAAGAACCGGTTTCCTAGATACAAAACATGAGCGTTCTAAGCCAGCCATTTTCAGAGAATGGTGTTCCCGTGGTAGGAGTGTGTTAGCAGAGGAGGGGAGGAAGTCAGAGGGAGAAGAGATTTCGTTAAAATGACCAGTGCCTTAGTCTACAGCCGTGGTGCCTGCAGGGGTGCTCCTGACAGCAGCCAGGGAGGCAAGGATTGAGAACATGGAAATCCCATGGTCGGAGAGCAGAAAGCCCCAGATCCTTTGGACTACTGTTCAGCTGAGAGTCTGTCCCAGGTACATCCAAGAGAGTCCTTTATTCCCTGTGTTTTAATGCTTGTCTGTGGGCTGCAGTGTCTTTTTCTTATCTCAGATTTACTTAATGGATTCAGTATTTTTATTTTGGGAAACTTCTAGAAGTACCCGAGTTAACTTTTACAGGCAAATTGAGTTCTCACCAAGAAAGGAGAATGTCTTAAATCCTGAGCAAAGCAACCTCGTTTTACTTATTTTTGTTCCCTCCTAATGTACTTTTGTCTTGGAAAGGCTTTTATTCCATTACAGTGGTTGAACTTTCTGTAATGAGGCTTTTAAATGGTCCTGGCCTAAGTGGTTTGTTCTCAATCAGAGCAAGGAGGAGAGGCTGTCATGGTTTATAAATGGTATATGTGCTCTGAGACGGGTGGTGATGGGAGGAAGGTTGGCTGCTGCCACAGTGCAGTGTACAGCAAGTGTTAAATCAGATGGCCTTTTAAAACTATTTGTACTATTTAGTACTATTTGATTAGGGAAATGGGAATTGATGTGAAAGATAATAAAACCTGACCACAGAGCTGGGCATGGGGACTGGCAATAGTGAATGATGATTCTATCTTTGCAATATCATTCTTTAGGTAAGAATTCTGAAACAGACTTCTTTGATGTATTTTATCAGAAAAAAAATAAAGCTTTTTTTTTTTTTCCCCTAGCTGAGAACACTAGAAACAATTAAAAGAAGAATGGATTTGAATTTGTTTCTTCTTTCATGTGCTAACTTTAAAGGGCTCTGCTCTGGCTTGTGTGTGTGTGTGTGTGTGTGTGTGTGTGTGTCTGTCTGTCTGTCTGCATCCACAATGAGTTTGTATTTTGCCATTGTAAAGTTACTTTGTACAAGGTTTTCTTTAACTGTCCTAGAAGTCTGCCGGCTGTGTTTGATGTATGGGTCTATAGGCGAGTGCAGGTGAGGGAGGGAACACTCAGCTGGGGGTGGAATAGCACTGTCAGTGGAGTCTTTCAGTGCTGTTGGCTGGCCCACTCTGGAAGAAGGGCTTTGAATGGTCTTGCTTTTAATGGGAAAAGTTAGCAGCCCTTTCAAAGTCCTGTTGGATGCTCTTGAGAGGATTCTCGCTGTGGGTTGGTGAAGGGGTGGGAACGTGGCTCCACGTTGACCTCTAGCCTCATTCATCAGGAGGAATAGGCTTCGCCATCCTTCTGAGTGTCACTCGTGGAAATATATATTTAGAAGTCATTTACTCTTCTACCTCTGTCCAGGGCTTTTAGAAGGAAAACTAACTTGGGCATCATGAAGTATGTGAACTTACTGAAATTCAGGCTTCAGTAGGTTGGAGATGAAGCAACGAACATTGAGCATGCTCACCTTCAGGCTCCCCTCTGCTGCATGCGGCATACAGATGGGATGCTTCTGGGCAGTCTTTCATACAATCCAGATGTGATCTCATTATCATTTTTTAGGCCAGTCATTGGCCACCTGTGACATTTGACCAGTGCGAGGCAGAACATATTTTCTTGTACTTAAATATACGTCCTGTGATGAGAAACAACAGCAATGAATAGGAAGAGTCCACTCTGAACCTCAAAATCTCAATAAAGAGCAAAGGTGGATGTTGTCTTCACCATCAGCGTGAGCTTTGGGGCCAAGTGTGTAAGACAGTGGTTCTCAACCTGGGGGTCACCACCTTTTAGGAGGTTGCATATTGGATGGCCTGCATGTGATATATTTATATCATGGTTCATAACAGTAGCAAAATTAGTTATGAGGTAGCAACAAAATCATCTTATAGTTTGAGGTCACCTCACATGGGGAACTATTAAAGGGTCAAAGCAATAGGGAGGCTGAGAATTACCGGTTTAAGAACTGCCTGTAACTGGGACAGGTGAGTAAGGCCTAGGACAATGAATACAAACTTAAGTGTTTAGGAAATGGACAGCAGTCTAAGACTGGAGGACTCAAGGTTTCTGGGAGTGAAATCGGAGAAAGATTTCAAGTTCTTTTTCTCAGTGGTTTAGTGATCTTGTTCAGTGTGTTATTTATTGCTGATCTGTATAAAAGTTGAAACCTAAAGATACTTTTTTCTCAAAAGGAAAATCTAAGAAGAGTAAAAAATAAAGGTAGGAGAAAGGCAAAAATCTTAGTAATTGACATTTGTATGTCAGGGTATACCAGACAGTTCCAGCGTCTCCTCTGTGTGTCTGCAGCTGGGTGGTGAGGTGAACTGACCTACTTTCTAGAAGGATTCAGGAGGAAGGGAGTTGAACTGGAAATTTCAGAGTGATCATTGAAGAGGCTAGAGCAATGAAATAATAATCTGAAAAAGAATATTTTACTGTTTTTTTCCCAATACTTTCTGCTATTACCTTTATCTCGGTGCGAAGTAGGATGGGAACAACCCATCCTACTTAACTCATTCATGTAAGGTCAGAACCCGTACTGAAAACTTCCTTCTTAACAGTTTCTCTAAGACATAAAACGGTATGGAAAGCATTTTCTTGTAAAAACTTCCTAATATCTTCAAATGATAAATTTAGAATACTGAGTTAGTTGGCATTGTTTGTATTTTAGTTTCTAGTCATCTCTGTTAATATTTCCATAATATTTCACATATATTTTAGTGTTGTTTGTTTAATATAGGAAATTTTTTTTGTAAAAGATTAGGTTATTCACAGGATTGAAATACTTGCTGAGCACGTAAGGCTCTCTGTGGGTCAAAAATATTTCTCATTCATTATGCATGAGGAATACATTTGCTGCTGTGTTATCTATATGTCTGTAAGAACAGCGTGTGCTGTTGAGGCAGGTTCTTAAAGTGAAATGATAGTGCTTGTGGTTGTTTTTAAGTGACATGAATTTTTTGACTTAAAATGTGTATATATATATATATATATATGAGTGTGTGTGTATATCTATATATGTATATATAATGTATGCATGTGTATATATTTTGTGTATATGTTTATATATGTGTGTATATATGTATAAATATGTGTGTATGTGTATGTATATATATATATGTGTATACATGTGTGTGTATATATATGTGTGTTTATATGTGTGTATGTCTATGTCTATATATATGTGTGTACATGTATATATATGTGTTTATATGTGTATATGTGTGTGTGTGTGTGTGTGTGTGTGTATACATGTGTGTGTGTATTTGTACATGAGCACTAGATTCACACGATTTCTGTCACTCATCTCCTCCCATATCTCCTCCATTCCCTTGAGGTTTTTTCTTTTTTCTTTTTCTTTCTTTTTTCTCTGAGAGACTTTCTGACTAGATTAGAAAACAAGTCTCTTAACCCCTACTTTCTTTCCCCAGGGCCAGGTGGCTGTAGAAACCATTTGAAGTACTGCAGACGGTCATGGCTCTTACTCTGCAAAGTGGGAGTCTGGGAGAGCTACTTCTCTGGAGAGCTGATAAGAGGAATGCTCTGTATGTGCACAAGTAGTTATATAATGCATTGGAGATTACAGATAGACAGAGCTCGCACTCTCATTCTCATTCTCTCTCTCTCTCTCTCTCTCTGTGTGTGTGTGTGTGTGTGTGTGTGTGTGTGTGTGTTTGTCTGTCTGTTTTGTTTTGTTTTCACATAGAACCATTAAGGTGAAACAACACTGAGCCTGGAGATTAAGAAGGAGCTCTCCAGGCACTCTAGGGAGGGAGGGAAGGAGGGAGGGAGGGAGGGAGGGAGGGACGGAGGGAGGGAGGGAGGGAGGGAGGGAGATGAGGATGCCTCCGGAGGGAGTGATACCAGGTTGGGGGTGGGACTCATCTATTCTACTTTCTCCACTGCCCTCACCAATCTGGAGAGCAGTTTGCTTTGCATGTCTCTAGAACTCCAGGAAAGAACATTATGCTGGCACTACCATTGATGCTTGACCCACATTTTCTGGTAGAAAGTTAAGCAGTGAACTTTCTGATATTTTAAACTGCCAAATCTAGTTTTCTGTCAGCACTCTTTTTATCCAGCATCCTTTGTGCTGCATCCAGGTAAGTGTCCTCTCATCTTCTGTGGCTCTTGGTAGTCTGGAACTGGCAACTGCCCCTGGAAGATGGATTTGAGCCCTGGTGCTCTACTGCAGCACTGGCCTGTGGGAAGACTGGGGACGAACTTAGCTTACTTATAGAACGGCCCATTACTCAGATGCCAATGCAGGCGCTCTGGTTTTTGTGTGTTTTGTTTTTCTTACATTGGGGATTGAACCTGTCTTCAACCGAGCTAGGAGAATCATCAGTGCCACTAACATGCACCTGGATCCTCATTGGTTTCTTTTAAAAAACAGAGGCTATTGGAGCTGGACAGCTTAGCAGTTAAGAACACGGCCTGCTTTTTCAAAGGACCCGCTTTCAATTCCTGTTCCTCACATGGCAGCCCGAATATGTCTGTAACTCCAATTCTAAGACATTCAGGTCCTGTTCTGGTTCTTTCGGGCACCAGGCATGCACTTGGTACATTTACATGCATGCAGGAAAAACATGCACACACATAAAATTAAAACAATATTAAAAATAGAAAAATCGATTATGTTTTGCAAGTATGGGCTGGAAGCTTTCTGATGACCCCCATTGGAGGAGCCTCCCCTTAAGACTCCTTTGCCTGACCTCTGATTATTCCCAGAATTCCCTCCTGTGACCTCTTTCTAGGATTTAGTATTGAGAAGGATTATTTACTAAGGGAGGAGGAAGGAGCAGGTGAAAGCCCGAAGGTTGTTTCGAGTATTTTCATCAAAGGTAATTTTAAAGGCCAGCAGCTTACTTCTCAGCTTCTTAAGGAAACATTGAGGAAGCATGACACCTCATGTTATACTCAGTGGCTAAAGCCACACTGACTTTTGCTTTGGAAGAAGAAACCACTCCTACCCTGGTGTAATGCCCATGTGTGAGATCAGCATGACCTTTAACTTCTTTGCAAAATGGGAAAAGTAACTTCTGATTTACAGCGCTTGTTAGAATTGGGCATAATGTACAGACTCAAACTGCCGCCAGCTCCAGAGCAAGTGCTGAGTAAGCTGCAACAACAGGAAGAAGGACAAGGCAGGACTCTGAAGGGACCTGGTTCTTGGTTTCCTCACTTCTACTTTTTAACATAAGTTGCAATCACTGCATTTAAAACTCACATATGTAGGTGCCATGTGAACATGTGTTGACCCTTACACCTGGTTAATGAACTAAAGTTGCGTGTGTGTAGAGATGGGAGGAGAGTATTCGAGCTAATTATAGGTTTTATTATCTAAGGTGTTTATTTGTGCTATACAGTGTTGTGGTTTGCTATTGTAGTAGTAGGTATAGGAAAATATAAACAATATAGATGATATACAATTAAAGCATCTTAAAAGTTCAGGTGACCGTTAGAGATTGTCTAACACTGGTATAAGTGAGCCTTTATGACGTATCTGAAGTGCTTTGTTGTGAAAATTCCCTCTTACCAAGCCTGTCTTAGAGCCCTGGAGTTGGATCTAAAGGGACCGAAAATGTAAGTTGATCAAGATCAAGATATGGCCATTTTTAGATGCTATGGGCAGTTTAAAAAGTTCTGATTATTCGTGTGTTTACTTGTTATTTCCTGTCAGGTTCCGTGGCTCCTGAGAGGCAGCTGTATGTTCCTAATGCCAGGGTTGATGCAGTCAGGGAAAAGGGAAGGCAGGGCCAGAGTCCGGTGCTTCACTGGCCCTCTGGAATTCCTGTCTATGAAGCTTCTCTCGGAACTTTGTCCCTTCTGCCTGAGAACTTCTGGACTGTAAAGTAACCACTTGCTGAAATTCTTGTTTGCAGATTTTGTTATTTGTTCCTGGAATGAGTTGTGGTTTTTGACAGAATTTTAGTGGTGGCTGTTAAAAATATGCCAAGTCTTCACTCTGCAAAACCCAGAGCTTTCTACTCTGGGTTTTGCAGTTTATTTTAGGCAGCCATCCTGAATCATTTGAGCACTTTTTCTCCCCCCTGGAACATTAGCACAATTCTTATTAGTGGGCCTGTGACCCCAGTACAGAATTTCTCTTGAGGTAGGGGCTCTGGCAGGGGCACTTAATCTTAGTAATAATACTAAACCACGCTGTACTTATTGTGGGCAGGGGCAACCAAACCTTTTCTCATCACAGTGTTGTCAAACATTTGATGATTAAAAAGATACCACATGAAGGGCTTTAAGAAAATGTCTAGCGCCAGCTTATCCCTTGCTGTCTTTTACATTCCTGCCCTGCCCATCCTCTTCCTGCTGCTGTGATATAGGATCTAGAAGATCCTATACAGTGAATCTAAATGTGCTCTAGATCCAGAGTTGGTCCTTACGTAGGGTGCATTAGGTTATACATGGTCCAGGGAGCTTCCTTCTGGAAACCCTGCAGTGTTTCTGTGGCACCAGCCTGCTCACATGGTTACAAGGTAACTTTTAACATTATTTGCTGCGGTTCGCTTTGGTGGTTATCTGTAGCTAACTTGCTTTGACAGGTATATGTTGCTGGGGGAAAGGGCTCCATTCTCATCGTTTCCTGCTCTCCTTATGAGGATGAAACTATTCCTATCTTGTGGTCTGTGCACGGTAAGTTCTGGATCCATAACCTGCATTACGTACATCTCTAAGAAGACTTTCCTTGTCACCTCCATCATGAGTCCAGGTTTTGTGTAGTTTAGTTTGTTTTACTTTTAGGGTTGTTTTTGCTTTGCTTTGTATACATTTAGAATTCAGTTGTTTTAGAATACATTTAGAATGCAGTAATATTATGGTGCTTACCATAGTTTTTTTATATCTGTTAATGACGGATGCCCTTGTCATCTGTCCACTATACGGGCTGGCGTTGACAGCAGCCATTCACTCAATCATACAGAAACACATTAACTTCTGTTTTGTTTTCTCACCCCAAAGAAAACCATAACTACCAGGTAGCTTAGATTTTCATGGCTTCTGAAGCAAAGTGAAATTTCTTTCTTAATATATACTCATTCTTTCATAAGCTTCAAAATGATATTAATTCTTCGTGAAGTACCTAAAAGATGGACAAAGAGCAAAAAAAAATCAACATTTATTGGGTGGCAAATTATAGAGGCAAAGTGCATGTCTGGTTTAACACGGTATTCTCCACCGTCTGTGACTGCCAGCTTTAATGAACATAGTGAGTAAAAGCTGGAATGGAGGAGAATTTTGGGTGTGATTGGACCTTTGTTTGAATTATAGAAATTTCCACAAGACATTTGCACCTGAAAGCTTTTCCATGACACATTCTGTTCATGTGACTGCGTCTACACAGTAAGCATTTACAACAACCTTTTATGCTGTTGGTTACCTCATCAAAAACTTAGACTAACAGGCGTCACTCTGCTGTGCAGTAGGCCCTGCCTTATTCACAGAATATGTATTTAACATATCCAGGAGGAACTGGGCACCCCTGAAGGCTTGCTGGTGGTAGATGCCATGTACTCTTTCTTAATCTGTCTGTGTTTTGTTTTGAAATCCTTCTTTTCTGTAGACATTTTTTTGTTTTCTGTGACTGTAATCTAGATTTAAAAGACTCAGTTTAATTTTGGGCTTTTGTTTTGGGATATTGACTCTGAAATAATACTTGTTTTCAGACATCCAGTTTGGTTTTTAGAAGACCAACTTCCTTTTGAGAACAAAACAAAATAAGAAAAGCAACTTATCCTCCCCGCCCCCAAAAGGAACAAGAAGAACCAACCAAACTCTCTACATTTATTTGTTTAGCGACATCTTGAAAACCTACTGTGTGCCGAATTAGGGAATGGATGGCAGTTAGTGATCAAAAGCCTGTGGATTTTCCCTGAGTGGAATACTCTATACTGTTCATTGTATGCCAGTAACCAGTGGTATTGTGCAATTCGATCGTCATGGCAACTTTATCACCAATTTGACAACTTGTTAATAGTTTTATATGCTAACTCCACGAAAGAGACATTGAAATTGTTATTCTGGAGCAACATAGTCTTGGGCTGAGGATGAAGTTCAGCTGGTTTGCAAATTGCAAAACCTTTTAAGTTTACTTAACATGCAGGAAGCCCTTATTTAGTTCCCAGCAACCTGTCAGCCCAGTGAGGTGCTGCATGGTTGTCATCTCAGCGTTCATGAGCAAGGGTGGAGGATCAGAAATTCACGATGACTCCATTCCTGGCTACATAAACTTGAGATGTACTTGGGATACAGGAGGCTCAGCAGATGGGGGAGGGGGGAGAAGAGGGGTGGAGAGAGAGACAGAGACAGACACAGAGACACAGAAAGAGACAGAGGGGGACACAGAGAAGTACAGGGAGACAGAGTCAGTCTTTCTAAATGATTATACTCTTTGAAGGAATATGTAGATAAAGGCTCCACTACAACTAACTCAGCCATGTACAGTGGTTAGCAGACAACTGCTCTGAGTGTTTTCACATCTTACGTCACTGGCTTCACAAGACACAAAAGGAGCAATGCAAACAGCATGGGAGTGGAGGGAAGGTCTGATGATTTGGGGGACACTCAAGGTTTTTCCCTTTGTCAGTTATCCCCTGACTCAGATTTAAAAATACCTTTCCAGTTGCTGACTTGCAAGTTTCCCTCAATATCCTCAGCGCTGTGGGTTCTGTATGGGTTGTAGATTAACGTTCTGTCATGACCACCCCAAGATTGCTAAGTACCTTGTTATTTCTGGGAATTGGAAAAGCATGCCTCCTGAAATATGCAGAAATCAGAGCAAGGCGGAGCATTTATAAAAACCTGACCTTGGGCTTTAATTTCTCTGTCTCTATCTTGAGATCATTGCAGAAGCTTGATTGCATTGTGGCGGTGTTTTATTGATTAGGATGTTTTCGTCAGAATGGCTTTCCAGTGTCTTTGGCACACTTGCTAGCGTAGGCATCCTTGTAGCTATTCAGAGTGGGATTAGAAAATCCTTCTCGCTGTGAAGTAAGAGCTGTGGGAGAAGTTCTCTTAGAAGAATGTGGCTCTCAGTTCTGCTACAGTCAACCATCATCATATCCACATGCCTGGTAGGGGGCGGTTCACCCTGTCATGGAGGTGAATGGCCAATCCAGACAATGTAGCCCTCAGAATAGGCTAGCTCTGGCTTTGAATTCTGACCTTAAGCCCCGAGACTGATACTTGGTGCGCTGTAACTGTAAGCTGCTGTATTTGAACCTCATGTTATTACATTATTATTGAGGATATGGGGTAAGTTTACACGTAATTACTTAGCCCAGGTCTGGTGTCATGGTTACTTAACTCTTCCTAGCTTATGCAGGTTGAAGGAGCAGACATCCATGCACCCTTTCTTTACACACAGTAAATGATTTCTCAACTATTTTTGCCTTTTCATTATTTCATTTTATAGTCATAGTGTGTCCAAGAACACAGAAACAATTTTGAACGTTAAAAAAAATTAATTTGGCTTAAGAAATAACCTTTCTCAATGGATCTGTGCTTTGTATGTGGGTGTTGTGCATGTGTGTGTGCGTGCCATGTCTATGTGTGTGCTTGTGCATGGCAAAATCCAGCCTCAGGTGCTCTTCTGGCCCCACTCACCTCTGTAAAGACGAATTCTTGGGAAGAAGCTGGGCTGCAAAGGCTGATTGCCTGAGAGAATTACAGTGATACGAGGGTTGGAATGCTGCAGGTCAAGAGCCTAATTATACTTTATTTGGGGTTGGTTATAGCCTCCTGAATAACCAATTCCTTGTTCATCTCAGTCGAAGAACTAACGTCCTGTAACTAATAAAACCTGTTGGAAATCTATTAACTTAGCAGACCACTAGCCTGTACCAACCCAGAATGCAGTCAGTTAATATCTGAGGACCATGGGATATCTGAGGACCATGAGATATCTAAGGACCATGGGACAGATTTCCTCATCTTGTAACTTCTGCCTGTCTGATGTTGTCACCAATGTGTTTTTAAATGAAGACATTTAAAAACTTATAACTTATAACTCTCTTTTTATGTTATGATAAAACTAGGTGAATTTGCTTCCATTTGCCCTGTTTTCTGGATCTCACGTCACTCAAATTTAGCTCTAGAACAAACTCTTTTTTTTTCTTTTTTTTTAAATTGTTCACCCCATTCCAATTTCTCTTTCTCCTCCCCTTCCCACTGAATTCCTTCTTCCCAAGTCCCGCCCTTTCATTTTTTAAAGTTTGATTTAATTTGATTTTTTGTATGTTCAGTTAGAGTTGCTTCCACAAGCTGGCTAGGAGGTTATTTACTCAAGTGTGGACAGTTTACCAGTAGCTGTACATTGAAGACAATCACACCTCCTTCCCCAGCAACCGTACACTGGCTCTGAATCCTCAGGCAGGGTTTTTCATGATCTGTAACTCTCCAGACAGGCCGGGTGGCTGGCTAATGAGCCCCAGGGATCTGCTACCTGTTTCCACCCCTTCAATACTAAAATTCCAACTGAGCTGGGGTAGGGCTGGGCCTGAGCTCTGGGGACCTCACTCGGGTCCTTAAGCTGGCAAGGCACACTCTAATGATGGAGCTATCTCCAACCCTCAAGGTCTGGTTTATATTTGATATTGTGCTATCAATCTCATAGCTGTATCATTTCCAAACTGAGTGTCAAGCAGTTTTGCTTTACTTCCAGCTGAACCATCCATAGATTCCCATCATTTATAGGTTTGCCTCATTTTAATGATGCAGGCAATTTGTAAGTATAATATAAACTTATAACCAGATCTGCCTATCATTGTGACATAGCTTGATGGCCAACCACTGAAAGCAAAACAAATGAAGATCCCAGTCCCAAGCCCCAGATTCTCCATGCCAATTATAGAGGTGACAACTGTACAGTCTAAAAGGCCAGTTGCTTTTCTTTTTCACAGACAACTTTCTCTTTTTTTATTACTTTATTTTTTTTTACAATCCAGTTGTTACCCCTCTTCCAATCTGTCCTCCCACAGTTTCTCATCCCATTCTTCCAGAAGCCAATTTTAGAAGGACTAGACCATTAAAATGTTTTTAAGAGGGATGATGAGATGACTTGGCCAGGTAAGATGCTTCTTGCCAAGCCTGATGACCTGGCTGATCCCCAGACTCATATGGTGGGAAGAGGGAAGCAACTTCTCCAAGCTGTGTTCTCTCTCTCTCCCTCACCCCCCCTCTCTCCCCCATCCCTCCCAGCACATACCCACATACCCACACATACACACAAATGTAAAAAATTCTTAAATGTTCCCTGGTATGTAGAGATAATTAACTTATTTTGGAATTAAATATTACTGTGTAGCTACCTAAATGACACTGGAAATTAACTTTCAAGGCCAGGTGTGTAACTGTCATTTACTACATTGTGGGTTCTTCTTCCAACCCCCTAACACTAGGTAGGAGAGAAAGAAGGATAGAGGGGAGAGAGAAAGGAAAAAAATCCTGAAGAAAGTCAAGTAGGAGAGGGCGCAATGGTTTCATTACCATACTTCCTGCTGACTAGGGACATGGAGTTCCTTGGGGAAAGTTTGCTCTTTGCTCTCAGGATATCTAATTTCTTCGTCTTTTTCTCCCCTTTCTCCTCCTACTCCTATTCTTCCTCTTCTTCCTTCTCCTCCTCCCCTTCTTTCTTTGCACATAAATACTTAAAAAACTGCAGCCAACCATCAGCCCACCATGCCACTTGGGGCCCTAGCATGTATATACCCTCTGAAAAGTTCCCAGAATTCCAAATGTCACACACTCCCAGAAACTATTAGCTGCTAGCAAAATCATGCCCCTGCTAGAGCACGAGCAAATCATAGTCACCTGTTGTGAAGCATCTCTAAATCCCCACACCTGGGATTAAAACGAAACCGCATCTCAGTCCACACGTGTTTAGGTGAGAATGCAGAATGACCTTTGTTTCAGGCAATACGTTTTATAGTGTGCATCAGAAGCCCTAAGCTGCTCATTTCCCTCATATTTTGGTGTAACTATAGACTAAGTCCTTCTAGGTCACCTCTTCTGGGTCCTTGGTTGTTAACTCGCTGTGGTGTAGCATCCTACATGTATTTTATTATTACATCCTTTATGATTATAGTTTTGGAAATGTGAAAACAATTTGGAACCTCATGGCAGAGATCATGTGACTAGCATTGATGTTTTTCCTACATTGCTTCGACCGGTGGTTAGAGATCTGTTTGCTGTGTGATTCCTCATTCTGCTTCATGAATACCTGAGGACGTAGCAAGCAGCCTAATAAGTTTGTACCTTAAAAGTGCTTATTTTGACAGCAACAAATCTCTCTAAAAATATTTACCTAGGGATTTTATTTTCTTTTTACCCCTCAATGATACAAGGGAAAATAGTACTATTCTGAGAAATATTTTCCACATTAAAAAAATGAAGTATTTTAGGTCTGTTTTGTCACAAGGGAAACTACCTTTCCATTGACACACGAAGAACAAAGTTAAATTTAGTAAATAATCTTAATGCAGACCATGCTGCAAACTCCTAAGGACAGCTATTTTCCAATTTGCATTCTCTAAATAGGACAGTCACTATAGGAAGCCATGGTCAGCTGGAATGAATGGGCACAAACAGCAGTGAGTGACCTTTGCATCCAGGGAGAGACATCACTCTGCTTCTGGCTCTTCACAGCTGATGTGTTTGTGTTTGTAATGTATAGCTGGACCTGAGAGTTCATCTCTAATTTTGTTCCACAGGGGAAATGGCAGAGATCCTAAATTTGCTATGCAGGAAAGGTCAGTAATGCCCTGTTCCCAGGGACAGTCTGAACACAGCAGGCAATGCCTCTGATTAAAATTCCCTTTGAGAGCTGCTGATTTGTGTGATTGGAAAACCAAATAGGTCCTTAATCACCTAGATACAATGACATCACTGGGAGTCGTAAACTATCCAATATATGAACGTTCTCTTCCAAGTATCAACTTCATTTTGAAACTTGAACAACAACAGAGAGCCGCATTTAACAACGGCTATTTATAGTTGGATGATGCAAGACCTCTGCTCCTATAATTCCTGTTGTTCTCTGAAAACAAAGACCCATTAAACTGCAAAGGACTGACAGTGATCTTGTGATGTATTTGTGCTGTTAAGTGTGTGACTAGGGAGGGAACTGTAACACAGTTAGTGTCCTTGGCACCTGACTTGATGGGGTCTCACTGATGGGATGTGCTGCTTTTGAGAGAAAATGGCACTTGGGAGGTTGGTACCTACTTTTGCCATAAGAACCATGAGTCTGTTTGTAAGATCAGCACACAACCAACATATTTTGGTGGTGACAAGGGACAGATCCAATGAATTAGGTCTTCCCTTTCCCATCTGTGAGACTCTTATTTTCTGAATAGGACAGTTTTGTTCTTGTATCATCTCCGTGTAACTAGGACCTTCCCAGGAAGTCTTAGATGGAAGTATTCCCCTTCAAGGAGAGGCTGCCATGATAGTGAGAGATCTATGACATCCTCTTCAGCAGACCTCATCTTTTGGTATTAGATATTAGTTAGTAGGCATAGCTTGCTTTATTTTTTATTTGTATACACACTGTGGTGTCTGTGATGTTTCAGGTATGTTTCAAAGCTACAAGAAAGAAAAACAAATAAAAGTTAAGACCAAGTCTGTATGCACACACACTTAAGTACATTTATAGTCTTTGAAATGACCCTGAGCAGTCCTGGCTTTCCTAGCTTTGCCAGTATGTGCTGAAATGTGCAGGGACTATGAGTATGTGTTTGTGGCTTCTTCTTTTTTTTTTTTTCTCTGAAAGACTGAAAGGTTATTTGGGAATTTCTTATGACAGTAAACACTGACCTCTGGCCTCTAACCTCCCCTTCAGTGGGAACTCTGATAGGTACTCTTAGAAGGCACCCAATCATAGTTGGAGTTGTTACCAATATTTAAAACTGCAAATGATAAGGATTTCCTTTACAGGAATATGGTCGCGAATGTGCACCCTGAGCTTTTAGCATCTCATGTGAAATGATAATAAATTATACACAAAGGCGGAACACAGAGGAAAAATGCAGTCTTATTAAATTAAATTTAGAGGATGGTTAATTCTGATGGGGTTGAAGTATTGCTCATCCTGAAGTAGGCACATTGGTGCCGGGAAAAGTCCTTGAGACATGTGGCATAGAACTGTGACATTGACCTGTTAAGCTGCACTGAAGCATCTTGAGGAGAGCGGAGGAGTGAAGGCTGTTTGCCTGAGTGGTCTCACTGCTAATGCATTGGCACTCATTACAGTTACGGACTTTATAGCTGTCCTCGGTGGTTACTCTGGTACTATAAAAGACAGTGAAGATAGATTTCTTAAGTAGTGGATCTCAAATGGATTGGGAAGGCTTCGAGGTCAAATACATACATCGAGGGTATGTTTTTAAATGTCTAAATTGCACAGTCGCTAGGAAGCTACCATAACTGTGTATGCACATTAGTGAAATAATTGAAATAAGAGATAAGAAGGGAACATTGGTGCTTAGTAGGTTTATAAACAAAGTAAGGTCAATGTTTATTTTCAAATGCTTATAGGTATAAGAAGCTAAGAATAACGGATAATAAGCTCATGGGAGAAAAGCTTGATAACTGTCTGTGAACAAATAAGATGAGAATTAAAAATCGATAAAATGAAAGAGTTAAATCTCTCTGGCTGAGTCTCATGTGCACTTTCACATTTCCTAGCACCGTCTAGGCAGCCAAGCAGAAGATAACTAGAATTTGCTTTCATTGTATAAGATTAGCTGCAGATGGTTGTGTCTTGAGTGACAGTTTGAATTCTAACCCCCATTCCTCATAATCCCCTCTCAAGGTCTTGACATTGTGAAGTTATCTCATCTTAGTATTGAATGATTTTTTTTTATTATTATTATCCACTGTTCCTCTTTTATAAAGAGAAAGAAAGAAAACAATCAAGACAAACTCATCTGCTTGGTGGCCGTTAGCACTCTGCATTATGATTTCCTTTGCAGGCAGTGAGGGCAGTCGCATTAGGGAGATGAACCACGTCACACAGTCTCCACCTCGGACGCTGCTCTGGCAGTGTCAGGGTCATGCAAGGACAGCGGGAATCCGAGAGCATGATGAATTTTGTGAAGACTCCAGATGGGATTCTAGTTATGTGCTTAGATTTCACTGGGCAGTGCAGGCAGGTCTGAGGTGGTAGCCCGTGTCTCACAGTGACACAGAGAAGGAAAGCATCAGTAGTCTAGACTATGTGCTGCAAATTACCAGGCATCTCCTGGCCTTTTCTACCACGCCTTCTGGTTCTCTACAACTTATTCTGGAAAAAGTCTATTTAAAAAAAAAATCACATACCTAAAATTAAGAAATGTCCAATAATGTTAATGTATCTGGCCGACTTTCTTAGCTGCTTATTGGCAATGTTTAAAGTTTTCCAAGGTCAGGACTTCGAAAGCAAAACATTGGTTCGCTGTCTCCCATACCTACCTACCTAATATTGAAAAAACACCTCTAGTTTCTCAGTTGTTGTGTTTGCTTTATTTTCTTCCCTCAGTTCTTATGGTTGTCGTAGTCATTGTCTTACATTTGTTCTCCGTGTCTAACAGTGTAAACCTCATAAAGGACAGGGATTTGTGTCTGCTTTGTTGTATCACCATTACCACGAATAGTGTCAGGTACACAATAAGTATTTGTTGACTAAATTAGTGAATTTTAAGAGATCAGAGTTCACCGATTGATTCAACAGACAATTGTCAAGGAAATGTGTTACCTGTGCCTTGTTATGTGATCAACTCTATGGATTTTTAGCATGCCTATGTAGTTGACACTATTAATTATTCTTTGCCAAGCTCCCTTATACCCTTGGAACCTGTGACTTTCAGTGTCTGTTGGGTGAACTTCTTGGATAACTGACTTCATTCGGTAGAACATTATAGACTTACGGAAACCAGCACATACATGGTGGTGTGGTGGCTCAACAGAAAGGCACTTGCTGCAAAACCTGATGGCTGTGCTTGATCCAGAATCCACATGTCCGAAGGGAAGGACCAACTCTCTTCAGTTATCCTCTGAGTTCCACAAGCATGCTGCCACTTGTGCATGCCTCCTAAATAACAAACATATTTTTAAAACGTTGTTATACATTACATACATTTCTATAGATACTGTATCACTTTTAAAGAAGGAAAAATGGGGCTCAAAAATAGGCTGTTTCATATCATGCAAGTCACTGTGTGCTTTTGTCAGTTCAGGCCATGCTGCCCGTTGCTTGCCAATTTGAAGAGGCTTTTGCAGGGATGTTGCTGGGGGGCTTGTGCCTTGCATGCTGGTTGTGCTCTGTTAACTGTGTTCCTTAGCCTAATGTATGTCTTTGCAGCTAAATCTAAAGAGCTGAGCTGTTGGGAGGCTGGAATGAGATGCCCAGGTGGAGCACTTAGTGTGGTACCCTGGGCTGAGCAGTATGCATTGACTTGGTGGCAGGTGGGTCTACTCAGTGTACAACAGTTTCTGTCCTTCACTTGATTTTGGAAATGAATGGAAAACTCAGGGAAAACATCTACTGTGAGAGAAAGGGAGGAAAATTTCTAAATGGCAAATATTGGAAAATACAACCAGGAAAGTGTTTTCTAGGTATGACAGCGCCTGTGTCTTCATGAACTCACAGTGGCTCTGTTTGCTCCACAGGGCCTAGACAAGGTCAAAATAGTCAAAATTTCATTGTTCGTGGGGGAGGGGCATAGGAGTTCCTACCCCTCCCTTTCTCCTCCTGAGGAGCTCTTGGAAGTTGATGTCTTCTGGGTAGGTTGGACATTCTCTCGTAGGATAGTTCTACACCCACGAATATGGACAGCTCTGACTGAATTCAGTGGGAGGGGGAGCTGGGGAGACACAAAGTTGGGAGGGAGCATGGTGGGGAGGTCTGAGAGGAGAGGGTAATGGAGTGAGAATATGCTTCAAATATATTGTGTTCTTGCGTGAAATTATCGAACAATACATTTAGAAATATATGTCCAAAAAATAACCTTAAAAACATGTTCAAGGCATTAGGATTCTTTCCCGATACTCTGTAGTTAGTTGCTTTTTTTTTTTTTTTTTTTAAAATCAAGTATCATGTCATTGCTGTTCTGAAAAATGTTTGTGATGGTAAGTGAGGAAACACGATGTGCTCCCTAAATTCTCTCAGCCCAGTGTTGCTCTCACCCAGAGAGGCGTCAGGGAGTATGGGCATTCTGTGTTCTTAAAAGGAAACCCACAGGGTAGAGGGTTGAATTTAAGATTTGGGAGGTACTTCTCCGGTATATTGTACCCTAGGGACAGGAGTTGGAATAGTGCTACATACTGAGAGAGGGAATGCTGGACAAGGGAGACACCGAGGCCCTGATCCATCAGTGTTGTTGGGAAGCCTGAAAGTGTGATCACATGAGTCCTCTGACTTCCCATACAGAGGGAAGAATAGATGTTGGGTAGACAGAGGCTCCCTAGAATCCCATTCAACAGTGTCTACCTGTGGATTTGGGGATGACTTTGCTAAATCTCTTTTAAAGTCTTAATTTTGTAGTCTGTCCAGTGGTCATAAAAGAACATGTCACACAGTGTTGACTGGGTGCCAAAGAGTCATTTTGTGCATAAAAAAGGCAAGACACATTGTTGCTATAATGGCCAGAAGTAGCAGCACTTACCTAAAAAGCTTTAGGGATTAAATAAAATGTACCCAGCACCCAACACATGCTTAATACTGCTTCCTACCCTTTTTCTCTTTGCCTTCCTGGGAATTTCTGTAAATCTCACAGTTCCTTGGGGAGTTATCTCTACCTTCTGCTTCCTTCTTCTTCGAATGCAGTGTCTTCTCTCACTTTAACTCTGTGACAATACATGGATCTCGTGCTTCTAAAGTACTAGATCCAGGAGGATGGCATGACAGGCCACTTAGTAAAGTCCTTTCGAGGGTTTCCACTGAAAATAGTCACCTACACTCCTCACTTCTTCCCAGAGACGGTTGCTTCCCAGAGCTTGAAATGACAGGATCCCAATGCTAAACAGAGCCTGGGTCATAGATAGAAAGCAGAGTATCTGAGTGCTGAGACACCAGGACATGTGCCTTTAGCTATACAGGGTTGTTTGGGGCATGTGCTATTTTGAAAGCTTAATTGTTGGTATCAGGTAATATTACACACACACACACACACACACACACACACATGCATGCATACACATACACACGCATACAATATATATATGGCAAACTGCTTCACATGTGAGGCTCAGAACCATCCTTTAAGAAATGTTTCATCATTTCTGAGAGGTTTGATGTGAGGCCTCAAACCTGCAAGGCACATAGCAGGGACTGAGAAAGTCTCAGCTCCTTTCTTTTGATCCAAACACCATCTTAGCTGCACAATGGTGCATTTAAATGTAAGACTCTATAGCCATTGTATGTTTCCCCTTTTCAGAGCACTGTGGGAGTGATGGGCTGAAGACTTGGCCATCTTCTCTGAGTTCTTGAATACTTGCTCTCTGCGAAAAAGGATCGTTTACAAAAAGCTAAAGTGTATTGATTGTCACCAGGTACAATTAAGAGTCATTTCAGAGCTGCTATTTATGACCTTAAGGGGTGACTCAGCAATTAAATACATTTATCCATACCATTACAAGTCAACAATTCACCAAGAGAAAAAGTGCTGTATTTCCAGACAGATTTTAGTGAAAGCTCACATATATACCAGAGCAATCCAGAATGCTGGCAAACTCCGATCTTCTGTTTTATTTTTAGGCACATTTCAGTACTCGTGGGGAAAACAGCCATATTTTATAGCCCTTTTATTTTTTCCTGGAAAAAAGTATTTTCCCACAGAATGTGGGTGAACTTTGAAAGAAATCTCAGTATCTTTTTGAACAATGAACACTTTTATTAGACAGAATGGCAAACGAAACACTCATCTCCTTAGTGAATGTCATCTCTGGGAGCTAAACACCAACAAGAAGATGAAACACATGAAGGGATTCAGAATCCTTACCTATTGACCCTGTTACCATTCAATAAGAATTTCTTTCACATGTAATAATTTTTTTCAATCAAGAAGAAGTTAAGGAAAGCCACAAATCAAAAAAACAATCGCCATTTTCCAAACAGAACCAGCCAGAAGAATACCACTTCCCCACACCCATTTCTCTGGGTTTTATTCTAAGCTCATTGTATAATTTTGAGAATTTCCAAATCTTGTCTGTTCAATCACTCCTCAAATGCATGGCCTCTTCTGTATTTATTTTTGTGAGTGTGTGTATTTACTGAGTTGAATTAATGTTGCCCTGATTTGGATGGGTTTAGGACTGCTCATTTAAGATTGGGGTTTCATCAAAGAAGAAGAAGGAGGAGGAGAAGGAGGAGGAAGAAGAGGAAGAGGAGGAAGAAGGAGGAGGAAGAAGAAGAGGAAGAGGAGGAAGAAGAAGGAAGAAGAGGAGGAAGAGGAGTAAAGAAAGGAACATAGCAAGAGAGGAAGAGAGAGAGGGAGAGAGAGAGAGAGAAAGAGAGAGAGAGAGAGAGAGAGAGAGAGAGAGAGAGAGAGAGACAGACCATCAACAAAATTAAAAACAAAAAAAACCAAAAAAAACCCCTGGCTTTCCCTCTTTCAGGAGGGAATAGGCAATAATATTTTCTTCCAGTTCAGCAATCCACTAATTCCTATTCACTTTAAACTGCTCTTGCACTGTTCAGACTGCCTTCTTCCTTCTTGTTATATAAGGAATGGTTTCCCCATCCTTGAGATAGTGATTTGACTTTACCAAAGAGGAATTAGATATGGCCAGTTTTTTTTTTTTATTTTGTTTTGTTTTTGTTGTTGTTGTTTTTAATTGTGGTATATAGCATGTGGAGGAAGTGGGAAAAGCAGGTCTTAGAACAGTAAGTGTGTAGCTCAACACATTTGCATACCACAGGTGTCATATTTCAGTTTCAAAGGGTTGTAGACCACCATTAAAGGCAATGTTCTCATGGCAAAGATCTTTTAAAACTTGTTTTAAAAATTCTTTTTCTGTATTTCACCATTTTTTCCCCTATGATAGAAGTGGCCCTAAGACTTGTGTAATGAGGCTGTTGCCAGGGAAACTTGTTTTTTAGTGAGTAGCAATTTCCCCAAGCAGATGCATTTCCCTTTCTGACTAATGAGTGTGTAAATGGTACCTCTATTACTTTCTGCCTCCGTATTTTGAAAACAACTTGAACTATTTGCTTAGGACAGCAGACATCTGCCTTTTAGAACTGAGGCAGACAGACTCCTAGTATGCCTTATTTAGATGCAACTTGGGTTTCATACTGCAAGAGCACATTTACTAGTTTGTACTTTTTTTTGGGGGTTTTTTGTTTGTTTGTTTTGGGTTTTTTGTTGTTGTTAGAAGGCATTTTATACCTGTTGATGGCAGAAATAATTGTTTAGATGAACAAATAATTAAGAATAGCCCTTCCCTGAGGATTTAACTTTGTCAATACTGTGGATTTCATTCCCACAGGCCTAACCATAGGCAGGGGAACTTGAGTGTTCTGGGCTGGGAAGCCAACTGAAATCTGCAATCTGGATATTGTTATGCAAAGCTGGGGGAGCAAGACTATTTCAGAGGCAATAATGTTTTCTTCCAGTTCAGCGATCCACTAATTCCTATTCACTTTAAACTGCTCTTGTACTGTTCAGAGGAGGAAAAAAAAGTTATTTTCTGCCGTGAGTGAGTGCTGTTCTAATCTGTGGCTTTGAACAGAAATCTCCTTGATAACAAGGAGATCTAGTCACTCTCTTGCTCTTTGGGACAGCTGGCAATAGGTGCAAACATATGCAAATAAGGAACATAGCTATTTACATAAAAGGCGGAGCCACATGCCCTCTAATTATGCCTTTGATTTTCAAAGGAGAACGATAGATTTAAGGAATTTGGAAAGGGCTAGCCCAGAAAAAAAATGAGATTAGCATTGTGATAAGGAAGAAGGATTATCAAGCAGAGTAGAAAGCACTCAGGGTTTGTTAAGTTTCTGTCTCCCTGAAGGAGGCCTCTGAAGTTTTAACTCACCAGAATTTCCATTAGTATCACTGAAATGAAGGATAATCAATTTGCTAATTTATGCGAATTTACATGATCACCCTTCATGGGATTATGCAACGTTACATTTTTTTCATTTTAAAAGATATTTACTCATATTTTGTTAGTCTTTTGCTTCTCTGTAAGTCTCTCAAAGTGATTGATGCTAAATCTTCTAAAGATTAAACTGCAGGTTTGAGTCAATCTCTCCAGTCTTTCCGTCAGTGATCTCTCTTTGTGCAAGGTTATCTGTCTCCCGGGCTCCCAGTTTCCTTTTATTTATTTATTGTTTTATGTTTTTTTCTTTGTCTCTCAGAATTTTGAGAGTTTTGAGGAAAGTTCACCAGATGTTGAGAAGAATGTCCCAGTCCCAAACCCGAGTGTGTCTGATTTGATTTCCGAGTGACTAGACTGGGTGGATGAGTGTTTGAGGCTTTTGATGTCACATGACTGTTGCCACTACTGAGTATCGTGGTGTCAACCATCCTCACTTGGGTAAAGTATATCTGTCCAGTTTCTTATGTTGTCTTTTCCTTTTCTGTCATTCCTTGGGAAAGTCCTTTATTTTTACCCAACACTAAAAGAGTTGGTAATTAAACTTCACTTCCCAGAAGGGCAGGGTTATCTAAATACACTACCTAGAATTCTTCCTTGAGGAAGACTTAAGATCTCTTACCCAACTTACTAGTTTATGCAATGATTTATTTATGCAGTATGGATCCATGTACTTACTCTGTATTTGGGGTTATAATTTAATGCAGATTTACCATGCTCAAAATGTTCTCTGCTTTTGGCAGTTGAAAGCTCTTGCAGGTTGGATCTTGTTCCCTGAGTTATGTCATTGTTTAAGTGTTTCATTGTGTTTTAAAGCCACAGCTTTATTTACTACATTAGAAAGTTAGGAAGAGCCATTATGGACATATGATAATATGAATAT
Source organism: Rhabdomys pumilio (assembly GCA_030674055.1). NCBI lineage: Eukaryota > Metazoa > Chordata > Mammalia > Rodentia > Muridae > Rhabdomys > Rhabdomys pumilio. The sequence goes on along the minus strand of JANHMN010000017.1, from coordinate 6,522,534 downwards.
ATCCCACGTCTCATGGATTGTAGAAATTATAACATTATTATTTTTAAAATTTTTTAACTCATTGTATTTAGGCTAAAAAATTCCTTAAAGGTATAATATGCTCATAGGTATATTGTATGTAATATACCTCAAAGAAACTGAAGCTTCTATACAACCATATATTAAAATACTGAATCATATACTACCTTAGAGTATCAATACATTGAACTGTAAATTCTTTTTTATAAATGATATTTCCAGCCTCTATAGAAAGAGGAGGTTTGGTTAAATAGGTAAAGAGATAGTATCTTTGTCTTTTTTTTTTTTTTTTTTTTTTCTGTAATGACAAAATACTGAGATGATGCGGTGGCACATAACTTGTGATCCCAACACTTAAGAGGCTGAGGCAGAAAGCAAAGATTGTAGGCCAGCCTAGCCTACATACTGGGACAATGTTCCAGAATGAGTTAAAATTAAACAAACAAACAAACAAACAAACAAACAAATCAACAACAAAATATTCAGCAGCAGATTTTCTGTTTCACAGTTACTGAGGCACTAAAGTCCAAAGAGAAGGAACTAACAAATTTGATTCCTGATGATGTCCCTTGTTCTGGATTGCAAAGGCTTGCCTCTTGCTGAGTCCTCTCTGAGTGGCGTTGAGTAGCAGTTTCTCCAACTAAAACATTCCATTCTGGAGGGAAGCTTAAGATTCCAAAGCTAAACCAAAATTCCAAGCCTCTGGAAGCAAACAACCTGTAGTCTCAGGAAACTCTGAAACAATTGGAAAGACTCTACAGCACCTAACTCCTCAAGGTTAGATAAACTGTAGCAACTGAGGAGAGCAGACCCTCCATACCTGTTGAGCTGCTGTCAGATTCTACAGGGAGCTCTTAAGTTGAGCTTTCTTTACTGTTTCACCCAGGCTGGGTGGGCTGTTGGTATTGCAGCTGCCTTTGCTGGAAGATCGCTCTTACCTCTTACCTGAAGTAGAACTTTCTTGTTTCTTTGGAAACTCAGTTACGTCATATGATGTTTTACTCCGGCTGACAGATGAAAGAATGTTTTGCTGAAGCAGAAATGTAAAAGGATGCTTGATGTTTAGAAAGAATATGAATATGAATATGACCCCAACAGCCAGCGGGACGAGGCTCTGGCATTGGTTTGCCTTGCACCACCTCAACAGTCTGTATTGGTTCACCTGGCACCGTGTTGCTGGTCTTCTTGTCATGATTTCATAGAGACTAACTTGCCAAAGAACTTCTTTCCATATTCCAGCAGCTCGCCATCACTGATTTGTGAGGGGGTGATTGCTGAGTGGACTGAACTGTGCTGCTGACTTGTGTTGGTGTTTGTTAAAGGACCGGACTGCTGACAGCTGACAACAAAGATTGGAATCTCTCCAAAGAACTATTTCTAAAGAGGTCCACAACACCCGTTTCCTATTAACCTTTCTTTTCCACTACCTCTGGCAGGTGATGGGCTAGAAGGGAGGTTGAAGCATTTAACTACCTTTATTAAAAGTAGGTTTTGAAAAAAATCTAAGCCAACACTTAACCCCTGTAAGCAACCCAGTAAACTCATTGGATGGAATAATTTCTTTGTTCTGTCGTCAATGTCCTATTTGTTCTCGTGGCTACAGGAAAAATTGAACAATGGGTAGAAAGAGTGCCCTGGACTCTTGTGAGGACACTAGTTTCCAGATGAGTGACCCTTCATGACCCTGGACAAGCATAATGACCTCTAAAATGTCTAGCCACAAATGTCATATCGAGTTTTAGTTAAGGCTTTAACAGGGATCAGATACTGGGTTCAAGAGCCTTCACTGAATGTGACTGGAGTCCTCCCCTTACAATATGAGGTGATTAGAATGAAAATAAAGGGAGATTGTATGCAGATATACAGAGGAAGTCGTATTCTCTAAGCCCTGGAGAGAGAAACCATCATCATTTTGATCATCATTTTGATCTTGCATTTCTATATGCCAGAAATGAGAGTAAGAATTTGAGCTTTTGATCTGTTGTATATATTGTAATGCTAAATTCTGTATCCCAAGGTCTGGGTGCCTCAAGACAGTGAATTCTCATGGATGCCAGCTTTTGTCGTGCAAACCTTGTTCCTTAAAACTATTGATTGAGTAAAGATGCCTACAGCCTGTTAGGTGGGCAGAAGAGAGGTAGGCGGGGCGTGAGTTCTGGGCCTAGGGGTCTGAGGCAGAGATCAGAAAGGAAGGGAAGAAGAAAGGAGAAAGAGGTAGAGAAGATAGCATAGGGTAGCTGGAACCTGAGCCCATGGCCCAGAGGGCAGGCCTGTTGGAGTAGGAGTGGCCCAGGCTGAACATGAGTGATATCTCAGAGTTACTGACAGAGAACTAGACAAACTAGCAGAGAGCGTTGACATCTGCGCAGCCTAGTGTTTTAAGGCTTATTATAAATATAAATGCTTTGTGTCTTTTGTTTGGGAACTAAATGAGCAAAGATGGGGTAGAAACCTCCAACTAATATTTACCGAAACAGAAGACATTTTCTGTTTTATTTTCTAGTGACTTTGTCACAATGCTAGTAATTTGTAATAATTTGTATGATTATATTACAAATTGTATAATAGTATAAAGTAGGTATAGTACAGATTATATTACTGACCCCCATATTTAAACTTTTCCAAAAGCTTATGTAGTCTCATGTAGGAGAAAGGTGGAATGGTGATAAATCTGTCATTTTTTGTTTTGTTTTTTTTTTTTTTAGTTATTATTCTTCAATTTGTCTTTCAAACAAGTGAAGTTTTTTTTTTGTTTTATTTTTTGTTTTGTTTTTTAGATATACTGTTCCAAAAGTGAGGTGCTTGAAATAAAAACACAGATATGTTAAAGAAAAAAACATATAGCTGCTGGGGATAGAAGGCAAAGAGTCTGCTGGGAAAGAATATAGAAACGCCTCTCATTGGCTTCCTGTTATTACGCCTAATATCTGCATGTGCTTTTATAACGCTGACATTACAATCCTAAACCACAGTGAACGAAGAAAGTCTTTTCCTACAGAACAGCTCCTGCTGAAAAAGAAGTGCTGAGCAGAGGCCTTTCTCATTCTGGAAGTTATCTTCTTTTCCAGGAACATGGAAAGCAGATTTAAAATTAATTAAGCCAAAAAGGGAGATGCGCCAGCGTGCATATGGCACTTCGAGCAAGGACCACGTCAAATCCGTCAGAATGCTGGCTCAGCTTCTGCTTCTAAACTCCCAGAACGTCTCGACCAAAGGGACTTAGCGGCCACTCAGTTCCCTATCTTTTATAAATGTGGCATCTGATGCCTGAAGGTTTGATCTGCTATGAGAGCAAAGTGGAGGAGCACAGAGCAAAGATGATGCTGAGAAATACACCCTTTTATTTATCATTCATGTGGCTTGGGGATTTCTCTTTACTGTTTGGTTGTTGTCGTTCAGCATTACTGCCACTGTCTCCTCTTCCTCTTCTCCCTCTTCCTTTTTTTCCTCCTCCTCTTCCTTGTCCTGTTCTCCTGTTCTTCCTTCCAAGAAAGGGCCACCCTATGTAGCTCTGTTTGGCCTGGAACTCAATATGTAGGTCAGAATGTCCTTGAATTTGTACAGCCTTGCAGGGCCACACAAGTGCTGAGTCACCAGGTAGCAGACAGGAATCTTTCCGATGAAAATCTTAGAATATGCAACCCAAAATTGTTTAAGCCAAAATGGTATTTACTGAGCAGCATAACTAAAGCTTCATAGTTGCTTTTTTTTTTTTTTTAAATAAAAAGTATAGTGTCCATTCCAATTTCAATTGGCCAGCGGAATCTGAGTACCACATCAAACTGCAAAGCTAAGTTTGACTTAGGTGTTTAGGTGCTGTTGTGATTTCAATGGGGCGTGCCCTGTGCAGGCTCATGTGACTGAACACTGGTACTTAGTTGCTGGCACTGTTTGAGAGGGTGTAAAACCTTAGAAGATCGCACCTTCCTAGAGGAAGTAGGTTACTAAGAGTGGGCTGTGAGGTTTTATAGCCTAGACTTGCTTTGTACTGATATGAGCAAGTAGCTTTATGCTCCTACTACCTCAGCCTTGTCCAGACGCCATTCCTGCTAAACCTTCTCTGTACCTCAAACTCCGAGTCAAAATCAGATACTGTGCCCTCAAGCTCTGAGTCAAAATCAAACTCTCTCATTAAGCTGCTTCATTGGGTATTTGGTCAGAGCATTGAGAAAAATAGCTAATCAGCTGCCTTCTTCAGGGCCTGATTTCTTCCTTCTTTTCTATCTTATTTTCTCTGTATCAGAGTCATTTTCAAATGCAGCCTGCCCTTGCTGTCATATTAGCTTCTTGTTCTCAGGGTTGACATTCAATAGAAGAGAGTACTAGCCTCCCTTCATCGGTCTGGAAAGTGTCTTTGTGTGTCTTTGACTGTCTGTGTCCATCACTAAGTCAATTACACTGGTAAAGATGCCACACTGCTTTGATTTGTCTGACTGTGGTCATTTCCTATGCCCCCGGAGCTGGCAGTAAAGGTGACTTTTCTTGAATTATAGGGACTGAGAGTTGAGGGCAATTTATATAGATATATATATGTATATCTATATATATGTATGTCTATATCTATATCTATATCTATATCTATATCTATATCTATATCTATATCTATATCTATATCCAAAAGAAGGGGCGTACATGAATGCTGGCACATCTCCAGCTTGAAAATGGTTTTCTGTGTTCCCCTTTGAAATCCCTCCCCTTTAATTGGATGTACTGGGAACTGCTCCACACCAGGTGTGCAGCCGGAATAAAGTAGACAGGTAGACAGTCTCTCTCTCTCTCTCCCTCTCTCTCTCTGATGTGTGCTGCTCTAAAAGACTATTTAGGGGTAGATAATTTGTAATGAGAGAATTGTATTCCCTCACCTGCCATTCTGGAAACTAGGAAATCTAGAATGAAGGCATTGGTGGGTGGGTGTAATGTCTCTTTCTAGGATAGTGCCTCACTGCTGCAGCGCCTAGAGAGGAGGGTGCTGAGCTCTCTCTTGGCAGAAGAAATGAAGTAAGAAGGAATCTCCTGCTGAAAGCTTCAGTGACTTCAATCACTACGCACCTCTGTTAGGTCCCCATCTCCAAAATCAATGCCCGAGAGAGAGATTTAGCTTACAGTATGGGTTATCAGTATACATTCAGACCACAGCACACTCAATCCCATGGAATGGAATATCTTTATATACAGTTATTAGGACAACTAATAACTTATGTGTTAAATAGTATTTAAGAGCTAAGAGCTTATCTACTAGAGAAATATACTAACATTTACAGATAAAGTCAGGTGATGTTTGCAATATTTTCGGCAAAGGTACACCCACACTTGCACATACATACACACATAGATGGGGGGGTGGGGGGGGTGGGGAGGGAGCCAGTTAATTTTCAGTGATCAGGGAAATCTGAGCTGTGACTGGCCATTGAAATATTAGCAAGTTGTAGGAAAAAAATGCACCACGCTGTGTGTAGTTGGCTGAGAACGCCCTGGGTTCCTCCAGCTGGAAGTTAGGCCTGGCTGTTCACTAAAGGCATCTCCACAGTTCCTCAAGTCCTTGGGTTTCTAAAACCGTTTTTTTTTTTTTTTTTTTGCCATGGCGGATGGTGGATGGTGGATGGTGGATGGTGGATGGTGGATGGTGGATGGTGGATGGTGGATGGTGGATGGTGGATGGTGGATGGATCTGGATGTGTGCTCCCCAAAACCCAGGGCAGACCTGAGTTAAATAGGGAGGGGAAGAGGGGGGAGGGGTTGGGGAGGAATGTTTAATTGGCTCCACCCTCTGGCCTTCAGGTACCTTATTAGTATGTAAATTTCTCTAGGGCCTGGGTCCTGTTTATCATGACCACCTGTGTATATGACTGAAGGGTGAAGGTGGAATGGAGATTAGACCTCATTTCAGGCCTGACATCTCACTCTCTTTTCTTTCATAAAAGGAGGGGCAACTCTGCATTAATGAGAGATGTGGACCACATGGAATAGTCTGGAATCCGGGAGCATGGGGAGATATATGCTGTCCCTGACAGGCAATATCCTGTTGGGTCCTTGGCTATCTCAGACCCACTACTCTACCGGGGAGACCAAACCATCTCTTTATGGCCCAAATCTCACTCTTTTTTAGTGAAAATTTTGGATGAGGGGGTTAAAATAAGACACTATGAAGGCCAAAGGGTGTGGCACAGTTAAGCCAAAGGGTAAGGGGAGCTGGGAGTGGGGGTTAGGAAGGCAAGGGATCATTGAAACAATTGAACACAGGTGGTACAGTTTGAGGGTAATAACATCTGATTAATATAAGTAGACACTGTGTTTTAACTTTAGCTATGTGACTTTGGCAAAAGAGTTCGTTTGTAGCTGGAAGGTCTGGATCTGTCTTCTGTAGGAGTGTCTCTGGGTCTGGCATGTGTCCCTGGAGTCTTCAGCATGTGTCTCTGGATCTCAACGTGCATCTCTGTGGTCTTCAGTCAGAAGAGGTGGCCGGAAGAAGGCTGTGTTGCAGGCAGGTTCCAGGAGATGGCATTGTCTCTGCTGGACTTGTGGGAGCACCTATAGGATAATCACAACAGGGAAGCAGCACCCCAGCAGGGGGATGTCTGCAAAGGGTATGTAGCAACCATTAGGCTACTTGGGAGTAAGCACGTCATGGTCTGTCATTGAGATCCTAGAAAAGCAAAGGTGTTTGAGGAAATTTTGTCCTAGAAGGCACCTTTGAGTTTGCTTTGGATGGCTGAGGAACAAAAACATCATGTTAGTTATGTATCTGGGGTTGACAGCAACAGTTTGTCTGTAAAATAAATTAGTTGTTAATTAAGAGCTGAAAAATGTTGATCAGCATGTTGATTTAACCTGTTGAAGTTGAGTAGATGACTTTTGAACCTTAAAGAAATCTTAAAGATTGAAAACAAGTGTTGGACATATATCACTAGTGTTAGAAAAGGAGACATTTAAACAAAAAACAAGAAAATTTTTGGTTGAAAAACACGAACATTGTTGTTGTAGGTGTTCCTGTTAGGGAGGAAAGGAAATGTTTAAAATTTTTGCTTGAAAAACAGAAATGGTGTTGTAGGTCTTCCTGTTGTGGAGAAGCAGTAATGGCAGGTTTAGAAGCAGTGGGGGAGGGGCTTGATCTGCCATGTAGTTGTTGGGTGCTCTGGCAGAGAGGTCCTGTATTCCCCCCCCCTTTTTTTTCTTAGAAATCTTAAATGTAGAGAAGGAGAAAAAGGCTAACTTTGAAGAAAACTTAGAGGAAGAGACATATAGGCTTGATAGGAGAGCCAAGAGTCAGACAGAGTGAAAGGCTGTGTCTATGGGAGAGACACATGGCAACCAGGCCCAGCCTGGTGTTTTTAGCCAAGAGGAAGAAAGGCGGAGGTGGGGAGGGGAGCAAGCAGGGTCTCAGACCCGATGCTTTTCAGGTAAACCGACTGAATTAAATGGTCTCAGCCGGCCGAAAATGACGGAGGAAAAGGGAAAAAGCCTATGTTAGCCCATGTTAGCAGGCTGTGTGACTCCCTAGGAGGAGAAACACTGGGGACTAGAGTTTAGAGTCAGTGTTTTTGAAAAGCTAGCAGGCACCCCTGGGGGGAGGGGCAGAGATCAAAGGTTAGGAAGTCACTGCCATCTTGTATGGTTGGAGAACACTTGGGGAGAGAGACAGAAACTTATGTTAGCAGGCAGCACAAAAGACTGAAGTTGGTGATCCTGAGAGCTTAAAACAAAAGGGGAATCTCTCACCTAAGGAAAGAGTCTTAGACCCAGTCCTTCTTTAACTTTTTTAACTGATTTGGGATGATTAGCCTGTGAGTTAAGGGACTATAGCGAATTCATGACTTTGAGTTTATTGTTAGGGTGTTTTCTATATTTTATTTAGAAATAGCTGAGAGGAGTTAACAGACAACAGTCCAGGTTACCTTACATGGATAGTTGGATTTCAAAACGTCAGAAATCCATAGAATTGACGTCACAAATATTTCTATATTAATGTTCATTTTGATTAGAGACCTGTCTGCTCCTGACAGCTTCCTGTCTTGGATTCTAAGAAGAAATTGAGCATCCTTGGAGTTACTCCAGTTGTGGTGAGACAGCCACCAGGCAAGAATTGACTCTTTCCATCTACAGACAAATTACTGTCCAGAAAAGGACACACTTGCAGAATAGTCGACTGATTATATCTGCCTAGACAGAGTAACCAGCCCTTAATAACTCTGCAGCACTAAAGTCTGTCAGATGAGTTTGGGCCAGAAGGCTGAAGATTTGATGCTCCAACATTCGGTAGTATAGGGGTTGTCCAGGTGTTCAGTGGTCTCTATAAATTGGCTAAGTTTTAGAAGCTATGCTTAGTGCTTCCCATAACTTCAGTTAATTTAGTCATTCTGGATTTCTGACAGCATTGAAGACCTATAGACTCATAGCCAATCCTGGCTATTTACCTTGAGAGAAAAGATCTGAGTGGAGGGTTCTCAGCTGACATTCATTCTAAAGCCAAGAAAAAGCCAGGTTCAAAACTAAGTGTTCTAGTCAAGAGAGACAACAGAGGTTCTGGCTAGTCAACAAAAGATGGACTGGGTATTAAGACTATCTTGTACCTCACTGGTACAAATAGGAATAATTATGCTCTAATTGTATTTTGTGAGAAAAGCTTTATTTTAACAGTAAGGGTAATATGTAGGAGGAGCTGAGGAGGAAGGAGTACCAAGAGGAAAAGATGGAGTAAGGAGAGGAGAAGATGAAGTAGATGAGAAGCTAGGTAATGAGAGAAAAAAAGAGAGAGAAAGAGAGAGGGGGCATGGAGGCAGAAGTTCATGTGTCTCCACTAGTCAAAGATAGTTTACATAGCTAGGTTGGGTATTGGGTTACACTTCTGATTGAGCATTACCATACTTATAAAGCCCTTGATTAACATTTAAAAAAATTGTTTAAAAGCCAAATGGAAAAGGGGGAGCATGGGATAGGGGTTTTCTAGGGAGGGGAAATGGGGAAAGGGATTGGCATCTGAAATGTAAATAATATCCCAAAAAAAAAAAAAAGAAGAAGAAGAAGAAGAAGAAGAAGAAGAAGAAGAAGAAGAAGAAGGGTCACAGCAGGCACTGTGACTTGAAAGACAGCTGTTAGCTGTGAAGGAGCCCTCTCTGTGGCACTGGGGGATGAGCAAAGTAGAGGCTAGGGAGTAGCCGCCATCTTGCTCTTGAGTTGGAGAGCACATGGAGAGACAGAGAGAAAGAGGAAGAGGAGTTAAAGCAGAGAAGCCGACCAGGAACACATGGAGAGAGAAAGAGAGGGACCTAGTCTTTTTGAACTAGGCAGGAGCTGTTGGTAGCTAAGAATTAGAGAGAAGACACTAGCAAGGAATATGTGGAAAGAGAAAGGGGGGAGACAGAAAGAAGCCTGCCTAGTCTTGTGAACTAGACTGGGGATTACTCACTGTCCTGGAGCTTCGTGGAGAGTTTTTTTTTGTGGGTACCAGCAGGGGTGGGGGGGCACTCTTGGAACTGGCTCTTCCCTTGGAACTGGCTCTTCCCATGTCCTCTATCACTTGTAGGGAACGATGTAGGCTTGTGCGTGGGTGTGAGTCTGTGTTGTCTTGTGGGCCTGTGGGTCTGTCATAGCTGAGTTGACTGGAACCGTGGCTCAGCATGGCAGAAGCAGCAGTGTGGCATCTTTAACTGAATTGGTTCCACACCGCACCAGTGGGCAGGCACTACGGGCCCCATTTAGCGGAAGAAGTTTTCACTCAGTCTGAAGTTTCGTGGGGTGTAGAGCTCTTGGATTGGGGATCCCTGGAAGTGACCAGAGACTGACTGGTCTCAAGCCCTCGGGTTCTCAGACCGCTGAGAGGCCACGGAAGGACTGAGACCCGCTGGCCAATCGTCAAGAGAAATGAGGGGGAGGGGAGAAGAAAGAGGCTTTGGCAGCACCCCGAAGAAGGTTACTGTATTTGCTTGGTTGCATGGGTGATCGAGTCCAATGTTGGTCGAATCATCTTTTGTCAGGAGTGGATGTCTCAGGTTAGGAGAGGCAGGTTCAGGGCTCCCAGTGAGAATCTCTGTTCTGGGCCCCAGCCATCGTGGAGGCGGGCACGCAGCAGGATGAAGACTGTGGGAGCGCATGGCAACAGGTCCATGTACCGAGATTGACCACTATCTTGGGGTCTTTGGACACCGGCAGGATGGAGGCAGGGAACGCACGGGCATAAGCTGAGAAGGGAGAGCTCTGGTGCCAAGCCTCAAGGGAAGTATACCTGTTTAGCAGATTTGGCCAGGACGGTTCTTGTAGACTCGTGGGTGTTTGTGGTCCACCAGTTGTAGGAAAAAAAATTTGGCTGGGGAACCACAGGGTCTCTCACACCACGCTGTGTGTAGTTGGCAGAGAATGCCCTGTGTTCCTCCAGCTGGAAGTTAGGCCCGGCTGTTCACTAAAGGCCTCTCCATGGTTCCTCACAGCGTGGCCCCCAACACATGAGGAAGTCCTTGGGTTTCCAAAACCCGTTTATTGGCATGGCGGATAGTGGATGGATCTGGATGTGCGCCCCCCAAAACCCAGGGCAGACCTAAGTTAAATAGGGAGGGGAAGAGGGGGGAGGGGCTGAGGAGGAATGTTTAATTGGCTCCACCCTCTGGCCTTCAGGTACCTTATTAGTATGTAAATCTCTCTAGGGCCTGGGGCCTGTTTATCTCGCCCACCTGTGTATGTGACTGAAGGGTGAAGGTGAAATGGAGATTAGACCTCATGTCAGGCCTGACAGGCTGTAGTTAGGGCTAAGATTGGACTGAGGATGCCCAATTGCTTCTGGTAAATATTCCAGTCAGATGACACTTCCTATTTTATCATGGAAACCAGACGATCTGGAAGACAAAAACTGTAAGCATCACTCTGGGGTTCGCTCAGCAATGGCTAGATGGATGAAGAGGAGGGGTTATTGTTCCTGTTTTAACAAGTAAAGGTGAAGTAGGTTAAGGAGGGCCAGGTGGATATGCGTGCAGATGAGAGAGTAAGTGCCAAGTCCTCCCTACACGATGCCCTGGGTACCGTGCTTAGTCTGCTGATGTACAGGGACCACCACAGAGAAAGGTGCTTGCCTTCCTCCTTGAAGTCACCTGGGACTTGTGTGGCAGACAAGCATGGAGAAGCAGCGGGACACTGATCACAGATTACAGAGGGAGTCAGGTGTAGTATGTTCTTCTTGGAAAAGAGAGAGAAACAGAGGAAATAGAAGGAAGGGAGAGATTATGAAAGGCTTCCTGGAGGAATCGTTATGTAACTGATCCTCAAGAAGAACTCAGTGTTCCCTCTAGCCTGTTCCTGTCCAGCATTCCCACCTGTTTAATCATCACGTGAGTTTCAGCTCCCAGAGCAGAGACAGCCTTACTCTTACCACCTCGTGTGGTTCCACAACAGTGAAGCCTCAGAAGGAAGAACTTTCTTGAGTGTGTTCCCCTCTGCCCACTCAGAGAACTGCTCCCTGCAGGTTGCCTGCTACTGCTGCCATATGGCTTGTATAGGAGGGGTGGTTATCAGCATAGGATACGAGCCTGTAGTTGTGGCTTTTGACTAATGGTCTGAGGTCAAGACCGGAGAATCAGAGTTTGTCTTGCAGATGTAATCCCTGTAGCGGCATGAAGAGGTTTCACTGTATGCTGCTGCTATTGCATGGGGTGACGTTGCCATCCTTTTCTGTCCCTGTACTTTCTAAAGCTTTTAAAGAAACAGCTTGAAAGGATGCTTCTTTAAAAGTAAGAGAAGATATGGGAGCAAACTTTTTTCTCTCTGGAGCCACTGTGACAAGTCTTCATTTAATGTCTTTTGAGAGTAGTAGGATTCCCCACTAAGAAAGAATCTACTATTCTTTAATACTAGATTGAAAGCTCACATCTACCTTCAAGGACTCACCAAAGACTAGTATGTTAAAAGCCTAAAGTAGCTTTCCATCCTAAAAATAAATTTCATATCGTGACATGCAGGCAAGGTCTACTACCCACATGGAATAATTTTGATCCTTTTGCTATTTCCAGTCTTGGTTTACAAGTAAGCAATTTCAAGAGACATACTCATTAGGGAAGAAAGACAGCCTTGATTGGGGTGCTGAGAAGCATTTGGCAGGCTGTTGTAGGCCCTAGGAGGTAACCTGGAATAGCCTTTGGATCCTCAGTCACAGGGCTCAGACTTGTGGCCTGGTGAGTGGCTCCTTCCCTCAGATGTGCAGCCTGAGGGCCAGCCATCTGGTCACAGGTCCCTGAGCATAGCTCAGCTGTGTAGGTCTCTCCCTTGGTCCTAGAGTGAGTGACCTCTGAGCCTGGGGCTGTGTTCAATGACAGGTTAAGGAATTATTAACCAGTCTACTCTGGGTTCCTGAAGTTCCTGATTTTCTCAAGCTATTATCCTTTTAAACTCTAGGAACAATAACCATTCCAAATCGGATGGTTTCTTAAAATACATCAAGAATTTCTGACTGAAAGATATGCCCACAGCATTTCTTCCACTTGATTTTCTGTATCACTGTCAGCTCCCAGCTCCACTAATCGTTCTGTTCATTTTGTCAAGGCCACAAAGCTGCAGCACTCCCTGAGAGTCTCAGGAAATCCCAGTTTACTCTTATCCATCTTGGAGAAGAGACTAGATTAGAACCCTTTACTCAGCCATTTTAGAATCGTCTCAGATCCATAAATTTCTTAACACGGGAGCGCTTTCCCATTTAAGAGAGTTGAAGATTATTTAGAGCACACAGATTGTAAATATTCATCACATGGCTATGTGAATGTGTACATCAATTTATCAAGGGTTAAATTCAAGGTCAGGAGCCATGCCTTGTGAGAAGTAGGCCTGGCTGGATCCAGTCCCTTGACTTCCTGCAGCAAGACAAAAACAAACATTTGATGACACAAGACACAGTGGATCTAGTGGGCAAATTCCGAATGGAGACTTAAGTTGTGGTTAGAAGACCTAAAAAATACCATGAGGTTGAAGAGTGAAGCAGATGATGAGAGGATGGGAAGAGAATTACAGGAAATGTGTGGTAGAGCACAATCACTGTTTCCTGGTGGTGGGGGGTTCTGAATTGATCAGTGGTTGTAGCAATAATATACTAGGCACTTGCTAAGTCAGTTTCCTTAAGCTACAAAAATCCCAAAAGACAGATACTACACTGTTCTTTTTGTTACAGGGGAAAAGATGTTCATCTCTGAGAATTTATAGAACCTATTTAGCTGTTTAGTTGGCTGTCAAAAGTCAGATACAGAAATGTCTGCTGCAAAACCCCTTGCTGCCTCTTCTGTATCATGTACATTCCTCAACATATGAAGGAAGAGAAAATAAAAATGAGACTTAGTGTGAGATTGAGAAGTCTGAACTTCATGAGGGAGATTGTAAATAGAACAAGACAGGAGGAGATTTAGCCAAACCAATACATTTGGCGGTGTGTGAGAATGTGGGCACAAGTGTGTTCTGGTGTGCCTGTGGAGATCAGAGGACAACATTAAGGAATCAGTTTCTTCTTCAATATAGGTTCCAAGGATAGCTTTGGGTCTTCCGTTGAATTTTCTGCACTGCATTTGTTCTGAATAATGAGTAGTCCAGGAAAAAAGCATGCTTTAGCCAGGAAAGAGTTGTATTTTTGTGGCAAAAGAATGTGTAGAGCTAAATTATAGTATCCAATGGTGATTACTACATAATCATAATAAACAGGTGCTCCCAAATGAATGCCATCAATAGGTCAAAATTGATTTAATCTCTGTTACTTATGAGTCTGTGAAGCATAGTCGTATGTCTTGTCACCCTGGTGTAATAGAAACATTAGAACTGCAGAGTAAGTGAGAACTTGGTTCATATCCTAACTCACTGTGTTCCAGGTACATGAGCAGGTGGACATGGGTGAGCCTCCCAAGGGTCATATGTAAAATGGGTACACTTGTGTATTTTGTGAGTGTAAATAAAAATAATTCTAAAATGTATCACACAACAAAATTATGCGTAATTTATTAATGAAAATAAGACTTTGGGCCTGGAGAGATGGCTCAGTGGTTAAAGGTATTTAATCCCATTGTAGGGAACCTGGGCTTGGTTCTAGCACCTACACGACTCTAGGTGGCTACATGGTAACCCACAATTGTCTGTAACTCTAGTCCTAGAAAATCCAGTGGCTTCTTCTGACCCCTACAGTCACTGCACACACATAGTATATTTATATACTTGGAGGCAAAACACTTATAAAAATATAATAAAAATAAATAAATCATTTAAAAATCTCTTATAAAACTGAAAGTATTTCTGGCATTGCCAAATGGAAATTTGGCACTCGCTTAAGGAAGTTATGTCTAGTTACAATATCAAAGTTTAGCCCATCTTAGTGAAGGCTATTTTTCCCTTTACAAAAAAATTTGTTCATTAGAATAGGCAAGTGAATATATAACTATGAGCTTAAATATATTTAAGAACTGAAAGAGCATATATCATGATATATAATAGCAACATACCTAAAATTATTGGTTGAAAAAAGACAGTTCATTTATACTATATTGAAAAGTGATTTTTATACCTAATTTATTGATGTACAACTCTTGCTTTATTAATAATAGGTCATAATTCTTTCTGAGAAAAATATCCAGTACTATAAAGTAGGACATGCTGTGCATAGGTTTCTTTTCCAAACATGGTATCTACTTATGTAGATTTTACAGAATGAAAACAGATGACATAGATATCTACAGAGCATCAGAAATATTGCAAACATATTTATTGGAACTATTACTGGAGTTGTTTTGAGTGTAATATTCTTGGAAAAACCACTCGTCTACAAGACTTTGTTTTGGTTTGCAGACTCTCCTAATTGAGACCCTTGTGTGGAAACCTCCCTGAGGGAGATCCTGTAATTGGTGAAACCAGAGAGGGGTGTACAACGTGCCATATCATTTCATCCTTCTGGAGCTCTGGCCCTTAATGCTTTAATTGGTCTCATGCCTTTCCCAAGACACAGAACCTCAATTAGCTTACCCAGAGAAATATTTAGAATGACTTTAAGCATTCACAGGTAGCATTATCTTTAAAATGCATTTTTATCAATGTTATATCCTGCAGCTATTTTTGGGACATGTGATGGTTTCTACTGATCTGTCAACTGTGTCAGAGATTCTAAAGGAAGAAAACTAAAGCACAATTTAAGAAGTCTCCAAACTAGGACAGAGTAGCTTTATTTCTTTGTGTCCCTTCCCTTCCCTTCCCTTCCCTTCCCTTCCCTTCCCTTCCCTTC
>JANHMN010000017.1:6494714-6507286 GCA_030674055.1 Rhabdomys pumilio | reverse complement strand
TCCCTTCCCTTCCCTTCCCTTCCCTTCCCTTCCCTTCCCTTCCCTTCCCTTCCCTTCCCTTCCCTTCCCTTCCCTTCCTTCCCTCCTTTCTTTCTTTTTCTTTCTTTCTTTTCTTTTTTCTAAAAAAAATTCTCTAGGACTATTAGGATAAAATTCTAAAATATAAATCTATCTTTCAAACTGTTTCATCGACATTGTCCTGAAGTAACCTATGAAGAAGCTTTCAATAAATGCATGGAGTAGACAGATTATTTCGTATCTGTATTGGAATCTAACTGAATAGTTTGTCTTAGTATAGAAACATGCAACATTATGATACCTTAATTGTTATTATTTTCTTAATACTTATGTATTCTTGAATCTTTAGAACATTTTATACAATTTTATACTCTATATATGATCTTATTTCAACACTGTACTTTATGACAGTAGTAGTAAACACAAATGTGTAAAAAGACCACAGCCTTATCTGAAATAGTAAAACTGGAGAATGCTTAGCTGTCAGTTAAAATGGAGAATGGATTTTAGACTCAAGTTGGAATAGTATATAGCAATTAAAAGTTGTTTTCTTTTAGTCCACCCTTCAAGTGGGCCCTGGACTTCTTGAAGACACCAGTGGACTCCATGACATACTCAGCACCAGCATCACCCCATTTGATGTTAGTGGGATCTCGCTCCTGGAAGATGGTGATGGGCTTCCCGTTGATGACAAGCTTCCCATTCTCAGCCTTGACTGTGTTGTTGAACTTGCCATGGGTGGAGTCATACTGGAACATGTAGACCATGTAGTTGAGGTCAATGAAGGGGTCGTTGATGGCAGCAATCTCCACTTTGTCAGCTGCAGAGCAGAAGGCAGCCCTGGTAACCAGGTACCCAAAATGAGCAAATCTGTTCACACCAACCATCACCATTTTGTCTACGGGATGAGGCTGGCACTGCACAAGAAGATGTGGCTGTCTCTCAACAGGGAGGAGCAGAGGTTTATCATCTCCACCCCTTCTGCTGATGCTCCCATGTTTGTGATGGGTGTGAACCACGAGAAATTTGACAACTTGCTCAAGATTGTCAGCAATGCATCCTGCACCACCAACTGCTTAGCCCTCCTGGCCAAAGTCATCCATGACAACTTTGGCATTGTGGAAAGGTTCATGACCATGGTCCATGCCATCACTGCCACTCAGAAGACTGTGGATGGCCCCTTTGGAAAGCTGTGGCGTGATGGCCGTGGAACTGCCCAGAACATCATCCCTGAATCCACTGGTGCTGTCAAGGCTGTGGGCAAGGTTGTGAATCTGACATGCCGCCTGGAGAAACCTGCCAAGTATGATGCCAACAGGAAGGTGGTGAAGCAGGCATCTAAGGGCCCACTGAAGGGCATCCTGGGCTACACTGAGGACCAGGTTGTCTCCTGCGACTGACTTCAACAGCAACTCTCACTCTTCTACCTTTGATGCTGCAGCTGGCATTACTCTCAATGACAACTTTGTAAAGCTCATTTCCTGGTATGACAATGAATATGACTACAGCAACAAGGTCATGGACCTCATGGCCTACATAGCCTCCAAGGAGTAAGAAACCCTGGACTACCCACCCAGCAAGGACACTGAGAACAAGAGAGTGGCCCTCAGTTGCTGAGGAGTCCCTGTCCCCAACACTGAGCATCTCCCTCACAGTTTCCATCTGAGACCCCCATAATAACAGGAGGGGCCTAGCGAGCCCTCCCTACTCTCTTAAATACCGTCAATAAACATTCAGTGCACACCACAAAGGGGTTCTTTATAGGATCCGGATGTCATATCCAATGAGGAGAAAAAGTGAAAATTTCTCCTCCTGTAATATGCTTCCAACCGAGGAAGCATATTAATAAAATCTCACACTAACAATAATATAAAAATCACACAAATGAGCAGGATAAATTGTAGCTGTGATAAATGATAAGAAGGAAGGTGACTGTGAGTATGTGTAACGGGAACTCAGGCATGATTTAGATTTAACTTGCCAAGGAACTGACTAATGAAATGAAATTTGATTGTGGGCAGGAGCTGGGAAGGACTTTGAGAGCTGCTTTTACAGAGTATAGTAGGTAGAGCACTGTATGCTTGCAGATGTAAATTAAGGGTGTATCTACCGGTGTGTGGAAAAGGCTTGCAGGGGCTGCTGCAAGGTCAGTGTTTTAAAAGTTTCATTCTTCTGTGCTATGAAAAAACATTGGAAGGAGTGAGACCAGAGCTGGTGACCCATGGGGAATAATACCAGTAGAGGTAAGGAATGATAGATTATGGATTAGACAGAAAGGCGGGGTCAAGTGAGTGGATCCAAGGCATTGTTGGGGGTTAACAATTAAATGTGCGAAGTGATGAGTTGTGTGCTGGGCAGAGAGGCAAAGATAACTGAGCATCACAGGGAGGTTTTCAGCTTGAGTCACGGCTTGTCAGTGACAACTGTAGGAGGATAGAAGGCTGGGCTTGAAGGAGATGCTATGTGCTCCATTTAAGACTCGCTCATACAAGTTGTTTTTGAGTCATCCAAGTGTAGAAAACAGCAGGGAGTTGGATACAAAGGTTTAAGCCCAGGAAACTTGTATTATTATTTCATCTTACTCTTATTGGCTGACAAATTGTGGGCATCCAGTAAATATTTGTAAAATAAAAGAGTGAATTGTTTGGAGAAGGACATTTGGGAGTTGTTGGCTTATGATTGATAAGTAAATTTCTACAGGGTAAAATGAACATTGAATGAGAGGACAAGATAGGGTTAGTGGGGAAAATTTTTTTTAATGACTGTGCAGACGTATCTAGTAGAAGTCACGCATAGTAGAATGACTGGCAAGTTATGGAAAATGGAGCCTGAAAACATCATTTGTGTTTTTTATTGAAAAATCTTTGCTGACCTCACTAAATTTTTCTGACAAGATGAGGGGAGAAGGAAGGAAGGAAGGAAGAATGGCATCTAAAGGTGATAGGGGGATAAAGAGGTTACTTTGATTATTGCAATCTTTCTCTTGAGATGTGGTCTTTTTATGTAGCCCAGGCTGGCCTAGAATACATTAGTTAGCACAAGATTGGCTTCAAACTTGAGATCATTCTTCTGCCTTACCATCAAACACTGATTACAAGTGTGTATCACCATGCTTGTCTTATTATTATTGTTAATTGCTATCTGTAGATTGCTTTGGTAATAGAGCCATTTTGAATGAAATATTACGGCCATTTGAAGTCTTTTTCCATCCCTTGTCTTTTATTTCTTTCTTTAGTATTTTATCACTTGCATTGTAGAGTTTTCAAAAACACCTCTGATTAAGTTTAGGAGTAGGATTTGTTTTTGAGATAATTGTAAATGGAATTTTTTTCTGGGTTTCTTTTACAATGATTTTGTTGTTGTTGTATAGAAAACATATTTTGTAGAATGGTTCTTATAGATAATGTTTTTGTGAACATTCCTATGTAAATAATTGTATAGATATATATCTCTTGGGTACATAGGTGCTTCTCAATCTAAGACAGGCTAAACCCTGGCAAACATATCATAAGTTGAAAATGATACTTAACCTACTGAACACCACAGTTCAGCATCACAGTCAGTGTAGAATATCAGGTGCCTAGCCCATGTTTGCTGGGATACCTGGGTGTGGCAGCTTACGCTAGTTTTCAGTATCTTGATAGCACTGTGATTCACATCATTAGCCAAGGAGAAGATCAAAATTCAGAACCAGAAGTACAGTTTCTGCTGAATATAAATAATTTTGTAATATAGTCAAGATCACCCTGGAATCATAGTAAGTTGGGGATCGCCTGTATAAGTAACTGTGCAGTTGCCAGATTGTGGGAGACATCTTCAAGGTTTTAATAATCTTCTAAATTTCTTTCCAAAATGACTTTATTTTATATTCTTAAGAGCAATATAAGAAAGTTTTTTTTTCCTATATCCCAGACAACACTTGTCTATTTTTTTTTTTTTTTAAATTTGGGCATCCTAGAGGTGATATCTCATTGTGCTTTAAATTTGCATTTTCCTATTGACTGATGAATAGGGTTCAACATTTCCCCTGTGCTTCTGACTCTTTGTCTTTCCCATTCAGAGAAAGTTTAGGTTGCATGCTGAAATTAGGTTTTAGGCAGGAAACTTCCTCTCCAGGAGCTAGCTTTTTTTTTTGGTTTTCAAGACAGGGTTTCTCTGTGTGGTCCTGGCTGTCCTGGAACTCACTCGGTAGACCAGGCTGGCCTCGAACTCAGAACTCAGAAATCTACCTGCCTCTGCCTCCCAAGTGCTGGGATTAAAGGCGTGCACCACCACCGCCCAGCAGTAGCTAGCTTTCATGAGGTGTTTCAAACGTGTTATGCAGCCGGGTGGTGGTGGCGCACTCCTGTAATCCCAGCACTTGGGAGGCAGAGGCAGGTGGATTTCTGAGTTCGAGCCCAGCTTGGTCTACAGAGTGAGTTCCAGGACAGCCAGGGCTACACAGAGAAACCCTGTCTCGAAAAAAACAAAACAAAACAAAAAAACCCAAAAAACAAACAAACAACAACAACAAACGTGTTATGCAGACTTCCAGAGGAGAAAAGTTACCAGCAGTCAGTCTTATTTATATGTCGTCCTGAATCCTGACCTACCAGGCAGGATATGCCCATGGTGTGATCGAGTCAGGGCTGGTCTGGAGTAAGTAATCTCGTTTTGATTGAGTTTAACATGCTCCAAAGGAGGGAATTTCATGCCTGGCCTTAAAATTCTGATAAAAGCCCATGGCTGGGGAGCTCATAGGCCCGAGGGTAGAAGCTTTTGTTACCAATTTTAATAAATGCCCATGCTGTCTAATGTATTTGTTTCTATTGTATGTATTTGTTTCTTTCGTTGCTTGCTTAGCTCTTTTTTGTTTGTTTGCTTTGTTATGTTTTGTTTTGTTTTGAGACAGGGTTTCTCTGTTGGCTGTCCTGGAACTTGCTTTATAGACCAGGCTACCCTTGAACTCACAGACCTCCACCTGCCTCTGCCTTCCAAATGCTGGGAATAAAGGCTTTCACTACCACACCCCGCTCAAACTATGTATGTTGGTATCCAGAGAACAAAGATGCTCTCAACTTTGATCAAACAAGTTTCTTTTCACAGCACTGAGAACGAGCTTAGCCTTAAATAGGATATATGTTTCACTCTCCTCAACAAAGACTCAGGGGATATCTCAGAAGAAGACGCAGAAAGAACGTATGAGCTGGAGAAAAGGAGCATGGTGAAATTCGAACTTCTGGATTAACACTCACGATCTCACAGTGGCTATGGTTAC
This sequence comes from Rhabdomys pumilio, assembly GCA_030674055.1. Classification (NCBI taxonomy): domain Eukaryota; kingdom Metazoa; phylum Chordata; class Mammalia; order Rodentia; family Muridae; genus Rhabdomys; species Rhabdomys pumilio. Next base: position 6,502,011 of record JANHMN010000017.1, on the reverse strand, counting down.
ATGTAAAAGGTCAGCACAAAATAAAATAAAAAAAGGGATGTGACATTGGAACAGAGTTGTGTTTGGGTGTGATTGGGAGGAATTGGAGGTGGTAAATGTAGGTGATACAACCCTATTTAATTGTATACATGTATGAAATTCTCAAGAATACAGAAATATTAACATAAACTCAGTACTAGGCATGAGAATCCTCTCTTCAGGTTATTGCTTAAGTGAATCCAAGAAACTCTAAAAGCAGTACATTCTATTGCTGTTGCTCTGGCTTGTCTCTTAGAGGTTCAAGGTAATTCTCTATTGCAGAAGATAACATGCGTTTCAGACTCAGGATTTGTAAGAATCGAGCTGAATCTAACCTGAAAATCTGTCTCTGAAGACTAACTTTCACAGTACCAGATGGTGCTCTACAAACTGACAAGTGAAGGAAGCAATCAATGTCATTCCCAGCTGTGATGTCCATGAACTACAACAGTGACCAGCATGGCAAGACATTCCTAACAGTGCAATAATAACACTCATATCTTGGTGATGACTAATTGAACTCAAGGCCTGCTCAATAGGAGGCAAATTATGCTGGGTATAGGAAACCTAGCCAACTTCCTCAGGCTAGTGAGATCTGGCTACTACCAGCACTTTACTAGACCAGCATATTTTTAATTGTATTCTAAGCACTTATTTTTATACCCACAAATAAGTATAGCTCTCACCCCCTAATGAAAGAAGCTACTTTAAAGCAGACGGTAATTATCACAGAAAACAATTACTAGTCAAGATACAGAGGACAATGAAGTGATCACAAGGTACCTAGCCCCAAAGGATACCTCTACAATACAACTCCTGTACCTAAGGCTCAGGGAGCAGTGCAGAAGAGGGGACAGAAAGATTGTAAGAACCAGAGAACTACGAAGTTTGCTGTGATTGTCACCTAGAAATGACAGGGAAGCTATACCAGTGTTATAGTAATAGTACAGCTGCTTAACTAAGACTCAAACAGTGACAAATTCAGTGGATATTCTAACATGGAAGAAGGAATTATCATAGTGCCTCACCCATGTACTAAAAACTACAGACTAACTAAACAGTGCTGAGAGATGGAGAATTAGTCTCCTGAGGGATGAGCCTCATGTTTTGTAATCTAATAACGATTGGTCAGCCCTGAAATCACATACATACAAGCAACACCAAACAGACTCAGTTGGTAATATTTGTATGTGTATATATGTATGTGTGTATATGTTTATGTTTATATGTATATATGCATGCACATATGTACATATGAATGTATATATGTATACACATATATATGTATATATTTGTGCATGTCATATATGTATCTATGTATATTTGTATCTATGTATCTATGTACCTATATGATATATATATATGTATATATGATATATACATGTATATGAAACAGTGATAATCATAGGAAAAGAGGGGATGAATTTGATAAGGAATAATGGGGAGAACTGAGAGGGGTTGGAGGGATGGTATATGAGGGACTGGAGGGAAGAAAGGAAGATGGAAAATGATGTAACTCTATTTTAATTAGAATAAAATTAAAAAGTAATTGGGTTATATAATTTTAGATGTTGAGATATGTGAATTCCTCATATATTCTGGATACTAGTTTTGTTTTATAAACACTTCTCATTCTGTTGATTTCCTTTACATTTTCCTTTGATTCCTTTAAAAAATAATTGTGCTCATTAAAAAAAAAATTTAACTGATATATTAAATTGTTCAGATTTGTGGAGTACACTGTGATGTTTAATGTATGCCTACATCATATACTTAAATCAGAATAAACCTGGTCATGCCATAATTTGGATTTGGAATGTTCGAGGCCCTGTGTGTTTAAGCCTTCATTTCAACCTTGGTGTTATGGGGTGGTAATGGAAAGTCCACACAGAGAGAATCAGGTGATTGTTACTGTGTCCATGGAACCCATTGTAGGTCCTCAGGCCCTTCTGTTTCCTCTGTATATTTTTTATAGTAATGACGTGAATAGTTTTTCTGTGTTGCACCCTTCAACCACAGTGTGCCTCTTTGTCATAGGAACAAAGCAACATGGCCAATGGATCATAAATGACTTCCAACCAAATTTGGTCCCTAAACACAATCATTTCTTTTATAAATCTATTTCTTCAGGGTTTTAATTTTTATTTTAATGGAAGCTGACCAACCCACACACTAAGCCTAAGTATCTTATTAAATGAAATGGATGGCATTTTCTAAATTATATTTCATATAAGCAGGCATGTGCTTCTTACTTAGAAACTTTAAAGGATACATCTAAATAAAACTTTAGAACAAGAGGTGATACTGTATATATTTTTGTTTTTACTAAATAGCAGTGGCAGGCTGAGTAGCAAAGAAACCAAAAGCCATCTACAGTGTTTCCTGGAATTATTTTAAAAAGACAACATATTCCCTGCTATTTACTCCTCTGTAGAAATGCAGAGCTGATTGATGCAGGCTGGAACTGAATGATGTAGTGTGGACAAAAGATATATATGACTTTGGTTGTTAGCTACTTTCATATAGCAAAAAAAATCAATATTGTAATATACCTAGGCTGTGTCCAAAAACAAGAGTGTATTTAAAGATGACCATGGCTTCATGAGTCTTGCTTCTTGATCACATGTGCCCAACGTGTTAATTAGGGGAGATTTTGTTTTTCATTTCTGGGGATCAGACACAAGAGCCTGCTCATGTAAGTATTGAGCGGTGCCATTGAGCTCCAGCCCCAAGGCTTTCTTTGAGGGAACACAGGTTTGAAGATTACCTCCTTTTCTCTTTCCCTACCTACGTTCATATGATTTCTAAAGTGTTAAATACGAGGGTACTGCCAAATAATTTAAAATTATATATGGATCTAAAGTTAGAAAGTCTGTAACAGAGTTTACTGTCAGAGCAATCGAGGGAGGAAGGTAAGCATATACATGTACTGTTAATTAGAATCTGGAGAAAATAGCTATTGAACTCCAATGTCCATGGTGAAGCCATCTTAAAATATAGCATTCCAGTTGGGGGAGGGGTTCTGAATTTTAGGACAGTGGGGCATGGATAACTTCCTAGCAGTTTGAAATCAATAGCAAGGAATAGTTTGGTGATTTTAAGGGACAGGTGTGCCACGAGTCATTAAGAATATGAAAACTCTCGAGTGTCAGAAAAAAGATGATGACGCTGGGGTGTGTACAGGAGTGTCTGCAGTAAAGGTAGGATGGCTTGAGTCATGCAGGAGCTACGAAAACAAGATTATCACGTTACTCTCTGTTTCCTTGACCAGGCCAGAATTACTTATGTCTAACTCTCAACTTGCATTTGCTTCTAGAAGGTGATTTTACATTATGATCGGCTACCCTTTTGCAATGTCTTTTGTATGTGTGTGTGTGGTTGCACACATGCTTGTGTATGTTCACCTGAATGTGGGTACACAGATGTGTGTGTGTGTGTGTATGTGTGTTAGTGTTTTGAGAAATGCAGAAGTATTTGTCCTCCATAGAGGGAGGATGATTTTGGGAATCTACTGGGTAGATTTCATTAGGATAAGAAAGAGACTTGGCAGCATAGTTGGCATTCCACATAGAGGAAACAATACAACGAAGGCACCTGAGATGTCATGTCACAATGCCATTTTGGGCGATTTGTCTTTCCAATGATCTAGACTAACATAAATGATCTAGAATATCTTCATAGATGATTGAGGGTGGCAGGGCTCGTATTTGAGTGGGTGTTGGACATTATGAGAAAAGGCATAAACCCCCTTTTCCAGAGGTTTGTCATTGTCCTGGAAATGCATTTATTCTTTAACCCAATGAAATGTGGGATCAGTTCTGTTTTTTTTTTTCTTACCACGCCCTATTACAGTGACTCTTTTTGCATGCAACTCTTCATGTCAATTCCAGGTTTACATTTTTTAAAAAAATTTTGATGATTTTGTACAAATTTTTTTTATCATATTTATCCTTTCTTTCCCAAATCTACTCACTATTCTATTCATTCAACTTTGTGTCCTCTCTTTTCTGGAAACCCACTGAGTACAACCTGTGCTGTCCATTACTCTTGGATGTGAACCCTTCCACTGGTACATGGGTACCAGATACAACCCCATAGAGAAAATTCACCTGCCTCTGTCAGCGTTAACTATTCTCTTCTTAGCTGGGGAGACACTTGGTGCTCAACTGCCAAATTTCCCTGATTCATTTTTTTACCAGTACGAACAGAATCAGAACACAGGTTTAGGAGCACGGAACAGCAAGCTGCCTTCCACATCCCCTAACCCTCTAATCTCCTAACAACTTGGATCCTAGACAGGAAAAAAATCAGCTGTTTTCTCCATACCAATTCAAATGCAATCATGACAACAACAGGCATAACAATTGCTCATGACACAGTTGCCCCACAATATTAAGTAAATGATAAAATTTTGGTTTTTCAAAAATCTGTAGGCTAATTAGAGTCAATATGCTTGGTCATGTTTGAGGAAATTTCCCGAGAATTGCTACAGAGAACAAGCAAATATTGATTGAAACAATGAATACAGCCTTAGGAAATTCTGTTACTATTAGCTTGAATGCTTTATATTTGAACAATGGGATAAAAATTATAGAGGTTAATTGGCTGTGAGTGTACTCTATGCAATACAGCTCAATTGTGTCCTCACCTAACAAAGAAATGCCTCAGTACATAAATGAAAATTATCCATAGTTAAAATTAAACCCTTTCTACTTATTTACAACTTAAATATATTTTATATAATATACAGTATAATATATAAGTATATATACTATATGTTATAATATGGATTGTTTTACTCCATAGTTAATGGTTAATTATGTTGATCATATTAATCATTAACCATGGGATCACTGCCAAGAATAAAATAGTAAGACTTTCCTTAAGCAGGGAGGAAGCATAAATGTACAATAAGAATCACACCACTAAGAAGACAGATAGTAAGTTCATTGTAAATGTATAACATTTAAGTAACTTTCTAAATCACACCACCAGAAGATGGATGGCAAGTTTATTATGAATGTATAGCATATAAGTGACTTTCTAAATCATGCCACTTGGAGGTGGGTGATGAGTTTATTGTAAATGTATAGCATTTAAGAGTCTTTATGTCAAACAGATTTCTATTGATTGCTGAAGATGATAATCGTCATGTGTAATTATAGAACTACAGAGTCATACATACACTTCAAATGTCAATCCACTTTACAGCAAATCTCACAAACCATTACATTTATAGAATTGTGCTGTAAAGATGACATAGCATTTGATAGAAAATATGGTGCTTGGTAGTGTGTGTTTACACGCCTTTTCAGTAGCTCTTATTGTTTACTTTCACTGACTAAGCTGCTTGTTCTAGCAGTGTGTGTGTGCATGTGCACACGTGTGTGTGTGTGTGTGTGTGTGTGCATGTGCACACGTGTGTGTGTGTGTGTGTGTGTGTGTGTGTCTGTGTCTGTGTCTGTGTCTGTCTGTCTGTCTGTCTGTCTGTCTGTCTGTCTGTCTGTGTGTGTGTCAGTGTGTCTGTTACTACGCTTGGATGTTGTTACTCAGGCATTCCCCACCACACTGAGAGACAGGAGCTTGTGTCTACCTGGAACTCCCTGATCATGTTAGGCTGGCTGGGATGATCTGCATAGGAATCTGCTTGTTTTTGCCTTCCCAGGGTTGGATTACAAGTGTACACTTCTGGCTGGCTTCTTCTCTTTTTAAATATATGGGTTCTAGAGATCAAACTTAGCTGCCCATTCTTTTGTGGCAAGCACTTTATTGACTGAACCATTTCCCACACTGTTGGATCGTTCTTTGTACCAAGCCAAAGGAGGTGAACTACGGATAGCTTTATACAAAGTTTTATACAAAAAAACCTAAGTTATTTGCACACATGGGAAACTAAAGCCAAGGTTTACTTCAAGTCTTATGGATCCCAAGATCTCAATGTATTGAAACTCATTCTTTCAAATCTTTTGCAGAACAACAGAAGACGCTGACTTTCAGACCATTGTGGCCAACCATTTTCTCTAGTCACTGATGAAGATTATGTGTGGTTAAGCAGAGGAAGAGTAGTTAGAAGGGAGGATGTTTGGTTTATAATTGTCACTTGACTCCCTTTGAACTCTGTAGGTCAGATGAGGATAAACACCCTACAGAAAACCCACAACACACAATTTCCTAAGTTGCCTCACTACCTTGCATAGAATTGGTTTTTAAGTAAAGAAGTATTTATTGCTTTTAGGCAACAGCCAGAGAAGATGTGAAAATGTGATCTGGTACCCACACGAAATGTAACTGGAATGCTTTTTGGCTACATAGTACCCAAGGTTTGCATCTAATCTAAATTGGCTCATGCTCAGGAGGCATAAGCCACAAAAAAGAAGAAGGAAAGAAAAGAATCTATTTCACATGTGGTAGGCATGTCCCTAATTTGGATTGGTTTTATATCAGAGTGGATATTATAAATAAAAGACAGAGATTAGAGATAGTTTTATTGATTTTTTTCCAGATTCCTTTCATTTGCTAATGGGTTGTTATAATAGATCTAACTTGAAATGATGTGTGTAGGAGGTGTGTTGCATGGGGGCTGTACTTGTTGACATGTACTGTACACTATATCTTTATGTCCTTCAAGAATTTCCCACCTCGTGGATGGTTTTAGGTGGTAGAAACTCCAGGAAGCAATTAAGTTTAGATGAGGCCATGTGAGTAAAGTGACATCGTTGGGGTTGTGGGGTTCTACCCTTTCTCAACCAGGGACCCTCCTGCTAATCACTAATCTCACCTTATGCTTCACAGCCTCAAGAAATGTGAGAGATAAGTTCTGTTGTCTAAGCCACATGGTCTACAGTATCTTCTTGTGGCCTTCTTAACCAAGATGCTGTCGAGGGAGGGTGTGAGTACTTGTTGGTTGTAGCTGGGGGCATGCAGGAATAGTAGCTGGGGGTGAGTGAGCATGTGTTGGTGAAGAGAGAGAAGGGAGGGGCCGGTTAGTGTTGGAGTGTGTGTGTGTGTGTTTGTACATGTGCATGCATGTATTCACACGTGTGTGGTTGCTGAGCAGTATGGGTTCAGCTTTTGTCCACGCAGTCCCCTGAACCCATCTCTTCCCTTCGCACGTAAAATCTTTGTCATCCTTAGTTTATGTAGAAGCGCAGATCAATGGCTGCTTACTTTAGAACCATCACTGCAAGATAGCGCGGCTCCAGTGAACTTCAACAAGCCTTAGGCCTGACCCCAAAGCAACCCACCCCTCTTCAGCTCTAACATTATGGAGACTCTATTT
>JANHMN010000017.1:6448137-6494704 GCA_030674055.1 Rhabdomys pumilio | reverse complement strand
ACCCTTAACACGTCTTTGTTCTTTCTCCATGATGAGCCTCCTCATTCATGTGCAGAGTCTGGGCTCCTGGAGCTGAGGGAGCATTCTCTAGAGCCTTTGATTATTTACAACTTCTTAAAATTCACAGAGGACTAATGTAGCTAGCTGTGACGGATCTGAAAGGACAACTGCTGCCCCTCCCATATCTGAAATTACTTCTTTTGAAGCGCTTAACTAAAAATCTCCGATCCAAACGACATCACAGTGTCACCTTTTGGGAACATAACAACCTTCCTCTTGAGCTCATATGAGTTTTAAATGAGCAAGTGGGAAGGGGTGGAAGGGGAGGAGGCGCTCACTGTTTACTCCCTTGTGTATATACAAGGTGACTCTACTTCAGTAATCACAGTGGCCAGAAAAGAGTTATTGCTTCCTCTACTCTGTGGTTCAGAAGGTGTGTCCAAAAAAAAAAAAAAAAAAAAAAATCAATGTCAACTGGCTTTAGAGGAAATGTTTTTAATGGGCCTGCTGTTGCCAAGTCTCCCGGCGCAGCTTGATCGATGTCCCTGCACTGTGACGTCAGCAGCCTGCTTCTGTGGAGATTATCTCCCGGGCTCGAGGTTTCACAGGCATACAGAGGTCAGATATTGGAAGCAAGTCCAGGAGTAGAGCTATTAGAGATATGAAAATTGGAAATATGAGGAACTATACAGGACTGGGGGGGGGGCGTCTCTTACACACAAGGGTAGTCACAACTTACAAGCACCCCCCTATGAGGTAGGGGGCCATGAGGGAACTGTGCTGCAGGAATTTCTGATGTTTTAGAAGAAAATGTCTTGCACGAATTCTTCTCACATAAAGGATGAGAAACAGACTAAGTTAGGGTCATCCAACGTGAAATCAGTTCTGAAGGCTGGAAGCCAGGATCCAAATGTTGGCAAGTTTTATTTCTTCTGAATTATGAGATTTTTAGATTGCAAGTGTTTGTAGGATTTTGTTTGTTGGGCAACTTGAGATAGGATCTCACTGTATAGCTGAGCCTGGGCTAGGCTTATCTGGAACTTTCTATATAGCCTGGATGACAAAACGTGTGGTCTTCCTGTCTTGATGTCTTACGTTCTTATATTACAAGCATGGGCCACCACATCTGCTCAAAGCCAGCCACGTTTTTGCATCTTCATGTGTTTCTCCTTGGGTTTTCATGATTCGGAGTCTCTTTTCCAACAGTTCAATTGGGTTAGGCTCTACTCTAATGCTCTTATTTGGATCTGCCATTCCCTTACAGACTATGTTCCAGCACAGTCCCACTCTGAGATGCTGAACATGGACTCCAAGTGGTTTATAGGCACGATATTCCAGTACCACCCCTTTCTGGGATACTGTAGATGACAACTTTCTGTGGTTTAGATGTGGCTTTTGTTCCACTAAGATTTAAAATTTTGGCACTACAGGAAGGTAGTGGAAGCTTACACAGTAGGATCTTAGTGAGAGTTCCTTGAGACCTGGAGAAACCAAGGTTGGAGGGTCCGAGAGAGGTCTCATGGTCTTTTTTTTGTTTGTTTGTTTCATTTTGTTTTGTTTTTCAAGACAGGGTTTCTCTGTGTAGCCCTGGCTGTCCTGGAACTCACTCGGTAGACCAGGCTGGCCTCGAACTCAGAAATCCGCCTGCCTCTGCCTCCCAAGTGCTGGGATTAAAGGTATGCGCCAAGTGCTGGGATTAAAGGTATGCGCCACCACTGCCCGGCTCATGGTCTTGTATTGCAATGCATCTTAGGTGATGTAGGACAAGAGAACACTTAACAGAGCCTGAGCCCTGTGAACCTCTTAAACTCCAAGCTGAATAAAATTCTTTCTTCCCTGAGTAGATGCCCTGGATATTTTGTGATAATAATGAATGGTGGCTAACACAAGACTTTTATATATGAATATTGGGGGAAAACAATTAAGCTGACAGCAGGGAGACACCCCAGAGGCTGTGTTTTCCATAAGCAGACAGCTTGGGCATCTGCATTCCGTTCTCCTCATTCAGACCCTTTGATAACTATGTATTACAAACAAGACACGAACAACTCCAACATTCATATACAGTGACTTAATTAATACTTTAAGCTCATCGTGAGACAAGAAATTCCCAAAGAAACTTGTGATTATTATAGATTATAAAGGCTTGCCATAGGGAGTGTGGGGTTCCTTGACTCCTCCAACAGAACCAACGTTGTCATCTTTGTGAACTGTGTTCCATTTTGGAGGTGGCATTGTCTTTAAATAGTTAGTAATTGGTATCTCAGTGCATTCCAGCATTTGTCACCCCTCACAGCTCCTGTTCTCTAAGACACAGCATCTGTGGTGAGATATAATGGTTTACACTCCATCTGTGTGCAGCTACGTTTTTATGCCAGCAACTACTTAGCTTGCAGAAAGAGGGCCCCATGCTGTTGATAAGGGTAACTCCTGGGAATTGTTTTTCCAGTGAGTCAAAATAAGTTTACTTCTTATGGAAGAAAACAACAACAACAACAACAACAACAACAACAAAACCAAAACAAAACCAAGTCCTAAAAGAGAAATTACATGTTTGAAGGAGTGCTTAAAAGTCTTTACTTTGAAAGAAGTACATGGACTTTTTGCTATATGGAGTGATGACCAATAATATTGATCTAGTTACTTCAGTTTTTGAACTGACTTATTTTATAACCAAAGCACAGGTAACCCAATTAAAAAAAAAAAAGGAATCACTTAATATATACTTTTCCCTGAAACAAAATATAGACATGGCCTACAGGTAGATTTGTAAAGGTGTAACCATCGCTAATGAATCACTCATCATGAAATAAGTACAAACAAAATCCAATATGAGCTATCGAACTGTTCTGTTAGGATAAGCATTATTGAAAAACAAAACAAACCAAAAATGGAAGTTCCACAAAGAGTCGAACTACTATACAATCTAGTAATCCTATTTATGGGAGTGTGTCCTGAGTCTACAAAAGAAACATCTCAGGGATAGTCACACCTCTGGGTTCACTGCAATATTATTCACAATAGCCAAGATAAGGGTATAACTAAAGACAAATGGATGAAAAGTTCATTATATAATAAGCATTTATACATACTTACATGGTGTTCATCCATATAAAAGGATGCAGCTCTGCCATAGTTGGGAGATTTAACGGATCTGAGGACGTTTGTATGAAAGAAGTCAACTCAGAAACAGAAGTTCTGATGGGGTCATTTAGCTGTGAAATCTAGAAAGTCAAACTCATAGAAACAATAGTGGAACTTTGATTGGAAGGAGCTGGAAGAGAGAGAGAGAGAGAGGAATGGAGGGATATTGATGAAAAAGTTTATTTTAGTTATAAGATGAACAAGACCTGAGGGTTGAAGGGAGACTGTTGCATGGACAGTCTTCAATGTGATAATTAATTCAACTGGAAATTATCACACAGTGTACATAGCTTACCAAATCATCATTCTATATACTTTGAATATCTACAGTTTGTCCTCACCAAATATTTTGAAAATTGAACTTGATACTGAGTGTTCTTATTTCGTATTCCTATGAATGACTTTGATTGCTGGATGAATCAAATTGTTGATTTGGTCATAGCCAAACAAAAATGGCTTGGTAATTTGTGAGTAACAGAGATTCATTTCCTACCTTTCTGGAGCTGGGGAGACTCAGGTTAATGGAAGTGTATTTTATGGATGTCTTCCTGATCCATATTTTCATGGCAAGGGACAACGATTTCTTAAGAAGAGAGACAAAAAGAAAATTGGTATTGAGCATACTTTTATAGTGACTATTCCTGTGGCATTAGGTCGTAGAGAGAACATCTTGTGTCTGTATGGATGTGGCACCTGTCAATAATAAGTCTGATGGCCTATAGTCTAGGCAGGAAATAAGAGTTAGGACATCCCAGAAGCAGAAAGGATTCTCAGAGAATGCCAGGCTGGAGATTCACCAGGGAAGATGGGATGAGTGCAGATGCATGGTGCTTGAGCATAGGTAATGGGTTATTTTAAGTTATAGTCTAGTCGGAGAAGAGCCTAGCTCTATGGCCAAGGTATTTGTGAATACATTTTGAGTCTGAGTCTTATTTCTGGGAGGATGGGGCTGGTAGGAAGAACCAGATCTAACTTCTACATTAAGTCCATTCCCTGACGTTAATTCACTTCTTAAGGCAGAGTCCTTGTCATTTAATCACCTATCTACACACGGCTGCAACTGAGATTAATTTTCCAATTTAACTCTCAAAACATACGGGGCTGGATAGGTTTTGTCCTTGGACAGTAATGAGAACCATCTGGGAAAAGGGAGTTTCCTGCATCTACTTCACCTGTAGGGAATTTTCTTTTGTTATTTGATGGTGGAGAGTCCAGCATCACTGTGGGTGGTGCCACCCCCAGGAGGATGGTTCCTAGACTGTATAAGAAAGGAGGGGATTGAGTTTGGAAGTGGAGAAGAAGGTCAATATAGAAGCAGAAGGAGGGAACAGGTATAAATAATAGCAAGACTGTTTGAAAAACACCTTAAGGAAACATTTTCTGCTTACCTAAAATTACAAATAACACACATATGACAGAGTTAATATATATAAACTGAAGGCATGCTAGTTAGTTAATATATATAAACTGAAGGCATGCTAGTTAGTCTGACAGTCCTCCCCCAGAGCCATAGACCATCTAACAAAACTCCCAGTATCAAGCATAAGGATCCTGTTTTTGAGTTATTGGTCAGGGGATATCAAAATACTTCTAAAACTAAAACTCTTATAGGCTATTGTTGCCCCTGTGGCCTTTCAGAGGTTGAAGGTAAGTCCCTATTGCTGAAGGGAAAATGTACTTCAGATCTAGGACTTGGAAAATTTGAGCTGGCTCTGACCTGAAAACTTCCTCCCTAAGAACTACCAGTTGTGATATGCAAGCTGCTAAATTGGGGGAAGAAATTAGTAGGTATTATTCTTATGAACCACAACAAAGCCCAGCTCTGGGAAGTACTCCTAAATGGGAAATAGTGCTACTCATAGTTTGGTGGTAACAATTAGTGGTTTAATTGGACTTAAGGTGGGAAATTATGCCTAGTACTAGAAACCCAGTCAATTACTTGTCACTGGTGAGGGCACTGATCCTGGAGAAAAACCTCCTACCCACCATTTTATTAGAACAGTGAAATTCCTAAACTGCATTCTAAATAGTTATCTTTATACCCATGGAAAAGTATAGCTCTCACTCCTTATCAAAGAAACTTTTCTTTGAAGCAGAGGGTGAGGTGACCATAGAAGAAATCACAACCTGTTAAATATAGGGAGTGACTGATCATGGGGTACCCAGCCCTGATGAATACATACACAATAGACTCTTGCACCCAGGGCTCCTAAAACATCATGGAAATGAGGACAGAAAAAGCCAGAGGTCAGAGAAGTCTGCTGTGAGATTGTGTCTCTCAGAAATGACAGGGAATTTATTTCTATAATCTCATAACCATGTGGCTGCTTAAACAAATTCCAAACAACGACTTCCCTAATAACTGTGCTAATGTGTAAGGAGAAAATGGCATCGAACATCTAGACAAAGAACTAAGGACTACAGGAAGAGAGAGAGTTTTCCCTAGGAATAAGCCCCTGATTGGCTATCTAATATCAAGTGGTTAGCCATGAAATCATACACATATAAGTGGACTAAATGGACTCAGCAGATTTAGTTTATATATTTATGCATTTATAGATATATGTAACAATAATAATCAGAGGAGAAAACACGACATTGAAGATGAATAAAGGTGGGGTACAGGAGAGTTTGAAGTCAGAAGAAGAAGGAGGAGGAGAAAGAAGAGGAGGAGGAGAAGAGGAGAAGGAGGTTTGAAGAAAGAAAGGAAGACAGGAAATTTACTTATATTTTCATTTACAAAGTCATAGAAGGAAGGAAGAAACAGAAGGAAGGAAGGAAAAAGTAAGGAAGAAAGAAAAGGAAAACAGAGTAAGTCATTCTTTTTTTTTGTTTCTTTCTTACTGGATCAAGCCAGCAAGTAGTGTTCTCTGTGGCCTCTGCCTCAGTTCCTTCCTCCAGATTTTTGCCTTGGCTTCCCTGGATGATGGGAATTAAAGTGTCTGTTGAATCTCTTCCTTCCCAAGTAGATGGGTAATTATAATTTAATCTTGGTGTTTCAGCACCAAGAAACAACAAAAAACCAACCTCCATCACATAGCAAGCACAAAGTATTTCAGAAAATTGATAAGGAACACACTGACAATGGAACACACTTCTGACAGTGGATACTTGGTGTAAACTCTCCTAGTCACTCTCCCTACTGAAGTACTCAAACTGAGGTCTCCAGTGCAGGGTAAGGGACCAGACAAATTGGGTCAGTAGTCATCATATTTGGACAGATTAATCGTAAGATAGGAAAGCTTGTGTTCAGAGAAGGAAAAGAAGAGCCAAGTCAAGGGAAGTAGATCTGGGAATCTATTCACTCTTAGTGACTGGCCTCCATTCCTAGTTTTCAATTATTTTTTATCCCTGGTGCTACTCAAGTGTACCTTTTAGTCTTGGGTCCAATGAATTAGCCATGTGTCTTTATAGAAATACTAGTATTTTCTTAAATGATGTTGAAAAGTGGTATTATTAAGAACAGCATGTATTCTCATCCGGGAAGAGTCATCAGGTAATTGTCCAAATTACCCATTCATCAACCCCACCCTACACTGTAGGTTTTACGAGCTTACACTCTTCTCATGTTTTGAATAAGCAGATGTGGCCATTTGTAATTTCTGTCCTTGTTTACACTACTTCTCATCAGACTGCCTAATTCTTTGGAAATATTGTTTCTGAAATATGAATCCAAGTATGCTAATTTTAACAATTACCTTAAGCAGGATTGAAGGGAGCTACACACTGCTAGCCCATACTTGAGCCTCAGTAAAATAACTGTGGGTTGAATCACTGTAACAGATTTTCCAGAAATTTTATAAATGTGGCACAAAGCTTTGTTTCATAGGGTAATCCCTCTGCATTGACTTCTATGTAGGCATTAACTTGTTCATGCCGCAAAATGACTATATTAGAATTAACATAATGTATTTCTTGACCATCTGAAAATAGACTCTGTCCCTATATCCCTATATTCTAAATCTTCTACCTCTTTTTGTAATTTATCTTCTATGGATAAAACCTTAATAGTCTAGCCTAGACAAATTTAGGATTGGACAGAGATTCATTTTATTAGATATGAGTGTTGCAACCGGGTCTGCTCTACCTGGCTTGAGACAAAAGACTTAATAGTTACTATAACAAAAAACGTTGCGGCTTGCTCTGCTTTGCCTGGCTTGGTCTCTCAGGGGCTGGAATTAAAGGCGTATGCCACCACTGCCAGGCCCAAACTGGGGCTCTGGTCTTCGGGTCAGGGTCTAGAGGGAGAGAGAGTGGGGATAAGGGGAAGAGACGGTAGGAATGGAGACAAGACATAGGTTCTGATCCAATCTCTTTTATTGAAGGGAAATCTGAGGTATTTATACACTTTTGCCACGCCCCTTGTAGGGGCGTGGATAGCTGCTTTCTAGCTGCTTTCTGTTAAAAGTCGGCTCCCAACGTATGAGAGGCTCTGTTTAATTATAACTTAGATACCAATGGCTCTTGTAAATTAAGTGCTTCAAACTACCCAGTATATGAAGTCAGTTGGATAATCAGGACCAAAGCCAAAGTAGATTGACTATAGCTTTCACCAGTAAAACCTATGGATTAAAAAAAAAAATCAGTAGTATTGCCTGATGCACTTGTCTTTTGGAAGAACATAGCATCTGGTTATCGTGATCTGATGTGACTGTGTATTCTGCCTTCAGTTTTAGAAGCTGGCATTGCCAGATAGTTAGTGGTATATCCTCAGGGCAGTGCCTGCATAGCGATCTCATGTGATTTAGGCAGCAAATTCCATTGTCTTACCTCAGAGCTTACATGTTGTTACTTATCATTTTTTTTTTCAAAAGAAAGATAAATAATTCTATACTTAAATAATTGAAGCAACTTGTGTATAGCACTGTGGATGCACTTAGCACAAATATGTGCTGAGCTTGAAAATTCTAGGATAGTTCATTTCACTTTAGGTGTGTTTTAATAGAGTTAGAACATGTAGACCAGCCCGGCAGGGTTGGTGCACTGCTGACATTTGGACACCTGGGAAGCAGAAGCAGGACAATCTGGAATCTAGTGGAAATCTGGTCTACACAGTGAGTTCCAGACCACTGTGGGGAGGCCTTGTCTCAAAAGGAACAAAGAAAAAGAAATAAAGCCCCAAGCAGACAGAGAGATGGGAGAGGAAGGACAGAGGGAGGGAGGGAGGGAGGGAGGGAGAGAGAAAGAGAGAGAGAGAGAGAGAGAGAGAGAGAGAGAAGATTTTATTCTGACCTGTGGGTTTTTCTTTTTTTTTTTTAGTCACAGGCAATGGCTATGTGAAAAAAGGGTCCTCTTACTATTTTTATGCAAATATTTAATGACATTTCAATAAAACAGGGATCAAAAACATAACTGCCAATACAAAACCCATTTCTCTTATTTACTGGTTTCTTAACCATTGTTGGTATTCTTATTTTATATATTAAGTTATTTTATTTATTTCCATTCCAAATGTTGCCTCCCCCCTGTCCTGGTCCTCCCTCCCTGAGTTCCTCACCTCATGCTCCCTCCCCTTTGCTTCTGATAGGGTATTCCCCCACTCCCCCATCCACCCACACTCACCCTGCCCCACCAGCATCCCACTTCCCTAGTGCATCAAGTTTCTACAAGATTAGGCTCACCCTCTCCTACTGAGGCTAGACACTTTAAACTCATATTAAAGGTGTTCTTCTTCTTCTTCAGTAAAACCCTACTATCTGTCCTGAAAATTAAGGTCCTGGAATCTACTGCTTCCTCATGTTCTATGTCCTCCCATGGCCATTTAATGAGCATTTATTAGGGATCAGACCAAAGGAGGTGATGTCTGAATACAAAGCGAGCAGGAGCTACCTAGATACAGAGCTGAGAAAGGGAACGGCAAGAAGGAAGTCTCTCAGGTTAACAAGAACTGCAGGGCAGGGCATAGAAAGCCATGCACTACTTTGTGTCGTTGTTGAGTTCTAGTTGTGTGAGAAGTGGGTGAACAGAGGTTAGGAACAGTTAAGTGGCATGAGATAAAGCCAGGGAAATAGGCTCACATTCTTATGTACCACACACAAAACCCTGGGCTTTATCTTGAAGCTTCTCTATGATGTTTGGTATTCCAGGAAGGAATTTAAACAGGAGATGGCATGAGGCTTGCCATTTAGAAAAAGTGCCCTGGCTGTCCTGTAGGGATGGATGAAAATGAAAATTTGGTGACTTTGTAATAATCAGATAAGCAGTAACAAAGATCTAAACTGAAGCTGAGAGGCTGAAGAAGAGGATGTGATGTGAGCCAAATGGAGAGGCCTCATTGCCACCAATTTCTTAAGTTACTACACTCAGGTGATAGGGCTTTGAGAGTAGGAGTTAGGCCCTGCTTGGTTCCCCATGCTAAAAGATTAGTAACATTTCATAGAATATTGAGTCAATTCAGAGTCGGACTCAAACAGAATTGCTGCATTTTCTTATTTTGCTTAAACTAAATGCCGTTATTATATTCAACCAATTATGAGTGCCACAGCTCACGTGTTGTGATGCTCGGTGTCCTAGCAATACATATGTATTGAGGTCCTGCTGGAGATTGTTACTGTCACACAGAACAAGTGAATTTGACAGCCTTTCTGAAAATATGGCAAAACCTTGAATTTATTCTTGGAGACATATTTTCTGGATCTGCTAAAGAATATGTATATTTTAAAATAAATATGTTGTAAGGTTTTGCATTATTTGGTTGCCAGTCTTTTGTCACTGAAGAAAAAAACACCCAAGGAAAAGGACTTTGCTGGGAGAGTGTGATTTTGACTCATGGGTTCATGACCCCTGGTTGTCTGGTTAAGTCTGATGTGGAGCATGTGAGAATCACATTTGGAAAAACACTGACAGGAAATCTGTAAGATCACAATAAAAGTTATCTACCTGACTACTCTGGGTCTAAAGATGCCCTGATGCCTTCAGCCAAGTATTCTAGGCACCGGGAGACTGAAAGGAAGGATTTTATTTCATCTTTTTTTAGGGGGGTTGGTGGTGGTCACATGATCCAAGAGTGAAGTCGCAGAAAATCTGTCATCTTTGGCTTTTGTCTATAAAACCTAAGGGTTTTCCTTTTCGTTTGGCAGCAGGGAGCACATGCATGTGGTATGCATGCATCTGTATCAGTGTGTAGGTTTGTGTGCATGGGTTATTGTCCTCCATCACTGTCTACCCATTTACAGAGGTAGGATTTCTGTCTGAGCCTGAAGCTTGCTGTTCATGTAGTCTAGCCAGCCAGCTTGACCTGTGGACTGCATCTCTGCACCACATGCGCTGGCATTACAGAGGGTTGCTGCTCCTACAAGGGTCTTCTATGGGTTACTGGATGTGAACTCCGGTCCCTCCATGTGCACAGTAAGTCCTTTCCACCCTGACCCATCTCAGAGTTCCAAACATTTGCTTTAGTATTCTCTACTAAGTGATTATGCTCTGAAACGTTGTAGGTTTTGTGTATCTCTTTCCATTTGTAGATATGTTGTAATTAAGTAGCATTTTCCTTTAAAGCTCGGCTTTCATCCTCAGCCCCTTATTTTTGAATGTCAGTAACTCCATATGTTTTTTTTCCTCTGCAGTGAACAAGCTCTCTCTCTTAACCCTGAACTGAAAATACAACCCCTGCCCTCCTCCCTCCTCCCCCAGTCACTGAATGCATTGTTTGCTTCTGTCGGTTGGAAAGGAAGGCTTGGGATTTTGTTTTTGTCAAAGAAGACTGCAAATGGAGTATTCAGCTGGGAACAAAATACTTTCTTATTAGCCATCCACTAGCTTTGATGGGTTTCCTGACAAGTGTCCCAAGCTTGGGAAACTTACTAACAGAAGCAGACAGGTGAGAGGAACTCTTGATACACATGGATAGAGGGTAACGAAGGCTAATTTAGCATCTTTATGTTTGTCTTTGAATTTGCATCTTGATATGGAGAAAGCATAAAGTTTATGTCAGTTTGTGTGAAAGACTATGATAGTTTAACACGATGTGGAGATAAGTGGATGAGTTGTATTGTATTTGCAGAGAAGACTGATCTGAGAAAGTTGTTCACTGTTATGAAAAAAAAAAACGCTATGTGATGAGTTGCATCCACCCCTCATGTCATGTGTTAAGGCTTTGGCCCTTATATGATGTTATTTGGAGATTCAGTTTGAAGGCTGTTCATAAGGCTAAATGAGGTCATTAGGATTGTTTTGGTGCTTTTATAAAACAATAGGACATTGTTCCTCCCATTTCCCCTCCCCCCCCACAAATACATACACATAAACATACACCCACATGCATACACACACACAAAATCACATATACACACATCCATACACACACACACATACACATATACTTACTTACACATCCATGCCTGCATGCATGCATGTCCACACCCATACACACACACATACACACAGTACCACACACATATGTATACACAAATTCACACACGTCCCCACATCCACATGAATACACACACATACACACATGTGAATGCACACACATGAGTACACATAGGAATCCACACACACTTGCACATGCATATACACATATGCATACACACAGATATACACAAAATGAATACACAAACACCTGAATACACACACATATGCACATATCCACATACACACATGCATACACATACACACATTCACAAACATACATTAATTTCCATACGCATCTACATAGTCACACATGCATATATACAGAATATCACACAGACATCCACAAACATACATGAATACACACATACACACATGAATACACACATGCATATACATAATACACACATATACACTTACACACATCCACAAACACACACAAATGCACACACACATACACACACACACATGAATACACACATATATACACACACTTCCACAAACACACATGAATATATACACACATCCACACAGCACACATACACATACATGCATACACACACACACACACACACACACACACACACACACACACACACACATGCACGTATCAAGAAAAGGCACAGAGAACACGGACTAAGAGGATACTGCTGGCTCTGAGCACCCTCATCAGATGCCTGAATCTTATGCTTCTGTCTCAAACAGTACATTTCTGTCCTGTGAGTCACAGTGTCCACAGTACATTATGGTGGTGGCCCAGGTTGACTAAGAGAAGTGTTCTTCTCCTCACTGACACTGGACCCAGGCTCTATTCATTCTATTGCCCCAACCTCTTAAATCTCTGTAATACTACAAGACTTCATTGTCCTCTTTTAGAATAAAGGCAGTCAGACTAGCTGGCTGCTGAGATCTCTTCCAGTGTTTGACATCTTTGATTCTCATTCCATAAGGAAATGTGAAAGATCTCACTCAGTGAAAGAGGAATCTCAGGCCTTGGTTGATTATGTGTTGTGAGCCTCAGGGAAGTGTGGTCTGCTTTATTTCTCTTCATGTTATACTGCTATGTGAGCTTTCAATTTTTAAACATGAACAATGCGTTTTTAAAAAAGTATAGACCTGCTCTACTGGGAAAATGTTACTAACTTGGACACCACTGAGTTTTTCAGAATAAAAGTGATTTTTACCGCACTATGGTGATTTACCATCAGTATATCCTGAGGTTTTGTTTTTGTGACTATATTTCAGTATTTTTCAAAACATTTATTGATAGATAATGTCAATATGAAAACCTAGTAATATTTTTTATAAACTCTGGATTTCACAGTTGTCTGTATATGTCAAGTACCTAATCTTGAATTTATAATGAAATGTTTCTCCTTCTCTCCACTCCCAATTATATTTCCAAAGGCAACATTCTTCAATTGTTATTTTCTTTGAAGATTACCTTCTCTAAGTAATGCCTAAGTCAGATTCCATAATCAATAGGTTATACCAAATGTTTCTTATTTAAAGGTGAGGTTGATATTACATATGCTCTCCTGTATCTACCGTTAGTGTTCATATTCTTAGTTTTCATACTCTTTTATAATTTAAAACAATATCATCAAGTGCTATTCTTTTTTTTATTTTATAAAATACATTTCAGATTTTATCCCCTCACCTCATTCCCCCCACCACCCAGGAACTCCCTATCCTGTTCCCCCTCCTGCCTCCACAAGGGTATGCCTCCACCTACCCCCATCTCCCCTCCCCACCCTCTAATTCCTCCCTGATTCCTGTTCAGCCTTTATGGGACCAGGGATCTCCTCTCCCACCCATGCCCGACAAGGCCATTCTCTCCTAAGTATACAGCTGAAGTCATGGGTGCCTCCCTTTGTGCTCCCAGGCTGGTGGTTTAGACCCTGAGGAGCTCTGGTTGGCTGGCACTGTTGCTCTCCGCTTGGGGCCACCAACCCTTTCAGCTACATCAGTCCTCTAACTTCTTCATTGGGAACCCTTGATCAGATCAATGGGTAGCTGCGAGCATCTGCTTCTGGATATGTCAGACTCTGGCAAACCTTCGAGGAGACAGCTGCGTCAGGCTTCTTTCAGCATGCACTTCCTGACATCCATATCGGGGGTCTATCTTTGGTGACTGCACATGGGACGAATTTCAAGGTAGAGTGGTCTCCCGATGGCCCCTCCTTGACTTTCTGTCCCACACTTTGTCACCTTATTTGCTCTCTTGAGCATTCTATCACTCCTTCCAAGAAGGACTGAGGCATCCACACTTGGTCTTCCTTCTTCATGAGCTTCATGTGGTCAGTTAGTTGAATCTTGACTATTTCAAGCTTTTGGGCTAATATCCGCATATCAGTGAGTAAATACCATGTGTGTTCTTTTGTGATTGGGTTACCTCACTCAGGATGATATTTTCTAGTTCCATCCATTTACCTAAGATTTTCTCGAATTCATTATTTTTAATAGCTAAGTAGTACTCCATTGTGTAAATGTTCCACATTTTTCGTATCCATTCCTCTCTTGAAGGACATCTGGGTTCTTTCCAGCTTCTGGCTATTATAAATAAGGCTTCTATGAACATAGTGGAGCATATGTCCTTGTTATATGTTGCAGCATCTTCTGGGTATGTGCCCAGGAGTGGTATGGCTGGGTCCTCAAGTAGGGCTATGTCCAATTTTCTGAGGAACTGCCAGACTGATTTCCAGAGTGGTTGTACCAGCTTACATTCCCACCAACAATGGAGGAGTGTTCCTCTTTCTCGACATCCTCACCAGCATCTACCATCACTTAAATTTTTTATCTTAGCCATTCTGACTGGTGTGAGGTGGTATCTCAGGGTTGTTTTGATTTGCATTTCCCTGATGACTAAGGATGTTGAGCATTTGTTAAGGTGCTTTTCGGCCCTTTGAATTTTCTCAGTTGAGAATTCTTTGTTTAGCTCTGTACCCCATTTTTTTAATAGGGTTAATTGGTTGTCTGGAGTTCTTTGTATATCTTGGATATTAGCCCTCCATCAGATGTGGGATTAGTAAAGATCTTTTCCCAATCTGTTGGTTGCTGTTTTGTCTTATTGACAGTGTCTTTTGCCTTACAGAAGCTTTGCAATTTTATGAGGTCCCATTTGTCAATTCTTGATCTTAGAGCCATGGTGTTCTGTTCAAGAACCTTTTCCCTGTACCTAAGTATTCGAGGGTCTTCCCCACCTTCTCTTCTACTAGGTTCAGTGTATCCGGTTTTATGTGAAGGTCTTTTATCCACTTGGAGTTGAGCTTTGTACAAGTGGAAAAGAATGGATTGATTTGCATTCTTCTACATGCTGATCTCTAGTTGATCCAGCAACATTTGTTGAAAATGTTGTCCTTTTTCCACTGGATGGTTTAGCTGCTTTGTCAAAGATCAAGTGACCATAGGTGTGTGGGTTCATTTCTGGATCTTCAATTCTATTCCATTGATCTTCCTGGCTGTCTCTGTACCAATACCATGAAGTTTTTATCGTTACTGCTCTGTAGTACAGTTTGAGGTCAGTGATAGTGATTCCCCCAGAAGTTCTTTTATTGTTGAGAATGGTTCTTGCTATCCTGGGTTTTTTGTTTTTCCAAATGAATTTGCATATTGCTCTTTCTATCTCTATGAAGAATTGATTTGGAATTTTGATGGGGATTGCATTGAATCTGTAGATTGCTTTTGGCAAGATGGTCATTTTTTACTAAGTTAATCCTGCGAATCCAGGAGCATGGGAGATCTTTCCATCTTCTGAGGTCTTCTATTTCTTTCTTCAGAGACTTGAAGTTCTTGTCATACAGATCTTTCACTTGCTTGGATAGATTCACTCCAAGATATTTTATATTATTTGTGACTATTGTGAAGGATGTCATTTCCCTAATTTCTTTTTCAGCCTGTTTATCTTTTGAGTAGAGGAAGGCTACTGATTTGTTTGAGTTGATTTTATATCCAGCCACTTTGCTGAAGTTGTTTATCAGGTTTAGGAGTTCTCTGGTGGAAGTTTTAGGGTCACTTAAGTATACTATCATATCACCTGCAAATAGTGAAATTTTGACTTCTTCCTTTCCCATTTGTATCCCTTTTACTTCCTTTTGTTGTCTAATTGCTCTGGCTAGGACTTCCTTTACTATATTGAATAGATAGGGTGAGATTGGGCAGCCTTGTCTAGTCCCTGATCTTAGTGGGATCGCTTCCAGTTTCTCTCCATTTAGTTTGATGTTGGCTACTAACTTGCTGTATATTGCTTTTACTATGTTTAGGTATGTGCCTTGAATTCCTAATCTTTCCAAGACTTTTAACATAAAGAAATGTTGAATTTTGTCAAATGCTTTCTCAGCATCTAGTGTGATGATCATGTCGTTTTTTTTTCTTTGAGTTTATTTATGTAGTGGATTACATTGGTGGATTTTCGACTATTGAACCATCCCTGCATTCCTGGGATAAAGCCTACTTGATCATAATGAATGATTGTTTTGATGTGTTCTTGGATTTGGTTTGTAAGAATTTTATTCAGTGTTTTTGTATCAATATTCATAAACGAGATTGGTATGTAGTTCTCTTTCTTTGTTGGCTCTTTGTGAGGTTTAGGTATGAGTGTAATTGTAGCTTCATAGAACGAATTGGGTATTGTTCCTTCTGTTTCTATTCTGTGGAATAGTTTGAAGAGAATTGGTATTAGGTCTTCCTTGAAGGTCTGATAGAATTCTGCACTAAAACTGTCCGGTCCTGGACTTTTTTTGGTGGGGAGACTTTTAATGACTGCTTCTATTTCTTTAGGGGTTATGGGACTGTTTAAATGGTTTATCTGCTCCTCGTTTAACTTTGATACCTGGTATCTGTCTAGAAAATTGTCCATTTCATCCAAATTTTCCGATTTTGTTGAGTATAGGCCTTTGTAGTAGGATCTGATGATTTTTTAAAATTCCTCAGTTTCTGTTGTTATGTCTCCCTTTTCAGTTCTGATTTTATTAATTTGAGTACTGTCTCTGTGCCCTTTGATTAGTCTGGCCAAGGGTTTGTCTATGTTGTTGATTTTCTCAAAGGACCAGCTCTTGGTTTTGTTGATATTTTGTATAGTTCTTTCTGTTTCTACCTGGTTGATTTCAGCTCTGAGTTTGATTATTTCCTGCTGTCTACTCCTCTTGAGAATATTAGCTTCTTTTTGTTCTAAAGCTTTCAGGTATGCTCTCAAGTTGTTAGTGTATGCTCTCTCCAGTTTTTTTTTTTTTTTTGTAAGCACTTAGAGCCATGAGTTTTCCTCTTAGTACTGCTTTCATGGAGTTCCACAAGGGTTGGTATGATGTGTCCTCCTTCTTATTAAATTCTAAAAAGTCTTTAATTTCTTTCTTTATTTCTTTCTTGACCAAGTCATCATTGAGTAGAGCGTTGTTCGGTTTCCACGTGTATGTGGGCTTTCTGTTGTTTTTGTTGTTATTAAAGACTAGCCTTAGTCCATGGTGGTCTGATAGCGTACACAGGATTATTTCGATCTTTTTGTATCTGTTGAGGCCTGTTTTGTGACCAATTATATAGTCTATTTTGGAGAAGGTACCATGAGATGCTGAGAGAAAGGTATATTCTTTTATTTTAGGATGAAATGTTCTATAGATCTCTGTTAAATTCATTTGGTTCATAACTACTGTTAGTTTCATTGTATCTCGGTTTAGTTTTTGTTTCCATGATCTGTCCCTTGCTGAGAGTGGGGTGTTGAAATCCCCCACTATTATTGTGTGAGATGCAATGTATGCTTTGAACTTTAGTAAAGTTTCTTTTATGTATGTGGGTGCCCTTGCATTTGGAGCATAGATGTTCAGAATTGAGAGTTCTTCTTGGTAAATTTTTCCTTTGATGAGTATATAGTGTCCTTCCTTATCTTTTTTGATTACTTCTGGTTGAAAATCAATGTTATTTGATATTAGAATGGCTATTCCAGCTTGTTTCTTGGGACCATTTCCTTGGAAGATTGTTTTCCATCCTTTTATTCTGAGGTAGTGTCTGTCTTTGTCACAGAGGTGCGTTTCCTGTATGCAGCAAAATTCTGGGTCCTGTTTATGTATCCAGTCCGATACTCTATGTCTTTTTATTGGAGAATTGAGTCCATTGATATTAATAGATATTAAGGAAAAATGATTGTTGCTTCCTGTTATTTTTGTTATTAGAGGTGGAATTATGTTTGTGTAACTATCTTCTTTTGGGGTTGTTGGAAGACTACTTTCTTGCTTTTTCTTGGTTGTAGTTTCCCTCCTTGTGTTGGAGTTTTCCATCCATTATCCTTTGAAGAGCTGGATTTGTGGGAAGATATTGTGTGAATTTGGTTTTGTCATGGAATATCTTGGTTTCTCCATCAATAGTGATTGAGAGTTTTGCTGGGTATAGTAGTCTGGGCTGGCATTTGTGATCTCTTAGGGTCTGTATAATATCAGTCCAGGATCTTCTGGCTTTTATAGTCTCTGGTGAGAAGTCTGGTGTAATTCTTATAGGTCTGCCTTTATATGTTACTTTGCCTTTTTCCCTTACTGCTTTTAGTATCTTCTCTTTGTTTTGTATATTTGATGTTTTGATTATTATGTGATGGGAGGTATTTCTTTTTTGGTCTAGTCCATTTGGGGTTCTGTAGGCTTCTTGTATATTTAAGGACATCTCTTCCTTTAGGTTAGGGATATTTTCCTCTATAATTTTGTTGAAGATATTTACTGGCCCTTTAAGTTGGGAGTCTTCCTCCTCATCTATACCTATTATCTTTAGGTTTGGTCTTCTCATTGTGTCCTGGATTTCCTGGATGTTTTGTGTCATGACCTTTTTGCATTTCTCATTTTCTTTGACGATTGTGTCTATATTTTCCATGGTATCTTCTGCACATGAGATTCTCTCTTCTATCTCTTGTATTCTGTTGGTGATGCTTGCATCTTATTCCTAGGTTTTCTATCTCCAGGGTAGTCTCCCTTTGAGATTTCTTTATGGTTTCTACTTCCATTTTTAGATCCTGGACGATTTTTTGTAATTCCTTCACCTGTTTGGTTGTGGTTTTTTTTTTTTGCATTTCTTTAAGGGCTTCTACCTGTTTACCTGTGTTCTCAAATTCTTTGAGAGTGTTGTTTATGTCCTTTTTAAAGTCCTCTATCATCATCATGAGATGTGATTTTAATTTTGAATTCTGCTTTTCCAATGTGATGTGGTGTTCAGGACTTGCTATGGTGGGAGAACTGGGTTCTGGTGATGCCAAGAAACTTTGGTTTCTGTTGTTTACATTCTTAAGCTTGCCTTTTGCCATTTGGTTAGCTCTAGTGCTACCTGCAGTCACTGGTTCTGACTGGTTCTTTCCAGTTATCTTGGTTGTGTCAGAACTCCTTGTGGTCCAGATGTCTCTGTGATCCTGAGCTCCAGCTGTTCTGTGTACAGTGATTCCTCTAGGATATCTCTGGATATGGTGTCTCCATGGTAGTAGACCAGCTAGGTGTTTGCTGCTCTGAGTGTAGTCGCTCCTCTAGGATGTCTCAGGATTTGGTGTCTGCTGCTCTGAGTTCAGTGGCTCCTCTAAGATGCCTCAGGATATGGTGTCCCCTGCTCTGAGGTTAGTGGCCTCTCTAGGATATCTGCAGCTCTAAGGGCAGTGACCATTCTTGGATGCCTCCGGACACAGTTTCCACAGGGGAGCAGATCAGCTGGGTGTCTGTTCCAGTCACTGGGATCCGAGTGAGGGGTGGGAGGGGAGTGGTTTTCCACAGGGGTGGGGTCTGGATGCCAGGTGTGCTCTGGGGGCTACATACTGCCAGTTGTTTCTCTGGAGCCTGTAGCTCTTCGGGCTGTGGCCTCTCTAGGATGCCTCCAGATGCAGTTTCCACAGGGGAGCAGATCAGCTGGGTGTCTGCTCTAGTCACCGGGATCCGGGGGAGGGGCGGAAGTACTATTCTTTTAAACATTCTTTCTCGATTTATTTTTTTCATAAAATCACAAAGTCTTCGTGGCAGCTGCCGCATGCTCTCCCTCCTTTTCTGACACATGCTCTCCTTGCCTTTCCTCCTTCAGTCTGCTCCATGTTTTCCCTTTTATATTGTTAGCATTAACATTTACATCTTATACAAACACAGTATCTTCTATGTTTGCCCAGGGTTTGTCTCTATGCATAGAAGCACAATGAAATAATGTTTTATATTTTATTTTTAAAGAACTTTGGAGATTCCAGATATTCTTTATAAGTAGATTCTATAAAGATATAAAAAATGAAAATTGGAAGTTTCCCTCTTAGGCAATTTTAGGTAAAAAATTATATCTATTTGTTTTACTTAATTAATATCTGAATTGATATTTTACCCAATGAATGTCTCTGTGAGGGTGTCAGATCTCAGAAGTATAGACAGGTGTGAGCTGCTACTTGGGTTGTTGAGACTTGAACCCATTTCCTCTGGAAATGCAGTCAGTGCTCCTAAAGTCTGAGCCATCTCTCCAGCCCCAGTGACATTGAATGATGATGGGAGGTAAGTATGTGGCTATTCCATCAGTGATTTTAAAAAATTTCTTAACATAGGGGCTGGAGAGATGGCTCAGGAGTTAAAAGTACTTACTGATCTTGCAAAGGACCCAGGTTTAGTTCCCAGTCCCTACATGGTAGCTCACAACTGTCTGTAACTCTAGTTCCAGGAGATCTGGTGCTTCTTCTGATCTCTGTGGGCACCTGCATGTACTTGACACACATACATAAACTAAGGTACATATATACAGTATAATAAAATAAAGTAAAATAAAATGATATGTAATAAGTAACATAAAATAAAGTAAAATAAAATGATAGCATAAACAAAATACCCAGAAAAAGTACCATGAGCATCATTTAAATCATTTAAAAATTTTTCATTAAGTTATTACATCTGAATTCTGGTATGCTTCAAAAGTTCAGAATTTATATAGCACTAGATTATATAGCACTAACTTTTTATAAGCATCTAGTGCAATATATTATATATATATAATATATAAGCAATTTATATTGCACTAGATGCTTATAACTTCTGTATTTACCAAATTTAGAAAAATCTATGCCTTTACTATGCCTCTGTCATGTCATACTTGAAATTATCCATGTAATTCAGAAAAATTCAGAAAAAGAAAACCTCACAGGAAGATCTTTCTAGATTTATATCAAAAGACTTTACACCTGTTAAAAGTAGAATAATGGTAGTGTCTTGGGATGGAGGGGAGCCCTTTTCCTCCCCCCCCCCCAGACAGGGTTTTTCTGTGTAGCCCTGGTGTCCTGGAAACCACTCGTAGACCAGGCTAAGCTCGGACCTCAGAATTTGCCTGGCTCTGCCTCCCAAGTGCTGGGATTAAAAGCGTGCTTCCACCACTGCCTGGCAGGAGCCCTTTTTCTAATAGTGTTTGGTGCCTAGAATTCTGTCCAGTGAAACTTGTAGGGGGTTCTGTTGGGTTTGAATACATCATGACTATAGTTTTCATTATATTAAAAAAGAATCTACTGCTGCTGCTTTTGAGTTCAGATTTTCTGTGTGGTTCCTAGGGAGTTAGTTTTCCACCCCTTTGTAATGAGAAGATGGTCTCTAACTTCCCCACCTACTTAGCATTTCATATCCTGCAGACATAGATCCTGGTGCTCAGTGTAGGTCACACAGCTCCGTGTGTTTTCCCTTCCCCTAGGGTAGCTATATCACTTGTGAGGTAAGATCGATACTGAATAAGCTTCTCTAAGACAGGCTAACCCTGCACCAGATACAGGACTGGTAAAGCCTTTAGTGGCTTCCTGCTTGTGATGTTCACTGCAGCTAGAAAGCTGACTAATACCAGGATTTGATCTTTGCAGCGATGTGGGTTCCAAGGAGCTGACAGGGTCTTTATGCTTTGCACTGTGTCTGAAGGTTTTTGTTTTTACGATAGATTTCAGTTTAAATTCCCAAACTTCTGATTAAATCACATTACTCTTTATGAAAAAAAAAAGACAAGGCATGGCTGTTACTAATGTTTTAGTCCTCACTAAACAGGGAGGCCACCTCCTGTGCTTTAATTTCATTGTTGTTGAGATTGTACACTAGGACGCTTAGCATATATGAGATAGCAAATACTTCTTACATGCATTTTATCAAATTTAGAACAATACCACAGGAAGGTGACCTTCAGTCCTATTTCATGTATGGGAAGCTATAGGATGAGAGGCCTTAGGTCTCTCACCCAAAGGCAGATAGGAGCTAAAGAATGAAGCTATGCTTGATCTGTATGTCTGAATTCATCCAGAATGCACAATACATTGCACTCTGCAGTATGTGCCCAGGTGAAGTGGCTTTTTTTTTTTTTCAGTGAGACTTTCTTACATTTGTTTCCCCAGCTTGCTAACACATGTTCTTTTAGTGCTGACTGATGTACTTTCTGGATGTAGTATGGCTCTTTAGTCAGCTCCTGAATCCTGAAGGCATCTTGATTGATTCAAGTTTTGGCTGTTCTGCATAAATGTGTTGTGAGCGTGTGTGAGGTCTTGTATGCTCCTACATTTTTCAACTCCTCTAAGTAACAACAAAGAGTGGAATTATTGGATTGTGTGGCGCATCACTTACCTTTTTTTGTGGCTGTGATAAAACACAGTGATCAAAGCTTAACTCATTGAATAAAGAGTTAATTTTGTCCTGTAGTTCCTGACCAATAAGAGTCCATAATGATGGGTAGGCATTGTTTTGATAGAGAGTCCCTTAAGTGACAGGCATGCTGGCAGATACAGGAAGCTTAGAGATCGAGTCTCCACCCTCACGCAGAGAGCAGAGAGTAAATGGCATTTGGGGTGAGCTTATCAACTCTCAATGTATGTCCCGTTGTCTCACTTCCTCCATCAAGGCTTATCACCCCCCCCCCCGCCCCTCCCCACACACACAGCACTGCTAAGTGTTCCATTCCCTGAGTCTGAGTGTGTGGGGGGATTCTTATTCAGAGTACCACATGTGATAAGAGTATGTTTAATTTTGGGAGAAACCAACAAATTGGTGATAGAACTTTACTCTTTATCAACAAAGAATGAGGATTCTTGTTACTTTCCAAGCTCATCAGCATTTGGTATGGGAGTGTTTGGATGTGATGGTTCTGGTAGGTATGCATTGGTTCCTCATCTGTATTTTAATTGGCAATTCCTGACCTATACATGATGTTGAACCTTGTTTCACATGGTTATTTGTCAGGTTCTATCTTCTTTGCTGTCTGTTCAGGTCACTGGGATAGTCTTAAATTAGGTTGTTTGCTTGTTTGTTTGTTTTATTTACACTTCAGATGCTATCACCTTTGCCATTTCTCTTCCCTAGAAACACCATATCCCATCCCCCTCCTCCTTTTTGCTTTTATAGCAATTTAATTACATGCCAGTATTAAGGTCAGTTCTAGGTTGAGGAACTAGTAATAAAATAGATGCAAGTAGTCAGGGAACAAGCAAGACAATAAACACAAATAGTCAAAGAACAAGCAAGGCAATAAACAAAATTCCATGAACACTCCATTGATCACTGTTTCTAAGGGCTTATCAGAATGATCAAAATATCTGAGCCAATTTCCCTGTTGTAGCCCAAAGTCATTTTCATGTCTGAAGTCTACTTCCTTGTTCTAGCCTAAGATTTAGATTCCTGCCTGAAATTACTTCTTTGTTCTAGCCTCAGATTTAGATTCTTCCCTGAAATTACTTCTTTGTTCCTGCCTAATGTCAGATTCCTGCCTGAAGCCCACTTCCTTGTCCATGGCCAATGTCATATCCCTGCCAAGCAGCCCATAATCATGGATGCAAGCATCACCAACAGAATACAAGGATAGAAGAGAGAATCTCAGGTGCAGAAGATAACATAGAAAACATTGACACAACTGTCAAAGAAAATGCAAAATGTTAAAAGCTCCTAACCCAAAACATCCAGGAAATCCAGGACACAATGAGAAGACCAAACCTAAGGATAATAGGTATAGAGGAGAGCGAAGATTCCCAACTTAAAGGACCAGTAAATATCTTCAACAAAATTATAGAAGAAAACTTCACTAACCTAAAGAAAGAGATGCCCATAAACATGCAAGAAGCCTACAGAACTCCAAATAGACTAGATCAGAAAAGAAATTTCTCCCATCACATAATAATCAAAACATCAAATGCACAAAATAAAGAAAAAATACTAAAAGCAGTAAGGGAAAAAGGTCAAGTAACTTATAAAGGTTGTTTGTTTCTTAATGATAAGTTTTAGGATTTCTTTGTGTATTTTGGACAAAAGTTTCTTATCAGGTATGTCTTTTGAAACAAAATCTTCTCTTCCCAGTGTACAGTTTATCTGCCTATTCTTTAGATTTTTGTCTTTCTGAACCAAAGTTTTTGATTTTGGTAAAGTTCAACATAATAGTTTTTTTTTTTTTAATTGATTGATCACAACTCTGTTGGTGAACCTAGAACACCACTGATTAGGTCTGAGCTCAATAATTTGTTACATGTAAGACCCAGTTTAGTCCCCAATTACACACACAGACATACAGAGCCACATATATACAGACTCAGACAGACAGGCAGACACACACACACATACACACACACACACACCTTGCTATATCAAAGAATGTCTTAAGTTTCTGTTGCAGTACTAAACTTTGTGAGCAAAAGCAACTTGAAGAAGCCAAGGTAGGAAAGCAGAGCAGGAACCTGGAGGCAGGAACTGAGGCTGTGATTGTGGGGGACAGATGCTCATTGTCTTGCTCTCTTGGCTTCCTCGGTTTTCTTCCTTATATATCACAAGACCACCTGCCCAGTAATGACCCTGTCCACAGTGGGCTGGACACTTTCACATCAATCACCAGTCATCTATCACCAATCAAGAGAATACTGCATACACCTGGCTACAGGTAAACCTGGTGGAGGAATGTTCTCAATCGAATTTTCCTCTTCCCAAGTGACACTGGCTTATGTCAAACTGACAAAAAACAAAAGCACAGATATTAGCCAGCACACAAGATAGAGTAGAAAACTTCCCCATGTTATATATTCTGGGAATGTTACCCTTTTGCTATCTAGGAATGTGTTACTCATTTGTGGCTCATACTGAGTTAAACAGTCCATTTTGAGTTAAGTTCTTCGAAGGGCTGGGTCTTGAGCCATTAGCCTAGTGAGAGTTGTCTTATTGATTTTACTGATCTTACAAGGTAGTTGGTGTCTGATCACATTATTTTGGGGGCTCATCCTTTTATACTTTCTTTTTCATGATTTATTAGATTTGTTTACTTTGGATGTATTTTGTTCTTTCACTCGTTTCATTGATCAGAAATCTGGATTTTTGACTTTAGATCTTTCCTCTGTAACTTTCCACACATTTAACCAATGTGGATAAGTTGAATTTTAAATTTTATGTTATTTCAAAATATTTTAAAATTTTCTTGAGATTTCCTTCTTGATCCACATATTCTTTAGTGTCCTCAATACAAGGGGGTGAAGAAAAAAATTTTTTAAGTATTTTGAAATTGTTCAGACATATTTCTTTATGACAAATATGCTAAGAATATTAACAGGAAAAGTGACAGCCTATAAGCATAGGTGGGTAATTCAAATATTCTAGCCAAAGTCTTGGTTGGAGGCCTATAATAGTCTTGATGTTTCTGACTTCATGGTGATTTGTATTTAGTCCCAAACTGTGGTTTTGTTATTTGTTTAGTTTTGTTGTGTTTTCTTTTTAGTGTGTTTTGTCATTTTCTGTTGGAGGGTAGGTGTCTTAGGATTTGCACTGGCTGGTTTTGTGTGTCAACTTGACAAAAGCTGAAGTTATCACAGAGAAAGGAGCCTCCCTTGAGGAAATGCCTCCATGAGATCCAGCTGTAAGGTATTTTTTTCAATTAGTGATCAAGAGGGGGAGGGCCCATTTTGGGTGGTGCCATCCCTGGGCTGGTAGTCCTGGGTTTTATAAGAAAGCAAATTAAACAAGCCAGGGGAAGCAAGCCAGTAAGTAACATCTCTCCATGGTCTCTGCATCAGTTCCCGATTCCTGACCTGCTTGAGTTCCAGTCCTGACTTCCTGTGATGAACAGCAACATGGAAGTGTAAGCTCAATAAACGCTTTGCTTCTTGGTCATGATGATTTATTTGTACAGGAATAGAAACCCTGACTAAGACAAATTGGTACCAGCATAGTGAGGTATTCCTGCAACAACCTGACCATTTTTTGGAAAGGACTGTGGAAGGACTTTGGAACATTTTGCTAGAAGATGGGATGTTAACAGCTATGTGGCATGTTCTGTAGGAGCTTGGAAGATAATGTTGAGAACAGTAAAGAAAATGGAGGCCCAGCTTGTGAAATTTCAGAGGGAAGATTAAAGACTCTTATCGGGGATGTTGCTATTTTGATTGTGAAGATTCTGTGGTTTTGGTTAGCTGGGGCTGAAGAATCAGCTGTGATTAACAAGATACCAGAACTACTAAAGTGAAACCTTTGTATTACTGGGACTGTTGTTGCTGGTTAGCTGGAACTAAGAAATTAGTGGTAATTAAGAAGAGACCAGCATCACTGAGGTGAAATCTTCTGGGAAGTGTTTTCTGAGAACACAGAAGCTGTGTTCCAGAGATATCCAATGTTGTACCTTGTGCTGTGGCTGAATTTGGTAATGTGTAAGAGTCACCCAGGTGGTTCTGGTTTGAAGGCATGAAAGGGTCATGAAGAGCAACTGAGGCTCGGTACTGTGTGAAGCCACAGAAAGCCATTGGTGAAGGTGCAGCCTCAGTTGCAATTGATGGCCCAGGACTGACGGGGTCATCCAAAGGAATTGAGGCTTGACACTATGAATGAAGAGAGCTCATGACGGGCTATTGGTGAAGCCTAGTTGCAGTGGAAGACAGCAGTGTTTTGGAGATGACAGTACCATGAGGTGACCACGAAGAACAACAGCAGCAGTGGAGTACAGGCAGCTGGAGCTTAGAAGACAAGGTGTGTGCTACAAAGGGCAGAGCTGGAGAAGTGACCCAAGCCCTTTGAGGATTCCAGAATATCATGATGGATCTCAGACATTGGATGATTAGAATTGGATTTTGCTTTTGATTGTGACTTTGCCGTGATATTTTTCCCTCTTGAAGGAAGAAAGTATTTTAGTGGAGCCCACAGTTAAGAGACTTCAAATTGTAAAAAGGCTGAGTTTTAAAAGATGGGATTTTTTAAAGGGATTGAAAATTTAATATGTAAGAATTTGTAAACACTGGGACTTTTAAAGTTATTTAGATCTTGGGGATGAATAAGAAAGTAAGGGTTGATGCATAATAGTGGTGTATTTATGTGTCAAGTTGACAAAGGGTCACTTGTATTGGCTGGTTTTGTGTGTCAACTTGACACAAGCTGGAGTTATCACAGAGAAAGGAGCCTCCCTTGAGGAAATGCCTCCATGAGATCCAGCTGTAAGGCATCTTTCTCAATTAGTGATTAAGGGAGGAGGGCCTAACCCATTGTGTGTGGTGCCATCTCTGGGCTGGTAGTCCTTCGTTCTATAAGAAAGCAAGCCAAGCAAGCCAGGGGAAGCAACCCAGTAAGCAGCATTCCTCCATAGCCTTTGATTTAGCTCCTGCCTCCAAGTTCCTGCCCTGTGAGAGTTCCTGTCCCGACTTCCTTTGGTGATGAACAGCAATGTGGAATTGAATACTAAATAAACCCTTTTCTCCCCAACTTGTTTCTTGGTCATGAAGTTTTGTGCGGGAATAGAAACCCTGACTAAGACACTGCACAAAATATCATGACCAAGAAACAAGGAGGAAAGGGTTTATTTAGCTTACACTTCCATATTGCTGTTCATCACCAAAGGAAGTCAGGACAGGAACTCACACAGGGTAGAAACTTGGAGCAGCAGCTAAAATCAAAAGCTATGGAGGAATGCTGCTTACTGGCTTGCTTCCCCTGGCTTTCTCAGCCTGATTTCTTATAGAACCCAGGACAACCAGCCCAGAGATGGCACCACCCACAATGGGGCCTGCCCATCCTTGATCATTAATTGAGAAAATGCCTTTTAGCTGGATCTCATAGAGGCATTTCCTCAACTGAAGCTCCTTTCTCTGTTGATAAATCCAGCTTGTGTCAAGTTGACACACAAAACCAGCCAGTTCAATAGGTATGGTGCCTTGGTAAAGAAAACAGAGGTAGGTGAATAGACATTTAATGATGTGGCACAAGGTGTCAGGCAGAACTGTTTTAGAACTGGATGCAGGCTTGATGAACCTTTGGCCTCAGAATTCAGCAGAGCTATCCATTTTATACCTTCTGCATCAGGTGGGGGCAGGAAGCCTAAGTGCAAGGCTTGTTAAGAACAACAGAGTGCCCAGCTATATTTCAAGGTAGTTCTGCTTGCCTTCCTCCTGTTAAAAGTGAGGGGGCATTTTTCTGTGATTGGTTCATCACTAGGAGAAGCTGGTTAGGGTGCTGGAATTAAACTTGCAAGAATGTGAGGCTCCCCACACCTTGTTTCCCTGGAGGCTTTACATCTCAGTGTTCCCTGTGCTGAGCCTCCAGTAATCTGTCAGCTATAACTCAGGTGGTTCCACTCAGCACTAGTTCCCACAGAGGGGTTTCCTTTTGAGGGTTTCTGTTCTGGCAAGCCATGCTTCTCTGTGCCTGCCTGTCTGCCTTTCTGATCATGAAGACAGCCGTTGGTCCTGTGACCTCATCTCTCTGACAGATCTAAGAAGAGGTGTTTTTCAGTTCTCACGTCTCACCCAGAAACAGGAAGTATGCACAGCTCTTAACCTCTAGTTTCCCACCAGTTGCTGAGTTGAATTTTGTGTGGTGATACAGCTTGAATATATGAATGAAAGGACTTGTGATTATTATTTTATTGGAGTTCAATTCTAGTGTGTAAGATAAGTGAAGTCAGGTGGGGAAAGAAGGAGAGCAAATGTTACTGTGAGTTACAAGCCCTGCCACTCCTTAAGTTATTGCTCAATTTTGAGGAATCCTTGAGAAAGCCATATAAACAATTACTGCTAAATCAAGTCTGAGAGGTGGCATGGCATTTGGGCTTCATTTACTGACCTAGTCTCTTCAAAAGTTCACTCTGCAGTATAGTTATTTTCTCTACACATCTAAATAAGGCATGCTTCAAAGGATACACACACACACACACACACACACACACACACACACACACACACACACACACATATATCCCCATGCAGATTTCCTGGTCATAGTTAAATCTGGGACAATAGAAAAGTAAGATATAATTGCATTTAGGAGGTAGTCAATATGTTTGTTTAAATGCTTCTCTAGAAACAATTTTCTGGAAGGTTTTAGAGTTGTTTTTTCCCCCTATACTTGTAGAATAACATTTGAAAATTTTTACAAATACACAAGTCAAATGAATTGGAAAAAAAATGTTTGGCTTTCAACTCTTCTCTTCCTGGTGTGTATACCCATTGAGAGGTGGAGTCTATTTCTCCTCCCTCTTAATCATGGATTAACAGATAACTTTTTATAAGTCTTTAGATAACAAATCAGCAGAAATGACATTTTGAAAATTCAGAAATGTGGGTTTCATCAGGTATTGCAAGTTTTGTTTTAACATTCAGCAATGAGACAATTGTGGAGGCATAACTTATGTGTAGTAGACTAACTTATTGTCAGATGAGAATTCTTGTGAAGAATAAATGAGATACATTAGCTACCAACCAGTACTCATTTCACACATGTGCCTAAGGCTAGCATTGCTCTTTCAGCCTTGTTACTCACCCAAACCAATATAATCACCTGACTAAGAGTAGATACTGCTACAGCCCAGCCACAAGATCATAAATACTGAATGATTGTTTCAAGACACTCAAGTCTGGGTTGTTCCTCATATAGAAAAATATACCATAACACAGATAAGATCCTAATGCTCTTTGGAACTGTACCATTCCTCAACCAAATGGATACTAAATTAAATAATGTATTAATGCATTCTGAAGAGTTCTGTATTTATCCAAGGAAGAAACTAGCTGTGGAGTGGCTGTTTCATGCTCAAGTGTAATCTTATGAAAATAGTGTCCAGTGAAATAAGAAGCACATAATAATTTAATTTGTGAAATTACAATAGATAGTGTTTGTGCATCAGCCCTTAGTTTATAGGGAAAGAGTATCACTGTGGTGTTTGTCAAACTTGACCATGTGGATGGTGTTGTAGGGAGCCGACTTTAAGCAGAAAGCGGCTAGAAAGCAGCTATCATCTTTGCAGCCATCTGGAACCATTTACCCTGATAGAGACTTGGTTTTTCGGCAGCCTACAACAGCTGAGCACACTCTAACAAATATCTTGTTTATCCCACATAGCTTGTTTTGCTGTTAGTGACCCCAGCTTCATAGTGCATGTGGTAAAATGTTTTCACCTGTGTTCTCCTGCGTGTGCTTATAAATACCCAGGATTTCCTTGTAATAGGGAAAAGAAGAATATATATACAGTCAATACAGTTAAGAGCAATATGAGTGGAGAGGACAATAGTTAGAAGAGAGTCAAGAGGAGTCAAAGAGAGGAATAAAGGAGGAACCAGACTTGACTACGAACCTTCTGGCTTGTCATTATTTTTCGCATCTTCCCCCTGCTCTCGCTCTTGCTAAACCCTGACCCG
This sequence comes from Rhabdomys pumilio, assembly GCA_030674055.1. NCBI lineage: Eukaryota > Metazoa > Chordata > Mammalia > Rodentia > Muridae > Rhabdomys > Rhabdomys pumilio. Next base: position 6,464,640 of record JANHMN010000017.1, on the reverse strand, counting down.
TGGACCGGAGGAGCAGCAACACAGGTCAGGACGTTTTGGCCCCCAAGCCAGCCAGAGTACGGGCCACAACAGTTTGGCGCCAATCGTGGGGCAGAACGGTTCTCAACATGGTGTGAATTTGCAGTGTGGTCCAACTGTAACTGATTTGGTAGACCGTTGCAGTCTCCAAAATGTCCTGAAGGGGATGAACTTGGTTGAGTTGAAACTGACAGATGCTGGAGATACTGTGACATGTCCATGGAATGGCAGGAATAGGAAGGAGGAAAGGCCTAGGCAAGCAGACTCCTTATCTTTATGGCTTTGGGTGACTCTGCGATGCCCAAGCAGGCAGAGATACCAGAATTTTTTCCTGATGGTAGGGTACATTTTGCTTCCTAGTTATTTAATTTGCATCAGCAGACATTTGAATTTTATTATAAAACGGAATGAAGAGTGAAGGTGAATTATTACAAGATCACTGTGGAGTATCTGGTACAGTAAAGATTTTTTTCCCCAAAGAAAGATGATTATCTAGATCATACAGAGAGAAGCAAGACAAGCCGACAGCTACTGAGACTACAAGGAAGGACAAGTATCTTTTACTTTTGGTTTCGAGAGGGAGAAAAGCTTATAGAGTTACCCAAATGAATCATCAAAGATGCATGATATGAAGGAGTCAGTTGAAGAGAATGTCATACCCTTCGAAGCCACACACGTGCATTTAGGGACAAGGTGCTCTATGCTATGTTATTCTTCCTCAATGCCTTAGAGTGGAAGAAAACACTACAGTTCTTACAGAAATGAATAGAAAGGAGTCAGCAAGGGCCTCCCCTCCCATTGATACCCGATAAGGCCATCCTCTGCTACATGTGCAGTGGGAGCCATGGAGCTCTCTATGTATACTCTTTGGTTGGTGGTTTAGTCCTTGGGAGCTCTGGGGAATCTGGTTAGTTGATCCTGTTCTTTCTATGGGGTTGCAATCCCCTTCAGGACTTGTGGAGGCTTGATGCCTCTGCATAGGGAGATGGCTAGAAGTGGGGAGGCAGGAGAGGGTGAGTGGGTGGAGGAGCACCCTCATAATAACAAAGGGGAGGGAGAGGGGGGATGGGATGGGGGTGCTTGTGAAGAGGTAACTGGGAAGGGTGATATCATTTGAAATGTAAATAAATAAAATGATAAAGAATCAGCAAAACAAAAGATTTGATGTTACATTTTGTTAGTAAAACAGTATTTGAATCACAAGTTATTACAAATAATACACTTTTAAAAACATTAAAACTCAAAACCATGTCCATCCCATTGTCCAAAAAATGGACTTATTTTAGGGAGGTAAAATATTTTATAATAAAGACAACTAATTTGTGCAGTCAAGGGATTGTTTTATTTAATTCCCCTTGAAAGCTAGTCCATTTACATACACAAAACCCAGAACAGACCCATACTGCATCTGTACCCAAACAGTGTACTGACTGTTGTAGTCATGATCCTGAGTGTTAACTGCCTGCACTTGTGTTCATTCATTGACTGCCAGCCTGGCATCTTTTAAAGGACAGCTTTGTGGTTTTGCTTGTCACCAGCTAGAAGTGTTTCCAGGGCTGTGCACAGGTAATGGCTCTTCAAATTATCACTATTGAGTTGGCATCTATACTTGTTTTCCTCAAGTCAGCAAACAAGCAAGAGCTTCTTTCCAAACTAGTGGATCCACTACTTTGTGTGTGGACATAAGTCTTGGTGGAAAATGCTGCCTGTGGTCCCAGGACACTGAGACACATTTTAAGTGTAGTTGAAAATTCCAGTATACATATATATACATACATATATATATATATATGTGTGTGTGTGTGTGTGTGTACATATACATATATATATGTACATGTACATATACATATATACATATACATATACGTATATATATATGTACACACACAGACACACACACACACACATATATATATATATATATATATATATATGAAAACAGTACTTTACTATTTAGCAAATATTTAGTAAGTGGAAACTGTGAATCCAGGATATTGGTAATAGTTGGTCTCTCAAAGCAGAGATGGACGCCCACTGGAGAACCTATGCACAGTACTTATAAAGAACAGGAGATAGAGAAATTGGGAAGTCAGCCTAGGAAGGGAATTCAGTAGCATTCTGGCAAAGTGGTATCAAAAAATAGGTTCTGAAGCAAGGAAGTAAGAATTAGTCAAGAAAACAGAGTGGCCAAACACTGGTACACCTTGCATGTGAAGGAATTTGGATGTTTCCCTGATCTGGGGTAGTTCCTTAACAGCATCGTAAAAGGATTCTAAGCAAGAAAGAGTCTTCATCTAAATTATTCTTTTTACAGTGAGCTTAGGTAACACTGTGGAGGATGAATTAGGAGGCAGTCAAACAAGAAAAGGGTTTCTAGAAAGAATTAAAAGATGATAAAGATGAGCCATAACATGCAAGCACGCGCATGTGTGTATAAAACATATTAAGAAGAAAGAAAATCTATAGCATTTGTTGTATATGTTGAGTTAAGAAGTGAAACACGTCACTGATGCCCTCAGTGTTTCTGCTTGAGTGGCTGTACAAATTATCACTGTAGATGACAATGAGTAAGATGTAAGACTGATGGATTGATCCTTAGGAGCTGAAGGACAATTGAATCGTTGGATTTCCTAAATCTGAGAAACCAGTGGAGATTACACTTAATATTAGAATATATGGGCTTAGAGAACAAGAGACGGGGAAATAGCTGGGAAGTAAATAAACATTTTGAATTTATTTTTTAATTGATTTTTGACAGTATCATACATGAATATAATGGATTCTGATTATTCTCACCCCATCCTCTGTTATCTTCTTCCAACCTGATCAAGCCCCTTTCCCTACAAGTCATGTTCCCATGTTTATGTCTTTTTGTTTTACGTTGAGACCCACAGAGGTTAACAGTGACCTTTCTGCATGATTGTATGGATAGTGTGGAATTATTCATTCAGATTGTGAGTTCACCAGCGGGTTTACATCGAAGACAGTGACTTACCATCCCCAGCATCTATTATGATCAATAGCTCCCTCATTGGAATATCTCCTTTTTTGCAGGTATCACACACGTTGCATTAGAGATAACCCTAATGATAGGAATTTTATTGTCTCTTGAAGGACCTGTGCTCAACTGTGGCACACTCTGAGGTACTAGGGGTTAGGACTTCATCATATGAATTTGGAAAGGACATTATTTAATCCACAAAGTAACTCTCATTTTCAGAACATAAAAGAGAAACTCATGATTTGTCTTCATATTCTAATCAGATACACACACATTTTATCCCAGGCATAATAAATCCCAGGTTAATAAAATTGCACAATGACATCTGACCAAAGTATCAAATTTCTCCAATTCACTAGTGCATTAATTAGCTGTTTCTCTAAAACCAAGGGGTAATTGTATTGCAACAGAGTAAGGTTATCCACAAGTCCTTGAACATTCTCACCACTGACAGCTAGAGGCCACATATCAATGTCTGTTCTTTGGACTCTGGCTGGGTTCTGCAAAACAAAGTTGTCCTAGATTCCAGTCTTAAATGATCAGTAGTCAACACTTCATGGATCATGAAATACTGCCTCTGGAAGGTTCAGATTGTCATGTCAAAGTCCACGATCCTGAAATACCTTCTAGAGAGAACACATGCAGGCCACTTGCTGTGCATATCAAGCTATTTTTCATCTTTCACATTTCAACTGAATGTTACCAACACAAAAGGTGGAAATTGATTCTGGAGAACTATTATCATTCTCTTGAAAACGAAACATCAGTAAATTCTATACTATATCTGGCTGAATATGCATCTCTCCCCATTGTGGAAATCCTGTGTGTCTAACTACAAACTGGGTCTCATTTTAATTATTATGATTGTCAGAGGATATTTGCATCTCTATCTAAACCCAAGGATTAGCTTGTATTCTTTAGTTCAGTCTCTCTTCCAGAATTAGAGAAAAGAAAGCCAGTCTATGTTATATAGAACACGGAGCATAGTTCCCATGGAAGAATCACCAAGTAACAAGTTGGGAGCCATGTTTATGGACAGTCTATATATCAGAAGGCTTGAATCTGTAACTTTAACCAAAGATAAAGATCTTAACAGAATATTAGGATAATGTAGCTTTATTTTGGAGTACAGGTGTTACTCTGATACTAACCCTTTGAGAACAGTGGTAAAAATGGAAATTTTTTAAAATAACCTTTTTTCTATTTTTACAGTATTAGTTTCCAAAATGTGGAGTTCCACCTTGACAGCTGGCCAAGGTCTTGATTTTCATTCCTGTGATTGGTGCTTGTGCTTTCCCTCGGCACCATGTTAGTGATTACACTCACTGTTCACCCAGGCATTACGGGCGTTCCACATACATTGCCTCCCTTTTCCTGATGCTGAGCTGAAGAAGCAGGAGGCATGTTTTACTATGAATTTTGTGAATGGGAATGAAAATACAGACATGTATAAATGTGAACTGGGTAGTCAGTAAACAATATATAACCAGCTGGAATATCAGACACGTGCAAATTATGAGGGAAATGAGATGGTAGGCAAGATAATAGGAGACACTTGAGCTCGGTTAGGTGGGGCAGGTCATTGGTGAGCACATGGTAGAGTAGGCAAGAATGCAGAGTTTTCATCATTGATGCCTTTGAAGCATTTGTATTCCCAGAGTAAGCTGGCAAAATCTCTCTCTCTCTCTCTCTCCTCTTTCAGAAACATGGTGGTTTATAGTTTACCAAACATGAATTACTTTCATGTGCAAACGTGTTAGTAACAGCCAACTCAGAAATACCACAGCTAATTGCTGTGCCTGCCGACTCTGGTTATTTATTAAAATACAATGAACTGCTATAAGAAAATCTATGGAGAACACCATTATTATTTAAATATGTAAAATCATAATGGTTCAGCTGGGTGAGGTGGCTCAGATGTAACCCCATCTCAGGAAGCTTAGTCAGGAGAGTTGTTATGACTTTATGTCCTGCCTGGGTGGTCATATAAGAACTTATATTAAATTAAAAAAAATTGACAAACAACCCCAGGAGTTTATATATAGTAAACATTAACTAAACACTCCATTTCTTTTTTTTTCTTTTTTTTTATGAGCATATGAGGGTCTTTTTAATTTTTTTTCTTTTTTTATTGGATATTTTATTTACATTTCAGATGCCCTCCCCTTTCCCCATTTCCCCTCCCTAGAAAACCCCTATCCCGTGCCCCCTTTTCCTTTTTGCTTTTACACAATTTTTTAAAAATGTTAATCAAGGGCTTTATAAGTATGGTAATGCTCAATCAGAAGTGTAACCCAATACCCTACCTAGATATATAAACTATCTTTGATTGGTGGAGACATGTGAACATCTGCCTCCATGCCCCCCTCTCTTTCTCTCTCTTATCACCTAGCTTCTCCTCTAGCTCATCTTCTCCTCTCCTTACTCCATCTCTTCCTCTCCGTACTCCTTCCCCCATAGCTCCTCCTACCTATTACCCTTTCTGTTAAAGTAAAACTTTTATCTCAAAATACAATTAGAGCATAATTATTCCTATTTGTACCAGTGAGGTACAAGATAGTCCTAATACCTAGTTCATCATTTTGTTGACTAACCAGAACCTCTGTCGTCTCTCCTAACTAAAACACTTAGTTTTGAACCTGGCTTTTTTCTTGGCTTTAGAATGAATGTGAGCTGAAAACCATCCACTCAGGTCTTTTCTCTCAAAGTAAATAGCCAGGATTGGCTATGAGACTATAGGTCTTCAACCCCATCAGAAATCCAGAATGACTGAGTTAGCTGAAATTATGGGAAGCACAAAGCATAGCTTCTAAAACTTAGCCAATTTATAAAGACCACTGAACACCTGGATAGCCCCTATACTACCGAACATTGGAGCATCAAATCTTCAGCCTTCTGGCCCAGAATCATCTGACAGACCTTAGTGATGCAGAATTATTAAGGGCTGATTATTCTGTCTAGGCAGATATAATCAGTCGACTATTCTGCAAGTGTGTCCTTTTCTGGACAGTGATTTGTCTGTAGATGGAAAGAGGCAATTCTTGCCTTGTAGCTGTCTCTGCACAACTGGAGTAACTCCAAGGATGCTCAATTTCTTCTTAGAATCCAAGACAGGAAGCTGTCAGGAGCAGACAGGTCTCTAATCAAAATGAACATTAATATAGAAATATTTGTAACGTCAGTTCTATGGACTTCTGATGTTTTAAAATCCAACTATCCATGTAAGGTAACCTGGACTGTTGTCTGTTAACTCCTCTCAGCTATTTCTAAATAAAATATAGAAAACACCCTAACAATAAACTCAAAGCCATTAATTTGCTATAGTCCCTTAACTCACAGACTAACCATCCCAAATCAGTTAAAAAAAAGTTAAAGAAGGACTGAGTCTAAGCCTTGTATTTCTAAATGTGTTATACAGGCACAATGCCCATGAGAGTATCAATATTCATCTCACTTTTATATCAATAAGAAGCTGATACCAACGAAAACCTTAAATTTGAAATCAAAGTAAATTTTGTACCATTTAAGAAATTATAACTTCATCTTGATACTAATTATACAGATTTCTACCAATAGGTTATGGCTATGCAATAAATCCTAGATAATCCTCCCTGTTCCAACAAAACCACTACTTTTCCCTAGAAAGACAGCCCAATATTAACCACCTTAGTCCCCAAGCCCAGGGAATAGGGGCGCTATCTCTTCTTTAACTTCTTCAAGCTGATTACGGGCATTGAGATATTAGAAGAGGGGTGGGGGGAAGAGTAAATTGATAAGCCTCTGATGCTGTGTCTTCACTGCATCCAGCTGGAATTCCAGGACATTGGAGGTTTAAGCAGGTCTGCTCAGTTTGCTTGATGAGTAGATACACCAAGGCTGTGTATTCTGCAATATACAATTCTCAGAACAAGTTTTAGTATCAAGAAAAAAAAATTTTTTTTCCTAGAGGGCTGACATTTTTTTAAAGATGTTGGTTCTAACAACTTTTCTTTTTTTCCCCTTTTTTAATTGGTTATAATATTTACATTTCAAATTTTATCCTCTTATCCCATTTCTCCCACCACCCTGGAACCCCTTATCCCATCCCCCCTCCTTGTCCTTCTATGAGGGTGTGATTTTCCAGTTTCTATGATGCTGTTTCCATTAACATAAACTGCCTCCTAGATTTCTAAATCCTTCCTTTTGTGTTATTAAATCTCTTATTTTTCTTTATTTCTTTATTTCTTTTTTTCCTTTATTTTTCTTTTTTTTATCTCTATTTTTTTTAAATTGGGTATTATATTTACCTTTCAGATTTTTATCCCCTTACCCAACTTCCTCTCACCACCCAGAAACCTCCTATCCCATCCCCCCTCCTCATGCTTCTATAAGGCTGTGCCTGCACCTATCCCCTGCCCCCACTACCCCCTCCTTGCCCTCACATTCCCCCCCCCCCACTCTGTGTTTGTTTTTCATGGGATCAAGAATCTCCTCTCCCACCTATGCCTGACAAGGCCATCCTCCCCTACATATACCTCTGGATTCATAGGTCCCTCCCTATGTGCTCCCAGGCTGGTGGTTTAGACCCTGGGGGGCTCTGGTTGTTTGGTATTGTTGCTCTCCTCCTGGGGTCACAAACCCTTTCTGCTCCTTCAGTCTTCTCTCTAAGTTCTCCATTGTGAAACCCTTGATCATATCAGTGGTTAACTGTGAGCATTGTCCTCTGAATGTGTTAGTCTTTGGCAGACCTCTAAGGAGACAGCTATATCATGTTCTTGACAGCATGCACTTCCAGCCATCCACATCAGTGTCTAGCTTAGGTGACTGTACATGGGATGGATACCCAGGTAGAATGGTCTCCAGATGGCTCCTCCTTCAGTTTCTGTCCCATGTTTTGTTTCCATATTTGCTCCCTTGAGTATTTTTGTTACTCGCTCTAAGTAGAACTGAGGTGTCCCTTCTTGGTCTTCCTTTTTCATGAGCTTCATGTGGTATGTGGGCTGAGTCTTCGCTATTCCGAGCTTTTGGGCTAACATCCACTTAACAGTGAGTAAATACCATGTGTGTTCTTTTGTGATTGGGTTAACTCACTCAGGATGATAATTTCTAGATCCATCCATTTACCTAAAAATTTCTTTAATTCAATTATTTTTAATAGCTGAGTAATACCCCGTTGTGTAGATGTACCACATTTTTTGTATCCACTCCTCTGTTGAGGGACATCTTGGTTCTTTTCAGCTTCTGGCTATTATAAATAAGGCTGCTATGAACATAGTGGAGCATATGTCCTTATTATATGTTGGAGCATCTTCTGGGTATATGCCCAGGAGTGGTATAGCTGGATCCTCTGGTAATGCTATGTCCAGTTTTCTGAGGAACCGCCAGACTGATTTCCAGAGTGGTTGTACCAGCTTGCAATCCCACCAACAATGGAAGTAAACACTCCATTTCTATGTGCTAGTTAATTCTTACAGAAGTTTTCACAAGTAGTATAAACAATATGGTCATATCAGAGATGAAGTGAGTTAGGCCAAGAGAGAATAGTTTGTCCATGTGACACAGCTTGGAAGTTTAGGAACCAGGATACAAGTACCATAATCAGAACACTATGTGTACTACACATTATAAGAATAATCATTTCTCTTATTCAAGGTTTAGTGTGTTAGTATCAGCTGAGATATTTTTAAAATATGATATTATTTTGTTTGTTTAAGAATGACATTTTTATTTTCAAAGCTAGTGACAATCTTTAATTTGGTATTGGGAATTTTTAAAAAGTGCTTTTAAGCAGAAAATCTACCTTGAGAAAAAAAATGTGTTGTATCCAAACAATATTCTACATAAACAGAAAAGAAAAAAAGAAAGGGAGGAAACGAGAGAGAGTGGGGGTGGGAAGGAGGAGAAAATGTCCACCACAGTTTAGCAGTAAATACGGTTATTTGACCTGAAGCTCCCACATGATTTCTCAAACAGCATGAATAATTTATTTTGAAAAGATAGAATGATATGAGTTATGTTGTAATGTTTGTTGATACATTGTTGCCACCATTGGCGAAGTTGCTTCTATTTCGGAGGGTAACCCATAGAGAAAGTTACAGCTCTTAGGATATCGTTGTTGTTTGTTTATTCTTCCTCCTTGAGAATCTTGGCTTGAACACTAAGTGCTGGGTGCCTGGTTTCAGTCAACAGTGTAGCACAAGTTCACTTCATTTTCTACAGGCCTAGGAAACCATCACATATCAAGTCCCCACATAGCTTGTGTGCTTCTTTCTGAGAGCCGGTCCTCCAGTCCTGCTTTCACATGTCAGAGCGGTGCACACATTTTCAGGGTCTGCAAAGAAAGCAAGGCTTTCCAAAGCCGAGGATAAGCTGTCAGTTTTGTAGGGCAGATCTGTTACTCCTTGGAATTTATGCCCTATGGGACGAGTGTTCTACATGGAATTTTGAAAGCTGACAGCTCAGCGTTGGCAGCTGAGTTTTGACATTCATGCTGTTATCAAAGCTCCCTCCAACAGCTGACGCTGTAGGTATGTGGCCGGTAAGCCTTCTGCGAGGCATGTTTATCTAGCAGGGAAAAATCTGTCAGCCCTTTATTATTCTATTATCCTGAGCATTTCAGCTGCCTTTTTGTTAATCAACTAAAATGAACACACTTTTGAGCTATCTGCAACAAGGCCAACAAAGAGCCAGGGTTAGGATTGTAGTCTTTCTCAACAAAAGTGGGGCCTGTTTGCTTCAAATGATTTGTTTGGAAAATTTATCTGTAGTTCTGTGAAATGTGAAAGCAATATGAGATCACATAGTACATCGTCCTCACGAATCTCACACATAGTCCTTCCCCTGTGGACTTAGAGGAAATAGATGCTCTGTATTTATCCAGGACGGAGCTCACATAATTAGAAATGACGATGCCTGAAAATACACTCTATCAAGATAAGTTGAAATGTTTGAAAAAGGACACTATGACCCTCCATTTGACCCCTGTGACATGTTGAAACAAGTCACTATTTGAGAAGTAAAAGAGGATTAGAATTCTTTTGAGGAAGAGGGAGTAGGAAGGATCCAGATGTTCTTACTTCTGATACAAATTATTTTTGTTAGTGGAAAAACAAAAGCAACCTAGTAATGATAAAAAGAATTTCTCTTTTAGTAAAAATTTAATTGCCTTCCCACCCTAGGAACATGCAAAATGTACATGAGTACATATGTACATACAGTTACACATATTCTTACATACACATATATATACAATTTTACACACACACTCTTACACACACATATACTTTTACATATATACACTCTTACACACACTCTTAGACACATACACACTTATATTTATATACTCTTGCACACACTTTTACACACATACACACTCTTACATGCATACACTCTTATATACTCTTACACACATACATACACATATACTCTTACTCATCTTTATAAACCACCAAGTCAACTCAGAGCATGCAGCAAAGAGCCCTATCAGACCCCTAAACCCTGAAAAGCACAATGTGTCTCAAAAATAAACAACACCCACTGATTTCTAGAAAATGAATGCAAAACCCTGAGAATCTGATGTTCTTCTGGACTGGGAACTTAGTTTGATGAAACGGCTTTGAAATGGATCATGTCATATGCCCATATCCCCCAAACCAAACAGGCAATCCATCCAGTAAATAAAACCTTCTAAAAAAAAGGCTCAGTGAAATGTCGTGAAGTATATTTAGGAGATGTAATATATTTTCTTGTGAAGATGCCTTGCAGACAGCAATCTTGAACCCAGTGGTGCCCTCTCTAGTCGGAGCTAGAGGCTAGGTTTTAAATGGCTGTATTAATGACTTCTCTCATCACTGACAAAAAGCAACCCAAGGAAGGAAGGTTTACTTTGACTCATGGTTTAAGGAATACAGTCTCTTGAAGCAGGCTAGGCATGGTGGCAGGAAAAGGTGAGTCCATAGCAGCAGGAATGTGAGGCAGACTAGGAGGGGGATAGGAAGCAGAGACATTGGAGTTGTAAGTCAGGCGGAGATCTACCCCTCATGGTCTATTCCTTGAGAGACACTTCTCCAGCTGGTCCCCACCTTGTAAAATTTCTAGAGTTTTGCCAGCAGTACAATCTGTGGGAGAGGCAAGTCTTTAAATACACATGCTTATGTAGAAATTCTATATGTACATCTTGACAGTGGGTTTGCAAGGGAATTAATAACATACAGCAATAATAATATCTGACACTTAAAAAATGTATGTGATGGATGTGGTATAGTTTTAAGCTGAGTGTGTGTGGGTGTGTATGCACATGTGGGTGTGTACATGTATGTAGAGATACACATTCATGTATAACGTTGGATTCTCAACATGTTTGAAGTTGGTAAATGCCGTCTCTGTCCCTGTCCCTGCTTAGAGGAGGAAATAAAGGCTTAAAGAGATTAAATAGTTTATCCAAGGTCACAACCTGAGGAGAGGAGAGAGTAAGCCTGTACCATCTGACTGCAAAGCCTGTTCTGTTTGTTTATCGTTATTTTCTACTGCACCTTGAGCCACCAGAACATTTACATGTTAAAATATGTTAATCCAAAGTTTATCTGCTGTACAGGGATTTCAGAATTCCATATGAGTTCCTTAAAAAATGTCTCCAATACAGTGAAAAGGAGCAGCCTCAATAGTAGTGGTGTTTCCAAGTCTTCCATACAAAAATGCCCGGGGGCAGACTTGATAATGGGAAAACATTGATTGTGAATTTAAAAGGTGATGGACTTCAGCACTGATAACAGCCAAATTTATATCTCTGCAGTTTCCCTCTCATATTTTTTTTAATTCTCATCTCCACATTTGAAAAGCTGTTTTTGAGAAGCGATGACAGCAGTATTACAGAGTCAGCCCTAATCACGGCTGTCAGCTCAGATTAGCGCAAAGAAAATTTCCTTCAGTCTCTTCCACACATCTGTTCTAGCTTGACTTTTTTCTTTTTTTTTTTTTTTTTTAAAGATATGTGACTGGTGGGATGTAGAGTGGTATAAAGAGTCTTCTTTTCTGTATTCAGAGCATTTTCTCATGTTCCCATGTTGCCTCATTTCTTGAAAGTTGTTCTACAAGCACAGCGGAGTCACTCACCTTCAAACAGTGTTGAAGGAACCAGTACAACCAAGGATGCTTGCCTCAAGTAGAAGAGAGAATCACTGGGACTGAAAACCTCTTGGTTTTGTTGTTTTTATCTTTTTGTATGATTGTTTTTATGTCATTGTGCACCTCTGAATTTTGGAGTTTTAGGTCTTAATTGCAGTATTAAGATAATTCAAATTGACTTTCTCTTTATTGGAGAAGCCTTCCATTTTTGCCAGAAAATTTTATAATCCTGTGCCATTTATTATTAATTTACAGCACACATGTATGTGTGTGTGTGTGTGTGTGTGTGTGTGTGAGAGAGAGAGAGAGAGAGAGAGAGAGCATAATCCTACCTTATATATCTAATTACAACATGTGTGTGTGTGTGTGTGTGTGTGTGTATGTATGTATGTATACACTCACGTGGGCACACCTCACATCTGAACTCTAATAAGAACACTAACCTTTGACAGAAGACCAGGTTTTTAGACTGCTTAGTTTTATATTTTCTAAAGGGAATTTCCTAGATATTTTAAAAACACACGTATATTCATTTGCTTGTTTCCATTCCTGACAATTGTTGGCATGGAATGGAGCTGGATCCAGAATTTCCAGTAAAGATGACGATTTGGAACATTGTCACCCCTGACCTCCTCTAAATCTCTGACAGGGTGCGGTCTTGTTCATGGCTGTGGCCACCAGTCCTCTCGACTTTAGGGTCTTGAGAAGACTAGAATCAGTGGGGATGGTATTTTTAGTGATTTGCTTATAGGCATATCCAGTAGCAACTGATAATGGCAAGTATTGATTTGTAAGCTGAAACTCGTCAGGATTCATAACAGCCACTTCTATAACCAAAAACCTTCTACAAAGTTTTTGGCTTCTGGCCAACTCTTGCTCTTTCTAGAAGTCAATCATAAAAAAATGAAAAATATAGAGATTTATACTGACACTTAAACAGCCTCAAATTCCATTGCAAATCATTACAGGGATTTGAAATTTTGTTTTACAAAACTCGGTTTTCTTACCATCATGTGCAGAGTAAAGCTGTATATTTTCATTTTTCCATAGACTAAAATGAAGTAAAAACCTGTGGAATTTTCTGGGTCTTTTGATAAATGTTTCTGAGTCTCTCAATAAATATTTTTCCACTTTGCTTGTAGTCAGATAACAATTTCTACTTTTAAAATTATTATAAAGATAATAGACTAGATAATTATAAAGAATGAAGAAATAGACATATGTGTGTGTGTGTGTGTGTATTTTTTTTTAATTTGATTTTTTTTTTGGTTGAGCCAAGAAAATTTTGTATTAATTAGGACCCAGCCTTCTGGATTTTATGATTGGCATCAGTATGTTTTACAGTATGTGGACAGTTTATATCAAGATCACTTGTGGGGCATGGTAAACAAAAAAATCCAGTGACCCAGGGCTGGCACCTGGGAGAGTACATGTTTAACATCAGAACCAGGAGGATCCTTTCTCTTCAAGTTTGTGTGGCATTTACTCACCTTGGGTATATTGAGTGTAAATCACAGTTTGCCTTCGAGGTGACAATGTCATCAGTCTGCAACCTTGTTAAATTTAAAGTACGATAATGAGGACTTCCATGTAAGTGATGTGGAAACAGAAATGAAGAGGTTTCTCACCCAGCGTTACACAGGCAGTACGAGGCAAGCCCTGGGCCCTCGTTTTAGGTATCCAGTCCAGCTAGCCTTGGAATTTCTTTCTAGAGGAGAAAAGGGATTTTAGCCACAGCTAGTTTCAGACAGGCTTGTGAATCAACAAAATAGTCTCTGGAAAATGGTTGTTTTCAAATAGTAAAGTTATTTTATCTGGGGTGTGTTCAAGGAGGTAGCCCAGTGAATGGTTGGAGACAGAAGAAACAGAAACTGGAGTCAATTGGGAGACCAATGTCCTTTCTGTCTTATCAGTGAGATAGCCAAGATTAGCCTTAATGAAACCACTCAAATTGCCTTTCACAAGGCAGCAGAAAAAAAATAGTTCCCATAAATATGACATTGTAAATTTCCTAAAACATGTTTTAGTTTTGCTTGTTGAATTTTAACATTAATCAAATTAACATGTCAAATTCCTACAATAGGAATTGTTTTGTGAACCCTATAAAAGAGAACCATGTTGCATTTATCTTTGTGTCCTCAGAATCTAATTTTGTTGCTCATTTAGACTCCTTTAAAATGTTTGTTGTTTATTTAACAAATTTGTGTAAACAGTAGAAAACTTTTTTTCCTTTGAAAATATGCATTATACAGACTTGACATTTTATTTACTATGTATTATAATAGTATTTATCTTTAGGTGTACTTAGTCACTTGGTCATTGACTTAGGTAGGGTTTTACTGCTGTGAACAGACACTATGACCAAGGCAAGTCTTATAAAGGACAACATTTAAATAGGGCTGACTTATAGGTACAGAGGTTCAGTCCATCATTATCAAGATGGAAGCATGGTACAGGAGGAGCTGAGAGTTCTACATCTTCATCTGGAGGCTGCTAGGAGAAGACTGACTTCCAGGCAGCTAGGATGAGGGTCTTAAAGCCCACACCTACAATGACACACCTCCTCCAACAAGACCACAACTCCTAATAGTGCTACTCCCTAGGCTTAGCATATACAAACCATCACAGTCATCATAACTATTTTGTCTATTACTGCTTCTTATTTTATACATGTTAAGCACAGAATGGGTAGGTGACTTCTCTTGCCCAAGCTCTAATTCTAGTGACATCATGATGGGAATTAGGAAGCCTCCCTAGGCAATGTTACAGTCTTACAATCTCCATTGCTATCACCAAGATTTCATTTAAGTCTGAACTGAATCTTTATAGCTATGCAATATATAAAGGGAACAACCTCAGAATATGGAAGACTTGTTTATTTTATTGTTTATATTAGAGCTGGGAATATATCTCAGTAGTAGAATTTGTGTCTGTTGTACTCAAGGACCTAGATTTGACCTCCAGCACTACAACTCAACAGAAAGAAAAACAGTGTCATTTTATGTGCCCTGGATGCCGTTACTGTACAGCTCCCATCCAAACAATGACTCAGCAGTTGGGCTTCTTTCCTCCTGTAGCTGCCAGCTGGAACAAGTTTCCTCTGGGACAAAGAAAAGAAGGAGATGTATATACTAGCTGTTAATTGTGTCGGTTTGTAAGGTCACATGGCATATATTCATAGTCATTCATAGTCATTGGATGGCAAAAGAGTGACCTACTCATCTGCAAAGAGGGTGGGAAAAATGGAGAAGAATGCAGATATCTTTGGTGAACTCTAGTAATTTCTACTACAGTTAAAAAAAATTAGGATAATAAATACAGTAAAATAACATAGAGTACATTGTATTTGCCTATAGGTCCTTATCAGGGAATTAGTTCAATAACCCCAAGCATGTAATCTAATAGCTTTGAATCAGTTTCATTCATGCACAGGATAGGCATTGTGCATGAAGCCTAACTTCTATGGATGTTGTGTCTATGAGAGAAGGTAACAGAAGTAATGATTATATCCCAATGTTTGGGAACTCAGTAGAGTGCAGCCATTGGTCACTGATTGTTTTTCCAGAAACAGGAATTGATATGGAGCCAAAACCTATCTGTAAGGAGGAATTTGACATTTATCTATCACAAAAAAATTGACATGCAGCTTTATGGAGAA
Source organism: Rhabdomys pumilio (assembly GCA_030674055.1). Taxonomy (NCBI): domain Eukaryota; kingdom Metazoa; phylum Chordata; class Mammalia; order Rodentia; family Muridae; genus Rhabdomys; species Rhabdomys pumilio. Next base: position 6,448,861 of record JANHMN010000017.1, on the reverse strand, counting down.
TGACACCACAAAGTTTGTATCAGAAAGCTAGAAGTCACTATCGAACCAACTTGAACAGATGTCTTCCTTCAAGGGTGATCAGGGAAGAGTGCTCTCTCTTATACCAAGCAGCTGTGTACATGTGTCATGGTGGACCTTCAGCTGGTTGGAGGCACACACTCACAATATGGAGAGTCATATACTTTATGAGGTCTGCTTACCTAAATCACAAAATAATTACCCTGAAAGAAACACCCCTATTAATGTTTGATCAAATACCTGGCAACCTCAGGATCCAGTCATGTTGATTCACAAAATCAGCCATCACAGTCATCACTGCAGCCATCACAATCATCATCACCATAATTTTAACCATCATCACCACCATCATCACCACCATATCCACCATCTTCATGGTTTCTTTGTTTCTTGTTTCTCAAATTTATTTTTGTTTCTCAAAGATTTTTTTCATTATTTTTTAAAAGGTCTAAATTAAAAATTAATTCCAGGGTAGCAATGGATACCCATACCAGTTGGAAGTCTATGAGTTAGGTCAGATTTGGGTGGTGCCTATAGTTTGTAGATCAAGTTAGTAACCTTCTTAACTAGACTACTCTCTCATCATCTCTCTCTCATTCTCTCATTCTCTCTCCCTCTCCCTCCCATTCTCTCTCTCCCCCTCTTTTAGCCTCTCTCTGTCTCTCTCTCTTACACACACACACACACACACACACACACACACACA
>JANHMN010000017.1:6407729-6448127 GCA_030674055.1 Rhabdomys pumilio | reverse complement strand
TCTCTCTCTCTCTCTCTCTCTCTCTCTCTCTCTCTCTCTCTCTCTCTCTCTCTCTCATAAGGGTTTTAGGGTTTTTCTGCTGTAATAGACACCATGACCAAAAGCAATATGAGGATAGGGTTTGCTCTAACTTGTGATTCTCAGGTGACACTTCCATCACAGAGGGAAGAAGTCTGGGCAAGGACTCAAGGAGGGAGCTGAAGCACAGACAATAGAGGATTACTACTTACTGGCTTGCTCCCCATGGCTTGTTCAGGCTGCTTTCTTGTACAGCCCAGAAATAACTGCCTAGTGGTGATACTATTCATAGTGAACTAGGTCCTCCACATTAATCATCCATCAAGACAGTGATCCCCAACCTTACCTAAAGGTTAATTTTGGGGGGTATTAAGATGGAAATCATTGATTTTTATAAGATTAGAAAAACAGCACACTGTGTTCAGGGACTACGTTAATAGGAAATAATCCTTTTCCTGTTTCCAGTGGAGAGCACTGGGCACTACAGCAACCAAAGTTTTTTTTCTAGGGTTTATTCAAGATATCCTATACCCTTATAGTCCAATGGCAGGGCACGGTGTGGACTGTGTCTTTCCCAATAGCCAACCATGAAATAGCATAGAAAGACCTACTTCTAAGCACTCTTGCAAAGTACTCTGTTTAAAGTTGGGAGTGTTTGATTCCGGAATTCTTATAACATTGAGCACAGGAAAAGGTCATGGGGTTATTCAATCAGTGTTTCTATGAAAGAACACCATAAAAGAACAGCCATAGATTATGTTAGTGAAAGGACAGAAAATGAATTATGAAGGGAGGCAACATGTTCCATGAGATATTGGCTTTGCGTGGAGCTGTTTGGGCATGTTCACTGACAGTAACTAGGAACAGTGATGAATAGTAAGGTAAACTCCGGGGAACTCTGCCTGTACATGCTGCTGATGCTACACAAGAGTTTCCGATACAGACTTTTCTTTACTCCCCACAGCCCATGCAGTTTTGCCAAGGTCCTTATTATTTGTAATGGTGAGCACCCCAATGAAAGGATATGCTCAGAAACATCCTTTCTTGGTCTTCTAACAAAGGTTCCACTTCATTCTAAGAAATGGACTTACCTCTGGTCTCACAGTTTAATAGCATTCACATAAGTGTATGGTCCTTTTGTGAATGGGTCTACCTGTTGACAAGTTGGAGGTGAAGTTACCAGTCACAATGAAAATGATAGGCCACATATATATGTATCCACAGATCACAATACCTTCTTTGATCTTGGGATATGAAGAAGGAAAAGGCTAGAAAAGTTCAAACAGATTATAGTTGTTCCCTCCCCCTACCCCTTGAAATTTGTTTAAATTATATGGCAGAGTTTGATAGGGTTGGGTTTTGGAGAAGTTTTCTTATTGGTAAAACCTCACCACCTTTGAAGTATCTTTCTTAGCACGCTTGCCTTGTGGCTTATGTTCTGTGATTTAGACCAATCATGGTCTCTCAGTCTAACATGAGTTAGTTGGATCGGGTGGGCTATGAGGGAGGGAAAGGGAAGATGAGACATGTACGTGATCTTTGGTTCAATTCGTAAAGAAAAGTTTACTGTGCAGTGGCCTTGATCCCAGTACTCAGGGCAGAGGCAAGTGCATCTCTGAATTCCGAAAACCTTTTCTTTGTTGTTGAGGAGTTGCAGGTCGTTTGGCACTTTAAAGGTTAGCAAGCTGGAAGTCATGAGCAAAATTTGCTTCACTGCCTGTTTTAAATAAGGTTTTATTAGAATACAGTCAGGGTAATCAATCCATTTACATCTCCAGCGCACATACTTTTGTACTAAGGCAGTAGAGCTGGTATTTGGAGAGTAGAGCTACTCTAAGAACCATAAGCTATGTTTGCTGCTTGTTCCTGTAAGAAATGCCTTGACCCTAATGCCATAGGTGCTGTTTCTTAGGACCTTGCTTTGATCTTTGGCGATGTGCACAGTTCACGGTTACTTTAGACACAAGGGCTGTTTGTTTGTTGTTGTTTTTTCTTTCTTCTTTTCTGATTGTGATCTGTTTATTCTTTTATTAATTATTATCCCTAACCCCTCACATATTTTACCCACCTCATTTCTTTTCTTTTCTTGAGACTCTGAATCTGTCCTGTAGCCTCTTGTTTCACTCTCCATCACTTTGGCCTCTCTGCATTGTCTACTGTTGAGGGTTTCCGTCTAGATATATCTATAGGTATCTCTTTCAGTTCCATATCCTTATTTATTATTGGTGTATAAAGCTCTTTATTTGTCATTTAGTTTTGGTAGATTGTATGTTTACTGTACTTTATCTATTTCTTCCAGGTTATTCTGTTTGTTCACATATTATTATTTATACCAAAGTCTCTTATATTCCTATATTCGGTTATAATATCTCACATTTAATTTCTCGTTTTATTTATTTTGGTCAAAGTATTTGTCCACTTTGCTTGTGTTTTCCAAAAAAAAATAAATAAATAAGAGACAGTTTGGTTTTGTTGATCTTTTATCTCCCTAACATTTATTCCATATCGATATACATTATTTTCTATCTTCTACTGTCTTTGGCCTAGGTTTTTCTTTTCTAGTTCCTAGGTATGGGAAATTAGGCTGTTTATTTGGGATCATGACTCTTTTTTCCTGTGAACATTTGCTACTCTAAGCCTCCTTTCCCCCACTGCCTTTGCTGTGTCTAATAAGATTGTTGGGCTGTGCTCCTGGTTTATTTTCTCTCATCATTTTGTTTTATTTTAGTTTTTATTTTTCTTGGTTTATTGTTTACTAATAATATCCACATACTTGGAGGTTCTTTCATTCTTCTCTGAATGATTTCTAATTTCACACCATTGTAGTTGCAGAAGATACTTGATAGTGACGATTTCTAAATCTTGGTGCCATTTAGTTTATAGCTTTATATTCGGTCCATTCTAAAAATACTTGTGTCAGAGGAATGCATATGCCATGGCTGTTGGTTGAAATGTTCTTTCGTCTGCTAGGTCCATTTGGATGAAGGTAATAGGTCAAATCCAATGTTTCTTTAGTGAATTTTTTTTGGCATGGCAAATCTATATATTATTCAAAGGAACAACATAACTACAAAGCAGCAAGAACAATAATAAACAAAATTGCCAAAAGAATTCTTGTCTGTCACTAAATTTTTTTGAATGTAGAGGTAGTAAGCTCTCTAATTATCACAGGATAAAAAGTAGCTGCATGGAACAGAAAAGAACGACCCAAATGTGTGCAGATTAAAATAAGTTCATTTCAGCTTTAAGGACATATGCAGACTGGAAAAGGTGGGGGACAATTATCCCACCCAAAAGAAAATCAAAGCACACAGAATTGTATAACACATACAGTTAGAATGAACTCTAAACTCCAAACATAAAACGAAGTTTAAAAAGTCATCATATAATTTAAAAAACAGCTGTGTGTGATGGAATACCCTCCAGCATTGGGGAGGCAGATGCAAGAAGAGCTCTGTGAGTTCAAGGCCAGCCTGCTCTAGATAGTGAAATCCTGTTTTATGCAAACAGTACTCATAAAGGAATGGACTTAATTAAAGAATATAAAAATTATAAGTATGTGTTTGCCCAACATGGGAGACCTAAAAATAGAAAGCCAGTACTAATACACCTAAGAGATAAGCAGTGATACAGTAATTGTTGAGGACTTCTGAACTTAAGATGAATTATTGTGGTTTACAGATTCCTAAGTTACAGATAATCACTTGCTTAATCAATTAATTATTGAGGTATTAAATTCAATTATTACAACCTTCTCCCTCAAATACAGAAGTCTCACTTAGACGTCGGTTCTTTTAGAAATCTATTTAGTCATCTAGTTATACGTCACATTACTAGTTATATCTCTCTTGGTTCTTTAACATTTATTTTAGATTAATTGATTTTATTTTCTGCCTGTGGGTGTCTTGCCTAAATGTGTGCATGTGCACCACATGTGTGCCTATGTATGTTGTTTGCAGAAGTCAGAAGAGGTCTCTGGGGTTCCTGGAATTGAAGTTATGGATACTTGAGAATCACTATTGTAGGCACTTGTAGGAACTGAACCCAAACCCTCTGAAAGAGCACAAATGTTCTCAGCCACTGAGCAGTTTACCAGTGTCTGTCTCTGTCTCTGTCTCTGTCTCTGTCTCTGTCTCTGTCTCTCTCTGTCTCTCTCTCTCTCTCTCTCTCTCTCTCTCTCTCTCTCTCTCTCTTTAAATACACCAGGCATGCTTATTTTCAATTCTATACTATTAATTCTAGAACACAAAGCTATTGTGGATCTGATTCTTATGTTTTATCCTCATGAAATCTCTAACTACTTGCTTACTTATAAATGTTTATACTGTTTCTACTGATGATCTTGTTCCTTGAGAATTTTAGTAAAAATTCTTTGAGCATCTTTACTTGGTATCCAGGATATGCAGTCTACAGTACCACAAGCAAACTGCTTTAAACCAGCTTCCATACCACAGTTGCCACAGATCCATAAATGTTGAAGAATGTTTAACCGTTGCCTGGGAAGGAAAAATCTTTGAGGTTAAATTGCTTAAGTATTCCTAAAATTCCTTCATATCTGTTATTTACACCTTGAAGGTAGATAACAAAGCATCTTATATTCCTCTTGAGCCACAGAGACTAATAGAGACTGAGTATCACTGTATAATTTGAGCGGCCTCACTTGGCTGCTCTTTAAATTTGTTTTGTCACAATTCTCTTCCCTCCCTACGTCTCAGAATTGACTATAAAATTTGTATCACCTTATTCCTAAAAGTTATAGCAAAAGATCGTTCTTTGCTGTCATGCAGATTGTTGCACGCTCCTGAGGCAAAGACCATCTGGCTTACTGTTTTACATCACATTTTGTTCCTGAATCCAACGCTTGTAATATCCGCTCTTGTTTGCTTACTGGAGATTCTGCATTTGATTCAATGATCTCCGATTCCACTTCGAGCTCTGATTAACCTTGGCTAACTTCAGAACTTTATCTTTTTCACTTCTTTGATTTTCAAAATATACTATACCCGCCTATTTCTGTAGTCTCAAGAAACGTCACCATCTTGAAAATCACACACTAAGGGATTCTCCCATTTTTTTCTCATTTTTTATTGGATATTTTATTTATTTACATTTCAAATGTTATCCCCTTTCCAGTTTTCCCCTCCAGAAACCCCCATCTCATCCCCCCATCTGCCTGCTTCTATGATGGTCCTCCCTTACCCTCCTACCCACTCCCTCCTCTCTGCCTTGGTATTCCCCTACACTGGGGAATCGAGACTTTTTAATCACAACTTTCTGTGTCTGTCCTGACCCTTTCATAATATATTGACTCTTTAACCTAATGGAGATACCAGTTATCTTCATCTGTACTTCCAATGCAACAAATATTTCTCCCAGTTTCTATCCTATCTTCATTTATCTCAAATTTTATAATTCAAGGCTTCAAACACTGCTTCACTAACATGGGAAATGACTTGACTAATCTTTCTGTTAACCTTACTTGGCAAGTAGTCCTACATTAAATAAAATATCCATTTTTTTTTTTTTACTTTACTTCTTAGGCTAATTAATATTAAGAAGAAATATAATTTCTATTTTGATAATGATGATTTGGATCAATTTCTCCTGCTGAAAACCTGCAAACAAGAGTGAATATGTTATAACACACATCTCTTAAAACATTAAAGGTTCTCAAATATTTTGAGGAATGTTAGATCAAAGTTAAGAACAAATGATGAAAGTCAAAGTATGCTAAGCTCTGCAGGCACGTGCACCAGAAGTCATTTCTTAATGTTAGGAAGTTAAAGTCATGTTTTTATGGCTTCCTTGGGTAGAGGATCTTAGCTTAAGGCCCAGTGTTAACTCAAGTAGAGAATCCAGTAAGAGGCTGATCACACTTCTATCCATAATTGCCAAGTATTGACTGTCAAAGAAAATGGGAACCAGAAAGAAACTGCTAAGAAGGTTGCCTTGGAACTGAATCAGGGAGAGAAAGGAAGGAAAGGAGGAAGATTACTCTTGGGAAACTTGTGGACACGGGATCAGCTTGCTGCAGATTTGTGGAAGAAGTTCTCATATTGTTTCCAGAAGTTTTTGGTGGAACTTTTGGTATAGCTTATATATAATATCAAATGCATATGAGCTAATCATATGCAAATGGGGATAATTTGACCATTTATTTTCCTATTTGTATTTTTTCTTCTTCTTTTTTTATAGTCTAGTGTATTTATTAGCACTTAATATAAATTAAAAGTAAGAAAGAAGTTCAAACCAAAATCACAGGATGGAAGAAAATTCCTTTCCAGTGAAAAGTTTTGGCTGTTTGTATGTATCTGTTGTTTGTCCGTTCTCCCACAATATTTCATCTTGCTTTCTATGATCTGTTCATTTTATTTTATTTATTTAAAAGAACATGTTCTTTTAATACATTATGTTAAACTTTCCTGAAAAAAATAACTATATAATAGACCTTTTGTTCTTTTATTTGAATGATTCTTATTTATTCTATTACCTAAAAACTGTGCTATAAGTTATCTCCTAGCTTTAAATGCAATGTCTGTGATGTGCATGGCATGACAGGGCATGCATGCTGCATAAGGGGTGGTATTGTCACTTTTGGTTGCCTATAGATAATTATTGAAATTATTACCAAGTTTGCAAAGAGCAACAAATGTTCTTTTAAACAGAAGCCATTGATATCTAAGGGAAAAAAAAACACGAATATATTTTCATAAATATTTTATGTGTATTTCTTATATCATTTTATCTGTTTTTATTTATTTTTTATTTTTTATTGAATATTTTATTTACATTTCAGATGCCATCCCCTTTCCCCATTTCCCCTCCCTAGAAAATCCCTATTCCATCCCCCTTCTCCTTTTTGCTTTTATACATTTTTTTAATGTTGATCAAAGGCTTTATAAGTTTGGTAATGCTCAATAACAAGATGCCCAGACAATCAGAAGTGTAACCCAATACCCAACCTAGATATATCAACTATCTTTGACAGGTGGAGACACTCGGACATCTGCCTCCATGTCCCCACCATTTGTATTCCTTTAATTACCCTTTCTTGTTTTATTGTTCCAGCAAGTCCAGCACTATATTGGAAAGATCTGGGGATACTGGTCAGTATTGTTTTAGTCTAGATTTTAATGGTATTGCTTTTCTTTTTAAGTTTTTCTCAACTTAGTATATGTTGGCTTTGACTTTGTATTTGTATAATTTATTATGCTAAGGTTTGTTCTCTCTAGTACTACTGCATCTAATACATTTAACATGAAGGCATGTTGGACCAAGTATGGGTGCCTCGGTCCTACTTAGGAGTAACAAAATACTCATCGGAGCAAATATGGAGACAAAGTGTGGGACAGAAACTGAAGGAGGGGCCGTCTGGAGACCATTCCACCTGGGTATCCATCCCATGTGCAGTCACCAAAGGTAGATGCTGATGTGGATGTCAGGAAGTTCGTGCTGACAAGAGCCTAATATAGCTGTCTCCTTAGAGGTCTACCAGAGTCTGATATATTCAGAGGCAGATGCTCACAGCTAACCACTGATCTGATTAAGGGGTTATCAATGGAGGAGTTAGAGAGAAGACTGAAGGAGCTGAAAGGGTTTGTGGCCCCATGAGGAGAGCAACAATACCAACCAACCAGAGCTCCCCAGGGTCTAAACCACCAGCCTGGGAGCACATAGGGAGGGACTCATGTCTCTAGCTGTATATGTAGGGGAGGATGACCTTGTAGGGCATGGGTGGGAGAAGAGATTTTTGATCCAATGAAGGCTGGACACCGAGTTGGGGGGAGGAGAATTCAAGGGTGGGGAAGTGGGAGTGGGGGGGTAGGTAGGGGCACATCCTTATAGAAGCAGGAGGAGGGGGGAATGGCATAGGGGGTTCCTGGGTGGGAGGGGGAATGGGGTAAGGGGATAAAATCTGAAATGTAAATATTATATCCATATTTTTTAAAGAAAATATAGTAGAATTGAAACCATTGAGACCTGGAATTTTTTTCCAGAAAGCTTTGCATTATTTCTTCCATCCCCTTTTTGTTATGAGTCTTTTAAAGTTATTAGCCTCTTTTTGTTTTAATTTTGGTAATTTGGATGAAGCAAAATTCATCTCTTTTATATTTTCCAACTTAGTGGAGTGAAAGATTTTAAAAGTATATATATATATCCTTATAATATTATGAATATCTTTGGTGTCTGTTGTGATGCTTTTCTGTTCATTTCTGATTCTGTAGAATTTGTATCTCTCTCTTTCTTTGGGTCAGTTGGGCCAAAGGTCTTTTAAAGACTTGTTCATCTTTTCAGTCTTAGCTCTTAGATTTTTTGGCTCTCTGTATTCCTTTCTTTGGTTTTATTTTATTATTTTCTGCTCTGGTTTTTATTATTTATTGCCATCATTTGGATTTGGACTTGATCTGTTCTTGTGGTTCCAATTTTTTGAGTGGCATCATAAAGTCACTTATGTGTGCGCTTCCCGATCTTTTACTTGAGGTGTTTAGGGCTATAAACGTCACCTTTATCGAGTCTCAGGAGTTGTGTTGTGTTGTGTTTTCCTTTCTATTTAGTTCCAGGAATGTCTTCATTTTTTTTCTTGATTTCTTCTTTGACTTAGTCGTCTTTCAGTAAAAAAAGTGTTTAGTCTCTGTTATTTTACACACTTACTGGGATGTTGTTTGCAGCTAATTTTAAGTTTTATTGCTTGACGATCAGCTAGGATACATGGAATTATTTCCATTTTCTGCATTTTCTAATGTTTGTTTTGTGTTCCAGCATATGGTATATTTTAGAGAAGCTTCTGTGTGCTGCTGAAAGTATATTCCTTAGCTGTTGGGTGTATAGAGATATGTTACGTCCATTTGATAAAAGATGTTACTTAAATCTGAGTTTTCTCTGTTTATTTTATTTTACTTTGTCTAGATGACAAATCTATTGGAGGAAGTAGGGACTGAAATCACTATTGTTGAGCTTGCGTTAATTTATGTCTTTTGTTCCATTAGCATTTTTTTTAATATAAAATTAGGACACCAGAGTTTGGTACATATAAGGCTAGTGTGTGATCATTTTCTTGATTAATTGATCTCTTGATAGGCATAAAGAGCTTTTCTTTGTGGCCTTTGATTAGCTTTAGTGTGAAGTCTATATTGTCAGGTATTAGGATGGCAATGCTTGCTTGCTTCTTGATCCCACTTGCTTGGAACACTTTTTTCTATTCTTTAAGATGGTATGTATCTTTAAGGCCAAGATAACTTTCTGGTAGACAACAAATGGATATTACATGTTTGGACACAGGACTCAGATGATCCAAGCTGAGTCTAAGCTGAAACCATCTATCCTGCAGTATACTTCAATGGTACCAAAAGTACTATATAAGCTGCCAACGGAAGGAAGAACTTCACAGTACTACTCAGCCTCAATGGCTATGAACCACAACAGTGATCCATATGTCAAGCTATGTATCCATAAAGGTACAATAGATGGCACTCACATGTTGGTGGTAACATCAGTCTCATTTGACTTAAGGCCTACTAAACCATGGGGAATATCATGCCTGGTACTCAAATCCTAGTCGACTCCCCGGGGTTAGTGCAGTCACAGACCTTAGGAAAGACTCTATTACACTCACTTTGCTAGACTACCATAATTCCTTACTGTGTTCTAAATCTTTATACTCAAAAATTTTGGCTACCATTCCTCATAAAAGAGTTTTTTCTTTACAACAAATGGAGACCATCACAGAGAACCATAACTTGATGAAATACAGAGATCAAAGGAACATGAGTAAACCCAGCCCCAATAGATATATCAGGGGACATTGCATAAGAGAGGCCTGAAAGATTATAAGATCCAGAATACCAGGAAGTCTGCTGGGAAGGCATCTGTCCTAGGAATGGCTACATAAACAAGATCTGGAACAGTCACAGCATCAATGAACATGTTAATGTGGAAGGGGGAATTTTCAGGGAGTCATCACTAGACAAAGAACTATAGGTACCTATTGCTGCTGGGATAGGGAGACAGGCTCTCCCAGTTATGAGCCTCCTCATAGCTTAGCCAATGCAAAGTGGCCAGCTCTGAAACCATATACACTCAAAGAGAAACTGACTAGACAGGTTGTACTTATATATCTGTGTACGTGTGTGTGTGTGTGTGTGTGTGTGTGTGTGTGTGTGTAAAATAATAATAACTAAGGAAAAGAAGCTATCAATTTGAGAGTCCGGGAGCACAAGAAGAGTAAGAAGAGGAAGGAAAGGGAAGGGACTGGAGGGATAAAAGGGAGAGATATGTAAGTCTATTTTAATTAAAATATATTAAAATAAATAAAAATTGATTTATAACTTTACTATTTGATTCATAAATTTACCATTTGCATTTTACCTTTTCTGGAAAGTATCTACTATATTGACCACACACAAAAAAACAACCCCATGGCCTGAAAATTTAAAATAAATCATTTTACAGAAAATTATTAAGAAATACAGCAATTAAAAGATTCAGAAGCTATCGAAATTGTTCCAAGAGCTATCAAAATCTCTCTGTCTCTTTTGAAATCTTTAAATTATTGTGCATTGTTTATAGCAAATAAATGGACTTCATTATCATCTTTTCATCCAGTAGATAAGGGACTTGGATCATTTCCCCTTCAGGGTGACCACACTTATCTTTCCTTTGCAGCCTCTCTCCTTCCCTCGAATTCTTTCTACTCAGACAAGTGAAAGAGACGATGAAATACTGAGTTCTCTTAATTTTTTATTTCTTTCTTTATTTTACTGATCTCCTTTATTTTGATTAACACGATCACTAACTTCAACTATTTTCCTGAAAAACATAGAATTTTGTTCTTTTTAATGCACCCCAAACAATCTATTGTGAATCTATGCTTTATTCTCTAATTCCATTCACCCAGTGATGGGTGATGGGCACCTGGGCTGATCTGCAGGGCTGCTGGGAATAGCACGTCTATTGTAATCGGACCTCGATTCTATTGGGTGTGTACCCAGCAGCGGTACAGCTGCATCATGTTGTGCTTCTAATCTGTGTATCTGCAGAGCAAAGAAAAATTCCACTTCTTGATACTTTACAGCACAACCACAGAACATTAATGAACAACAACAACAACAAAAAACCTTCAAAGTTGCCAGTAGACAGTGTCAGGACCCTTTCAAGGGAATGCGTTAGGGTGAGCGCTGACATCTTGGCACTGGATGATCACAGTGGGTCACTGGAGTCTCATTAACTGTTCAGAAGACAGCAACTATTGAACAATTTTATATAGGAAGAAAAATCCTTAAAAATAAACGTGAAATGATGTCTATTTCTAAGACAAATGAAAATAAGGTATGCCTCCTTAGCTTATTATCATCAGTAGAGGGAATTCTAAGAGAAGTTGAGTCCCATTGGGAGGCATGAATGAAGGAATGAAATGGTGAGGGGAAAATGGGTAAATAGGAATGAACGCCTATTAGACAAAATATTAACATATTGTAGAATCATATCCCTGCTAGGGTACTTAATAATATACACCGAGTGACTAAATTCACAAAAGCTGCTTACTGTTTGTTATGAAGGTGAACGTATATAGAGACATCAGAACTGTTTGTTGTATTATAAATATTCTTTCCGTGGATTCCTCTAATGTGTGTCATACTTTACAATAAAGTAGAATAGACCTTTATCCAACCAACTGATTTCATACACCATAAACTTGTGGGCTTCAGTTTCAGTCCATAGAACCCTTGGTATTCCTGGAAGATTCTCCTGGTCTCCATCATCATGGTCTTCAGTCTGTCTGGAACAAAAGCAGATCTCTCTACTCTTCCACTCTCCCACTGCTTTCTGCCTACTGCCGCTCTTCCCATCAACTTTCCACCACAGAAACCCAAATTTCCTTAACATCAGAATTCACCTTTCCTGGTTTTATCCTGTCAACAGTACCTGCCTCAATCTAAGACAAACCATTCTGTTTCTTCCAAGGGATTATTTTATTCTCTCTCTGCTTTCCCATCCTTCTCCTTATACAACATCCATCTTTTTAGTGGACCCCTGGGTTTAGTTGGCATTTAAACCCAGACACGTTTAAACACTTTTTGTTTTTTTAACACACATGCCCAAGTCCTAAAGCTATTTTTTTCTAATAATATCTATCCAATATGTTTTTCATGGCTAAATCGCTTGAAGACATTTCCCCAAGTCTTTCTCTTTACTTTCTCACTTCCTGATCAAGCTGCTAGAATTTCAAATATTTTCATCTAACTTTCCTTTAGATCGAAGACTGTTGAAAATTATTGCTGTCCTAACTAACACTTAGGTGGATATCCACAAGTTATTTTCTATTCTGAGAGGTTCAACTTTTCTTTCCAGATAGATAAATACTCTGTCTTGTATATTTGCACCTAAGTGAACATCGCAAGAACAGAACTAATGTAGTATTTATTTTGATCTCCCTAGGTTTTGGCTTACAATTGAGTAATCTCTTTGTTCCATGTGATTGGTATCTTTGCATTATTGTAACAGAATACTCATGATAATTAAATTATAAACTGAAAAGCTTGACTCACAGTCAAAGGCTGGCAAACTCACCAGGTGAGTGTCCTGAATGGCAAGGGTATGAACAGATGGCAGAGTACATGCTTTCTTCATAGCCAGAAGTAGAAGTCAAAAGGGTAGGAGGCCAGAGACCGAGCATCCCCTCTCAAACTTACAGCATATACATGGCCTGTGATGGCTAGTCTTAAATGCCCATTTGACAGCAGTTAAAGTCATCTAAGAGGTTGGTGAATGTTGTGTGTTTCTTGAGGAGACATGAACAAATGTCTGCTCTTCCACATGGAGTACCAGAACAGATCAGAGCAGTAATCCTGTCATGTCCATCTTTGTGAACCAATGAGTTTATGAGGGCCTGAGTAACTGAAAGGTAGCAGCATCTCTGGAAAATCTGTCCCAGCCTGAGAGGTGATTCACAAGAGCTGAGTTTGTGGAAACTTTTGCTCTTACTTACAGGCGCCCTCCACTAGACAGCTTCTTCTCTGCAGCAAATGCTTTTTGCTTTATAACCTTAGGAGTCTTTTAACTTTTCTAAGCTTCCTGAATCTCATAAACTGTCTTCCTCCCTCCATGATGGAATGTTTTAATTTAAAGGAAACGGCCACACCACAGAGAAGCATGCCTGGATGGGTCCATAAGGGCACTTCCAGGGAGGACTTGCTGAGGGGAGAAGACATGCCCTGAGTGTGGATACTGCTCTGAGTGTGAGAACCTTCCTGAGCTGAGCATCTGAAATGAGTAACTGAAAAGGAGAGAACAGGGAGAGTGCCACTGTCTCGTTTTCTTGGCATCTGGGACTGATGGGAACTACTCAGTCCTGCCTCACCCTTTACCAAATCCTCTGAAAAATGTGGACCTAGATATGTCATTTCTCTAAGGAAATCATTTCTGTCAGGCATTTTGGCAACAGTGATATAGAGCTAACCAAAATAAGGTCCCTTTTCTTAAAGGTCCATGGGCCCCTTCAATAGCACTACTATGGGCCCTTCTTTTCGAGACAAGACCCAAACTGCACAGTCAGCATTATGTCTGTGATTATTTTCCCAATCCCTCAGTTCTCTTGGTAAATGTGAGCGTTAGCTAAATCCAATTGAAATCCCTTTAAATTACCTTTGCTTTTTTGGAGGTAAGATTGTATCTCGTTCATGTGGCCTCAAACTTTCTATGTAGTTGATTCTGGCCTTGAATCCCTAATCTTCTTGCCTCTAACTCCTAAATTTTGGGATTGGAGGTGTTAAGTTTCTTTATGACAGAAAGATAGAACAGGAACTGTTTTAAAGAGGAAAGTTACCAGTGAGGAGAAAAAAGAGGGGTAATAAGAATGGAGCATTATTAGAATATATGCATATGCAGTAATATTTGCATAATCATTGTATATTACGTTAACAAGTTTAAAAATTTATTTCAAGCCTTTCGATGTTTCCTGTTTATGTACTTTTTATCGATTTAAGACAAAGGGAAAGAATAGTTATGAAACATAAAAACCAATCCATCCTGATTCAGAAGACATGAAGAAGGAAAAAGAATCTAATTTCATACTCCGACTTCTATATGTAAGAAACCACTCCAGGTGTTCCACAGAGGACTTTAGCTTGAGATTCTAATATGCTAAAGATGATTTCTCCAGGGATGCTATCACTCTGAAAAATCCATGTTAACAGCAAATTAAAATAAAGCTGAAGTACAATATTAGCACTGTAGCTCAATGGAGTGGTTAAGTTCCATCATGGGATGGGGGGGTGGGGTGGGGTGGGGGGTGGAGTGGGGGGGCAGGAGAAGGTCTGCCAGGGTGCCTGCTGGATTTGCAAGGCTGCTTAGGTGAATGTAATCTGTAATGGTTTTGTTACAAGACCATTTGTCCCTTGACACTGTGGAATGGAAAAGGTTTTGTTTTTGTTTTTGTTTTTTAAAGACGACTGTCTCCAAGTGTTTATATACATTTTAAATTCATAGGGCAAAAAGGGCTTGCAGGAAATGCTGTTTGTGTGAATGGCACTGTAGCCTAATCCTTCTGCCATTTCACATTTTACTTTTGATCTGTTGGTAGGTGCCTTGTGGTGTTCCACGAAGGTGTGTGCAGTCTTGGGGTGGGGAGGAAGGGGAGGGAGTGAGAGCAAGTAGGCCCAAACTGAGAAGACTTGTACCCGAATGATTGTGCAGATTTGCTCTCTGCCTAAGCTATGTTGAAGACAATTAGCAACATTGATCGAATTGTTATAAATGAGATGGGATAAAATGGGATGGACTGTATGACAATGTATTGGTAAATAAAGGCTTGGTGCCGGCTTGCCACCTAAGGAGCTGCCTACTCTAAAAAGCAACATTGAATTGAATGGGGACTTCATCCTTTATAAGTACACCTAAGAACAGGCAAACACAATATAAACCTTGATTTCCATCCAAGTCTACTGTTTAATTCTCACGTACACCAAGACAGGCAGTGAGAGCAGCTTCCCCACAAAGCCCAAAGCCAGCCCTTTGTGCCCGCCAGCTTCCACTGCGTGCATGGGTTGCCTTAGTGATGAATGTCTT
Organism: Rhabdomys pumilio; assembly: GCA_030674055.1. Lineage (NCBI taxonomy): Eukaryota > Metazoa > Chordata > Mammalia > Rodentia > Muridae > Rhabdomys > Rhabdomys pumilio. Next base: position 6,433,046 of record JANHMN010000017.1, on the reverse strand, counting down.
TCTTTGTGTGGTCTCTGCGTTTTCTCTGGAGAGGCTGTTTTAATGAGAAGGTGAACAGAGGGGGCTTCCTTTGAGACTGAAATAGCAGGAGGGTCACTTCTACCCATGCTGGCACAATGCCGCTGTTCCTTCTCACGAGCTCTGACAGCCTGGGTCTGTGCCTCGGTCTCTGTCTCTCTCACTCTGTTTCCTTCTCTCGTTTTTTAAATCTTTTATTAGTGGGTAGTGTTCGAAGCCCGCCTTGGCTAAGTACTGTTTCAGAATGGCATGTGGATTCCCTTTAGAAGAGAAAAGTAACTAGCCAGTTCACATTCCCTCCCCCTTAGCCCCTACCTCCTCCCCAACTCCCGACCCTCGCCTCTGACATCAGCATTCCTGCAAAAAGGAGCCAGTTTGGTTTTCCCAGACCACACCAGTTTCTTTCACCTTTTCACGCTGAGGGGTTTCTCAGCTTTATTTACACACCACGAAGTATGCTGCCTTCAGCTTCAACACCCCTTCTCCTTCAGGATCCATCAAGCAGGGCAGGAGTGGGAGGAACATCGGTAATTGCGGTATTTTAGGACTCACTTGGGGAGGGACTTGATTGAACACACATAGTAAACTTTTGATCATTCCTGCTAATGGAAGGAGTAGTAATTCAGACGACGCATGTGTTTCCATCTGACTTTGAAATGTACTATGTGATTTTTAAAAGCAATAGCAGGTGGTTTTACTTAGAAAGATAATAGTGCAATTACTTCTGGATTGCCAAGGTTTGCCTCTGTAGGTAAAATGGCAGAGAACAAATGCTCTGCCTCCTACTCCCGCCCTACAAATACACTTGGCAGATTCTTTGTGCCCTTACTATATTTACTCTTTATCTTCCCCTTCAATTTCCACAATGAAAATACAGAAAACATTGGACATGCAAGGATTATTTAATAGGTACTTAATTAAAGAACATACTGTCCTATGCAAATATTTAAGGGAGAGCCTAAACCTCCGCGCTAAGGTCACAGAATGATGTTTAATATTGAACTGAATAGAGCTGAGTTTCAGGACACATTCTTCTTGTGATGACTGTGCTGATCATATGCAATGTCATTTGTCATGTTTACTGTTATGTCCTCATTGCATAGGATGGCACTCAGTTAGTTTTTACAGACCAAATGACCAAATGGATGAAAAATGTCATCCTGATTTTCTGTATGTGTTCACTCATGCACACGTGCGTGCATCTGTGTAGGCAAATATTAAATAATTTATTTTAAATTAATTAAATCTTTCTTGATTGCTATACCTTTTTGGAGACAGAGACAAGAGCTCTTATTGAACCCAGACTTTGTTGGTTTTGCTAGACTAGCTGGCCAATGAGCTCCAGGGACTTCCCCTCTCTTTAGCCCCTGCCGCACTGTGTGGATGTGCATGTGTGCATGTGTGTGTGTGTGTGTATGCCATATCTACCGAGATTTTATTATGCAATGACAAATCCATGTCCTTGTGCTTGAGTAACAGACACTGAATCATCTCTCTAGCCCTTCCCTTTACTTTTTATCTAACTGGTTCATTTACATATAAAGATTATGTATGACCTTCCTTATAAATGGCTGTTCCATGTAAAATCTCAATGGCATACATAATGGTGGGAGGACTTTTCCATGAGTGATCTCACTCTGTTTCTAAGGTTTTGCCCTTTGCTGATTTGTCAGACAAAGGCTTCATCATCGTTACTGAGGCAGCTTTTCTCTGGAGATAAGTGACAAACTGGGCTGCTGTTTGCAGGCCGCTTCTATCACCGCACCTAATCTGTCACAGGGTGGCTGTGTGTGATAAACCACTCACTGCTCAGACTAATAGGAATCTCACACCAGCTATGCCCCCTCCAGCCAATTCCTCCCCCCAAATAGTTCCTTCATGTGTGCCATTCGAGTTGAGAAAAAACCAGAAAGAAAAGGTTCAGTTGGGATAGTAGCACTTTCCCTTTGTGACTTGCTCAGAGGAAGATGAGATGGAAGGGCACACAAAACCATGAGGCTTCTAGTTCCACCTGAGGAGCCCGAGGGCCCCTCCCCTCTATGCCTTGTGTTGGCACGCAGATTTAGTTGCTTGGCTTTGCAGAGGAGCTGTGATGTGATGGAGAATAACCTTTCTTACCCCTTTCACAAATGGATACTCAGGTCCTCAAAGCCCCCTTCCCTCATCTTTAAAACACTCATTGCAATATGTCTATTTCAGTGGCAGAGTTAACTTCTTAAGGTTCTGCAAAGGACTTCCCTTTCTTTCGCGTTTGTTACGACCCTGAACAGTTCCATCCATGTCTACTGTGAGCAAGAATCATGGCAGGCAGCTTCAGCCCTGTATGATTTATAATCCTTATACCAACTTATTTGTCCTGTTGAGGAAACGGAGGCTCATGGAAGTTAAGTCAAATGCTCAGCATTCCAAAGCTTCAGGAGTCCTGGGGAACTGAATCATTCTTTCTCTTTACACTGTATCATGTGGCCTCTCTGGGGTGTCAGGGTCCAAAGAATGTAAAGCCACTTTATAGCTATGGTTCCCAAAAGAAATATTTCACCTGAAGACATTGGGAGGCATTTCCCCCAGATCTCTCTCCTGCCACCTAGAAAACAGTGGCTTATTATTTAGCCAGCTGGGCATCTTCCCTCCTTACTTTTTAGATACTGGTGATGCTGGTGGGGCTTAGGTGGAGTGACTCAGAGATCTTGTCCCTGCTACAACCTGTGGAACGTGGCTATTTGATTATGCCACAGCCCGCATTGCAGCATTTGCTAAGACCTGCATATTTAGGTCTATGTATTTGTGTCTTTGCATCCATCATGGCATCTCACTGTGAAATATTTAGAAGAGAGTTTCCTTCATTTATAGATACGTCTTACATTTGTCATCCAGGAGGGAATGAGGGACTCAATAAATCCGGGGCTGATTTACATTGAAGAAGTCCAAGTATTGTGCAGATGCCTTGGAAGGCGAGCTGTCACACTGCCAACGCTTCCAGTTCTTAGGAGACAAAGAGGTGGGGGTGGGGCAGGAAAAGTTGCCCGAATCCTTTTCAGGGGTAGGTCTGTTTTCTGGTCTTCTCATGGCAGGAGAGAGCTGTCCTGATTCTATTGCCAGGGAATAAGAGCTTGAGGTGCAGCCTGTGGCTAAATATGTCCCAGCGCAGCTCTATTCCACCCTCATTAGCTCCACTTCATAGCTGGCCAGAGGGAAAGATCAATTTAGTGACCAAGCTTAATAAATAGACGCTTCAGGTCATACAATTCACTCGCTGTAGTCAGAATCAGTGAGTGCACTGAGATGGCAACTTTAAGATATCAAGGACAAACAGTTGAGCTTGGGGGAAGTGCAGAGACATTTCTTCAGCTCCTTTTGTAATCACCCACACTGCAGCTCTGACAAGAAAGAAACAATATCTATTATTCGTGCAACCCAAAAACCATACTTTTGAATTGGCTCCCTGTTGTGAGGTGTTGCTACATGTGAGATTCTCCAAACATGTTAATCTACTACCTAAGATGCACTGTCCAAGAAATGGTGACTTTGTCACTGTATGGCACCTACCATAGAAATCTTTATTCTCTTCCTTCTAAAAGGGTCTTGGCAAAAGTTTGTGTTTTCGAAGATGCTTGGTTCCAGGTTGTTTTCTCTAGAGAAAATTAAGTTTGAGGGATAAGACAGCAAGCAACATTATGTTCCATAGGGGCTGAAGTGATATGAGGAAATTCTGAGGTAGGTCCATGATAGCAGTATTACAGTGTATATGTGCGTACATGTGTCTGTGCGTGTGTGCATGTGTGTGTACTTGTGCATATGTATGTGTGTGAGTGTGTGTGTGTCTGTGTGCATGCACGTGTGTATGCATGTGTGAGTGGGTACGTGTGGGTGTGCAGGGGTGTGTGCATGTGCATGCATGTATGTGTGCATGCACAAATGGAAGTGTGTGTGCCTGCCCATGTATATGAACAATTTTAATATATAATTAATACAGAACTAAAATTAACCTCTGTGTGAACAGATACTGGCGTGCCAGAGCAACAAAGAAACGTTAACCTCAGACAACTTGTTTTCAGCTACTTATGCACACACTGCTTTTCAGGGCCTTGTGTGTGTGTGTGTGTGTGTGTGTGTGTGTGTGCGCGCACACCTGTGAGAGAGTGTGTTTTCTTGTTGTTACTATTTCAGCCTTGAGGAATTAGGATTTTTGCAGTTCATACACTATCTATTATTCCCCAGTGTCAAAGAAACCTTTGTTTCATTTAGTCTTGTCCTCAGCCCCCTAATTTCTTCAGGATTCAAGTTAATTAATCCCTCCCAAATGGGGCGACACACAAAGCAGGCATCAGCATGGCGAAAGCGCAGCTCTTGCCTGTGCAGCCCCTTCACTCCGTAGGCGGTGGGTGACCTTCACTGGGTTGGTGGTGACCTCGGATGGAGAAGTACATGGCTCTTATCTTCACTTAGAGAACATTACTGCTTACTTTGACCTTGAACAAGGACACCCCTTGGGCACGAATGCTTCCTTGATTATGAATAGAGATTTGACATTGGGAGCAAGTGTCTTTTAAACAATCACCAAAGAAACAAAGCTTAGTTTAATGAGTTGAGCCCAAGCATTACTTTAGCATTTGTTTTATGAATTGTGCCAAGTATATACTCTTTTCAATCTTTTTCCTCTCTCTCTCTCTCTCTCTCTCTCTCTCTCTCTCTCTCTCTCTCTCTCTTTGAGACAAGTTTTTATTATGTCATCCTTACTAGGCTCCAACACCCAATCTCTTGCCTCAGCTTTTGGAGTGATGGAGTTACATAGATATATGCCCAGACTGGTCCTAAATGTACGATCTTGAAGAAGACAGAGAAAAAATATTGTTTTCATCTTTCTTTTTATAACATTGGCTTTTACATTGACCTAACATTTCTTTACATTGGCTTTGCTGTTCACACATCATTGACTGCTGGTCTTGTTTTCTTTGGGTGCTCTCTCATCCCTGTTTGAAATATACATCTCACACCTTCATTTTGTTGTTTCCCTTTGAACTCTGATCTTACTTTGCCTATCCTCTACCTCTTGGTTTGTAAGGAAGTTTCTAGAACTTTCCTGCATATTTGAACAAAGTGTGCTATATACTAATCACAACATTCTATGCTTTTCTCTAAATTCCAGGGGGGGTGGGGAGGAGAATAAGAGAGGGGGAGATATAATAATATAAGAGAAAAGAAGGGGAACAATTATAGTTTCTTATAATGAAATCTTCTGTATCAATAGCAACATGTATTAGCAGAGGATCCAAAACCCGGTGACACCCCACCCCCGAGATTATATCCTGAAATCAATCAGAGTATATGTTTTATCATTGGACAGTTTATTTGATAAAATCAATTTTTGTACCACATTTGTTCATATTGAATTGTTAACGTCAATTGTTAATTGATAATAGAATTATTTGTCATATTTTCATTAAAACAACTTCTAAAATAGTTCAGAGAAATGAAAATGCCATGAAAATGCCATGTAATAAAAGTGGAAAATAACAAACTAAATATTATAAATTATATCATTGACCCATAGATAATTGTATGATTAGCCATATTTATAGATGGTCATTATTGTGATGGTATTTTACTGTTATGGTTAGCTAAACATGTTTATATTTATTACATAGTGTTATTTAATATTGAGACACTTAAATAATGCTTGATTGTAGACCCAGGGTGTCTGTAGAAGTAGGGTAAAAATCTGGTTGAATAGAGGCCCCAAACGCCGAACCTCTCCACTCTCTTGACCTAGATTGCATGTTTTTCCAGGGTGACTGATGCTGAGGGAAATGTACAGCTTACTTTAAAGTTGTATTTTCATTGTGATCATAATATTATTGCTTGGCTGGTATTCTTTGATCCAGTTGATGGAGCCAGGGGTAGAGCTCCAACTGAGTCTGGTTTTCTCACCACTAAAGGTAAATGTATATGTATGCGATATATTTAGCAGTTTTGTCGGAAGATGAGTTTGTTCAAAATACAGAGCTTAGATTAGACATGTGCAGATTTCAAACGTTGCGACTAGTTCCTAGACTTGGAATGATTTCCTTTTTTTTGCAGAAACCAGGTGTTTGAGAAACAGCTGAGAACTGCAAATATGCTCCCAGAGTTAAACACACATACTGCTGCTACTTGGTTCCTGAGACAATATGTGTGCCAATAATGCCTGCTCTTTTTAAACTTGATGCTTGAATAATCTAATAGTTTTATTAAAGATACAACAAATTTATAGTTGCTATTTCAAACTTTTTTAACACCAGTGATCATTTCAGAGAACAATGATAGCATCAAGGAAAAGTGCGAGAGTCTGAATGACGGTCAACTGTCTACTTGACTTGTCTTTAAGCCGTTGTGTCCCGCAAACTTTACACAAGATGCCTAAAACCTTAGTATGCCTAATGTCTTTCATAAACGACTTTACTAAAATTAAAATTCAGCCTGAGAGAAGTTGCACTAGTGTAATAAATCTGTACACTCAGATTTATAGGATTTGTGGCTAAATCTATCCTGGGAGTTACACTCATATTTAATTTTTTTAGATTAAGCAACTAAGGTATATATGGAGAAGAATGAGAGAACAGAGAGTCATCATGTGATTCTTAATTTTATTTTTTTTGTGAATCAATAGGATTAATATAACAATTAGTACTCTATGAAAGTGTAAGGTCTAAACTTCAAGATTAAACTTAAAAACCACATACGTATAATAAGCTTTTGACACTAATATCTATTGGAATTGTACAGTGACCCTGCTTTTGCCTCCTCCAAGAGCATAGAGTTTAGAAAGGAGCCCTTTGGAGACAGTTATCCATGGACATCAAAACTTAGACTATTAAAATATCTCAATGGATCTCCCCAACAATATAACCCAGTGATTGTTCTTTGAACAGTCATCAATAGAATTCTGAGAACACATTCTGACAGTCTGAGTTCTTACATTCATCTTTCCTTATAAGCAGGAGAGAGAGAACAAAAGGAAAAAGAGATCTGACCTCAGTAATCTTACAGCCATAAAATAACTATGTTAGACAACAGTAGAAGCCTGTCTCCCTTGCTCTTTTTTCCCTGCCTGCTTTCCTGAACTCCCCAAGCACTGAATTAGGGCCACTATATGAAGACACTGCGCTCATACTAGCCCATTGTTTTTCATTTGTGAAGTTTTCAGCTCATCATCAAATTATTTATTTGGTTTTATTTTTGCATCTAAGTCAGGTCTCTTGGAAGAGGGAGGAAGGAAAGTGAGGAAGAAAACGAAGGGGAAGAGAAGAGGGAAGAGAAAGATCCCTTTTAATTGACATAATGTAGAATCATCTTGGCTCAAAGAAAGATTGTATCAGGTTGTCTTATGGGTATGTATGTAGGGGATTGTCATGATTATGTTAATTGATTATGAATACTCTGACTGCTATGGGTAATACCATTGCCTGGGCAAGGTCTCCTGTGCTGTCCTAAAATTTAATCTTAATTGGGAGTTTCTACCCCTGCTTTTGATCATTCAGTTTCCAGATAATAGACACAATACTTTTATAGTTAAAATAAGCCAACAGTGCACTAGACCTAGGCAGATATCTACCCTCTAAGCCATTAGAATTTACTTTCCCATCAATAATCCCAAATTATAACTTGACATGTTCTGTCTGGGCAGCTCTAACTCCAATTGACCAGCACTCATAGCCATGTTTTCATGACTCACGTACCACATGGCGCCTTCTCCTCTCTCCACCTTCTCTCTTTTCTTAGTGGTTCTCTTCCTCAGACTCCCAAGCCTGGGAACCAAAACCCCACCTATATCTCTTCTGCTCAGTTATAGGTTGTTGACACCTTTATTCAACCAATAATTTTAAATTAAGGAGCAAGACCACATAACATCATTTTGTGTATATGAGGATTCTCTTGTCGCTGAGGCAACCAGTGTCAGTATTTAGCGTTATAATACAACAGACCAGACCAAACCTCAACAATTCCCCCTTTTTAGTTTAATAAAAGATTATTTTTCTTTCAAATACAAATTGAATAAAATTAAAACAATTATGAAAACTATAAGGTATGATTTACATTCATAATATTCAGTCCATTTATATTTGGCAACTTAGATAAAGTATTCTATCATCTTTCCTATCTTGGTGAGTTCAGAGTTTTGTATCTAAATCACTTTCTATCCTAACTTGTGTTACCATCCCTGATGACTAAGGATGTTGAACATTTCTTTAAGTGCTTCTTGGTCCTTTGAGATTTCTTTGTTGGGAATTCTCTGTTTAGCTCTACATCCCATTTTTAATTGGGTTATTTGATTTTTCTGGAGTCTAACTTCTTGAGTTCTTTATATATTTTGAATATTATCCCTCTATCAGATGTAGGGTTAATGAATCTTTTTCTAATCTGTAGGCTACCATTTTGCCCTTTGTTCTACAGAAGCTTTTTAGTTTCAAGAGTACCCAATAATCAATTGTTGATTTTAGAGCCTGAGCTACTGGTATTCTGCTCAGAAAATTTTCTCCTGTGCCAATGCATTCAAGGCTAGTTCCCACTTTCTTTTCTATTAGATTCTGTGTGCCTGATTTTATGTTGAAATCTTTGATCCACTTGGACTTGAGAATTATGCAGGGTGACAAATATATCTTGGTGTAACTCTAACCAAGCAAGTGAAAGACCTGTATGACAAGAACTTCAACTCCCTGAAGAAAGAAATTAAAGAAGACCTCAGAAGATGAAAAGATCTCACATGTTCATGGATTGGTAGGATTAACATAGTAAAAATGGTCATTTTACCAAAAGCAATCTACAGATTCATTGCAATTCCTAAAATTAAAATTCCAACACATTTTTTTTCCAGAACTTTAAAGAGTACTTCTCAACTTCATATGGAAACACAAAACACCCAAGATAGCCAAAACAACTCTGAACAACAAAAGAACTTCTGGAGTAATCACTATCCCTGACCTCAAGCTGTACTACAGAACAACAATGATAAAACCCTCATGTTATTGGTACAGAGACAGACAGGTTTATCGATGGAATAGAAGTGAAGACCCAGAAATAAACTCACACACTATGGACACTTGATCTTTGACAAAGAAGGAAAACCATACAGTGGAAAAAAGAAAGCACATTCAACAAATGGTACTGGTCTAACTGGTGGTCTGCATGTAGCACAGGGGTTTTTCACAAAAGAAAATATCCTGCCTTTAAATTATCACCAATATCAGTTTGCATAGCAGATAGCAACAGGCTATAAGAAACCCTCTTTTAAAGGAAACACAGTTATCCATTGCACAATAACAGGCATCGACTGAGAAATGTGTTTTCTGATAACTTACTGTTGGTTGGAATCATAGAACACTTACAGGGACCTAGATGTGCATATGCCAATCATTCAACATATCTATGGATGAGATGAGGTAGGTGAAAGAACTGCAGAGTAAAATAAGATCGTGTTTTCCAGTAAATTTTCATTTTAAAAATTATGTTTTAAAAAAGCTGGGAGTAGGAACTGAAATACCAATAGGGATGAGGACTCTCTTAGAGCTTCCTTGGCAACTTCAAGGCCCTGGGTTCTACTCTTATACCCTCACATTTAAAAAAAATATTAATTAAAAAATACAAGGTATAGTATAGTCAGTGCATAAACTGTTGTGTCAGTAAATGTCCACGAACCCCAAAAGACCACCAAGGAGCCGATTCTGATGCAATTGCATTAGGGTCACTTTATTCAAGCTCGAGCTTGGGTCACACCACCACCGTCTCTGATGCAGGAGAACTGGAGGGAGTCCTAAGCTTAACTTCAGGCAAGCATTTATAGAGACAAGAAGTGGGTATCTAGCCTGGTACACATCTGATTATGAGGCCATTATGGCCTTTAACATAATGGGCTGGTGCTGGGAGACAAACCATAAACTTCTACGTTTTTCCTGATTGGTGGTTGTTAGGAAGTGTAGTGTTAAAGGCAGGCTTGTAAGCTGGGGGTGCAAATTTGTTGGGGAATAACCTGCTAGATGCAGGTCTTGTTGGGGAAGGGGAAGTAACCTGGGAACTGGTGCTAGGTACCGGCCAGCTAGTTAACTCAAATTCGACCTTAGGTCAGGTTCTCTAAGATGGAGTCTGAACCCAACAGATCTGGTCTCTCAAAACCAGTATTGTATTCATTTATTTTCAATCTCACGTATTATGCATTTTCCCTACTGTATGTATTCCATTTTTATGTGATGGTGAGCAGGAGAGCATAGGAGGTGTGTTTTCAGAACATTGCCGAAGGCAGGTGTATTATATTAAAAGGTCTTCTACATCACTAGGCAACAGGAATTTTTCAGCACCATTATAATCATGTGGGATTACTTACTGTTGTTGACGTGCCTAATTATTGGCTGGAATGGACACAGATTTTTGTTTTGTTATATTTTTGATGTGTGTCTGCCTGTGATGCCCAGGCTTAACCAATTTTTCTGCTGCAGCCATTCAGTTATTCAGGACTCCAGATATATGTGACTATACTCACTTTATATAAAAATTAAAAGATTTTAAGACAAAATCTGTTGTGTGGTCCTAAAAACAGGATTCATTTTGTTATTGTTGTTCCAGATTGTTAAGCATTTCAAAGTTTGATAATGAAGGTCACCTAGCTTGTCTCATTTTCCTTTAGGTTCTGGGAAACTGTCAAGCTTAAGAGTTTTGCTCAATTATCATATGCCCTCATAATCTGGGTGTTTCTGTTATGTGTCTTTTTTTGTGCTTTTATACCTGATTAAATAATATTTAAGGCTCCTACATTACAGCCAATTCAAGTTCCTTTTAGATGTAGGAGGGCTGCAAAGTAAACATAATTATTTGGTCAGATGTTTGACTGAGATGTTTTTACCATAGCTATAGCTGAATCAGTACTGGGAAACAGTATGAGATTTTTAAATGTCAATTAATATTAACATATCTCTCTTGTCTAGAGTAATACTTCAAATTGTGATTAGTCATTTCCCCAGAGTCTTATGACTTGAATAAATTTTATGACTATCTTGGTTTAAGGTATTCTACGATTGTGGAAGAGCAACGGATTTAGGGTCTGAACCAGAGGAGATTCCACGATGAGATCAGTGCCTTCCTTAGCTTTGTTGCAGGTTGGGGAACAGGGGACCATTCAGCACGACCATTATTCCTGGATGAAGGGTGAATGGGTGGCCTCATAAAAGGTCACAAATAGAAAGGAGAAATAAATGCAGGCTCGGATTAGGTGGGATATATTGAGAGGGCTTAGAATGAGTCTCCATGTTTCGTTCACAGAAACTACCTGAAATCAGAGTAGACTAAGATCCAGAGTACTTGTGGTATGTACTTGTAAAACATTGAAACACACACACACACACACACACACACACACACACACACACACACACACACATTTATATGTACATATAAGATGTGTGTATGTATATAAAGTGACTACTATCAATTCCCTAGGAGCCAAAAGCGCTTGAACTTTCCTGGCCAATAATGGTGCTGGGAAGAAAAATCCTTCTGCTTGTAGATTTTAATATCTGGATAATAGCATCTTTTATCAAATGAGATGCCTCTTGGTGGGCTTCTAGATGGAGAGCTGTTACCAAAAAAACCAAGCCATGATTATAATTCTGGAGCTTTTGCCTCACTCCTGTTTGTCAGAGAGGGGTGAAGGGCTTGAAATAGAACTAATACTTGATCATGTCTATCCATAAAAATCCATGTGATGTCTATTTACTGAAGCCTCCATAAAAAACTATGTGATTCAGAGGACCCAAGTTGAAAAGCACATGCATATACCAAGAGGCCGAAGAATCCTAAGTAGAACAGAAGCTCCAATGCTCAAGACCTCTGAGACTTTACTTTATTTAAGTTTTTAATCCTGTTGTATCTCTGCGTTTTTGATCATATCCTCAGTTCACCAATCAGTAAACAGAAGTGAGGTGTCTCTTTGAGCTTCGTGACAGAATCTACAGAGTTCAAACAACACAGCAGGGGCTTCTGAGAATCACTAGCTTATAGCCAGTTAATTAGAAGTGTAGGCTACATTCAAGAGTTAAGCAGATAGTTTGGGCTATGAACAATCTTGTCAGACTGACACCCTTCCCTGGTGTCATTTGCTACAACCACCAGTTAGATAATGTCAGGACTTATAGGACATTCTGTTGGTGTCCACTGGCCAAATGCTTGGCAGATGTCTTGTGACATACCAAATGTATGATGTCAGAGGGTTGTTTGGGGCTAGAGGCATGGAAAGATTTTTGTTGTTGTTTGTTTTTGTTTTTACCTGTTATACTGGCATACTATACTGTTACAGTGCTATGATACTTAGCCTGGTTCATTTTTCATTCCTTTTGTGCATTTGTTTGTAGTCACCAAGCTATTCTCTCATGTATTTATCGAGTAAAATATAAGAGACCAGAAAGCATGTCAAGGTGGCTAAATAGACCTTAGTATCTGGAAGTTTTACAGATTAGAGTCATCCATCATTGACAGGTTCGGTTCCGTGGGTAAAGACACTTGTCACCAAGCTTAATGACCAGAGTTCAACTTCTTGAATCCACATACTAGAAGATAACCAACTCTCACAAACTATGCTGTGCTTGAGGGTACACAAGTGCATACATGTGCACACACACAATCACACACACACTAAGTTGCTAACTGTAAAAATGCTTAAATTGACTGACCTTCAGCAATTTCTATTAGATTCTCATTTAATGCTAAGATCAGTTTTTCTATCATAGTTTGAAAATTTGACTGGGAAGCTAAATATTGATTAGGATTATGTTTCCATTCTATGGTCATCTTTTCTCAATTGAACATCTCTCTTTTTTTTTTTTTTTTTTCAGGAATCCAAACATAAGGTAAATATAATAGCATAAGTGCTGGTTTTTGAGCTTTTAGAAAACTTTGAAATAAGCAAATGCCCATAGAGAAAACCCTTCATCAAGGGGGAACTAATTAACTGTTGTAAACTGGCCACTGTAAACAAGAAGCTCCCTGCTGTGTGCATGGATTTTCTAGGTTTCCTGGGTTGGCATTTGAACAAGAAACAAGTTTTTTTTGGCTGCTGATGTCATGTTCCAGAATGCCCAGGTGTGTTCTCCCACTGTGCTGTCTGAGAGAGAGAGAGAGAGAGAGAGAGAGAGAGAGAGAGAGAGAGAGAGAGAGAGTTTAGCACCGCTTGCTGGGAAGCAGCTTACACTTGCAAATGAGGTGGCTCTTCTTGCCTACTGTGGGAAATTTCTCCCAAATGGTCCTTGGCTGGCATCTTGCCCCAAGTAAAATTGATGTAGTAGAGGCTGCTGATGCTGGGCATGGGGCCAGCATGCAGGAGTATAATTCTCATGTGGCAGAGAAAGATGGACAGGAGGGGGTCTGCATGACATTATCTCTACAGTCACTGCCAGGCTCTAAAATACAAGAATCACTCTAAAGAATGAACATCGGTACTAGCGATCTTCCCCCTAGTCTTTCTACAGAGAGAAGATTCATTGAATATTTATGGAGCAATTCATTCATTGTTTAATTAATCTGTTAAAACATATTTAAATCCCTATAACATCGTAGCATGCTAGATAGATTTTTAGATCACTTTGACCCATGTAGAGCCAACTGAGAGAAGGGAACCTCAGTTGAGAAATTGCCTCAATAAGATCAGTTTGTAAGCAAGCCTGTAGGGCATTTTCTTAATTATTGCTGTGAGAGGGCCCAGCCCATTGTGGGCAGTTGTACCCCTTGCCTGTTGGTCTTAGGTACTATAGTAAAACAGGATGAGCAAGCTCTAGGGAGCACTCTACCATCAGCTTCTATATGCCTTCAGCTTCCTGCTCTGACTTCATTAGATGATGAATTGGGTTATGGAAGTGTATTCAAAATAAAGCTTTTCCTCCCTAAGTCACTTTTGGTTTTGGTGTTTCTTCACAGCAATACAAATCCCAAGACAAATAGACACTGTTACCATTTTGGTATATATGGGAGTGAACAAGGTGTAGAAGGTTCCTGCAGTCATGGAGGTTATATTCTGAAGGGGTAATGGGGACAGAAAATCAAACTGAGCAAGGTAAGAAATGATCCAGTGGTAAGGAAAAAAGAAAAACTTCCCTCAGCCTGGAAGAAGTGGCTCAAGATCCCCTGTTGCCAACAGGGAGGACAGCCCCACTCCTCCCCAGAGATGCAGTGTTTATACAGGCTGAAACAAACTGCAGATGCTGATTCTCTCATGAGGCAAGCAGGTGACAGAACCGAGCAGTTTGCTGGAGAATGAGCCTTCTTCCTGCACTCTGTCGTCAGCTGTCCCAAGGGTCTAGTCTCACAACACTCACAGTAACCTTAACCCTTAGAGAGGCTGCGTGAGCAAGAGATACGAGATTTTTCCATTCTATATTTACACCTGCTATTAACTTCAGACTGGGAAGAAGTTCTCTCATCATCGTGTGGCGAACAGTAAGCAAATTGCGCATATTGTTAATTAAAAATATTGTTAGAATCTCCAAGTTTTCTTGCATATTTGTCTAAATGTTTCCACAAGGCCAACTATTACAAAGCTATCTAAGGTATCTACCCCATGCACCCCGTCCATTTATTCCATATTCCTATTGCTTTCTTTATTTGGACTGAGGTTTTAAAATTTTAAGATGGATTTGTTGAGTTAATTGCTTACTCCTTAGTATATATACAGATGAGTGTATATATAAAAATTATATGTAAGGATAGTAATTAAAGAACTCAAACTTGAGAGGGAGAAAAGGGGACATGGAAAATGTTAGGGGGAAGAGCATAAGATAAAATGATGTAAACACAGTACTCGTGTATGACGATCCTAGCAGAAAATAAATCAAAAGCCATTACAATGTTGACTGGGTCTGCCCATGTTCAACATGTTCATTAGTGTTTTGAGGTCACGTCAAGTTTATTTGTGTGTGAATTGGGCATCCCTAAGAAGCATGAGTAAAATCAGAATATGAAAGACAATTGTTGAAAGAAATTAGAGAAAAAGAGGGCGCCAAAAATTAGTCCATAAAAATGGTGGGCTGGATTGCCGTCAGTTTGACAAAGGCTAAGGCCATTTGGGAATAGAGAACTTCACTTAAGAAAATGCCCCCATCAGATGGACCTGTGAGGCATTTTATTGATTAATGATGTGAGAGGGCCCAGCCCACTACAGGCAATACTACCTCTGGCTTGGACAAGAAACAGTCCAGGCAAGCCATCTAGAACACACAAGCAGCCTTCCTCCATGGTGTCTGCTTCAGTGCCTGTCTTGAATGCCTACCCTCGATTCTGTCAGTGACGGATCATGATGTGGATGTCTAAGCCAAGTAAGTCCTTTCCTCTCCAAAATCATTTTGATGACGGTGTTTTTTCACAGCAGTAACAAACAAACTAGGATAGAAGGTTTTTGGGCCACTTTGGGCCACCATCCAACAAGGGCTCAAAACCTCAGTAGCTAGGGTTGTTACTTACTCTTCTCAACAGATTCTCTGGAAGGGAATTCTGACCGAGACTCCTCTGTGGCCATTGTAGCCATGGAAAAGCATTGTCAGAGCTTTTAACAAAATTGTCCTGGGAATGGAGAGATTATTCAGTGGTGAAAAGTAGTGGCTGCTCTATTAGAGGATCCAGGTTTGATTCCTGGGAATCATAGGGGCTCCCACTTCTGGCCTCCATGGGCACGAGGAGCCACACACATGGTACACGTGCAGGCAAAACACCTATCCACAGAAAAACACACTCTTGCCTTTTCTTCAGGTTTATTTGAGCTGCTCTTTAATCTATCTTCTGAATTTTTAGTTTCAAGTATCCAGACATTCATTTTTTTTTAGCAGCAATACTTGTTTCTTTTGAAATTCGTTGCTACTCCTTTTCTCAGACTTAGTCTTCCCTTATGTTTTCTATGCAAACCACTTTAATTATGCTTTTTCTTTTCTCTTCCTTCTCCTCCTCTTCTTTGTTATCTTTTCTGCTTCTTGTTCATCCTAGATCCTTGCTGAACATGTGATGTGTGCCCTTTGTTCTTTATTTATCAATGCAATTCAGACCAATTTACTGCTGTCTCATTCTCTAGCAATACCTGGGCTCAGGATATATCTTAATTCTAAGGTGGGGAGTTTCTATGCCATCCCCGTGGGACTGGAAGCATCTGCGAGATACAGCATTGGGCACAAGAAATGTTCATTTTCTCATTGAGGGAAGAGTGAAGCTTCCTATTTTTGTGACAGATGGCTTAAGGTTTCCCAACCTTTCCCATACAAGGATGCAGCTGTTTTCCAGTCCTGAGTTTACATAACATCTCAAGACAAATTTCTGCTTCGTTTTCTTTTCTTCAATCTCAGCCTTACTTAATTGTTGTTTTTTAAATGTCAGCACCAACTCCTTTTCCAATCTACCCCATGTCATAATGATTATTTTGATTTTATATTTTGCTTTGTTTCTCATCGCATTTATGGGAACTTTGCCTTAGTTTTCAAATTTTCTTTCTCTTTTGAATGGATGATTTCTTTATTTAACTTTTTAAAATTTAAATTTAATTATTTTTTATTTATTCACTTTACATCCCACTCACTGGCCTCTTTCTAGTCACTCCCTCCCACAATCCTTCCTCCATTCCCCTCATCTTCTCCCCTGAGTGAATAGGGTCCCCATGGGTATCCCCCACCCCCATTCTGGCTCTTCAAGTCTCTGAGAGGCTAGGTGCTTCCTTTCCGATTGAGGTCAGACAAGGTAGCCCAGATAGTAGAACATATCCCAAGTACAACGAACAGCTTTTGGGATAGTCCCTATCCTAGTTGTTTGCGACCCACATGAAGACCAAGCTGTATATCTGCTACATATGTGCATGGAGGCCTAGGTCCAGCCTGTGTATGTTCTTTGGTAATTCAGAGTCTGAGAGTCCCAAGGGTCAAGGTTAATTGTCTCTGTTGGTCTTCCTGTGGAGTTCCTATCCCTTTCGGGACCTGCAATCCCTCCTCCTATTTTTCCAAAAGAGGTCCCAAACTCCTTTTAATAGGGTTTTTTCCACTTATGGTATGAGTGATTTTTTGTTTTGTTTTGTTTTTGCTTTTGTTTTGCTATCTATTCCTTTCTGTTGCTGTCAGAAATGCCATATTATTAACCTGTTAACCTGTTGTGTGTTGGCAAGTTTTATTTATTATATTTTTTTACAACTTGAGCTCTTCAGAAGCAGATACCAAGGTGGAATTTGTTAAGGATTCATGGGACAGCAAACAGGATTGAACAGTGGGATTGATGACAGTACAAGCAATTTGTTGGGAAGCCCTGGAGCAAGGGAGTTGTGATGAATATTCTTGGTTGTCAACTTGACTACATCTGGAATTGACTAAAGCCCAAGAGACTGGGTACACCTGTGAGAAAGTTATATTAATTAAATCATTTAAAGAGGGAAGACACAGCTTCTATCCAGTTCTTTAGAAGTGTGAAGATCCATCTTTAATCTGGACCATACCTTCTGCTGATGGCCTATATGCATGGAAGAAAGAAGTTCTTTCTCTAAACTTGCTTGCTTCTACCTTCACTAGCAAATCCATTCCTTCACCAGCATTAAAGCCTAGTTCTTCAGGATTCCAGTGTCTACTGAAGACCAGCTGAAACATCTGGCCTCTTAAACTGAGCAACTACTAGATTCTTGGACTTTCTGTTGGTAGGCAGCCATTGTTGGACTATCTAGACCACAGCCTGTTATGGAACTAACTCCAGAGTCTATCAGCAGAGGAATGGGCAAGAAAAATATGGCATGTATACAGAATGAAAATTTTCATCTGTGAAGAGGAATGAAAGTTGAGCTGTTTGAAAGAAAATGATTGTAACTGGAGATAACTACTTAAGAAAGTTGAACGACATTCAGACAGACTCAGACACCCACAGCCAAATAAATGGATGGAGCTTAGGGACTCTTATAAAAGAATAGGAGGAGGGATTGTGAGCCCTGAAGGGAATAGGAACTCTTCAGGAAGACCAACAGAGTCAACTTACCTGAACCCTTGGGCTCTCAGTCTGAACTACCAACCAAGGAACATACATGGGCTGCACCTAGGTCTTGACACACATATGTAGCAGATGTGGTCTTCATGTGGGTTTCAAACAACTGGAAGCAGAAGGCTATCCCAGAAGCTAATGCCTGTAGATGGGACATGTTCTTCTAGCTGAGATGCTTTGTGTCTGGCCTCAATGGGAAAGAAAGTGCCTAGCCTTGCAGAGACTTGGGTTGCCAGGGTGGGAGGATCCCCAGGGGGCTCCAACCACTCAGAGGATAAGAGAAGAGGGAAAGAGGGAAGGGGGAAGGGGAAGGGGGAAGGGGAAGGGGAAGGGGAAGGGGAAGGGGGAAGGGGAAGGGGAAGGGGAAGGGAGGATTGTGAGAGGGGAGAGAGGAAATGAGTGGGGTGTAAAGTGAATAAGTAAAAAACTAAAATTAAATTATAAAGGAAAGAAAGTTAAGCTAGTCTCAGAAAGATAAATATTATTTGTGACTTCTGGATTTTATTAGATTTATAGAATATAAATCTATGAATTGTGTGTGTGTCTATGACACAAGAATATAAGTGAAGCCATCAAGGGGACAAGAGGATGAATAGGAGCAGTTAAAAGCAGAGAGGGGGTGCAGAGTAGTATATGTTGAATATATAATGTATATTTGTATGAAACTATTACTATGTAACATGGATTGATGTGCAATGAATATACAGAAAAAACAAAAGCTAACACAAAAACAAACAAACAAAAATCCCAGTTTGGATTCATTCAGTATGAGCTGGTGACTGGGCATTTCTTTTGGAAGCACATTAGCAGAAAATTATTTTATTATCTTTGCAATGCAATAACATACATGCATATTCTGAAGGAGATTTGGTATTTTCATTTTTATTGTTCACCCTCATTTTCTTCTTGTTTTATCTCACTAGTCAGTGAAATTTTTATCCTATCAACAACCACATGCAGGAGTACTTTCTACCAAGGAGTACAGGAACAGAGCTTTGGTTCATAAAATTCTATCACAGTTTGTAGATAGGATAAGTGGTTTTGTGACTGAGGCAGTGGGAGGCAAGTTGGGGGAAAGAGAGAAGAGACAATGTGGATATAGTGGGTAAA
The DNA here is from genome assembly GCA_030674055.1 of Rhabdomys pumilio. Taxonomy (NCBI): domain Eukaryota; kingdom Metazoa; phylum Chordata; class Mammalia; order Rodentia; family Muridae; genus Rhabdomys; species Rhabdomys pumilio. Next base: position 6,413,918 of record JANHMN010000017.1, on the reverse strand, counting down.
ACACTTAGGAACATCAGTAGAGCAAAGGACTGGTCAACAAAATCTGGGGGTCATCCAAGGATATGAATATTGGGTAAAGGCAGCTACCAACAAACCCAACATGTTTCATATGTATATATTGACTTCTTGGCTTTTATCATATATCTGATATACATATACATTGTACATATACACATACACATATGGTCCTCACCACACACAGGGGAGTTATTTTCCAGGAATTTTCATTAAAATTCTAGGTGTGGAACTGGAGAGATGGCTGCTCTTCCAGTAAACCCAGGTTTGATTCCTCGTACCCACACGGTGACTCACAACCATCGCTAACACAACACCAATCCCAGGGGATCTGCTTCTTGCCTCTGTGTGCAGCAGGTGTAGAAGCGGTACATAGACAAAACACCCCCCAATACATAAAAAAAAATATTCTAGATGACATTCTAGGCGAAATATATATCGGTCCTTAGAAAAAAAACATTTGAGGAAACCAAACAAAAACTAAATAGATAATATGTGAAAGTGATTCCTGAAGCAATCAGTATGGGATGAGGGAAGAAATGGGAAACTTCTTTGAGGGATTCTACTCCTCCAGACAGTATCAACACAAAGAGGCAGAGAGGCTTCAGAGCTGCCGGGAGATGGGCCTTCCTGAGCGTCAGTGGAGGGAAAGCTTCAGAACAATATGTGCCTTCTTTGAATGTTTTCTGGAAAGGTATCAGGAAGAGTGTGAGCAAAGCTTTGTCCTAAATAGGTCATTTGAGTGAAGAGAATATTATCACTAAGGGGCTGACTGGCTGCTCATTGACTTTCCTTAAACTCCTGTAGCAGACAGCACACACTGGCAAGAGCTTTGGGGGGAACTGTATCTGATTTCTAACCACACACACACAAAAAGGCAACAGATCCAAAGCCAAGGCATATTCTCAGATTGATCTTTCATCGTGCCTTAATGTAGCCTGCTGGAGAAATGCTTTTTGTGAGCATGGAATTATTTAAACCTTCTAAGGGAAGCTTTCTCTTTTAGTTGTAAACCTGAGATTTTCTGCAAAAAATCCTTCTGCTAATTTGTCAAAGTAATTTCCACTTTTTATCGCACGTATTTACGAAGGGACTTACTGTGGATGGGGTGGTGAACTTATCGCTACAGACCTACCAAATAGTATTTCTTCCTTAGCAAGGAATGGAGGGATTTCTACAAAATTAGGAGTTGCAAAGCCCCAGAGCTATATAAACCATCAGGGACATAGCTCAAAAATTCAATGTTGAATAAAAAAAGCAAGTGGCAGAAAAACATGTACAGGGTGCTATTTCTGGATACATATATTTAAGGACAAAGTTTTGAAAAACATAAATATTATGCTGCTGGCTGCCTGGTGTAGGGGAGTGGCCTTTGGGGCAGAGAACAAGGAGGGAACTGGAGAAATGAGGTTGGTGGTGGCTAAAGGAAACTTCAGTTCTCTCCTTATGTCAGTGTCTCCCTACCTCCGCTTTCCTCTAAAGAATGTGAGCAGAAACTGTGTGTGCAGTTTAGTTGAGATCATATGCATCTATATTGCAGGAAACAAAGACTACTAGCTGAAAAATACGTGTATATGATGTACACACACTGCATATATCTTCACATTAACTGTATTAACTACTAAGGGCATCAGAGATACTGATTTTTATTCTACTAGTGGTCCTCAGAAGAAGCAAAGAGAGTGGCAAGACAGACCTCATCCAGGTTTGAATGGTCAGGACAAGAAATGAGGATACAGAATCATGTGGCACAGGAAATAAAGGCAGAAAAAAAGCAAAACAAGGCAACTGGCAAGGAATTCTGAGAGGAGAGGGACCAAGGTGAGCCCCTCAACACCATCCACTCCTAGGTAACATCTCTGGTAATACCAGCCAGTTTCATCTCCACGCCAGTCAGATCTGTTGATCAGTATTTTTCCAAAACACATAAGTTGAAGCCTGCAACTTCAAAAAGTTCTAATCTGAAACAAATGTCATAAAAATATATTATTCTTCATTAGGAAGAATGAGTTTGTAGCACTGGTCTAACAGAAATGCTGTGACTCATGAATCTGACCAAGCACTCTTCGTGTGTCTGGGTTTTCTTTTGAAGTGAGTGGCCCACAGAAAGCAAGGACTCTAAAACAGTGGGCACATGACCCACCATCAGAAGCTTTGATCTATGACACAGACACCAGCAACACAAGAACAGATTCTCCTGTCTGGTTAAAAGTCAACTTTTGTCTGGAAAGTTCCCCTCTGGCAGTACAGAGACCAAAGCAAAAATATTAATAGGACTGGCTAGGGCAAAAAGACCTAGCTTTCGGAATCTTATGGGTCGATGGCAGTGGTTCTCAACCTGTGGGTTGCAACCCCTTTGTGTGTGTGTGGGAGGGGAGGGTCAAATGACCTTTTTCTGGGGGGTTGCATTTTAGATATTCTGAATCTCAGGTATTTACATTGGAATTTATAAGACTAGCAACTTACAGTTATGAAGCAGCAACAAAATAATTTTGTGGCTGGAGGTCACCACAACATGAGGAACTGTATCAACATCCGTCACAGCATTGGGAAAGTTGAGAACCCCTGGTCTATGCACTGTTCTACAGTGTCAGCCATTCCGGCGTTACAAGTTAAGCCCCATACATGAAGCCTTATGTTAGATGAGCTCATGGCAGGGAGCACATGCATGCCAGATCACATTTAACCCTTCATTTGGTTCCAGGCCAATTCCCATCTAATAACATTGTCTAGAATGAAAATGGACAGGTTCTGGGTATCATTGTGGGATGTGGGAAAGCTGGTCCTGCCCATTGTTGTCTACCTGGCCATTCACTTCCAGTGAGTTACCACTTAGTTTAGGTTGGATACAGAATCGGATGAGGCAGGGGTCAGATACAATACACCCCATAGAAAAGGAAAAGGCTAGCAAGCTATAGTGAGACTTGTCTCTCTTGGTGTTCTTCAGGGTCAGTCCACAGGGCGGCTGCAGTGGGAGCCTAGAGCCTGTCCTGCTGCTGAGGGCAGAGACAGAGCTTTTTGTGGGAAATAGTGACCAAGTTGAGTGAATCTTCAGCTTCACATCCTGCCCTGGATTTTATTTCCAACAGAATCTTAAGTTCTAACAGACAGGTTTTTGAAATACAAGTGCTTATGTGATTTCTTGAAACCAATTAGAGGCTCTAAATTTACAGATACATCTAATAAATGAGTTCTCCCACAAAAACAAATGAGAGGTTTTATTGATAAGCTGAGGATCAGACAGGAACTCTGAGCCATTGTGGCTTTAATAAAACAGTAAGTGGTTTAATTAAATCATTAATTCCACCCTACATTCCATTTTTCAAAAGACAACATAAAAATAAAACAAGTGGTTTTTTTTTTTAAGTCTGTTCTCTTCCTCTATAATTCATTAGGTTAAGTCCGTAGATTGACTTGCTCTTCTGCCGTAAAGCACTTGCGGCCGTTTCAAAATACAGCACTTTAAGCAGGATACCGGCAGGTATTGATCTGAAAGTGACCTCTTCCTTCATTTGTCAAAAAAAAGAGGTAGGATTTTTATTTTTAAAGAAGAGTCTATAAAAGGCATCTGAATACAAAGTTTATGTCCGACCTGTCCCATCCATCTTGACACATCATTAAACTAATTTTAGCTTTTGCATACGGGAAATCTCTGAATGACAAGTTGTCTGACATGACTGGTAGATTTCAGGTATTAACTTCTAAATTAATGTTTACTTTATGAGACTTATCTATAAAACTTGGTGTGAAATCACAAGAATTAAAGAAAATTAGGAATACATATCTCATTCTCCTCGAGAACCCTAGTCTCTCAGCCCCTTTCTGTTAAGTACACATTCTGCATATAACGATCCTTCAAGATTGGGTTAATTTAGCATTATTGTTTTGACCCTTGGATGTGAGAATGAAGAATAGGGAACGTGAGTAATGCCATCCGGGAAGCATTGATGGCATGTGATGGCCACTGAGCAGGCGTTTAGTAGCCCTGTCATCTCGCTGTGTGACTTCTGCATCCTCGTGGGTTGTAATGAATGAGTGAGCCAGTCACAAGGAGCAGGTGGGTAGAAGGAAAAGTAATCTTTGGTTGTTGTTTCTGTCTTCTGTTTCCTTGAGGTCAGAGCTCTCATACAATTGATTGACTCGTCTGTGCTTGGAATCTTGTCATCGAAGCCACTGGTGCTCTCCTAGGAAGATTTCTTCTATGCCACGTGCAACTGTAATTCTCTCGAAGTCAAAGGAGCATACAGGTAACCCACATGAGCAAGCGTGGTGTGTGGATCACGCACACTCCGGATTTTATCTTAATTTTAGTCATTTGGAGAGCCTCATAATTAGCCTGGGTTGGGGTGGGGGTTCAGGGTGAGGTACAAATGACCTCACCAGAAAAGGAACTGTATGAGTACTGTGAAAAATTGGATACTGCACAAGTGGTGTTTTTGTCATTAAATTACCTGTTATTGGCAAGTGAATATGGCCATCTTTGAATATACTTGGGAGACTGATTCCAAGAGACTCCTGAAGACTAGAATCCACAGATGCTCATGTTCCTTCTATAAAATTGCATAGTACTTGCTTATAATCTATACATAGCCTCCAGTAATCCATTCATTACTTAAAATACTTAATATAAAATAAATAGTATATAAATAATTGTAATGTTTGCATTATTTTAAAAATTACAAAGACATCTGTGGACATTCAATGTAATTTTTCTGAATGATTTTCATCTGTAGTTGGTTAAATTCTTGGGTGTGAGGAGAAGAGTGGGCATCTATAATTCTGAAAACCTCCTCATTTTCATTTCTGTCCTAATATAGTTGTGTAACAGTTTTGATTCCAAGTTAAGATTTTAATTATTATGAGTAGGGGAATTATATTTTTGCTAAGTTAAATGCCTCAGAAATAATATGTTTTCCTCATATAATTTCCATTTTTCTTAGTTACTATGTTTTCATGTATATTGCATTCTAAATACTTATTTTGAATTTTTTTCATTGTAGCTTGTATTTTTGACAAATAGAGATTAAATTCTTTTGTTTTTGTATTTAAAAAAAATCTTTCATTTTGGAAATTTATCTAAATAACTGGGTGATAACTTGCTGGATGATAACTCATGTGTGTGCACAAAGATCCAAACCAGAGTCTTTGTGTGCCTGGGAGTGGTGTTCATCTTAGGCAGTGGACTAGGGGACCAGCCCTTAAAGTAGCATGGCACTTCTGGTGTTCATATAGGTTTTCTTTGAGTCTTTCTCCATTTCTCAGAGGATATGTACTCATTTTACTCTGTAGTTGAGACCTAAAAACAGATTAGCTATTTTTTAGGAGAAGGGAAGAAGAAGGAATTGCCAGCATCACACATGAATACTTGACCTCTGTCACTCATGTACCCATGTCTGGTTACTGGTCCAAATTCTCAGATTTAAATTCGTGGCTTTTTATGGTAGGAAAGGAGTATAAAATTTCTCAGGTGCAAACATTGAGAAGTTGTACCTGCGGTGGAGTGGACTGGAGAAGAGGCGGATGATCACATAGACTTGTTTAGAGGGTGGGGAGGTGGAACCTAGATGAGGGAACATCCATGTGGCTCATGGTCATCTGGGAAGTCTCGGTGTGGCGGGGAGAGGAGGTTTTTCTTAGACACACTTAGTGGGACAAAGCACTGGATATCAGAGCCCAGAGGTCGATGAGGATGGTCTCATAGGCGCAAGGAGTATGACTGTTTAATGTGGAACATCAGAAAATAACAGGTTTGATGAGGGGATTGACAGTGAATTAAACTGATGGAGCTTCTGTAACTACAAACCACAAAGTTAGAGACAATTGGAATTTATTTTCTGACAGGTGTACAGGTTTCATTAAAGTTAAAATCTAGGTTCTGGCAAGGATTATTCCTTCAAGCAGCTCCTAGAAGAATCTGTCTTCCTGAGTTTCACATCTCTGAGAAGCTGCTGGCATTTGATACCCTGTGGTACTGCCTTGCTCTGACCCACACATTTTTGAACATTCCTTCTTTGATTTTGTTGCCTCTGTTGTACCAGAACCCTTGTAATTGGGCTAAGTTGAATGGTTCCTGATAACCTTCTCAATCACCAAATTCTTGGTTACATCTAAAAGGGCCCTGTGCCTTTTCCTTCCTTCCTTCCTTCCTTCCTTCCTTCCTTCCTTCCTTCCTTC
>JANHMN010000017.1:6373794-6407719 GCA_030674055.1 Rhabdomys pumilio | reverse complement strand
TTCTTTCTTTCTTTCTTTCTTTCTTTCTTTCTTTCTTTCTTTCTTTCTTTCTTTCTTTCTTCCTTCTTCCCTGAAAAGGTAACATTCACAAGTTCAGAAATTACAAATTCAGATAACCTTGGTGGATCACATTACATAAATATGTAAATAAAAATACCTATATGTGCTTATACACTCATACTTGATCAGTTGCTTTGTTTCAGAATCTGAGATCAGAAAAGCTTCACTATCAAGGAGGACCTACTTTCCAGACCTTGACTTCAGGTGTCTTTTTGCTCTTCTGGGTGTGTGTTTTTGAGTCAGAATTATGTTGGACTGACCAAGGAAGGTTCTGACTCTGGGCAAGATACTTATTAAGTAGCTCATGACACCTCTATTTTTAGACAAAAGGAACAAGCTTCTTGACAAATTGGCTGATTCCAAGACTGAAGAATGGAAAGTACAAGGACTATCATTTTGACAAAAAGTAAAGGAGATGATAGTAATAGATAATATTCAATATAATAAAATCAGAAGCCATTAGTCCATATCTATATAAATAGAGGAATATGATAGAAATAATACGAATATAAATTAGGAATATAAATTAGGAATAATATAAATATAATGAAGGAATAAATTAAAAAGTGCATGAAAGAAAGGATATAAGAGAGTAATGGTGAGAGGAGGAGACAATACCATGCTTTCTCTTATGTAAAAAGCTAGATTTAACTGGGTATGCTTGAAGTAGAGGGGAGAAAGACAGTCAGACAGACAGAGAGACAGAGAGACAGACAGACAGACAGACAGTCAGACAGACAGACAGAGATAGATAGAGATTTAGAGATGGGGCACTATTTGAGGAAACAAAGGGGCCAGTAAGGAAAAAAATAAAAAAAGGATTCTCTGTAAAAACTACTTATTAAATGTAAGGGATAAGGAGAAACTTCACAAAGAAGCCTGCAGACAACAATGGTTAAAATAAATATTACCTGTAATTGTGTGGATAGAGGTTGCATTTTATCAGCTGGGATGCAAAGAGACTAATACAGCCCCATTCTGTTATGTTTTAATATGTCATGAGTACATTTCTACAATAATCGAAGTCTTCAAGATGACACAATAAAACAAGTGACCATTACTTGTAAAAGTCAAGGAACTATCCTAGAATGGAGCCAGAAGAAGCCTGATACTAGCTAAGCACAATGTGTGGTTTTTGAAAAGAATCCCACAAATGCCATTATTGACACAATTTTGAAGAGACACAGAAAACCAGTTATTGGTACTCTATTAATGTGAATGTCTTTATTTGAAGGTTACGTTGTTTTCCACAACTATTGTCCTGTTTGTAGGTGATATAGATTAAGCAAATTGAGAGATAGGGCCTTATGACTTAGAAATACATTTCTTTATGTAACATTTACAACTTTTAACATACATTTGTAGTAACAATTACAATCCCTTTATGAATTAGTGAGGATTCTCTAGAAAAACAGAACCAAGCAACATGAATATATATTAAAACTGTATTTATGAGATAACACTACAGTTCTTGGTAGTGCAACAATGGCTGACTCCTAGAGAGGGGTGGGGGTTAAGAATCCATTGGTTTCCTAGTCCACAAGACTGGCTATCTCAGTAGTTCTAACAGACATTGTAGCTCTGGATGATTCTTGGAAAGTTTTTTGTCTTCAGTCTGTGTTGGAAGCCTGAAGAAGCCTGGTCTAATACCAACTAAGAAATGCAGTGATGATAGCAACAGCATACAGGAGATTATCAGCAGATGTGGAGGCAAGCAGGGACAAAGCAATGTGTCTTCTTCTGTGCCTTATCTGGAACCATAAGAAGCTTTTGCCACATTATGGTAGATCTTCCCAACTCAAATAGTCTGATCAAGAAAGCCCCTCACGGGAAGGACTAAAAAAGCTGAAAGGGATTGCAATCCCATATGAAGAACAACATCAACTAACTGGACCCCTCAGAGCTCCCAGGGACTAAACCACCAACCAAAGAGTACACATGGAGGGACCCATGGCTCCAGATACATATGTAGCAGAGGATGGCCTTATCTGGCATCAATGGAAGGGGAGGCCTTTGGTCCTGTGGAGGCTCGGTGCCCCATGTAGGGGATGATAGAGGGGTGAGGCAGGAGTGGATGAGTGGGTGGAGGAACACCCTCATGGAGGCAAAGGGGAGGGAGGAGAGGGGGATGCGATGGGGGTTTGTGGAGGGGTAACAGGGAAGGAGGATATCATTTGAAATGTAAATGAATAAAATGATTAATAATAATAAAAAGGAAGGTCCCTCACAGATGTACTCATCCACTTTGTCTTTTTTGGTGATTCCAGATGCAGTCAAATCGACAACCTCGATAAGTCATCACAGTTTCCTAACTTTGCATATTAGCTCATAGCATCATTTCTCTGATGCTTGTTATACTGCCCTCTCTCAGTCAAAGGGCATTCGAGAGGAGGATGAAGTGAGAGGAGGATGAAGTGCAAAATGAACTCAAAAGGTAAGGAGGAGTGCTGTGTAATGCTGTCTTCCAGATATAACATCACTGCAGAACGCACGAACTTACAGTAGCTGTGGTACCAGCACAAGAACAATTCAGCCCGAATTCTAGCATGGATAGGGAAGGGCTTCTAGAGACTCATTGTTAGCTCAGGAGAGGCTAACACATGTATTCTTAAGGAGGAAGAGTCATGTGTTTTTGTGGCGTGGTCATTGTAGGTTACCCATGCTCCAGTGGATGCTCCATACCTCTATACATATGGATAGTACTACCTGGAATATAACCTTCCCCCATACACACACATACACGTGTACTGATGAAAAAGTTAAACAGACATCTCACCAAGGGAACAGTTAGTTGGGAAGAAAATTTGACAACAGGGTCCCAGTGGGCAATCTCCTCAGGTGAGCACTCTTCAGAAGCTTTGCAGGCTAAACCCATGTCTGCTGTGAAATCCTTCAGCTATGGCAAGGTAGGAAATAGAATAGCACCAGAAGAGGTTCAGAAGGTCTTGAGAGTGTTGGGCAGTGGCTAGTAACGACAGGAAGGCATGTATCAGTTCAACAGTAGTGCTGGATGTTTAGCAGTCACTGAAGCCAAAGCTCAAAGCCCTCTTGCTGATGGGTATCAAACAGAGGCTAGAGAAGTTGGATCTCAGGCGTGTATCACAATGTGATCCTAGGAGATGCTTCCAAAGTTCCATTTCTTTGTATCATTTCATTGTGTTATAGGGTGTTTTTGCTCTCTAGCCCATAGCTTGGGCCTGGTTCACTAACATATCAACCCCACCTCGAGGTTAGTTCAATATCATATCAAGGCCTGACTTGGGTTTGGCTCCTATTTGAGCTGCCTAGTGGCAGGCTCCTGTCTCATAAAAATTACATTATTCTAAGTAACACAAAAATGTCTTTTAAGTGACAGAAAAATGGTTTCACTTACATTCCTAACAACAAAACACACACACACACACACACACACACACACACACACACTGAGAGAGAGAGAGAGAGAGAGAGAGAGAGAGAGAGAGAGAGAGAGAGAGAGAGAGAGAGAGAGAGATGAAATTGAGCAGAGGATGTATTAGTTGAGGTCTTGGTGGAGTTGATGGGAGAAATAGGAGTGGATATTATAAAAAAAATGGATTGTGTACACATATAAAATTCTCAAATAGTAAATAAATATATCAAGAATAAAGGAGTAACACATGGAAATATCATTCCATTAACTCCTATTCACCTCATGAACTGTCTCCCAAGGTTGATTATTTTGTCTCATCTTGATTCTTCTCACCTGCACCACTGAAACTTCAGGCCATGCACAGATCTGTGTTGTAACACTTCGTTCCTAGTTCCTAGCCTACAGTGTGGAACATAGAAGTCTCAGAGGCTATTTAAAGAATTGACTAATGTTCTCTGTCAAGTAAGTTGAGAAAGCAAGCTTTGAAAATGGCAGTTCAACCAACATTTAGGTCTGAGAACGAAGAAACAAGATGATTCTTTGCTTGTTTTACTTTCTGTGTTATTTTTAACGAGACGATTCTATTTGTAGCTTCTCCATCTGCACACATTTTCCTGAACAGTCCCAGGCAATTAGCTTCCAGGAATATTAGCAGGTGACAAGTTTCTCTTTTCCCGATGTTCTCATTCTTACCTGCCATAGTTACCGCCTTTCGAGAATTTACAGAAGAGCCTTGCTGCTTGTCTTCAGTGTCTGAGTCCATGTTAAGATAGTCTCCTTGGGTATTCATGAGAAGGAAACTTATTGCAGCCTCACCTCTGACCAAAATGTTACTTGATATGCAAATTTGGTTCAGTTTCAACTATGAGTTAAAATCATAGTAGCTTACATTAAAATTCTAACAGCTAAGAGTTGTTATCAATTATTGTTCTAAGCTTTCATACTTAATTTGACTACAGGAAATTTATAGGCTAAGTATTATTTCTTCCTCTCTCCCTCCCCCTCCATGTTTATATATGTGCACATAATGTACATGTGTATATATGTGTGTGTGTACACATGTGTGTGACTATGGATGCATGAATTCCATGGTACACATGAGGTCTGAGGACAATCCTAAGTCTTCCCTGGTCTACCACCTTGTTTAAGAATGCTTTCTTGGATGTTTTTCAGTGCAGATGCTGACTAGTCATTCTTCGAGCTTCCATTCCAAGGACTCTTCTTGACTCTGCTGTTCAGATTACAAAGCCCGTTATTACATCCAATTGAAGATATAGATATAGAACTGAGTTCTGATGACTTCCAAATCTTCATGGCAGGCTGCCACAGAGCTGCTACTCTGCCCTTAGATAGTTTTAGAGCCAAGTGCTGTTCTTCCAAGCTACCAACTACAGATGTGATCTTGAAGTAGGAATGCTCCTCTCTGGCCACTCTCTAGTCCAGATTCAGTCTTGTACATCTGAATTTGAGCACATCTGGAAACTGGGCTGCCACATAGTTATATGTGGTAGATGGGAATAAAATAAAGGACACTACAATAGCTCGGCAGTCCTCAGCACATGATAGAGCTTCACTGATGGGTTGTGTGAAGCTTGTTCAAGCTAGGGATGTCTCTGTAGTAGATTTGCTGAGGCATCCTTGAGTCCATCTCACTAAGTGTTGACATCTGAATACTCACAATCTTTACAAGTTTATAATTAGTATAGATGTCAGAATAAGAATGATTTACATAATTCTACCAGCCTGTTTGCTGTTCTTTTCAAAGTCCTAGTAGTTTCCAAATAGATGATGTATGGATTTGCCCTACGCTTTATTCTATACAGGATAACTTATTTCTTAATTTCACACACATACTGAAAATATAGCCTTCAGTCTCCCAGCATTGTAATGCTTCCAGATTTTATGGCACTGTTTAATCTCAAGCCAGTACTTGGTTTTAGAGAAACTTTATGTCTCTTTGGCTGTTTGTTCTGTTCAAATACCTCAAAGACATTATAGTTTATTACTATTCAATATATAATACATCATGAGACACCTATAGATGTGTGGTTTTCTCTAAGCCTCACCCCTTATTGAGGAGTTTTTGCAATTCATAGTTGCTGGGGGAGGTAGAACCTGCGTATGGCCACGGATAGGTCTCCCATGCTTCAGTGGATGACTTCATACCCAAACACATATGAGTTTTAAACAAATTATTATAACTTACTATGGTTATGAAGGAAGATGAAGAGGAAGAAGAAGAAGAGAATGACATGAAGTTAGGAGGAGGAGGTATTAAAGGAAATATAGGAGTTGGAGAGTGTACAATGGGGTTGTATATGATCATCTTTTAGTTATACATGTATAAAATTCTCCAAGAATTAAAATGATAATTATGTTTCAGTATGTACAATAAGAAACCCTATTTCTAATAATGAACTTTATTTAACATAATGCATATAATATTTTATCATTTTAAAATGTAGTTAATATAAAATTAACAAAATTCTTCATATTTTGTGAATCATATCTTCTGAACTTAGCATATATTTCACTGTAGCAACACCATTAAGCATATCTTACAATATTACTCTGGTGGACACAAGTAGACAACTGTTTCCTTTGGCTCAGAGCACAGTGGTCATGTTTGACTCTACTGTATCATGGCAATGAATAGGTCTATGGGAGAGAACTTCATCTGAGGACTCAAGTCCTTAGATCACGTGGACATGCCATTCTGCTTTTTGCTTCCAGGCTTTTGGACCATACATGGCTGATATGTTCTAGCTACGCAGAACTTTCTTACTGAGAGTAATTTGGTCTATACATTTTAGTGCCAACTGGGAAATGTATTTCCTTTAAAGACATCCCTAGTTGGGTTGGATTTCAAAGCTGAAAGTACCTCTGAAGCATTATTTTTTAAGTGGTAAAAATGCTAAAATATATCAATACTTAGATTTTATTTCCTCCCACCTGAAAAAATTTCCTCCTGTCATCTTGCCCCTGTCTTTTAGTAGAGAGTGGAATATCCACTAGAACTATATGTGGTGTGTTACTTGCTGTGGTCTCTTGATCTGCTACCCGGATATGTGATATTGCCTGTCATTCATGTCTTAGGCACATACAACCTGGCTGTCAGTTGGGACCAGGAGACACATTCTATCTACAGTTTCCTGTGCTGCTTCTTGGCATTATTACAGAAAACACCACACAGTGGCTCAGTGGCCTTTGGAGTTTTATATCAACATTCAGATACATTATGAAGTAGTACAGCTATTTTCATGACATGACTCTTGCTTGGGGTGCTTAGTCACTATTCCCTTAGGTGATACATCTTCCTTAGACACAGTAAGAATTTCAGTGTTTTCTGACTAATCTTTGCTGAATGCTTTGTGTCTGTCAACTGAATTCAGTTCTTTGAGAGACAACACAGGAGAATCTCATACTTTGCTGGGCTCCCTCAGTTTTTCTTCTCTCTTCATCTTCTGATTTTATTAGAGTTTCTTTTGTGTCAGTGGCTTCCCTAGCTAATTCTTTACCATCAAGATCACCATTTTCTGTGTGATTCTATAGTGTCTAGCATCTCTGATTCCATGACTTTTTGTTAACTTTCAAACAAGCAAATTGTTCAGGTTTCCATAGACTTGTTTATTCATATTAAAAATAAGAATTTAAAAATGATTTCTTTTAGTCTTTTTAAAAAGAAAGACAGGATGTATAAGGAGTTGGTTACCACAAAGATTTCTCTTGTTCTGTTACAGGTACTCTTGACTCTTGGACATCACCATGTATGATTGTGTGTGTGTGTGTGTGTGTGTGTGTGTGTGTGTGTGTGTGTGTGTTTATTTTTTATAGTTTATGTTGTTGATGTTTTCATACATTTTATTTTTAAGGTAATTGAAGTCATACTCCTTTTTATTTTCAGAGATGGGTACTTACTTCTAACCCTTAAAAAATAAATTTTAGTAAGTCATTTGTCTTCTTATATGTCTTTTGTTTAGCACAAAGCAGGAATTTCATTACACAAATGAATGCATTGAATATTCTTTGTGCGTAATGCAGCTGACCTCCGACTCTGAGTTCATGACTTGTGCTTTGAGTCACTTTTGTAGTCATAGAAGTTTTAAATTTTTCTCTTTTTTGGGGGGGGGCGGGGAAAACTGGCTAATATTTAAAGGGGAGAGTTGAGAACTTACAAGAAAATAAGGCTAATTAAGTTATTAAGAGATTTGACCATTTTAAGACTCACTGCTAATGGCTTGAGTCAGTGATGTCAAATGGGTATAGAGTAAATAAAAAGAATGTATAATAAACAGTTTTACTTAACTCAAACTGTTTAATAACCACCCATATGAGGAGTCAAGTCAAAGGAGTCAGAATCCATCTATGTCTGTTAGTTCTGTTGTATGATGGCACCAAAAAGGAATTTGAAAATAGAAAGAACGTTATACATGTTTGCCATATTTTAATTTTAAGTATCAAAATTAATTTTAAAATTATAAACAAAATGTATGTTAATTGTTATTTTGAGCAGCAATAGATGCTTTAATGACTAGTGATTTCATTTAGGAATCTCACTCAGCAAACTTTAAGACCACAGCACTAAAAAAGGTTCACTTTTTGTGTGTATATGTGGGTATATGTGTGTGCCAATGCACACATGTGTGCAGATGTGAGCTCAGGTGATTTTGGAGATTACATGCCTAGGACAGACAGATTCCAACCTTGGGTATCGTTTCTCTTGCTCAGATACCATCCAGTTCCTTTTTAGAGACAGTATCTGTCACTCGTCTGAGCTTCTGAATTAGATTTAGCTGATTGGACAGCGAGCCCTAGGAATCTACCTACCCTAATTCTCCAGTGCTTGGTTCACAAGTGCACAGCAGTGCCATTCTGCTTCTTAATGTATGCATTAGCTGCTTGTCTTCTAGCTGTGAAAGGATATCCAACAGAAGCTACTTTTGGAAGGACAATCACATTTGGTTTACAGATCCCGAGGATACAGTCCATTGGAAAGGGGACAAAGTCCATTGGAAACATTTGGGCAGTGGGAACAGGAGGCAGCTGGGAAGATTACATCCATAATCAGGAAGCACAAAGCCCTGAAGGCTTGTGTCAGGTTGCTTCATTTCTTCACTCTGTTCAGCTCACCGGCCACATTTATAGTGGTCTTCCCATCTCAGCCTAATCTAGACAACACATGACAGACATACCCATAGGCTTGTTTCCGCTGTGATTCTAAATCCCACCAAGTTGACAAACAAGGTTAACCATCACATACAGGCTCTGGGGATCAAACTCAGATCTCCATGCTTAGTTGGCAAGCACATTAGTGACCAAGCTGTCTTTGAGCCTGCCCACTTTTCCTTATAAAACTGTTAACAAAATGACTGAGCTTATTTCCCTCTTTCTAGTTCACATAAGTGTTGGTATAAAGCTCAGTCTTTGTGGGTTTTGAGGCCTTGAGGTTCCTACCTTATTGTCACCAACTTCTGTTGTTTCTACAAACTCTGCTGTATTTGTTTAGTTGTTGTTCCAACAGAAATCTGATTATCCATAAATAGGCTTTTTCACACCTACTGTGTTGCGGCCTGATAGAGGGAATTTAAACTCATTTATTATTCTCTCTTATACTGGGTTGGTTATTTTCTTCCATGTGTTCATCACTGTCTGATTTATTTAATCCATTTGTTCCATACATGTTTGACTCGCTGTAGGACTTTGCTCTTGCTTATAAGGCTGTGATTCTTCAGTGCCTACTGTTTGCTATTAGTGATTGCAAGCCGAAAGATTGAAGAATGCAGTTACTTTTCTACTTCGACTAAGTATGTTGTGCTATAGTCCTACTTTTTATTTACCCATCACAGATTAGCCACTGGATTTTGACTTGTTGTTGCTTTTGCACGTTGTCCTGGGGGGGGGGGGATAATAAAGTACATATTAGGTTTTCAGAAGGCTGCCCTTATCTGACTCGGATTCTGAATTCCTGAGGATCAGCATGTGATGGTGTGACAAACTGATCATGTGTGGCACATTTGTTCATTCTCCGTGGAACAGTGAAATTTGATCCTGGGAGCAAGGCGGTGATTGGCACCTGTGTGCTTTAGCAGAGCTGAGACACAAAGGACCCTAAGCAATCATTGTACTGGACAGAGGTGCAAGTGGTTTCCGAAGTAAAATATGGTAGTTATGGGTGGTAAAAATGGGTGCTGTAGAGACACAGAGGAACCTGCAAGTGTGGGTGATGCGTCTGCTCAGGACTATAGCAGAAAGGGAACTCCACATGCTACTGTTTCAAGGGCTATTTTATTTAGTTAAAAATTAAACAAAAAAGTTCTGCCATACTTCCAGGATTAGAAATATATTAAATAGTTTTAGGAAGAATAAACATACATACACATACATTCAAACAGCGGGATATTCTTTTGAGAGAAAGAAGAATTGAAAATAGCATAACTAATATATTTTAGATTGTCATTAATAGGTAATATACTTCTGAAAGGAATAGAACTATTTGTATGTGTATTTGTCTAAGAAGAATATGATCTCATGTGCAATTAGGAATGCAGAAGAGGGTGAGAAGAGCCAGAAGGAAATCCTCATGAGTGGCACAAGGCTACTGGATTGAACTACTTTATATTGCTGCAACCAGCAAAGTAAAATTTCCAAGAGCAAAAGTTCTAATTTATTTCATAGCATGACTCATTTAAAAATAGCTATAATTGGAGTGATAGTGACTGAAGAGATTCACTGAGCAAAACATTTTCTTTATATCCATAGGTTGAGGTGCTGAGGAATCATGAAGGACAAATGCATAGCATCACTTGGGAAGGCTGAGAAGGGATGCTAACAACGAAGAGGCTGTGGTGTGTCTCCCTAACATTTACCGAAGTAAGTCCTTCTTTCAAAAGCACATTAACAGTGGAATGGTTCGTTGCTCTGCTGGCAAATCAACATGGTTTTAGTGTTCTGTAAAAGGGCAAGTTTTCAACTCAGGTTTATTTGAATAATGTCCAGTCTCTAATGTGTTATGGTGTTGTGAGACACTGTTTCTGGGGAGATGAGGGCAATTGTCTACACACCCTAGATAGGGATCCAGTGACAGATCACATGAAGGATAAGAGCCCAATTGATGAACAAATGAGTTTCACTGGCTTACTTATAGGAGCAGAAATGACTCAAAGACAGCGGCATCACCAAATCCCACCCCAGCATGAGTGATAGCTCATGAAAGCCAGAAACCTGAGGTTGCTGCACACCCTGCAGGCAGTTCAACAGGTTAAAGAGTGTCTGCTCCAGGTAGCTCAGTAGGTCCGAGGTTCAACTAGGCAGCTTGGCTGATCTGCCTCTTTCAAAGGCTCAGCGAATGAGCGTGTTCTAGACAGCTCGGCTTGTCTAAGAGTGTCTTGGACAAGGAGAAGTTCTCATTGCTTCTGTGATTCAAGAAAGACATCTGGCTTCTATGTTTCCTCCAATAAATTTACATAAGAGGGGTTTCTGAGACTTTGCTATTTGGAAAAGCAGCCATTCTTCCTGCTCACTCCAAATAAACATGGAATTAAGGGCTGAAGAGTTTTCTAGACCCATTTTTAAATTACCCCCCCTTCTTCCGCCTTGATGGGTTTTTGAATGTTACTTGTTTCTTAATTTGTTGGTGCTATGAGAAACTAGATATGAGAACTGCTGATTTTTTTTTTAAAGCAAAATTTCTGTTCTCATAGGTAGATAAGAAACAGAAGACTACACATGGTTATCCTACATATGGCTATGCTTTGTTCTTGAATGTTCCTTTGCTTTAGACATTTCCTATTTCAGTATAGTCACTTATAGTGTCTTTTTCTCAAAATGTCTGATTTAGGAAGTGGTTTCTGTCATCACATCATGTTGATGGCAAATGTCAGGAGCAAATGAAGAGCAGCTATCTCACTTTCATTCTGGGTTATCATGCAAGAGGCTCAGAGTTCAAGTGTCTGAAAGAGGATGGGGGCACATTTACCTCTATGAAGAAACCAGTACCTTAGACCTCTGAAGCTCTAGCTCTCACATTTATAAGGAGAAACTGAGCCTCCCTTAGGTGTTGCTGGATATCCATTCGCTCTTCCTCCTACTGTAAAGAAGAGCTAAACTTTCAGGCTGATCATGATCAAGAGTGACCAAGATCCATAAAACAAATGACAGCTCATGCTGGTGAGAATGTGGAATAACAGCATTGTTGGTGGGAATGCGAACGTGTAGAGCTACTTTAAAAATCAGTGTGACAGTGCTTCAAGGGGTTGGAAACCCACCTTCCTCAAGAACTGGCTAAACCACACTTGGGCATACACATAAAGGACTCTACGTCCTCCTGCAGAAACATTTGTTCAACCATGTTCATTGCTGTTGTATCCATAATACTGGAAATTGGAAACCGTCTGGATGTTCATCAGCTGCTGAATGGATAAGGAAAATGCAGTTCATTTATACAACAAGCTATTATTCACCTGTTAAAAATGAAATTGTGAAATTCACAGCAAAATGAATGAAGCCAGGCAAAAATAATCCTAGGCGAGCTCAGTGCCTCCTTCAGCCATCCTCAGAGAAGTTTCCTCTTGCAGTAGGTGGGAACTACCACGGAAAGGCACAGCAGAACAGTGTGTAGGGAGTGAGAGACTTTGGAGAACTCTGCCCTAAATAGGATGTCTTCTCTCCATCAAAACCCCCATCTCCTGGGGCTTAAGGATCTACAAGGAAAAGGAGGTGGAATGCTCAGATACTTGAAGTGCCAGGGTGAGGGGATTCCCAACAGGGCCAAATCCTCTCAGAGGAGAAGGGTTGGGGAAAAGGGGGATGGGAGAACAATTGTGGGAGGGGTTGACCAGAAGAGGAGCAGGAGCAGAATGCAAAGAGAATAAATAAAAAAATAAAATTAAATAAAAAAAGAGGTAGATGCGGTTGTTGACTTCAAGAGTGTCTTTTAGAACCCACAGGACTGATGTACATAACAAATCTCAGACTGGCAGAATATAGTGGGCCTGCACAGGTTGCCAGCATTGAGATGGGGGATATAAGGTCCCTCCTTATATCCTCCTGACCAAGAAGCTATCTGAAACTAATGCTTGCAAAGGAAAAAAAACTAGTTTTCTCCAATGGAGTCTCATTGTGTCTTAGCCACATTTTATGCAGGCCATGTGCCCTGGAGTAGTTGGCCAACACAATACCATCTCAAGGGTATTTTTGGTAGACTTTTGTCTCTCATATTTTTTCATTTGGGCATTTTTGTCTTACTGGGATTTTTGTTTGTATATTTTGTTTTCCACTTTTGTGGTTTTTTGGTGTGTGTTTTTTTCTTTTTTGTCTGTTTTTGAGAAAGAGAAAAAGAGTTGGGAGGTCTGGAGGATCTGAGAAGAGTTAGGGAGAGATAAAGCAGGATAAGAATATATATATATAATATTAAATAAATTCAGTTAAAATGTTAAAAATTTTTCAAAAGGAGAAAGATTGGTGAACAAATGCTCCTAGATGTTCTCTACAGGTAGACACAGAAGAGAAGACCACAGGGGCAGAGAGCAGTAAAGATTGAGTCTCCTCTGTTTCAGGACTTGTTCACAATGTTCCTGGGATATGTGACACCATTTTCTCATATTCATTATAAATGTAAGGTTAAGTTCTTTCCAGAAAATGTCTATGATTTTAAGTCTTCAAGTTTGTCCAAGTTAGAATTGAAACTCAAAATTAACAGATTCAATGTTTTATGTGATTAGATTATCAAATGGAGTTCATTTGTCTGCTTATAAGATGGAGTTTTATTTATCATAAATAGTAATAGCTTAATATTTTATAGATTCTGAAGGCTTCCAGGTATAGAGTAAGCAACATAGCTATAGTCCTTAATCTTTGAAGCTATCAAATATTAGCTGCAGAGGTCCTTTCATTTTGCTTCAAAAGATTGATAAAATAGCTTTCTGGAATTTTTTTTGAATGTTTTACAAATACTGGATATATCTGCCTTAGGGTAGTAGACAGTGAAGAACACATTGAAATAAAAATGTTCTGCCCCCAAATGGATTTCACTCTGAAAAGGCAGGTTTGAAAATATAAAAGAATATTAATATTAACCAATGTTGGTGTGTGTGTGTGTGTGTGTGTGTGTCCATCCATGATGTAAAGTTATTGTAAGAACAAAGAAGCTACTTTTGGGAAAGTGCTTACAGGTTAACTGTCACAGACAGCCATTGAGAAGACATTCATGTGGTCTCTGGGTAAGCTCACACAGTATATACACATCTAGAATGTTAGCTCTGGAGAAAGCATTTTCTTCCCTCAGAAGTTGGGGGGAAATTATTGCTGTAAGCACTAATACAAACAGAAGGTTATCTGGGGACAAAGGATGATTGGAGGCACTTTCTCAGGGTAGTGATATTATTGAGGAACTGGACTAAAATTTAAGCACTTCTTATGTGTTTTGGATGGTTGTTTGTCTCCACTGCATGTAATTCTAATGGGAACTCCAAGTACAGTGGTAGAGGTTTCCCTAAAGTGTATGCACTGTCAATAGCAGGAGTAGAATGAGAATCATAACATCTTACAAATTACATGGAGAATTCTGTGAAAAACATTAGGATATAGCAGCGGTTCTCAATCTGTGGATCACAACTCCTTGGGGGCATGGACAACCCTTTTCCAGCTGTTGCCTATTAGTTCTCTGGCATGTTAGATATTTACATTCCAATTCACAACAGGGACAAAAATACAGTTATGAAGCAGCAACAAAACAGTTTTATGGTTGGGGATGACCACAACATGAGGAACTGTATTAAAAGGTCACAGCATAAAACTACTGGGCCAAAGACTGGAGCTTCCTAGGAGTGCTAATGGAAAGTCAAGTTCACCAGGGAATTTTGGTACTTGTGAGCCAGTCTTGGTGGTTCTATACAAGACCATATTGTGAGATAAGCAAGCTTGCTCTTTTATATCCTGTCCACACAGAATCTTAATGGATCTCTTCTATATCCTTTCTCCACTAAGACCCTCAGGAGGCAAGATGCTTCTTTGTATTTTTTTGTGGTGCTATTCTCAGAGACATGAGGTCTATGTGTAAACTGATTAGTCCTTGGTAATGACACTTAAAAATCATCCTGAGAGTCTACAGATTGACACACTGTTCTAGGAGTTTTCATATGTGGTTGTGCTTATTGAATTTCTGTAGATACTTGAGACAGGAATGACCTTATATAATGATGAGGAAGCTAAAGCCAGGGAAACACAAATAAAGTCTCTGAGGTTGTACCAGAACTAGGTAGGGCTAGAAACAAACCCCCAAGGCACTTTCTATGCTGTAAATGATTTGTGTATCTTTTATACCTCCATGGTAATCGGTTGGGGGCAGTCAGGAAGGATGGCCCTGGATATGTGCTCACTATACATCGACTGATTGACTGGGCTTGTGGGAAGTGCTTCCTGATTTGACAAAAGGCTAATCCTAAGATGTAGAGTGAGATCTTGCTTACATAGAGGGATGGTCCAATTCTCTTCCCTTCTGCTCACATCTATTGGAGATGCAAACCTTCTGTGTCTAGGGAAATATCATTAGTCTTAGAACTAATAAATGTATTTTGTTTTCCTTTCTGGGTCACATTTCCTCCTTGAGAAACATATAAGAACTGCCACTACTCTCTGCATGAAATTGCTCACCCAGAAGTTTTTTAATTTAATGCCCATAATTATTAACATCAACAGACCCACCCAAGAATAACAACAATAAGTTGAAGGCAGTCTCTCTGGGCTTTGAAGGTTGGTATCATTCACTTTCAAAGAACTTACATGCATGCTTGAGTTAGAGGAAACTATATTCACATTTGACTGTGGTATTTGCTTTTGTTTTTCTCCTGCAGCGGAGAACTCCATGCCTGTGTTACAGTTGGCTGTGATCACTAGCTGGCTGGCTGGTAACGGCACAGGGTGTGCATTCCATGGCCAGGATTCAGTGGGACAGAAACACCACAGGGGAGCAGAAGTACAAGCCCCAGGTTCCTGACATGAACATTCCTGATGATTCTGCTGAAAGACCTCATTATTGTCGTGGCAGATACTGTGAGAACAAAGGCACCATTCTCAGGATGGAGAGCTATGTGTTGTTAATTAACTATTTTTTTGATTACAGCATTAAGTTGGTCAGAGCGTTACAGCATGCTGCTTTTGGGCATGAGCTCACCTAGGCAGCTTCTCCTAATCCATGGAGTAAGTGCCGCATCCTCATTTGCTCACAAGACTCCTTTATTTGAATTATTTCAAATAACAGGCACAGAAAATATTTGGGGAATTCCATATACATTTCAGCCAAGGAGTGATACAGAATATAGGGCAACAACATGATTCTGTTATCCTTTTCACACTTAAGATTGTCTGGCAAAGAATAATATAATTTAAATCAACATGAGATAATTCCATGAGATATAAGGAATAAAAGAGGCCATTAATTTGAAAGAGAGCAAGGAGAAATATATGAAAGGGATTGGAGGGAAAAAAGAGATGAGGGGTATGGTAATTATAATCTTAATACAAAAATATTAGGTGTTGCTTCAAGGTTTTGCTGCAAACTGGATAAATTTGACCAGAAGCTTCAGTGTGTTTGTGTGAGCATACCACATTTTCCTAGGTACAGTGAGGAGAGTGGGAAGGATGAGCAAGAAAACACTGAATGGAGAGATGACCAGGATCCAGGTATGGTCATCAGCAGGAAATCATCTCCCTTTCCCTAATCTGTAAGGAAGATGAGTCAAACTGTACAGCTATTGTGGCTCTGAAACAGCATGACTTTGGCCTTCTGTCAGATGGAGTATGAATCGCTTCAGGGTATTGAATCTTCCAGATGAACATGAAATCTCTGGTCCCTGTCCAAGACATGGAACTTCCAAAATGCATTACGACCTCCTCAGTACAACATAGGCTAGGGATCGTTACACTGAGAAGTACAGCCAAGACTTTGTTTTACTTCTTCAAATTTTGCTTTCTAGGACTACATCAGTGAGCTCTCATTTTTGGTTTTGTAGAAATTCACATAGTGAATCAGATCCATGTCTTTGAGATGTCTCCCTTAGAATCAGTCTATTTCCATATATATATATATATATAAATGTATATTAAATAATAACTTCTAGAGATTATTGAGAAGAACTCCACTTAAGAAGCCCCGGGGAGGGTTTAGGCCTGTTTGTCATAAGAGAGACTAACGAGATGACCTCCTTTAGCCCAAATACTCTCACATCCTGTACGGAACATCATTCCCATGATTTTAATTTTCCTTAATGTCCTGCTTCTTGGTCCAAAGATACCCTTGGAAGTTTGTGGTCAAAGCTCTGGATGAAAGATTTAATGAAGAATGTGAAAGATAAAAATAAGACAAATACATGTTTATTTATGCTTTCAAGAGCTGGAGGTAGGGGACTAGGCTCCGCTGACGCAAACGTAAGCCACCAAGGCTCTGATGTAAGTACAGAACTTAAACACTGATATCAGGGAGTCACTCCAAGTTTTAAAACATAAGGAGCTGATTCATTTGAACAACTGTGTTTCAGAACACTGGAAAGAGATGCTGTGCTTCTTTCCTCAAGCTGGGAACAGCCTTGTAGAATCTGTCTTTTTAATTAGAGTTTCTTCACATTCTGGTCTCCTCTAGAGGTCGATTCATGAACTCCTGAATAGCTTGGTCCAAAGGAAGCCATTTTTTGATAGATGTTTTCAAAGCTGCAATCCAGCTGCAAGGAAAAGAAACCACAGAACAGATCATTAAACCTGTCAGACCCTGGGGAAGTAAGAATGTGACAAAATTCTTTAATTTATTTTCTAGTTGTTTCTCTTGGTGATTTAGTTTGGAGTTAATGGGATAAACATGCTCTGTGGATTTCAGGTTGACTGAGAAGGAGAAATACCAGGACGGCTCAGTAATGAAAGTGGGGGTGCAGGAGAGAACAGAATGTTCATAAGTAGCGATCAATGGAAATATATGGCTTTCAAATTGCTAGTAGTATTTTGCAGTTTTCAGTTAACTTTTAGCTTTGTTGATCAAACCTGTAATAAATATTGCCATATCAGCAAAAATGATTTTGTTATTAAATTCTAGAAACCACACTGCCTTCCAGTTAATTCCTCTTTGTTTTCTCTTGCTTTCATTTTCTTGGACAGTTTTTTGTGCAACTTTGTTCTTAAGGGCATGTGCTTTATTACTGGAGTGCTAGGAATAACAACCAGAAACAGTTACCCTAGAGTATCTCCAGCAGGCTGTCTCAGAAACACTAATAAATGGATCTGTGGGTCTCTGGGTGTGAGCCAGGATTTTTATAAGTTTCTAAGCTTGCTTTAAGCATAAGTGATGTAAAATGTAGGCCTAAGTTCTACCCATTTTTTTGACTTTCCATCGTTACCCTTTGAAATATTTCTCCAGTGGCTCAATGATAGTTTTTTTACTGTTAAAAAAAAAAAGCCGTATGAATTTAGCAGTCAGGCCCAACTATTTAGAGAAACTCTTAGGTTTTATCAGATGGGACTTAGATCAGTGTCAGCGACCCTTGCTCCAGTGTGCTAGCTGAACGCTTACTATCATTATCTGTTTGCCAGATGTCCAGGAAGAGAGTCATGGCAACACACTTAGCAGTGACACACCTGCCTCCTACCCCAGAACCTCTTTCAAAGGAGAGGCACAAGCAACGTTTACATAGAGGAAAAAAGCATGTTGCATCTCTTGCCAAGTGTCCGTTTGAGGGAAGTACCTAAAAATCTCACTTTTGGAGTTTCATTTCTTTGCGTTTAAAACATTATTTCTTATAAATGTCCCTTAAAAATATACAAGTCCATCAAGTGGCTTTACTAAGGAATTTTTTAATAGGATCCTTCTAGTTGGAATATCAGGCCTGCAGCAGGTGAAAGATGATGGTGACACAGTAAGAGAAGGGACTTGAGCACCGATGCTGAGTACCTCCTTCCTCATCAGGTTTTGTCTAGCTATGTCGACGTTCTTGTGTTTCAAAACCATTTGAACAAAATGTTGGCTTGTGAATGACAGCCTGAGGCCGAATAGACCACAAACTAAAATCCTTTGTATATCCTTCAGTGGCTTATGATAAAAAAACAATTAACCAAATACAGATGGACAAATCCATGCATGCTGTGGGAAAAGAGACCGAGTGACAGATCTGTGCTTTACACAATTGGGATGAGCTAAGAAATATAGTTTAAAGATCTATAGATGATTTACAAACTGCAAATGGTCTGTGTATACGCGTGCATGTGTGTGTGCATGCATGTGTGCATGTGTTTTAACGTTGATGGCTATCTAGTGTCTTGGCAGGAATTCAGTTTACTACGTCTTCATTTGGAGGGAAAAAACCATCTCTAGAGAAGTCACTGAAGAAGGGATGAAAGAAAAAGAATCCTGCAGAATCACAAATACAAAACTTACAAAGGGTAGATTTCCCTTAAGAGTGGAATTGGAAGATAAAGGGGATGCGTTTGCTCGTCAAGGCTGGCACAGAGGGAGGAAGGGGAGGTCCTGGCTTACCGCTGATTTTCTGTTTTATTTTCTGCACAGAAATAGAAAGTCTTGAACTCCCCTGATGAATGTCTGAGCTCAATCACTGGTTGCTCAAAACCGTGGCTCTGCTCGCTCACACTGTATCCTTGAAGGTATAGGCCACCTGCACGGGATGAAAGCAAAGACACAAGTCCACGTGAGAACAGGGAAAACGGGCGAAAAGGTGTCAGGTCAGATGTTAGCATCCAGTAGGCGAAGGGATGCGTCTCTAGCTGGTAGTCTCAGGTGGAGGAGCTATTCACAAGAGGCCACACACTGATTAGCATCCGGTAGCCAGGCTGGGAGCAGAATTCCAACTTCTTGGTTCAGTTTGTAAATCATCAGTGGATCGGTGTTTATCTTCTCAAGCTCTGAGCTCAGATAAGCTTCTTCACCGGAAGGACATAGTTTTGAAATAAAATTTCCATTATCAAAGAGGAACAGCTGTAATACCATATAAGAAGAAAATTAAATAGTATTTCTTGGGGCAGAGTCATTAAAACATACTTTCTGAAGCAGGAGGAAGGCTGCGGGCACTTTTCACAACCCACACAGACGCTCACCCTCTTTGTATATATCCTGAAAATCCCACTAAAAAATGTGAACCCACAGGGTAATACTAAAACGCCAACTCAAATTAGCAATAAGGATAGATAGCTGATTATGAAAAAAAATTTTCCTCTCCTGAACTTATAATCTAAGAATATTGCTTGGTTTGAATTTTGTTTTCATTTTGAGGTTTGTAAGGATCTTGGTCTTGGAGAAGTTTCTGAAAGATTAAAACTCTTGTCTGTTTCTTCTCTGTAAGGTAGCCCAAATCTCATGCAGAGACTTAGGTTTTATTTGTAGTAATGGTGGTGATAGGCTGTTTAGAGATTCGCCCTCAGGGGTAGCCTTGCTCTCATGCCCTAGCACCTCTAACACTGGCCACAGTGCACTTCACTAGAAAAGCAAACAAGGAAACACCACACTTTATGGGGGAGTCTCTGCAGTGATAACATGGCAATATGAATGGGGACTTGAGTAGGGTCGACTCTGGCTTCTAGTAAGTCATTGTCACTATCGACCTATCATAAAAGCAAGATGGGCATTTTAACTTTAAACAGAATGAAGGCTTTTTAAACTTTAGAAATTAAGGAGGGGTTGGTTGCTTTTTAATTTTTTTTTTTAATGGAGGATGTAAAAGGCAATATCAAATTTCCTTTTTTTTAAAAAAAATTTTTATTTGGAAAGAGTCCATTTTGGAACTCATAAGAAAACATTGACTTCAGTAATGGACAGATTTTGGTTTTTCTACCTTAGTTGGTCTCAGTGATATGGTGCTCACCAATGGGGTGATAGCATTCTTTGAGGCTGACTGGCAGAGGAAGGATGGATGGGATGTGAAACACGGTAGTGCATTATTATCGACTCAACATAAGCTCCCCATGTGGAGGGTGCAGACCAATGGGCTTACTTTATGTGTGATATTTGTGTAATCATCAGCATAACTTTCCTCAAGTCAGAAAGAAACACCAGCCCGTAAACAGTCAGTCCTTATCTGAGCCGCCAGCTGCTGGTAACCCCTACTTTCCATCTCTACGGATTTGCTCTTTTTGAGGCAGTGCCTAATAGAAGAGCAACCACACAGCACCCACTCCCCAGTGCCTGCTCTCTTTCTCTTAACATAGTGTTTTCAGGGTTCACCCATATTAAGTATCAGATATTCATTTAATACTTTATTTCTTTTCGTTATAACATGATGTCACATTGTATGGACGTAGCACTTCATACATCAACAGCAGCTAAGACTTGCTCTGAGACGGGAAGTCATTGTCTCCAGTGGTGTATCCCCTATATCCTCCAATGGATGGCTTCACAGCCCTGCCAGTGGGGACAGTGCTGGATAACATCAGTGGGTCACCAAACCAAAAGACAGGAAAGTGGGACTGGGACGTGGAGGAAAAATGGGTGGGTTCATGTAGAGAGAGAAAGGTAAGAAAGGATCAAACTGAGTATTACTCCTTTCTCTATTGCTGTGATAAAAGACCATGAACAAGTCAACTCATAGAATAAACAGTTTACTTGGGGCGTTTGGTTCCAGAGGGTCATGATCCATAACAGTGGGGAGAGCAGACTGCCATGTGGCTGGAGCCAAAAGCTAAGAGCTTATACCTTGAACCACAAACAGGAAACAGAGATAATTGGGAATTGGTGGTGGCTTTTGTACCTCAAAGCCTGCTCTCAGTGATATACTTCCTCTACCAAGGCCACACCTCCTAACCATACCCAAACAGCCAACATCTGGAAACCAAGTATTCCAATGCCTGGGACTTAGAGGAGACATTCCATTCAGACCACCACAAAGATGCACTATACACATGTATGAAATAGTAAAAAACAAAGAGCTGAAAAATAAAAGAATGCAAAAAAACAATTTTGGTAAAAACAAAAAAGCCCTGAAACCATTTTTTTTTTCAGTAACTTTCAGGGCATAATAATAAATGGCAGTAAAGCTTGTGGCTGCAACCCCAGGACGTCATTTAAGGAAATTTCACTGGGTCCATGCCTCTTTGTTATATTAGTAAAAGCAATACCACCAGACCAGTCCACTGTTATCTGGAAGAACTGTGTAAGCATTAGATGGCCTGTTTACTGTAATCCTGTAAAATATTCTTTCTGAGAAGTGCTCACAGACCTTGAAGTAATTTAGAAACAAACAACAGTCGACAGTCATAATTTGTTACTTCTAGCTTTTGCTGGACAGAGATCAAAAGAAATGGGGAGAGACTGACATGAACCTTCAGACTTTTGCAACAGCCCTTGCTTGACCAAGGGGCTTCTGAAGTGAAATTAATATTAGTGGGCACATGAGAGCCAGTAGTACATTTTACTAAGAGGACAAATATTTCTCTTGACACTTCAGTAAAGACAGTCTTCTGGGAATGAGGGCTGTCCGCTCAGTTCCCCCAGTGCACAGTGGAACTAGCATATATACACAGCTGAAAGGGAGACATAGGGTTAGTGCCTAATACAGTTCTTATTAGAGACCAGGGGTACATAGTTTTCCACAGCTCTCGTTTCCTGCTCACTTTACTTCTTTTCATTTCTCTGACTTTTCCTTGTCCTCAGAATCTTTTCAGCCCTGTTAGTAAGAGGAAATGCCCTGCCAATTAAACTACAGCTACATTCAGGATCATGCAATATGATGTGAGGTCTGCCAGTCCTAAAGAAGAATCATGGTACTAATATTTAACATATATAAAACAGTAAAGAAGCTTAGATACTAAGTCAGTGGACAGCATGTGATCACATCAGCCTGGTGTCAAGTTGGGAACAAGGAGTGGCAGGTGTGTCACAGCTGGAATCCAAAAGTAGTGTCTGTGAAATTTCTGTTCCTCTAGAGAATCCTGACTAACACAAAGGACAACTGTTTGTAGATTGTTGTCAGGGACTATGCTGGTTTAGTAAATTAGAGTTTGTAGATCCTCTTCCAATAACCATGATTTCAGTAGTATTGAGAGTTAACTAGGTTTCCAGTCCCAGGCATGGCATCTCTCTTGCTGAGCAGATCTTAATTTGAATTAGAGAGCTCTTCGTTACTGTCATGGTATGTGTGCCTCCACTGTATCTGGGAATTCAAAATAGCTCACAGGTCCCAAGAGGTTTATCAATACTTAACTTTTTTTTTCCTGAATTTGGAGCAGTCTATGAATCTAGACTTAAGCATTCCCTTTATATCTATGTAAATAATCTTTTGAAAATTAGTTTGATTGGCTTGATAATAGTATTGGTATCTTAAAATGATATCCCAAGTCAATGATAAACCTGTAGTTCTGTTGGCTTTGCTTGCATTGGCTCTCGTTCTATTATCAGTCATTAAAGTTGGAGAGTGTAGGCTGCACGCAGACAGCCCTTTCTATTAGTCTGAAAAGGGCTGTTTATCTCTTCATGGCTTTATGTTCATCTGGGTCATGTCCAAAACATCTGCAGTGGGATGTAAGAGGAGAGTCATCCCCCTGTTCATTCTGAATGATAAAAAATGGGCCAAGGAGTGATGTGAGCTTTCTCTCTTTAAACATCCAAGACAGTTGGAGTTGTCACTAGACTCTTTCTTCCTGTTTGGCAAGTCTACTGGTCTTAGGCAAAATGAACATCGGTGCTAAAAATAGAAATCAAATGGCTCAGGTGCCTGAGTCATATAGCAGAAATTTCATGTGGAAATATGACAGCACTAATTGGTTTTATTAACAATTATAAGAGGGTGGGAAATGGGGCAGATTTAATTGGTGGGTAGGAGGCAGGTCAATACAGAACAGGACAGGAAGATAAATAAGACTGAAGATGTTTGAAAGGCCTTAAGGAATCATATCCTTGGAGATTTGTCTAAAATTTAATATAATACATATAAGTGTATGTGTTTACATTCTTTTGTTTAGTGAATGTGCTGGGTAGTTTTACTTCACCTTTACACAAGCTAAAGTTATCTGAAAGAAGGGAACCTCAATTTAAAAAACAATGCTTTCATAAAATTGGGCCGTAGGTAAACCTGTAGGGTATTTTTTAAATTAGTGATTGATGGCGGAGGACCCAGACCATAGTGATGGTGCCATCCCTGGGGTTGTGGTCCTGAGGTCTATAAGAAAGCAGGCTGAGCAAGCAAATAACAACACCCCTCCACGGCCTCTGCATTAGCTCCTCCCACCAGGTTCCTGTTCTGTTTGAGTTCCTGTCCTGAAAGATACAAATAATTCCAATACCAATAATACCAATAATATAAAAGCAATACAAATAAACCTTTTCCTCTCCAACTTGCTTTTGGCCATGATGTTTCATAACAGCAACAATTACCCTAACTAAGACAATGAAATTACAGCACTATGTGAGATAATGCTCCTCCTGAGAACCACAGAGCACCTAACAAAAATCTCCTACACCAGGCATGATAAACCTCCCTTTGGATTGTTGCTCAGGGGATCCCAAGAGAGTTCTCAAACAATATAGGCTATTGCTGTTTCCCCTTTCAGAAACAGCAATATTTCTGTTCAACTTTTAGAAATCAAAGGTAAGCCTTTACTGCTGAAAATACCATGTGATTTGACAAAAGGATTTGAGCTGTATCCGACCTCAAAGCTTCCTCTCCTGGGACTAGTTTTATAGTACCAAGAGATACTATGCAAGCTGCCAGTGTAGGGAAGTAATCAATAGTTCTACCCAGTTGTGACACCTACAAACCACAACCATGACCAGTATATCAAAAGATCCCTAAAGCTACAAAAGTGCTACTCATGTCACAGCAGTTTAATTAGACTTAAGGCCTGCATAACAAAAGGGAAATTACTGGAAACTTGCCAACTCCCTAGGGCTAGGGAAGTTATGACTCTTAGAAGAAAGTCTCATCCTGCCACTTTAGCAAAGCAGGAATATTACAGATGGCATCCTAAATCTTATCCTTCCACCTGCAGATAAGTGCAGCTCTTGTCCTTCATCAGAGAAGATTCTCTCTGCAACAGAGTCAAAGTGCAGAGAATAATTGATCATGGAGTGTTCAGCTCCAATAGATACATGTGAACATGTATATAAAAGCCTACACCTAAGCTCAGGGAACATCATGGAGGAGAGGGCAGGAAGACTTTAAGAGCCAGAGAACCTGGAATTCTGCTGTTAGATTCTGTCTCTTAGAAATAACAGGGAAGCTTCACGCATGATACCTCAACAATAATATGGCTGCTGGAATGGGACCTGTGAATGATGACAATGCCTGTAGACATGCTTAATGTGGAAGGGTGAGTTCTTCCACTAGACAGAAAATGTTTTAGATTTTAGAAAGAGAGTTCGGCAAAATGAACTGAACGAAGCAACTAAAGACTGATGAGAGATGGGGGATTAGTCTTTCCCATGGTTACTCAGTACCAAGTAGTCAGCCCTGAAATCTCCTCTCTCTCTCTCTCTCTCTCTCTCTCTCTCTCTCTCTCTCTCTCTCTCTCTCTCACACACACACACACACACACACACACACACACACACACACTCATGTACTCACACCCTCACACCACTAAACAAGCTTAGCTTATATATGTATACACCACTAAACAAACAGGTTGTGTGTGTGTGTGTGTGTGTGTGTGTGTGTGTGTGTGTGAGCAAAAATTAAAGAAGAAAAAACCATGAATTTAAGAGGGAATGAGAGGGTCATGGAAGGGGTTGGAAGGAGAAAAAAGAAAGAGGAAGTCATATAATTATATTGCAATTAAAACTTAAAATACATAAGTTAATTAAATAACAATTTTTAAAATTCAAGAAATCTTTTGTCTAGATTTCAGGTATTATTTTTTTAAAACTTGTATGATCTTTTTATATCTATAATCTTTTAAATAGTTATATATATACATATATATATATATATCATAAGATTGTAAAACAGATCTATGATAAATGAGTGGAATATGTATGAGAATAGCTTTTTATGCTCAGACCACTAAAGGTAGAGCTAATATTATTTTAATGACAGCACTCTTGTATACCAGTCAGCTGCTACTTCCATTTTATAAGCAAGGAAAGTGAATTGTGGGAAGCTGTACAAACTGACTGCTAACTGTAAAACAGGCTGCCAACATCCAAATTAGGAAGACTTTGAGTAAAGGATGATGTCTCAACTCAAGACAATGATGAGCATTTCTTTTGAAAGCCATTGGTGACCAAAGGAATGAGTTTGTGCTTTAACTACTAGCCTCTAAAGCATGAGGCATTAGGCCACTGGGTCCAGGGTTAGCCTGGCTGTTGGGATCTCAGTAGGCTGATTACTTCTTCACTTCTAGCCATTGACTGTGTGGCCTCTGCAGCTGCTCTTCTAATCTGCAGATAGAACAGTAGCTGTCCAACTGCATCTCTTCTGCAGAGCATCCATGGGCTGTCTTAGGTGAAACAATGGTACAGGAATTTACAAAGGTTCAGTAAAGCTAAGGCATCCTTCCTGTTATTGTAATTACTTTCAAGGGATGTTGATTCCTTACCTGACGCCTGAGTAGAGCGAATGCTACCATAGAAGTATAAGCAGCCATCCTTCAGGATGCAATAGTGTTGGATCCACACATCTGTGCTTCTCTCCAGCTGGTGCAGAAGGCCCAGACACTCGGGGTGTTTGATGGCGAGAGGTGGGAGGCTACTGTTGTGCATTGTGACGTCTTCCCAGACATGGTTCTGCAGGTGTAGCACAAAGATACATAAGTAATCATCATTCACAAGATGCCTTTGACCCACACAGCAGCGACATGGGCTAAGTTTTGTTTAGCATTAGGAAGCCACTGTCCCAAATGGTTCTATTGCTAATATGATCTCACTGCTTCAATAACTGAGAAATTAAGCCCTTGCTTATAGAGAACTCTGTCTCTCTCTCTCTCTCTCTCTCTCTCTCTCTCTCTCTCTCTCTCTCTCTCTCTCTCTCTCTGGTTTCTATTGTATTCTGAAGAAATCAAGAGTATCAGCTGCAAAGCAGGAGATTGGAATTAGGGAGCCAATGGGCACAGGTACCTCTATAAAGAGTTATTAATATGTCTGTTTATAAAGTGCTGGCCCGATGTGTGGCTTCTCACATCACAGAGATTGCTCTCCAAGGCCCAGTTCCTGGTATGTTCATTATGAATAATAACAGCCCCTGGTTCACGCCTTTCTTTATCTGAACCCCCATTTGTGCAGCAGAACAAGTTGACTGCTCCAGGCCAGCTCCAGCCTTGGGCTCTCATGGTCACTGAAGTGGAAGGCTGATGATAAATGAAACCCTCTAACCTGGAGGGCAGCCCTCAGCCCACAGGCCTGGGAAACAGGCTCTTTTCTGAGAACTCTGACCCATGGCCAGGAGCACCAGGCTTTATCTCTTCATCAGAACAGGCCTGTGCTTGCCAGTTTCTTTTTGTTCGGTTTCGGTTTTGCCCTTTCGTTTTTTAACAAGGCAGTGAAAAGCTAACAGAGGGCAGAGCTTGTTGGATTCTGTGCTGTGAAGTGGGAGCCTGCTGGGAGTTTGGCCGTTCATTTTTTTTCACTTGCTGTAGACACTCTGAGTGCGTTATCAGAATAGATGCCTCTTTAAAGTAACCAGGCTCATTACAGTGGTGCGTTGGCGGGACCGGTGAATATGTTGAGTGCTGTGTTCCGGTTAAATGACATACAAGTCCTGCTGTTCGTTATATGACAATGCTTGAGACTGTTCTTAAAGGATAATTTACAAGGCAAGGGCACGCACACTCCACCCTGGACCTCTGCTAATGTAGAAACTCAGACTGTGTAGAGTAATAATAAGTCCATGTCATCTTATGAAGGAATGATCGTATTAAACAAAATGTATAACTTCATTACAAATCACACAAAACATCACATCCACAATGTAAAAATAAAACAGCGGAACACTGAGAGAGCGTTTTCCAAACGCGTTAAGGCACAAACTCAGAAATAGGGCTACCCGGTCTGAAGTGATAGCTTACCTGATGACGTAAAAAAGTCATCTAACATTTTAGAAGTAAAAATCTAACAGAGGGCTATTGCTCCAAAGCTGAGGATCATGAATGTGAAAGAAAAGTGCAAAGTGGCTAACATGTGTACAGAACAGAGCTGAAGGCATCACTGAGTGTCTGGGTGCAGCACTCTGGATGCAGCACTCTGACAAGCGGCTCGGGCAGCAGCAACATCCCAAGACATCCTGGAGATCCCGAGAGTGCAAAGAAATACTCGCTTCAGTTTCTCACTGTTGTAGACTACTGCATGGCTACATGCAAATCAGAAATTACAACCCACCTTGTGACTTCACCCCACGTCTTATGGGATGGATCTCATAAAAACTCATGAAACTAAAAGGGACAGCAGGATTGACGGCTCCCTTCTTGAATTCCAGGGAAACCCATTTATGCCAATCCTTAAACCCGTTTGATGCCAGTCCTTAAACCCATTTGATGCCAGTCCTTTTGCTAGGCCAGCGTTTAGAACATATCTATGACATCTCCGACTGGGCTGCATGACTGGGCTGCATGACATCTACCCTGCTTTTTACTCTTCTGGAGGGAAACAAACCAAAAGTTGAGACCAGGAACCCAGGAAACCTTACCTGGCGGACAGGACTGGCTGCTTTCTGCATTGCCTCAAGCCACCTGAAAAAGTAAAAGGAGAGGGGCAATCCATAGAGGATTGTGTCACAGGGAGGGACTTGTTACTGCTTAGCTTGTCTTTCCAGCAGAGCGGTCCTGAGCCTCGGATGTATTTCATCCCTCCAGGGTGAAATTAACATGTTCTTATAGGTTTAAATGTCGTATAAAACCTTTTCCCACATATCTAAAGTAAAATTCACGGTATCCCCCCACAACTGTCATTTGATCAATTCCTGAGAGAAAGTTAATTCACTCCCTCTAAGGTTTGGAATTTGTTAACAACAGCATAGCTACACTAACTATTAGGTACTGCCTACTAGAATATGGAAACACTGGTGAATGGTCATCGCCTTGAGCCCCATCTAGTGTGCTCTTTGGACACTGGCTTCATTGGAATGCCTTACGGTGTCGCACCTGGAGGCCTTAGCCTTAGCTCTCCAGTCTTGCTCCTCAGGCTGGCATCGGCAAACTGACTCCACCCCAGCCTGCCAACCTTTTCTGCTTTTCTTTCACACTCCCCAACTTCCAAGCAGAGCTCACTGTTCCCTGTTCTCCCTGAAGCCCAGTGAGTTTCCCTTGCTCTCCTCTGCTGCATTTCTGCTTCTGGATGTGTCTCTTTTCTGTAAATAACTCTCCCACCTCCGAATTCACAAGCCCTCACTGCCTGTTCTCTACTGGTGTCCTGTGTGTCCTCTCCTGTGATGCTTCTCAATGTTCATTGTATATTCAAAAAAAAAAAACAAAAACAAAAACAAATGCCCTACCATGTTAGTTCCAATTTAGTATTGAGTTTTGTTTATTTATTTCTCTTCTCTCTCTCCAAATTACTTACTGCTCTCTTTCAAATTTATGGCCTCTTTTTATCACTGTTATTGCATGCATGCATATATGTGTACATATATATGCCTCTATATGTATATGTAAACACATATACATGCATACATATATACACATATTCATATATGTATATATATTCATATATATATATATATGTGTGTGTGTGTGTGTATGTATATATATATATGTTCTCAAATGTAATATGTTCATTCCATATGCTGAAGCATGTATATATGTCTTCAGTGCTTACTGTTTGGCACTGGTTTACTCTGGAAAAGACTATTTCTCCTACTCAGCATTTTTTTTGCTGCTCACAGTTTTTGTGCAGGGATGAGGCCTTTTGATCCTTCCCACTCCTGTGTCTATTGGTATCACCCTTGTTCAGCTCACATTTGGGCAGCTATGTTGGTGAGACTTTGTGAGTATATCTTCTGACGTTGCTAGGAGACACAAGTATACAGCAAACTCCCTGATCTTCTGGCTCTTCAAACCTTTCCACACCGTCTTCCACATGTTTCCCATTTACATACTTTTGGGGCCAAAGATGGGCTCTTCATTATAAAAATAATCCCCAGAAACATTAAAATGCACCCTAGGCATGTTAGATATAAATAAATGCTGTTCATATCATACTATATCCTGGTATTCCTTTACTGTGTATTTATTTAAATATACAATATTCCACAAATTCTTTCTGCCCAAGATATTTCTGACCTAGTACTTCCTTTAAGGATAGAGCTGGCAGAAGGAAGCATTCATTTAGTCTAGACACATTGATGCATTGCTTTCTCCATTGACTTTCTGTTCTGCATGCTGACCCAC
Source organism: Rhabdomys pumilio (assembly GCA_030674055.1). Lineage (NCBI taxonomy): Eukaryota > Metazoa > Chordata > Mammalia > Rodentia > Muridae > Rhabdomys > Rhabdomys pumilio. Next base: position 6,377,973 of record JANHMN010000017.1, on the reverse strand, counting down.
TCCTCACTTTGGCTGGTCAGTTCCTTCTTTACAGCTTTCACTTGGCTCACTGAAATGTCCAGTGAGCTCCATTTCCTCAGGGAGACATGTGCAGTGTGTAGCTGATGGTTAGGATCCATTTTTATCTTCATAGAATGCCGAGGCACTCTCTTTCTGTGGACCGTGTGCTTACACAATGTCAACAGAGCCTTCCCTACTCAAGGCCCTGTTATTTTATCTTCTTCATACATTTAGTTCATTTCACTATAGCCTGTTGCTACATATCATGCTTCATTATTTTGTACTAATAACTATCTATCTTACAGTACATCTGGCTATTTGGTAGGAATAAGGAGCTGTGGCATTATTGAACTTTTATCTTTTGAAAGACAGAAAGGAGAGTTGCAGTAGTCATGCTAACAGAGCGTGCTCGCATTCTTTGGAAATTCTGATTGAAATAAAAAGAAGAAATAATGACATCCTAAACTTACTGTACTCAATACAACATACACTGCCACTTTTTTGTTCCTTTTCTTATTTCTGACTCCAAGGGTATGCAAGTCTACCTCTTATGAAACATTCCCCCTCTAGAAGTAAAACCAGGGAGGCAGATTACTGAATTACCTTTTCATCTCTTGGTTTGAGGTTGCACAGAGACAGAATATTCTGCTTCCAGACTGAGGCATACAGTTAAATACAAATGGCTTCCCCGAGCTGTTGTCAATATCAACTTCTGCTCCTTCTAATTTTATTATGTCTAGAGGTGGCCACTTCCCTTCATCCTATAATTAATAAAGAAGATGATCAGGTAATGGAGAAAATGAAAAAGAAAGGAATGAATACCACAATGGTTATTTTAAATTGATTTTTTTTTTCATTTAAGGTGAAAAGAAAGTAAAACACACTTTACAGATTATATTCTATTTAATATATAACATAGTACTCCAAATAATCTATATGTAATTTTTAAACACCTTTTGAATAGTCGTTCTTAATATGAGCTTTATTAATGGCTGTTTGTGAAAGTATTATTAATTCCAGCTTTCCTATCACAAACTCAGGACATCAAAAGAAACCCGTATCCCATAATACCCCTTGTAATGGTGTGACATCTCTGGAGAGCACCTACACAATGGGTTCCATGCTTACTGTGTATCCAGCTTCCTGCTAAGCTGTTTCCATCCATTCACTGAGTTGGCAAATGCTCATGAAATAATTATCTTATCATCTCCTATAATACATCAGAAGACAGTAGTACGAAAACACTAAAGAATAGTTTTTCTATAAAGGACAACATTTTAACATACTATCATATCAATGTAAAACTAAAATAACTTTACAAGTAAATTGTTCTGATTTTGTTTATTTTATAGTTCTTTCTCAAACTCTTATCATCATTAATCATCTCTATTTTTTCCCACCTCTGCACAGAGATGTAACTTACACAGCATGACTTTACTCATTGTATAATTATATGGGCATCGCTCTTTAGTAAACTTATGGACATAAGAAACCACCATTGTAATCTAGTTTCAGAATATTCCCATCAACCTCTAAGCTTCCTTTAAGTTTATTTTCAGTTAGTAGCTACTATTTCCCAAATCACAGATAAACAGACATATTTTGGCCATTATGTATCCAGTATGCTTGGATATTTAATATAAGTGGAACTATATAACTTGTGATTTTTTTCCCTTAGTGTAATGTCTTAAAATGGCCAAGTTGAAGCAGGAATCAGCACTTTATTCTTTTTAAAGGCTGGATGATATTCTATTGTAGGAGATGTCACATTTTGTTTCCCCACACATAAGTTGATGGATTTTTTTTCTGGTGTGGGGCTATTTTGAGTAGCACTTCTGTGCATATTTATATACATGCCTTTGGCATAGAGGTGAATAAATGCAAGGATATTCTTCAACTACAAATATTACCTCATACTTCTGTGGAACTTTCAAGGACTATGCTTTAATCTTCACAACAGAGGAAGCTTATTTAGAGGAAGACTATTAGATTCAGTCATATGCCCCAGCATTACAGGGATGGCATAGAAGCAGAATATGGTCCCTGTTTTCCACCAGTGGCTTTCCACACTGCATCTTTTAAATGTCTGCCTTCTTGGATCACTGGGGTACGAGGGACTGTTGGCTTTTGGAATCAATATTCAATGCATGTGTTAATCAACATTTTGGTTATGTAGTTACATTTCCAGGAATATTTTAAAGTTAAATTACAAATAGAAATGAAATCTAAGGATCTTGGGTGTTCATTTGCTGAAAGCAAATATCCTCTGTGTTTGCCTTGTGTGGACCTATTTTACAGACAAGGAGATTCTGGCCTTAGTGTTAGTGTCACTTGATTACTCAGGGAACGTCAGGATCCTTCCACATCCTTTGATTAAGGAGAATTCAACAATGTTTGCTCGTGGCATACTATACAACCAGGATGAGAGCCTCTAGTCATTTAAGAGGTCTTCCCTGCTTGCTTAAGTCACATGTGCATGAGAAAAATGAATGACAATTTAATGGATTGGATTTTAACATCAGGGCTACTTTCTCTTACATGCTGCGCAACATAGCCAAGATGGCATTTTTACTAATCTCAGCTGCTCTCTCATGTCCCCCAACTGAGGAGCCTTCTGTGTCCCTGGTAGCAGCTGCAGTGACACTTTGGTCATGGGGCATTGCAGCAAGTGTGGGTTCTCCTGCAGCTGAGCTTTCTGTGCCCACACTTTTACTTCAATTTCACTGGCACAAGAACATTTAAGTCCCTCTCTTGGTGATAGCCAGATGTTGAAAAGGAGACTCTTCTCACTCTAATCCCAAGACTGCTATGGTGCCACTCTCACCAGTCAAATGGTGTCTAGTGATAAAGGACAACTAGAATCCAGCTTGCGTTTTACTGTCAAGTCTGAAACCCGAATTCCTTAAGCAAAATTCAGTCTTTTAGCTTGGCAATGACTATTAAATTGGCTCTGTTTGATCCCTTCCCTACAGCTCTGCCAAAAGTCCCTCTTAGCTTTGATGGAGCAATGAAAATTTCTTCAAGGCTGAATTTGCCACAACTTTCTATTCTTTTGTCCAAGGCACAGAAATCCTCTGGCAGGGCTTTCTATTCCTGAGCCAGTTCACAGGTTCAGCTGCTGTCTGTGTGCAGGATTGATTAAAATAGCACAGATGCTGAGAGGATTTAAATAGGAATTGTTTAGTGATGTCCAAAGGCTATAGACTGAGAATAAAGGAACTTGGACTGTTTGTGCTAGAGGTCCTTGGATAATGTTGGCGTTTTCTCTCATGGAAATAATATTTTTTACAGAATGAATTCCAAAGGTTAGACTGTTGAGAAAAGAGAAAAACATTAAGCAATAATGAGGACAAAACTCAACATAGAGTGAACACACTTCTAAAGTAGTTTTTTAATGCAGAAGAATAGAAACAAGGGCATTTGTGTGTTTGTGAAATTCTCTGCTAAAATAAACCTACCTACAGATGCCTTTGAATTTTTTGTTTTGGTCAAAACTTTGGTTTGAACCTGATAAAAATTTGTTGTTGCCAGATCTCTAAGTCATCAAAAAAAAAACCACAAATAAACAAACAAAAATCCAAAAAACAAACACTGAGGGCACCGTGTGTATGCTTTACTTTGTTTGGAGGTACAACCCTGAAAATCAAAGACCTGTAAGAAGGCAGGGAAAGGCATCTTTAACCATGAAAAAAAGATTATTCTGAGTGAAGAAAACAAGAGAGAAGACAAATCTAGACAGAAAGAAAGCTGGTCTTAAAGGAAAACATTTCATGAAAGGGTTAATAAAATAGAGGACTGAGAAGGCATGAAACTGGAGAGTTGGAGCAAAGCTGAGTGACCTTCAGAGCTTAATGGCCCTGAGCACCGTTTATCACTAGGTGGCGCTTTAGAGCACGTTCTCTCTGCCAGCAACTAAGATCACCACTCCTTGATGGTCATGAGAAGATGCATGTGACCAACTGCCCTCAGATCAGAAAAGCAGTCAAGGGTGTGGTGAGAGGAAAGGTGGGGCTGAGGAAGGAGTCACTGTTGTGCCTGTTGCTATCATTGTGTAGTTGACAAACTCAAGTCCTGACTCTTGAGGAACTACAAGTTCTCCCTACATTATTTAACATTATTTATGTATCTATGCATATGTATATGTATATGTATATGTATATGTATATGTATATGTATATG
>JANHMN010000017.1:6324594-6373784 GCA_030674055.1 Rhabdomys pumilio | reverse complement strand
ATATGTATATGTATATGTATATGTATATGTATATGTATATGTATATGTATATGATGTATATGTATATGTATATGTATATGTATATGTATATGTATATGTATATGTATGTATATGTATATGTATATGATGTATATGTATACATATACACACACACATACATAAACATACATGTATATATGTTTGTGATTTCATATTTTGTCTTCAGGCAGGCAAGACCAGATAGGAATGGCAGAAATCAGAAACTTAAGTAAGCAGGAAAATAACATCCTTTTTTTATGAGTAATGAGTTTCCCAGTTGAAGCTTCATGACTTTTGTTCTTTTGATCACAAAACAAAACAAAAAAACCCATGAAGGCCATTTGACTGCCTCTAAACTGGCAGCCACACATCTTTTCAACAGAAGTGTACCCGTAAGGTTGTTCACCTTTCCACAGAGCTATGGCTCTTTCTCCATTTTTACAAAAATTCCTGGCTGCAGATGTGACATCAACAGAGGCAACTGGTTGCCAACTGAGAATTTTGTGCTTTCTTTTTCAGTTTGCCTGGAGTTGAGAATCAGGTTTTCAGTGTGATAAATACAGACTGACTGCACCATGTTGTTTCCTGGCAGCAGCAAGATTCCAGACTCCAGGAGGCCCTGGGACCCCTTGGAGCTAAAGAAGCTTGTCATTGGACAAATCCTGATGCTTTGCCCAGACAAACAGGTTTCTTCTAGAAAGTTAGCCAAAGGGAGGTTTGCCAATAGTATTTGCGTTGGGGCTACCCAAGCTCTATAGCTTTGAAGGGTAATTTATGCTTTCAATTGAGTTGTTCATTTGTTACTATTTTTCTTGGCTCCTAAATCGCCCTTAGAGGATAGCTAGTACCATGAAATGCTTACCATTACAAAGAAAGAATGAAAAACTGGGTATGGTGGCATATGTCATGAATCTTAGTGCTCGGGGCATAAAGACAAGATTAGCAAAAGTTTGAGGCAAGTCTAGAATACACAGGAAGTAGAATGAAAGCCTGAGGTGTGTAGCAAGACCCTGTCTCAACACTGAGACTATTGCAAATAAAAATGCCTGTGAAACAGTGCAGTGGGTTTAACAGCAGGAAAGCTATGGGCACAACACAGGCTTCTGCACCATACGCTCTTAGATAAAGTGCTTGTTTTAAAGGGTCGTGTCTAAACTCAATGCACAGTGGTGTTTACTTATCTTCAGAGGATACATTCCAAGGACTCCAGTGGATGTGTGAAGCAGCGAGTGCAGAACCCTGACTATAAGCATTTTTCTCCAAGCCTTGTATGTCGAGTGTGGCCACCTAACACTAGACTTTGTTGATCTTTCTGAGTTTTGTGTCACTCATATACATCAATACTTCTCTACACAATGAGTACAACAACCAGGACACTATGACAGGAGATCTGATCATTGCAATAACTATGAAGTGACTTACAGGTGTAGTACGTAGAGTATATAATGAAAATGTATGATTTATGTCCAGAGCAAGATGCAGTTGGATAAGATTATCATATTACTCAGAAAGGCATGTGGTACAACATGAATTATTTATTCCTGGAATTTTCCATTTAGGGTTTTTGAAATGCAATTGACTGTAGGCCACGGAAACACTGAAACCTCAGAAAGCAAAACCGTAGTTAAAGGGAGGACCGTCATACTATTTCTTTGTAGAAGGGGTCTACAGTCAGAGCAATGGACTTTGAGCCCCATGACACTCCTCAGTGTGCCCTCCAGTGACTTGCTATTGACTTCATACTTACCCAGTGCCTCAATTTCTTATCTGCAAAGTGGGATCAATGTAAGAGTTGATCACGTGTAAAATGTTTAAGATAACGCCTGATATTTTGTACATGATACATAACTATTATTGCTAAGAAGCACCTGGCACCCCCACACAGAGGCTGATTCCACTACAGAGAACCAGGCCTTTACAGTTGAGCTGCTCACTGGGGGTAGCTTCTGGAGCCTTGCCAAGCCCTGTCTCTCCCAAGCCTGGATTAACAACCTGAGTACTGATAATGTTTCTTTCCCCATCCATTCCTCCACCAGTCTGTGGCTCCTGTATCATCTGGTAACTGTTACATTGGGCACTCAAGATCTACATGGATGTTAACATTCAACTAATTTCTGATTAGGCATCTCACTCATTCATTCATTCATTCATTCATTCATTCATTTTTCACAGTTTAGGAGTTTGCCTTGCAAATGTTAGGCAAGTGCTTTCCCACTGAGCTGCTAGTGTTCTTATTCATGCCAACTTCTGCTCTTTCTTCTGGCCTTGTTCTCTGATTATTGGCTTTTTCCCCAAGGCTAGTGTTTCCATTCCCTGTAATCATGGGTTAAACATTGTGCCCTTGCTGGAAAAGAAAGGTCTTAGCCCTGTTTTAGTTTACAGTGGGTTCAGTTGTTTATCTACAGGCATGATGGGTGAATCTGACTCTTTGAGCATAGGAAACATGACTCTGTGTCCTCTTTTTTTAGATTTTTTTTTTTTTTTGCTTTTTGTAAAATGAGTTGATAACATGAAAGAAAAGTTCAGCTTTCCTTTTGAAGTCTTCACCCCAGTTCCATGATTTCTTCCTGACAGTAAATTTGCTCAAGGCCTTGACATTTGATTCATCTAGAGCACAGTGCTGAATCCTCTGCCTTTCAGAGTATAGGCTACAATTCACAACCCAAAGGCTCTGACTACATTCCAGGGTTCTGGACACAGAAATCAACCAGTTATATATGAGGACTTAGCTTTTCTGTGTCAGCCTTTTGATAGTTTAATATGACAATCCTTCTGAGTCTTGTGGATGTTTGAAAGAGCCTACACAATGCTGTCTTTTCCTACTCTGTGGCCTTGAGACATCCTCTAGTGTTAAATGCAGCTTGTCCAAGGCTTTCCCTATGAACAAAAAAAATGGTATGGTAGTGATTCCCAGATGGTTCAAACTCGAGTGGTGGTCTAGACTTTTTGCTCTGTACGCTTTTCTTGTATGACTTGAAGTTGGGCATTTGAGAATCTGCTTTCACTCCCCTAAGAATTACTCCAAAGTACCCTGGACTCCTGAAGAAGATGGTTTCACCAGCTGCTAGATCCAGTTAAATACCGTCATCCCCCATATTCTTTACTGCACCAGACTTCCTCCTGTGTTGAAGCATCAGCCATGGCTTCCTTAAGCTCTGAGAGTTCTGATGGCCTCCCTGAGGCAGAGCCCATGTTCTCTGGGCTTCACACCTGTATCTGTAACTTGATACCATTCCCTCCCCTGACCTGCTGCATACCTGCTTAGCAGCCTTGGTTCACCTTCGCACTTTTATTTTGCTTTGTGTTTTGAATCTGTTTCCCCAGAGACTGTGGATTGGTTCTGACTGAGCACCCTATCTACAGTGAGCCAAAACAAATGTTTTTGGTGATTTCTGAACTATCACTTCCAAATGTGTCTTTGTTAGGAATACTTTTCTTCTGTCTTAGGACACCTTTTAGGGTACATTGATCAATGGAATAGAAACAAAGGCCTAGAAATAAACTCACACACCCATGGACACAATATTTGACAAAGAAGTCAACCATACAATGGGAAAAAGAAAGCATCTTCAACAAATGGTGCTGGTTTAACTGGAGATTTGCATGTAGAAGAGTGCAAATCGATCTGTATTTATCACCCTGCACAACACTTAAGTCCAAGTGGATAAAAGGCCTCAACATAAAACTAGACACACTAAATATAGTAGAAGAGAAAGTGGGGAATAGCTTTGAATATACTGTCACAGGAGACAAATTCCTGAAGAATTAGGCAGTAAGATCAAAAATTAATAAATGTTACCTCATGAAACTGAAAAGCTTTTCCAAGGCTAAGGACACCATCATTAGGACAAAACAGCAGCCTACAGAATGGGAAAAGATCTCAACCTTACATCTGACAGAGGACTGATATACAAAATATACAAGGAACTGAAGAAATTAGGCATCCACAAACCAAGTAACCCAAATGAAAAACGGGGTGCAAACCTAAAGAGAGAATTCTCAAAAGAGGAATCTCTAATGACTGAGAAGCACTTAAAGAAATGTTCAACGTTTTTAGTCATTAGGGAAATGCAAATCAGAATGACTCTGAGATTCCATTTTACAGCCATCAGCATGGCTAAGATCAAAAACTCAAGTGATGGCACCTGCTGTCAAGGATGGGGCAAGGAGAACACTCCTTCATTGATGGTGGGAGTATAAACTTGTATAACCACTTTGGAAATTGGTTTGACGGTTTTTTAGAAAATTGGGAATAGTTCTACCCCAGGAACCAGCTATACTACTCCTGGGCATATACCCAAATATGCCTCACCATTCCACAAGAGCATTTGTTCAACTATGTTCATAGCAACTTTATTGATAGTAGTGAGAAACTAGGAACAACCTAGGTATCCCTCAACTGAAGAATGGATAAAGAAATGTGATACATTTACACAATGGAATACTACTCTGCTAATAAAAACAAAGACATCATGAAATTTGCAGGCAAATGGATGGAACTTGAGAATATCATCCTGAGTGAGGCAACCCAGACCCAGAAAGACAGGGAGGGTATGTACTCACTTATACATGGACGTTAGCCATAAAGTATAGGATATCCATGCTACACTCCACAGACCCAAAGAAACTGGGTAATGAGGAGGGCCCAAGGGAAGATGCATGAATCTTTCTCAGAAGGGGAAACAAAGTCATCATAGGTGGATAGAGGGAGGGAAATGGGTGGGAGGTGAGGAGGGGAACAGGGGATCAGATGTTGGGAGAGGGAGTGGGGAGTGAAAATGGAAATGGGAGGCATCTCTGGGACCAGCTGGAGGTCTGGGATGGGGGAGACTAAGGAGAATCTATGGGGATGACCCTAGCTGAGATTTCTGCCAGCAGGGAGGATATAGAGCCTGAAGTGGCAGCCTCCTGTAGCCAGACAGGACTTCCAGTGAAGGGAGCAGGGGCACCAAATGAGTCACAAAACCTTCATCCCCAAATTTGTCCTGCCTACAAGATGCGCAGGAATAAAGATGGAGCCAAGACTTAGGGAACAGCCAACCAATGACTGACCCAATTCAGGCCCAGCCCATGTGAGAGAGCCAATCCCTGACACTATTAATGATATTCTGCTATGCTTGCAGACAGGAGTCTCACGTAACTGTCTCCTGAGAGACGTTATCAAGCAGACGATAGAAACGAAGAGACCCACAGCCAAATATCAGGAAGAGCTCAGGAGTTCTATCCCCTACTTGTGAAGAATCTGAAGAGAAGGGGAGGTGGTAATGGGGGAGAGATTTGTAAGGGCTGAACTGGGAGGAGAGGTGTGAGGTGGGCTTTGAACTGGATGTAAAGAGAGTGAAAAAATAAATTATTGAAAAAACAAAGACACCTGTTGACATTTATAGTTACTGTCCCATGTCCTTAGGCAATAGTTCTCTGTATTAAATTTCCTGTTTGAGTTATTTAGTGTGATGGTTCATTTTCTTTGTTAACTTTGTAGTAATTGTTTGGTCAAACAATCCTAAGTGTGTGGGAAGGTGTCCTTCAGACATGATTAATGTTTGAGGTAAGAGAATTTGGTTAAGCAACCCAGCTCCACACTTTGGAATAGTTTCGTCCAATTAATTGAATGGTAAAGAAGAGATTCTGACCTCCTACAATGAAGAAATTAGTTTATTCAATCTTCTTCCCTCCCTCTTTCCTTTCTTCCCTCTTTTCCTCCCTCCTTTTCTCCCCTTCCTTCCTTCCTTCCTTCCTTCCTTCCTTCCTTCCTTCCTTCCTTCCTTCCCTCCTTCCCTCCTTCCCTCCTTCCTTCCTTTTTTCCTTTCTTTCTTTTTCTTTCTTTCATCTCCTGTGCTTGAGATTAGTTCCACAGAGTTATTTATGCTGCCTAATAACTAAGCTACAGCCCAAACACCACTGTATTCTTTCCATCTATTTATGAATGCTATACTTATGAGAGCATCAGAAACAAGCACTTTCCTCTGGGTTCTCAGTCGACCTTTTTATGAACGCCATTAACAGAACAGTGTGGAGTGTCATAGGGTCACATGTTCTTCCCAGCATCACCTTTCCATTACCTTCCACCTTCATTATTCCCTCCGTCCCAACCATCATTCATGGTCCTGCTTAAAATCTTTTTCTTTCTTCCTGAAATCTTGCCCTTGTAGCCTTCATCAATCTCCATCTTCTTATGAAGCATACCCATATCGCGCAACTTGGTGCTGAGTTATGTAGGCTGTACGTGAATCTTTGGAAGCAACATTATGTGGGGCTCTTATTGTGCACAGGGATTCCGCTATGCACTGGTTTTTTCTCCATGATGACATTTAAGCGGGAGGCATGATGCTGATGGTGCTAACAGTAAGCAATTCCCTTAGTGTGAACTGTGATTTGTCAGCCATTTCTATATTGTCTTGTTTAATTCTCTTAGTAAAAGACTGTCTATATTTTGTGTGAGAGGAAAAGGCAGCATAGGATCTTGTCTGAAGGGCCCAGGGTTGACAAATCCTCAGTAGGAAAAAAATCCAACTCAGGTCAGCTTGATATTCCCTTTTCCCTAGGTCTGGGCATAATCGACAGAAATATTGAGTGAGGTTTGTTGAGCTAGACCAGCTGAGAAGCTGGCTGCAAACTTTTTGTTTTACTTATTAAGAACCGTGGTAAATACATACTTAGGACTTTAAACAGTTTGAGGGGACCTATCTCCATCATTCTTACGAACTCTCTTCATTCTCAGAAACTGAATCTCCATTCTCTTGGCTCCATTTCCTTTGATCATTATTTTTTATTTATTTATTTTTTGAGACAAGCTTTCTCTGTCTGTCCCTGGCTGTCCTGAAACTTGCTTTGTTTGAAACTTTGACCAGGCTCTCCTAGAACTCAAATCTGCCTGCCTCTGCCTCTTGAGTGCTGGAATTAAAGGCATGTGTCACAACTACCTGGCTTTGATTATGTTTTTAAATCAAATTTTCATCAATTAATTTTAATAGTTTTCACCTATATTACTATGAAAATATGTATTTATTATAAAGTGGGTATATATACACATATATATTTGTGCATATATATATATGCACATATGTATATGTATATATATAATTACTTTCTTTGGAAGGAATACTCAGACTCTATTATCAGTGATTTTTATTATTTAATCATCTCTTATGGAACTTTTTTTATCATAACTTTATGTTTAGACCTGTGTACTACTCTGACAATCACTGTATAATTAAAAATTCTCTTCTTTCCCCCTCTGAGGCATCAAATGAGATTACCGTATTGGAAGTATGGCTTATTATTCTCAAGTAAGAAGCCTTAAGATTAGGGTACTCCTTATCAAATATAGACACATAAGTATAAGCAGGCAGGAAAAAATAATGCATGCTAAATTCCATGGTAAATCCTCCATACTTCAAAAATTTACAGAGGTCTGATGATTCAGTGTCTTTAATAAATGACAGAAAACCCTTTCATGGTTTTTCAGAATAGGAGACTTTGTCCGTGATTCACAGTGAAGTCTCACGGAGATTAGAAGGGTCAGAATACCTGTTTCACTTTACAATAGTTGTTCTGTTATGGCCATAGTCCTGGAATTTCTATCAAATTCTTTTGTCTAATCTCAAGAAGTTACCTAAATGGATCATATATTATCAAATAGGTAATCTTACTAGCCCACTGATAAACACTTTCTATATGGTGTTCAGCTCTTTCTCCAGTGAAAATTAACTCTTTGGCCCAGATGATTCTTCCTGAAGTATTTATCTTAATAATTCTAAATGATTTTTGACAGCATTATAAAGCCATATATTATGAGTACCGCATTAACTATATTCTACAAACAAAGAAACAGGCAAGCGAAGTTGAATAATTTGACCAAGGAAATGCAGCTAATAGATAAAAAAATCAGGACGTGAACCAAAATTTACTCAACCACTGTCTCTGTGAAATGAGATTTATTTTATAAATGCCTGACACTGTAAATGTCACATTCACATTAACCCTGGAGACCAGAGATGTCATTAATTCCCATCTCATAGCTGAGAGCAAAGGTTGGATTAGATCCTCAAGGACCCAAGGCAGAGCTGGGGCTTGTATCTCAGTCTTCACAACCTAGGCCTAGCCTTCTTAATCTCTTGTTAGACAATGTGTTTCACCCGGGTCTCATGAGTCCCCTGACCGTAAGCTCATCAGATTAGGGATAGACTGCTCTGCCCATATTGGAGCCTGGGCAGGGCTCGATCCAGAGGAAATGTTCTGTCAATAGCTGGTGAACTGTGAAAGGAAGCTTCACCCATGGGACCCATGAAGGTTTCTTGTGGAATAAGTACCTGACTTCTTGCTGTGTTACTTTGCAATGGTATTTGTCACCCATTATAGGAGTGAGCAGGCTTAATCCTGCTTCTAATAATTTCACTTCTTCCTAAAGTTGAGAGAAGGGTATGGCTTGTAGCGTTGCTTCATTTTAATGCTTAGGTCCCTACTAAGATCAGAGCCTACCCATGTATGCATTCTGCTCAGGACAGACGGCAACATTAGAAAGCATGGGGTGCATTCCTTCTACCAAGAGGGTAATAAATAAGTGATCATTTGGTGAATTTGGATACAGTAAAAGGAAGGGTAGCCAGGAAGAAGCTGACAAATTGTTTGCTTTTGGAAGATGGTCTCAATCCTTTAGGACTTCAGGACAAGGTCTGTATTTCTGGCTGAGGACACTTCATCTCTTGTGATGCCCAGCTGAATACACCTGAGAGCTGCTAAATGATTCAGACTCACTGTGCTTCTAAGTGCATCTTTACCTTTCGTCATTTTTACTCATTCATTGACGTTGAACTATCATGTTCCTCATGAGACCCCAGATTTTCACCCCATGGCCTTCATAGTCTCCTCATCATTCTGTGTTGTTATTTCTCTAGGACGTGTGGATTCACCTGGGTACAGTTGTCTCATCATTTAGAGGGAAGGTCTCTTTTTAGAACAGTGTGCCTGGATGGCTGTTCTTAGTCAAACTCCACCCAGTTTCAATTCCATCCTATTAACTGTGGTTCTTACTCTTAAGGTTAACATTCTATTTCATGTTCTAGTGATGTAAAGATGATTTTGCCCCATGATGATTGGAAACTTTCTTTTCTTCATAACCTCTGCATCACTGCTAGGTTCAACTATGCGTAATGTAATTTGTTGAGTTAAAGAAGATCATTTATTTCTTCAAAACAAACTCTGGGAATACTGGAAATTATGTTTTGCTCACAGGTGTTCTGTTCATCTATGCTGTTAACTTCTTGAATGAGGGATAACTCATTTTCATCTCCTGCAACATGTAGGAAGAGCAGGCTTCTGTCGTGTTTCTAAGTGAATACATAAACGCAAATGATCCTGATACACAAAACTCCTTTTCTTTTGTAGAGCACTGGGCACATTATTAAGCTAAAATGATTGAAACTAATTTGATTGGACAGATTGCTAGAGACTCTAAGAGATCTCAGGTGCCATACCAGAATACTCAGCAAAATGTTCAATCACCATAGGTAGAGAAAATAAGACATTTCACAATAAAACCAGATTTAAGCAGTATCTACTTACAACTCCTTTCTTACAGAAGGTGTTGGAAAGAAAACCCCAATGTAAAGTGGTCAGTTAGAGCCATAAAAACACAGTAAATAAATCTCAGACCAGCAAAAGCAAAAGAAGGGAAGGAAGCATGTATGCACATGGCTGTGTGTGCACACAGATATGCACACACACACATACCACCACCATGACCACCACCACCAAAAACAAAATAACATGAATCAACAATCATTGGTTATTCCTGTTTCTCAGTATCAATGTCTTAATTCCCCTATAAAAAGACACAGACTAACAGAATGCATATGAAAGCAGCATTCAGTCTTCTACTGCATCTAGAAAACACACAACATCACGGATAGACATTACTTCAGACTAAAAATTTGGAAAAAAATATTCCAAGCAAATGGACCCAAGAAGCAAGCTGGTGTGTCATCTTAGTGAATCATAAGGACAAACTTTAAAAATCTGTATTCCACCAAACTGGAAAATTTAAAAGGCATGGATAATTTTCTCAAAAGGTACCACATACCAATGTTAAATTAAGAGCAGATAAGCAATTTAAACCGACCTTTAACCCCTAGTGAAATAGCAGCAGTCACTCATTAAAAGTCTCCTAACCTGATTTCTACCAGACTTTTAAAGAAGAATTGATGCCTATACTTCTCAAATTATTCCATAAATTAGAAACAGAAAGAACATTGCCCAGTTTATTTTATGAGGCCACAGTTCTTATACCCAAACCACATAAAGACCCCACAAAGAACCAGAATTGTAGACAAATTTTTCTTATGGACATAGATGCAAAATTCTCAATAAAATACTTGGAACCCAAATCCAAAAAGCCCATGTAGCTTGCTGGTACCGATGGAATTGGTCGATACGGCAGGGATGAGAACATGGGGGACATCAGGAAATACTGCAGGCAAGAAAAGGCATAGGTGCAGTCTTTTGTTTATAATATGGTTTGGCAACACTGCTGGTCCCCTATAGGGATTCTTGTATTCCTGTGGGTCTGTTTCTCTTCTGTCTTCCAGTTGGAAATTTTAAAACAGCTATAAACCTCAATGACAGGCCTCAGCCTGAAATCCTGCATACAAAAATGTCACATTACAGTCAGCCAGGTTGGTCCATCATTGAAACAAAGCAGAGTGAACCACAGTGCCTGGGGGCAGGGAGGGGGTCTGAGAAATGATACTTCGTAATAAAATCATTGTGTCTCCTCTTTTTTACTGTGAAGAATATTACACTCACTTCATATCAAGAAGTTCTATACACCTGGAATTATTATTATTTTTTCACCCCAAAAGGCATCCACACTTGTTTTAATTGCCATTCTTGGTTTTGTCCTGCTACTTGTTAGGGAGATTCTGGGGTATGAGCTTTGTTTTTCTAGTGGCCAGTGGCTGGTAAGTAAGTTACTTGTCAAATCAGTTACCTGGCCAAGCGGCACTTATGCTCCAAGACTGATGGCTGCAATGTGCCAAATAGTACCTAGGGGTTCCTTCTCTGCCACAGGGAAGAGTGGTTTAGGAGCTAAGGAATCTAGCAAATCCAATCAACCTTACTTCCAAAACACACTCCTGAGCAGATCTTTCCATAGTATGCATCACTGTCATTTGACATTGGAAAACATCGTTAGGATTGCTGAAGTCACATGCCTGCAGGCCTTTCTAGTTATCTTTATGTCAGAGTCTACAGGAGTTTTAATAGTTTCCTGTTACTGCTGTGATAAATATGCTACAGTACAACGGCTTAAAGCTACAAAATCTGTTATAGTTCTGGAGGCCAGGTCCAAAATTAGTTTCCATGGGCTCAAATCGACATACTGATAGAGGATTCTATTTTCTGGAGGCTGTGGGGAGAAGACACATCGTTGTCTTCTACAACTCTAGTGGCTGCTTGAATTCCTAGATCCCTATGTCACCAGTCAACCTATGTGTCCCTGATCACATTCTTTGAGTCTCCCTCTAATAAGGACTCTAAGATGACACTGAATCTGTCTGGAACATCCAGGATAGGATCTCCATGCCAACTCTCTAAACTAAATCGAACATATTCACCAACTCCCTTTTGCCATCGTAGAGAACACACAGACTCTGTAGAGATTAATTTGTAGAGATCTCTGCTGGGTAGGACAGATGTCCTCCTACACGAATACTGAATTTTTTATTTGGTTAATATCTACTGTTGACTTACCACTGTAAAGCAAAATCCATAGTCTTGCCCATAACATGTGTGATCCAGCTCATACTTTTCCAGCAATTTCTCGAGCAAGTCTTCTCCTGCCTTCCTAAGTACCTGTTCTATTGCTGAGGCCCTGCTGCTCATGAAACCTCAGACCCTTTCCTGTTTGGAGTGTCAGAGACCACTGCTCCTTGTTGAATTGTTCCTCATATGGCTGCCTGGTCATTTACTTTGGGTCTTTGGCCAAACACTATCTTCTGAAAGAACCTTCTTGAGAACCACCACTATGTTGGTCATTTTAACGTCTGTGTCAGCAGGTTAGTTAGGTATTTGGGACCTGCCTCACTAAAATGCAAACTCGGCGCAGACAAAGTTTCTTTTACCAGTTGTATTCCCAATGCCTACTATGTTTGGCAAATACTTGACAGCCACCAAATACCTGATTATTGAAACAGATAGTGTCAGAATCTTAGGGAGAAGTTTAGTTATAAAATATATTCTTTGCCTTTTTATGTCATTCATTCATGGTGCTCCAGTTGGTTTGCAGAAGTCATAAGTGCTAGATCAGCTAGTGAGAAATAGTGATAAATGTCAATATTTACTGTTCTGACAAAGGATTCTTTATTAACTGACAAAAAATTCTTATGTCTGTTGAGTAGCTCTACCAATGACTTTGGTAGTGAAATATTCTGAGTCTCTCCTAAAGAAGAAACCAAGGCTAACTTAATCAACTTGCTTAGATTTACAAGACTAGTGGAGGGAAATTTAAATACAAATTTTCTGAGACCTAATTCTGTACTTTCATTTGTGTAAGTCTCTACATGTAAGGGATAACACAGCCAAGAGGAAAGGTCTAGGATGGGCTGAGACTGAAGTCCTATCTGTGACTTTTGGCCTTTGTGTGATCTTGGGCATACCTTCACTTCTATAGCACATATTACGGCTTTGAATAACACTAAGATTAAAAAATAAGTGTCCAGTACAATGTAGTAAAGCAAATCTTGGTTCTCCCTGTGTGGTAGATCCAAGTAGCTATTAACAGAAAGCTATGGCCCCCTCCCCCAAAGGGGGCCTTATTACTTCTTTGCGATCCTCTCATTTATAAGAAAATTGAGTGAGAAACTTGACAAGTCATTTTGCCCATGGTCTGTGATCATTTCGTTATTGCTTCTTGTCACATTTGTGCCCAAGCTTGAACTTTACTGAAACAGGTTTCCTCATCAGTAGCAAACATTTTGCAATCCACTCAGAACTTACAGGAAAGAGACAAAGGCGTTTTGTTTTGTTTTGTTTTGTTTTGTTTTGTTTTGTTTTGTTTTTACCTGCATCAAAATACTCTTTAGGGAAATAGCTTGTGTAGATCATAAGAAGGGGAGGAAGAATGCTCGGGAGTTTTTGAGGTGAATGACAGAAAATTGCTTTTCATTATCCTAAGATTGACATTCTTGTAAGACAGACACTTCCAGAAAGCTAGGAATTTTCTACCCACACACCCCCAAAATAGTGAGTAAAGCAAACACCTTAAGCCTGTATGCTAATAATTTCTTTTGGGGCCAATACAGTTCATACTGCCATGTCTCTCTATGATTCCTTTTCAAAAAACCTGCAGAACTGTATTTCTTGCCTCAAGACCTCAATTCCTATAGGCTCAACACACTCTGTTCTTTATGGAGAAGGTTCTGGTAGCTCCTTCCTTACACTGGGCATTAAATGCACCTTACACAGACACCTCTGTGTTCACAAGAACTTAGGATGAATGAACGAGAATTGTCCATTTCAGCAGAACAGAGTTCTCAGAACCACCAACTAACCTTCAAACCTTATGAGACTCCACCAGAGTATGACGCAGACTGCTGATTTCTGGGTAGTAAACACCTTTACAAGCTGTGAGGATGGTCTAGACTCTTAGGAGAATGCCAGCAAAATAAAGAAAATCTTGGAAAGTTATAAAGATTTTACTCTGTAAATTACCAAATACTCAAAGAAACTCTGTTCTTGTGAAAATTCAATCATTTAATATTTTTTGAGAATTCCATATAATATATTTTGGTCATATTTCCCTTTTTTTTTTCTAACTCCTCCCAGGTTGTTCTTCAACCTAACCCAACCAACTTCACATTCCCCACCTCTAAAACAAACAAAGAAAGAGACAAATAAAATATTAGACCAAATCGAAGCACAAAACCAAGGTGGAATTAAACAACTTCAATCATTATTGAGCAAGAGTTAAAAACATCTCAATTTCCTGTGTAGAAACCACCCTTCGAGACATTCATAACCCACAGATGTTCATGGCTCTGTCCTTTCAGTTCCTTTATCTAACATTTACCAGACAACTCCCATGTGTAAGCATTTTCTCTAGGACAGAAGCACATAGGACAATGGCATAGAAATATATAAGACCTGAAGAAACTGAAGTCTCTCATGCACAGACTGTGTCTTAGTAACTGTAGGAACTGAGAGCTGAGAGATACCAAGCAGAAGGAATGGGCAGGGTTTTTGTGTGCTGGGGTAGCATTCAAGCAGTGGGCTAAAGGAGAAAAGTCAGAAGAGAGGCACAGCCAGGGAAGGTTTGAAGGTTAGGTTCAAACTATAAAAATTATAAATGCCAGATCAAAGAGTTTGATTGGCTTCTATGAATGAAGAGGGATTCACGAAACATTGAGACATAGATGTCATACAGTTTTTTTATTATTTATATAAAAATATAAAATCATGGGAAGAGCCGGCTCCGCATTTAAAGTACAAAACATTTCTACCATGTATGTCCTTGAAGCATACATTTTAAGTGTCTGTCTGAGAAGGTATCACAAACCCAAATGCATGGGTTCCAAAGGAAATACAATAAAAAGGAACTTTATCTGAAAGGCAGCATTGGGCCTTTCTGTATCTCACAGTCTAGAACAAATTATCTTAAAGCCAGAGCTAAGTATATTTTGCACAATGGGATTATGATAATATTATCAATTAGAAACAGAGTACCAGATTAACTTGAGAAGTGCCGTATTGCATAGAGTAGCAGGACAGTTTGATTTTGCATCTACAGAGTCTGGGCTCAGTCAAGACACACCTATGTGAACTGGGGGTACGACTTCCTTTCTAAGTTTTTCTGCTCCCATTTGTAAATGAGATAACAATGTTATTAAATGGTGGCTGTTAACATGCAATAACTGTTTAATTTCTTCCTGGGTTCTCACTTTTGTAATAATAATTTTGTTCCCATTTTTTATAATAAGCTCTTGCTGTGTTATTTTTTACTATTGTATACCTTTTAAAAAGTAAAATGTAATGATCAAATAAGGTTATTTTCTTAGCTTATTTAGTACACAATGCTTTCTTAGGAACAGCAGATATTTGTTACCTGGGGATTCCATATTTATGAATCTTCCTACCTTTTAAAACTTACTGTGACTCTGCCAGATCAATAGTCACCCCTGTCATAGTCATTCACAGAAAAAAGATCTTTAAAGGAAACTCGCCCCCTAGAAGTTAACAATACTCTTATAAAAATAAATTCCTTGTCATAATGTACACAATTCTTTTCTAGTCTTGAGTATTTTACTTTTATTTTGGTTTTGGTAGAACTGCAGAGCCTAGGATCAAACTGTCTATGAAAGTCACTGGGCCCAAGAATCAAACAGGAAACACTAATAAATGGAGCATATCATGGACCCCACTGGCTTTTTCCAATTATTTAGATTTTAAGCTAACCAGATTAAGATCATGGCATTCTTGTGATACATGTCCCAGGGACTTAGATATAGGAGGAAAATAATGTAGCTTGTATTTTTATATCCCATAATATTTGTCTAGCACACAGTGAATAATTCAACTTTAGGAGCATTTCTCATGTGGCCTCTCTGTGATACCGTCACACAGTTGTACTTCTGTCACAGCTGTCCCGATACTCTATGCAATGTGACATTTCTGGAGTTTATCTGAGGCTCTGTTTCTAAGTCAATTGATAATATTATCATAATTCCACTGTGCAACTATAACTTAACTGTGTCTTTAAGACAACTGGTCCTTCTTTCAGGTTCTTAGAAACGTGACCATGAACAGTCATTCTACTGACATTGTTCAAGACTGTGAGATACGAAAAGTCATAATTCAAGTGCCTTATGCTCAAAATTCTAATGACTGAGAGCTGAGTGTGAATTCCATGGTATGGAGGTGCATCTGCACACTCATGACCAAATGTCTACTCACTCTCCTCAGGGTAGTGTTAAATTAGCTTGTAGTTAAGTATATGGATGAATTATCTTTCCTTACTTAAAAATTATGATTCTTTGTATGGTGTGGGACATTGCAATATTGCACCCAACATAGAAGTATTCTGTTGTATAACATAAAATATTCTCAAACTTTAAGATGAATCACCTATTTATTACTTTCCTTATTTATTTAAAATTTAATAACTTGTCCTCCACATCCACTGAGGAGTGTGTGTGCATATGTGCATGTGTGTTCGTATAAATATCTGTCAGTTGTGTGCTAGAGTGAAGATATGTGAAAAAAATGAGATTTGATTTGCCCTTTGAAAGTGAAGGTTACATT
Organism: Rhabdomys pumilio; assembly: GCA_030674055.1. Taxonomy (NCBI): domain Eukaryota; kingdom Metazoa; phylum Chordata; class Mammalia; order Rodentia; family Muridae; genus Rhabdomys; species Rhabdomys pumilio. Next base: position 6,357,473 of record JANHMN010000017.1, on the reverse strand, counting down.
TTAAACACAGATGAGAAAACAATTCATGTTGAAAGAAATTCATGTTATGAAGAAAAGAGTTTGGAATATTTCGAGTGTTGGTGTTTAAGTTTGCTTAAATAATGGGACCCATCTGTGAGACAATCATCTCTCTGTAATAAAGACATGTGGCTACATTAGCTCTTTGAAGACATGTGGCTACCTACATTACATTTTGCTCTTAGGTCTGTCCTGTTCATATATCCATTGCTTCTTCTCTTGGTATATATCCCTACACATCTTCAAAGGTGAGAGTCAAGAGTCATTACAATGTGAATCTTACCTTGTATGACCCAGCACAACCTTACACCCGTGGCTCTAGTCTTTATGATCATAGTTCTCTGACTCTTTTGTTTGTTATTGTTAACAAAGGCATGGTGCGGGTTTTCACAGCAACGTCAGAACCATCACCGCTCTCTTCTACTAACACAAGAAAATATTGACTAACTTTTAGCTCTTTGTTTATTTGTCAGTTTATGTTCCTATTAAAAGAAAAATAAATAAGCAGTAAGCTCGAGGGTGGGGAAGTGAGAATGGGTGGATGGGTGGGAGCACACCTTCATAAAAGTAGGAGGAGGGAGGATGGCATAAGGGGCTTATGGGGGAGGCATTGAGGGAAGGGGATAACATCTGAAATGTAGATAAATAAATTATCCAATAATAATAATAATAAAATACACAAACACATAATGTAACTGGCTATGGCAGCAGAACATTTGACACCTTTTGTCAGCAATTTAATATTACCCATATTATTGGGATTCCTTATAATTGTCAAGGACAAGGGACTGTGGAAGGGGCCCATGGAACTTTAAAACAATATCTTCATAAAATAAAAAAAGGGGGAAGGTATATCCCTATATGCCACAAATTTATTTAAATTATGTTCTTTTTATTTTAAAATTTTAAAAAAAATTTTTTTGGATGCCAAGGAACTTTTCTACTGAGTGCCTATGGCACCCTACAACTATGCATACTTCTGCATAAGTGAAAGGGAAGGATCTACTTACTGGTGTAAGGCATGATCCCGATCAGGTATTTAATATGGCATGTTTATGTTTTTATCTGCAGGATGCTGAAGGAGCATGGTGGCTGCCAGAGCAAAAAGTGAAACATGCTGATGCCCAGACAAAGAATGATGCTGACCTATGAGCTTGCTGAGTGCCCTGACAATGGTGACTGGGAAGCTATATTGGACACATGTTTCCAACCTACCTTTGTTTACCTATGCCCAAGATGGGACAAGCTGCCTTGCCTCAAGGTTTTAGACCTTGTGGAATAGAGAATCAAAATTTGAAGTTATAATGACTCTTGTATTTTTCTTAAATGTGACCAGTTATTTGGACTCAATCATGAACTGGTCTAGAAATCGGTTCAATATAAGAAATTACAGTCTTCATCTAAATGCCGGAGATGATGTGTGATTAGAAACAGGTGTCAGAAGAAGAAAAAGTTATGAACAGACACTGATTTAACATAAACTGTGACAGCAGTCTTCTTCCCTGGTTCTTAGTGCCACCATCTGAATCCAGCTACTTCGTGTTTGGATTATCTGTTCAATTATGTTATCTCTCTGCCTTAACTTAATGGAAAGTTCCCTAGCTTACCCTACATCTAAGCATCCAGAATCACCCCCTAATACTAAAGACTTGCTTCATTTTATGCTTCTGGATTCACAGCCAGGGTGCAAGTACCGTGGAGCTTTTCAGTTTGAATTAAGCCTTCTCAGTACATGGCTCTGGTCTGTTTTCAATCATAATGCAACCCAGTGGACCCACTTATGTTTCCTTGGTTGGGCCCAGCACAAGCCTGTCTCGCTTTTCCTCATCCTCTTCTACCAATTTAGAGTTGTTTTTGCCCCATTTCCTAATACCCTTGTAAATCCTACCCATGTTAGAAGTTTAAGATCAATCTCGACCAAATATGAGGACAAACATTTTCCTATTTCTGAAATAATGACTAGCTGCATCCTTCAGAAACAAAAGCTTATCAGTAAAAAAAAAAATATTTAAAAATTCCTGAATGGAAGGAGATTAAACATGGTGCTTTGGAGAACACCTAATATCATATATTAGTTAATTGAGGAGACAGGGTTACACACACTGTGTTTCAGCAGACTAAAACTTATTTTATACATACATTCATATGCTTTAATTTACTAGCCCTTGTTTTTTATGTCATAACTTTGTCATTACCATTATCTCCTCACTTTGAGATGATATTATGAGAAAAAGACCCAACATATCGGTCACAGTAAGTCTCACAGCAGTAAAATGAATACCATCATTTATTTATTTATTTATTTATTTATTTATTTATTTATTTATTTAGATTTTTTACAGTGAGGGGTTTTTAAAGGTTAGTTCTACATAGTTTTAACTGGGGATTTTATTTTCTAAAATATTGCCTGCCTGTGACCTACATGAAATTCTGGATGGAAATTCTCATGCCAGCCAACCCCAGCTTCTCTGTTCCCATAGCACCCATTACAGAACAACGCAGTCTCAGAGCTGCTGATCATATCAGAACTGACGAATTCATGGTTCCCTATGAATTATTCAGAAGCAATTTCAACTTAGCAGAAATGAATTTCCCTTCCACGAAAAGGCAAGTTTTGGTCATTTTCACTTTAAAATCACCTAATGATATTGAAGACCAAACAGACAGATACAGAATATTTATTGGGAAATTTCTTCTCTGAAGGCCAAACTGACCTAAATTCATACCTCTGCGGGATTCAAATGCAACCTGATATCTGGATGAAAAGAACTGGAGGAGAATTAATATTAAGCTGGCCTTGAGCTTTTCTCTATTTCTGATTTAAAAAAAATCTTCAAAATGCAGATGTTGCCTCTGTGATTTCAGAGCATATATTTTTTTTCCATAGCTTGACCAGGCACTCCATTTCCAAGCATTTTATTTTAAGACCATTTGAGCACTCTGTGTAACTCATTCAGTACTGTGATTTTTCATAATCTAATGCATTCATCTGTCCACCACACAAAATGGCAGAGCGTGCAAAGAAATTTTAGAGCCCCAGCCTGGCATGCATTGTCATTGGGCTTGGGCTAAGCAAGCTGGAGATGTCGGACTGTGACATTGTGCAATATTTAGGACAAGGATGACTCAGTCTAAATGGAAACACTGTCTTCGTTCTGAAGCAGAAGGGCAGATCGGATACTCTTCATGTGAACAATGAGGACAAACCGATCCCAAAGGGAAAACAACAAGGACAGTCACACCTCGTGGGTAATTTATCTTAGTAGCCCTCTCTTGAGTGTTTGCCCCATGACTTTCTTGTGATAAATAAAGGCATTTTAGTTGACTGACTCTCCTTCTGTTGAAATGACAAATATTTTACTCAAGTGAGAGGCAGCTATCCCCATAAGAAGAGCCATAAAGTGATCTTTCCTAATGATGATTTTTGGTTTGAAGTCTCTGAAGAATAGTGGTTTCATAATCTTTGAAAAGGGTTTTCCGGCATCTGGACCAAGATTTACAAAGGCTCTGCTGTGAGGTACAACTTACTGGAAAGTTCAGTACAAGAAAGAAGTCAAGGAAGGGTGGGGGGAGCACCCTCTTAGAGGCAAAGGGGAAGGGGGATGGGGGTTTGCAGAGGGGAGACTGGTAAGGGGGACAACATTTGACATGTAAATAAATAAAATAATCAATTAAAAAAGGAATGAAGTCAAATCCTCTACTTTCCTGTTTTTTGAGGATGTAAGAAATAGAAAAATCAATCATTAAGTTTGTCTGATGACCACATACCAACCAAGCAGATAACCTGACCTTTTCCTTTGATTATTGGAGTTGATAGATAGAAGGGTTAGCAAACATCCCAATACTTAATTAAAAACAGGAGGTAGGTAAACAGTCCAAATTTACTTTAGCTTATTTTGTTCAGAATCTGCCTTCCAAGACAAATATGAACAGGCCAGTGCACACAAAGAATCTGGTGATGTTCTTTATTCTCTCTAAAGCACTTCCTGTGTCATTGGCATCTTCTGCAGCAGCAGTGGGCAGGGCAGCTTCCCTACCCTCGGAGTCAGGCTCAGCATCACCAGGGCCTCTTCCTCACTGAGCCCCAAGTACGGGATCAGATGAGGGCTCAAAGCTTCAAGAGTTAGAAACAGTACATCCCTCGCCTCAAAACTACACCATTTACAGAAAAAATAATATTGTGGTCCCCCAAAGTGCTTAATACCCCAACTTTTCTCTAGTGCAGAAAGAAATCTGCCTCTTTGCAGATTAGCAGGTCAAACATGACCAACATTATCAGTTCTTTATGACGACAAAATCAAAGCTCTCTTAACACTAGTATTTTTGTGTGTGTATATGTGTGAAAATTTTGTGAAATTTTCTCTTTCTTCACTCTTCTGAAGAGTTGCACCATGAAGATGAAGAGTTGTGTTTTCTTGTTTTTGTTTGTTTGATTTTTTTTTTTTTTTGAGAGGCAAAGGACTGGCAAAAATGATCAGACCTGAAACGAAGCCTGGGATATATGGCAAGCTTCTGGGTAAATCTAATTGTAGCTTTCCATCGACATTTTTGGAAAACATGCAAGTTGAGAGGAAATGGAACAGGTTGCTTTGAAGGCTCTCTCAAGCATCTGAGTGCCACAGCTCCAGAGTTTGTTCTTCTGGTAAGATTTTTGGTTCGTTTGTTTGTTTTTGTTGTTGTTTCGTTTTGTGATGTCCTCCTTCCTTTTAGCGTGTCATCAGGGTCGTCTCAAGTGCTTTGTTCTGTCATGGTAGGAGAAGAGGAGCAGCAACTGAATTTCAGAGGGATGCCTCCCTTAAATTCCCTGGGGTATCTTTCTTTGTGACATCCTTCAGAAGCAACTTGATGGACCCTTAATACTTATTCAGAAAATGCTGACTAAAATGCTTCTTTGTTTTACTTCAGGTCCCCAGTTTGTTCCAACTACCTCCTTCTCTAAGATCTTTATTATACTTGACACATTTTTATTGTGGAGACCAGCTAGCTGCGTTGACACAGGAGGAATTAGACTTCTGGCCTCAGGTCCCACCCTCCAATTCACTGTGCCAGTGTCTAAAGTTACCGTATGTTTTTTTGTTTTTTGTTTGTATCTTCCTAGAGAGATGCTTTTACAGTTCTATCCTGGGCATAAGGTAAGGTGTCAACAAATAATCGATGTATAACTGAATATGTGTAAAATTCTCTAAAGAATGGATATCTTGAAAGAGAACAGGGAATCATTTTTGTTCCTGAGAATTTCAGGCACTGGTCAGTCTGGAAAGAACGTCATTTGGGAAAATATTCTTATAAATTGTGCCTTGAGCATTGATTTTGTAAACTGAACGTCGTAGAGGAAAAGCAGAAAGCGGTGGACGAATATACAGGAGGCCAAGGAAGGTTTATTCCTGTCCCGAAATGTAGCCTTGCAGGGAAAAGCCTTCTTAATACTGTATAAGTAGTTCTAACAGAGCATTGCCACAGATACAAGGCTCATCCAGTTACCTGACTGACACCCTTTCAAACCAGAAGTGGCTGCCTGTGTCATTGCCAACAAGGATGACATAGTGGAACGTGCCTGAGCTTGTAAGTTAGTATCGGCAGGGGTTCCAAAGCGAGCAACTGTCTAACTTAACTAATGGATTTATGTTGCATCATCTTTAGTATTCATTTTCTTATTTTCTTGATTAGTTCTCATTTTTCTTCCAGCATTTACAAGACTTGTGTTTCTAAAGACTACATACTGGTAACTTTGAAAACTAACTGTGAGTAAGCTGCGCCACCTACCGGGCATCGTCTAAATTACACCGAAGCGTCTATAGAGGTAAGATAAAGACTTGGAGATAGATATTTAAGATTCCAGAGTGAAAGCTAACCGCTCCTGTCCTTCTGAATGGATATTTTCCCACCATGTATTTCTTTGTTGTTGTTTTTTTCCTGTGAGCCCAGAAAATTATGAGCTCAGCTTTTACTTCAGAGTTTTCTTACCTTCTTGTAAACCTTTTTGTAAGCCCAACTTCTTAAATTAACTGAACTGACCATTGGGAATGAAGACTAAAGGCAACAGTAAGGGTTTTCCAATTGTACAAAAACAGACTTTGGCAGGGAACTCAAACATGGAATGAGTCCGGGTGTTTCTAGCAGGGTCTGGCCTCACTGCTCCTGCAACTCCATTGCAGTTTTGGTTTTGAACATAGATGAGCACTTGATTGCATGCCAGTACACCATCCAGTGCCAGCAAATACTGTCCCGAGCGCCTCAGCCTCAGATTTGAGACTACTGTGTATTAGAAGCTGCAGTGTATTTACTTATAAGCATGGAGCTTTCTGTTCTTACATTCGTTGAAGGTTATAATTTAAAAAAATTTTCTTAATATTTTTACCATCATTCCTTAGGTATGAAGTTTTATTGTTAGAATTGTGATAGAAATTTTTGATTTTAAAATGTAAGTTGCTGACTTGAATTTTATTAGAAAATGATAGATGAGTTTTGACTTGTTTAAGAGGGAATTTTCCAATAATTCTGAAATGGCCCTAAACATATTTTTGTGATTTTGAACTTGTATTTATAAAAAACAACAATTTCATCATTCATCATTTTAAACTCAAAATGTAAATCAACTCAGGAAAAAATTAAGTTTTTATATACACTGGTGCATAAAATATTAAATTATTTTTTTCTTTTCCCCTCCCTCCCTCCCTTTCTCTCTCCCTCCCTCCCTCCCTTTTTCCATTCCTTTCTTCCTCCCTCCCTTCCTCTCTCTCTCCCTCCTTTTCTCCCTCCCTCCCTTCCTTTCTTGTTGCCCGGTCTCACCATAGAAATCGGGCTGCCCTAGATCCACTATTTAGATCAGGCTGGCTTGAACTCACAAAGATCCAGTTGCCTCTGCCTCCCAAGTGCTGAGATTAAAGGAGAACACCAGCCTCACTAAGATTGAAAAATTTTAAAGTAAAACTAAAGGCTCATATCCATATTATTGGTATGAATATTTGCTTTCATATTTAATAAACAGCAAAGTTATCTGTATTCTAAGAAATTGTTTTAGAATTAATTTCTTTTTGACTTACCATCAGTAAGTGTTTGGTCTGTATATCTATTTTATGTAATTTCCAAACCAGAGTACCATAAAAATTTTGGGGGTGGAACTGAGACTTTGTTGGAAAAAGTTTAAGAAGCTCTGTACTGAAGCATCTGTGGATGCTGCTTCTGTCCTCTGCTGGAGACTTCCACCTGGGTTTGGTCCTTGGCATTTTCCTGCACACTTACGTTGGATCTGGGTGACCTCGTGGCACATCACACCATCCTGCTGTTCACATGACTAGCCAAACTGAATCTCTCTCTAGATCACTGTCAGAGTTCCAGCGCCGTCACCACCAGCTTCTCACCTGAGGTTTGTCTAGTAATCATATTTAAGGTGGCAAATAGAAATCTCAAGTATCTAATAGAAATCAACTAAATGGTTTCCTCCCACAGTCCAGCCAAGCCTGTTCTTTGGCACTGGCTTTCCTCTGATGAATTTCAGCGCTAGCCCCAACAGCTGTGTGTTTTCCTGGTAACTGATAGTTAACTCGAAATTGTGACATAATTCTTCATTGTGAGATTGTGGGCTGCAAAGCTAGCCTGCCCTTTCGAGCCCACGCTGTCCCATTTTTCCACTCTGCCCACATGTAGTTGTTTAACTTGACTGATTTGGAAAGCACATGGAAATGTAGCTTAGTGGCAGAAGACTTGACTAACAGGCACCAGGCCCTGGGCTGGATCCCCCAAATGGGAGGATAAAAGAGCATAGTATAAGTTTGTGATTCATTTTGCTTTGATAAAAGAAAACACAAACGAATAAGCCTCAGTTGCAAGAGATACTTAAGATATACAAATGAAACGATCTGATTCCACACACTAAATTTTGTTTCCTCTTCAAAAGAAACTCTCTTTTCACTGTGTTCTGTGACACGGTCTGACTACTCCTCCAGGATGGTGAATAGCATAGCTTTTGAAAAAAGAGTCTAGAATTTTAAGCAAAACAGTGTCTTCTCTCTCTAAGCACCCAAATCCTTGTATATGCCATGCCTCCTTGTCCTACACACACCCACATTTGGTTTTGTGCATTGAAATTCACAGGACACAACAAACAATGATTTCTTTTGTCTAACACAGAAGGATTGCCCCCGTTTGTTTTGACCCTGTTTGGAAATTCAGCCATATCTTTTATATAGTCCAATCTTCTGTGGTCAACTGATGGGATAGAGACAATCTGCTTTGTAAACACATGATAAATTATACCTGTCTGTTATCCCTCTTCTTCTGTACCTCTATTTTTTCTCTGCTTGATTCTTGTACCTCATGGCAGCATTCACATCTAAACTGGTATTGAACAATTTAAATGACGAAAACAGCTATGCCCTCCTACCACCTGCCATCTCAGCTTCGCTGCTGCTCTCTGTCTAATCATGCTAGACTTGATTAATATCAATCTGACTGCTAGAAAAGGCCATCTAGAGATTGCCCCACCTGGGAATCCATCCCATATGCAGCTGCCAAACCCAGACACTATTCTGATGCCAAGAAAGGCTTGCTGACAGCAGCCTGGTATAGCTGTCCCCTGAGAGCCTCTGCCAGAGCCTGACCAATACAGAGGTGAATGCTTGCAGCCAACCATCAGACTGAGCATAGGGATCCCAAATGTAGTAGTTAGAGAAAGGACTGAAGGAACTGAAGGAGTTTGCAACCTCATAGGAAGAACAACAAGACCAACCAACCAGATCCCCCAGAAGTCCCAGGGACTAAACCACCAACCAAAGAATACACATGGAGGGACCCATGGTTTCAGCACATATGTAGCAGAGGATGGCCTTGTACAGCATCAATGGGAGGGGAGTCCCTTGGTCCCGTGGAGGCTTGATGACGCAGGGTAGGGAAATGATAGGTCACTGAGGAGGAGTGGGTGGGCAGGTGGGGGAGCACCCTCATAGAGGCAGGGGCAGGGAGGAGGGATAAGGGGCTTGTGAAGGGGAAGCTGGGAAGGAGGATAACATTTGAAATGCAAATAAATAAAATAACCAATGAAAAATGAAAAAGCAAAGATGTAGTCCTGGTAAATAAGGCTCTAAGGTAGACCTTTAATGGATGACCCTGGAAGCAAGGGTGCCAGGCCAAGGGTTCACAGGGACCAAATTGGAATCTCCAGCACTCTTTTCTTGTACATATAACTGAAATCAAATTGCAGAGAATACAACAGAGAGAAAGACTTATGGAGAATCTTGATAAAGAAATGAATAGACATAGAGGTTAATATGACTGTGATTACTATGTTCCAAAGAAATAAAGGCTAGATTGATAACTGCACTATAAACAAGAGGCTGCAGATGAGAATTAAATGGGAAATAAAGTTGAAATGGGAGGTTTAAATGAAAAACTTTGAGGAGCAAATAAGCTATTAACTATAGCTTGGAAGTGAGCCAAATACACACACGGCTCTCAGAGGAGGCTGTTCTTAGATTTCTCTTGTGGATAAGTTAGTTTTATAGTGTCACAGAAAAGAGACTTCTCAAAATATCCCTTAAAGAAATGGTGGCCAAATCGAAGATTCTGTAACTAATTTAAAAATCAGAAAGTAGTGGGGGAAAGATAAAGTAACTGATGGTCACTCACTAAACAGTGCTGTAACAGAAGAAGAATGATCCGAGGTCAAACAGTTGAAGATCCAGAAAAGAAAGCATTATAAGAGAATGTCATAAAAATATAGTTAAAAATGGAGTGCATATGGCATATGCGTATAAAAGAATATTAACATCTCATAGGTTTATAATCTGTATATAACTAAAATACATGACATTATGAACATATTGCATAAGACATGGTTAGATTAAATGCTAGAATGTTCACTAGATAGTATACATACTCTTAGAAAACACGCATATTGTTTTTGTATTAGGCTTTACCAGTTGAAACGCTGTATGACAATCTTTTAGATAGGCAGTAAAATAATACAATGAAACTGGTTTGTTGAAAGGAAGAAAATGAAGAGAGATATTAGGAAGCATCTACTCGACTGTATAACAGAGAAGAGATTGATCACTTTGCCAAAAGGCAGTCTGGGTAATGTCGAATGAGTTCTGTAAGAGCCAATCCATTAATGTGAGTTAATAGTTGAAAACGGCATTCAAAGACCAGGCTTTTAAACAGTGTACAAAGCTCAAGTCCAAGTGGATCAAGGACCTTCACATAAAACCAGATACACTGAAACTAACAGAAGAGAAGGTAGAGAAGAGCCTTGAATATTTGGGCACAGGGGAAAAGTTCCTGAACAGAACAGCAATGGCTTATGCTCTAAGATCAAGAATTGATAAATGAGACCTCATAAAATTGCAAAGCTTCTGTTAATCAAAGGACATTGTCAATAGGACAAAATGGCAACCAATAAATTGGGAAAAGATCTTTACCAATCCTACATCTGATAGAGAGCTAATATCCAGTATATACAAAGACCTCAAGAAATTAGACTCCAGACAACCAAATAACCCTATTAAAAAATGGAATATAGAGCTAAACAAAGAATTCTCAATTGAGGAAACTCGAATGGCTGAAAAGCACCAAAAGAAATGTTCAACATTCTTAGTCATCAGGGAAATTAAAATCAAAACAACCCTGAGATTCCACCTCACACAGTCAGAATGGTTAAGACTAAAAACTCAGGTGGTCAACTGCCTCCATATCCCCCCTCTCTTTCTATCTCTTTCTTTCTCTCATCACTTAGCTTCTCCTCTCCTTCTTCTCCTCCTCTCCTTACCCCTTCTTTTCCTCTCTGTTCCCCTCTCACCTTAGCTCCTCCTACATATTACCATTCCTGTTAAAATAAATCTTTTATCTTAAAATACATTTAGAGCATAACTGTGTCAATTTGTACCAGGGAGGTACAAGATGGTTCTAATACCCAGTTCATCATTTTGTTGACTACTCAGAACTTCTGTCATCTCTCGAAACTAAAACACTTAGTTCTGAACCTGGCTTTTTTTCTTGGCTTTAGAATGAATGTCAGCTGAAAACCATCCACTCAAATCTTTTCTCTCGAGGTAAATAGCCAGGATTGGCTATGAGACTATAAGTTTTCAACCCTGTCAGAAATCCAGAATGAGTGAGTTAACTAAAATTATGGGAAGCACAAAGCATAGCCTCTAAAACTTAGCCAATGTATAGAGACCACTGAACACCTGGACAGTCCCTATACTACAAAACATTGGAGCATCTGATCTTCAGCCTTTTGGCCCAAGATCATCTGACAGACCTAGTGATGCAGAATTATTAAGGGCTGATTACTCTGTCTAGGCAGATATAATCAGTCAACTATTCCGCAAGTGTGTTGTTTTCTGGACAGTAATTTGTCTGTAGATGAAAAGAGGCAATTATTGCCTAGTGGGTGTCTTACCACAACTGGAGTAACTCCAAAGATGCTCAATTTCTTCTTAGAATCCAATACAGGAGGCTGTCAGGAGCAGACAGGTCTCTAATCAAAATGAACATTAATACAGAAATGTTTGTAACATCAATTCTGTGGACTTCTGACGTTTTGAAAACCGACTATCCATGTAAGTTAATCTGGACTGTTATTTGTTAACTCCACTCAGCTATTTCTGAATAAAATATTGAAAACACCCTAGCAATAAACTCCAAGCCATGAATTTGCTATAGTCCCTTAACTCACAGGCTAACCATCTCAAATCAGTTGAAAAAGTTAAAGAAGGACTGGGTCTAGGCCTTGTATTGCTAAATGTGTTATACAGGCGCAATGCCTATGAGAGTAACAATATTCATCTCACTTTATGTCAATAAGAAGCTCGTACCAATGAAAACATTAAGTTTGAAATCAAAGTAAATTTTTTACCATTTAAGAAATTATAACTTCATCTTGATAATAATTATACAGATTTCTACCAATAGGTTATGGCTATGCAATAAATCCTAGCTAATCCTCCCTGTTCTCATAAAAGCTGCTACTTTTCCCTAGAAAGACAGCCCAATATTAACTACCTTAGTCCCCAAGCCCAGGGAATAGGGGCGCTGACTCTTCATTAACTCCTTCAAGTTGATTACGGGCGTTGAGATATTAGAAGAGGGGTCAGGGGAGGAGTAAAGATAGTTGACATATCTAGACTGGGTATTAGGTTACACTTCTGATTGAGCATTACCAAACTTATAAAGTCTTTGATTAACATTTTTAAAACGTGTACAAAAGCAAAAAGTAAAAGGGGGCATGGGATGGGGTTTTCTGGGGGCAGGGAAAGGGGATGGCATCTGAAATGTAAATAAAATATCCAATAAAAAAAAAACCTCAGGTGATAGCAGATGCTCTCAAGGATGTGGAGAAAGAGGAACACTCCTCCATTGTTGGTGGGATGGCAAGCTAGTACAACCACTCTGGAAATCAGTCTGGCGGTTCCTCAGAAAATTGGACATAGCACTACCTGAGGACCCAGCTATACCACTCCTGGGCATGTACCCAGAAGATGCTCCAACATATAATAAGGACATATGCTCCACTATGTTCATAGCAGCCTTATTTATAATAGCCAGAAGCTGGAAATAACCCAGATGTCCTTCAACAGAGGAATGGATAAAAAAAAAATGTGGAACATTTACACAATGGAGTATTACTCAGCTACTAAAAGCAATCAATTCATGAAATTCTTAGGCAAATTAATGGAACTAGAAAATATCATCCTGAGTGTGGTAACCCAATCACAAAAGAATATACATGGCATGCACTTACTGATAAGTGGATATTAGTCCCAAAGCTTGCAATACCCAAGATACAACTCACAGACCACATGAATCTCATGAACAAGGAAGACCAAAGTGTGAGTCCTTCGGTTCTTCTTAGAAGGAGTAACAAAATACTCATCAGAGCAAATATGAAGACAAAGTGTGGGACAGAAACTGAAGGAGGGGCCGTCCAGAGGCTGCTCCACCTGGGTATCCATCCCATGTGCAGTCACCAAAGGCAGATGCTGATGTGGATGCCAGGAAGTGCATGCTGACAGGAGCCTGATATAGCTGTCTCCTGAGAGGTCTGCCAGAATCTGACATATTCAGAGGTAAATGCTCACAGCTAACCATTGAACTGATCACAGGGTCCCCAGTGGAGGAGTTAGAAGACTGAAGTTGCTGAAAGGGTTTTTGGCCCCATGAGGAGAACAACAATACCAACCAACCAAAGCTCCCTGGGTCTAAACCACCATCCTGGGAGCACACAGGGAGGAACCCATGATTCCAGCTGTATATGTAGGAGAGGATGGCCTTATTGGTCATTAGTGGGAGAGAAGGTCCTTGGTCCGTGAAGGCTGGATACCCCAGTGTGAGGAAGTGAAAGGGTGGGGAGGTAGGAGTGCTTGGGTGGGTGAGGACACATCCTCATAGAAACAGGAGGAGGGGGTATGGAATAGGGGGTTTCTGGGTGGGGAGGAAATGGGGAAAGGGGATAACACCTGAAATGTAAATAAAATATCCAATAAAAATTAGTTTCAAAAAAGGTGTTACAGTGAAAGAGATGAAATGAGACTAGTACAATAGCTGAAGAATGTTTAGTCTGTTTATAATTAGCGTCATTACAGATATAATTGGATTTAAAAATGCTATTATTATTTTGCTTTCTGTATTCCTCTTCTGTACTTTCATCTTGTCTGGGAACTCATCACCCTCCTTCCTGAAACTGTAATCTTGTCTTATTTTATGACACATTTTCCCCTGGGGTTTGCTTCTACTTCTCTGGTTGCCTTGCCTACTTCTTTCTTTGCAGATCCTCAAAGCTCAAGGTAAAGATGGCTCCTTTAATGCTTTCATCAACTATTATAACTGAATATATTTACTACCTACCATATTATAACATATACATTGAATATATATCATATATACTCAATATATATAGAGCTTCCTAGCTCTAACTTTGATTACCCTACAAAGGCATGCTAATCACACTGCCAACCACAATAATACATTAGTTCAACACAGACTTCAGATCATATACTCATTTGGTCTGCTCTATTTCAGTGAATTGTTAGAATTTTATCTTGCCAATCATTCTTTCCAGGAAACTCCGAGTCATCCACGTAAACTAAATATCCATGTTTCTTGGGTTCATATGATGAAATCTAATCCTAATTGAGAAGGAATTCAGAGGTAGGATTTCTGAAAGATTAGGTCGCAAGAGTGATCCCTCAAGAATCAGATTAGGGTGTATCCAGCTGCTCAAACTCTCCTTGTCCACATGAAGACTCAGTGAGAAGATAGCCCTGAAACAAGCAGGAAGTGAGTCCTCAGCAGGCTTTGAATCTGATGGTGATTTGCTTTAGGATTAGAGTAAAGATTTGCTTTAGAGTACTCTACCTAACCAGGACTACGATGGCCTCGTGCCTTAGCTGTTCCCATCCAGCCCCTGTTGTCCTCTAGATCACTGGCAGCAAAGAAAACTAGAATAAGGCTGAGAATATCCCACCACCTGCGGTATTCTCTGGGTTCCTGTTTTAGTCGAAAGAACTCCCCAAACCCCTGCTTTTATCCAGGGTTCCTGTGTGCTGCCTCCTGCTTATTTTGTAGACTCACATCCTTCCTTCCTTTCTCTGCCCTCCCCCTTAGGCTCTGGTTTTAGCCACAGGAGAGATTTTTAAGTTTCTGTAATGCAACACACCCTTTCTGTTTCTTATTCCCCCTCTCCCTCCCTCTCTTCCTCCCTTTCATTTCTTTCTTCCTTCTCTCTCTCTCTCTCTTTCTCTCTCTCTCACTCTCTTCCCCCTCTCTTCCTTCCTTTCTTTCCTTTCTTTTAAAATACAGCTTAGAGATCTCATATATCTTGATTTTGGTCTGTATAATAAATGCATATCACAACTTTTTGTCTGGCTAACTTTTACTTAACTCTTGGGTCTTAGCTGAAATTTTACATTTTCTTGTATACACAGGTACACACACACACACACACACACACACACACACACCAACACACATACCCACATACACCACACACACACAAACAGTACACACACTCACACACACACCAACATACATACAAACACACACATATCACACCAACATACATACAAACACACACATATCACACACACAGACAATATACACATATTTTCATGCACACAAACCACATACTCACACACAACATACAGACTCACACACATACACAGCCAACCACACACACCACACACACACACACACACACACACACACACACCACATACAAACTCACTGTCTCTCACACACACTCACAGACATACATAACCACACGCACACATTAATTATACCTTCACAATCATCCAAACTTTTCACCCTCTCCCAGTTGTCAACCTAGTCCTCAGTGTCTCCCAGCTTCTAACCAATCATTCTTTTTCTCTGCTTTTTTTCTTCCAACATGATGTTTTTATTGATTATCCAGATGTTTCACATATTTTGCCCTGATCACATTAACTTCCCTGTCTTTCCAGACCCTGCCCCCCAAAAAAATATGAAGAAGAAGAAAAGAGAAGAGAAAAAGAAAATGTAGATCCGTATTGTATTACCCACACTCTTACTGGAGCATGGTCAAACTCCCAGTGGCCAGCCCCTTAAAGAAAACTTGCTTTTTATTTTGCTAATGAACTCGTTTCATTATCAAGCTCTGTACTATGTTGCTGCTAAGATTTCTCAGCAGAGGGCGCTAGAGGAACACTGTAAAGGAAGGGAGGCTCTTGCTGTGTCCAGTCCCTATAGGGTAGGCCAGGAGTGTGAGTATGTGATCATCCAAAGGTACTTTGTTTCAGCCATGTGCTAGCATATGCTGTCCCTCTGGGACCCTGCAGTTAGAGTCTTTGGTCGCCTGCCTGTGATTCTTGCTATATAGATAAACTCGTGCAGTTCTCGCGTCCACCCTGATGCCTTGACTTTTCTTGCTTACATCCCTCTTCCCCAAGGTTTGTCTCCTTTACAGAACTTCTGACAGAGGCTTCACAACAAGGGCTTTTCATGTTCCAGGTCTCTCAGCCAAACAAGAATTCTCACATCTATGGTATAACTTTGCACCAACCACACACTGAAGGTTTCCTGCCTTGTGGGGCCCCCAAAAGGTTGAATCCTACTAGCAGTGGGGTTGTAAATTGCTCTAGCCTGGCAAACCAGTGAGCTACAGGCCTTCCATTTGATTTATTTCATTTTTTTCCTTGAACTCCAGCTTTGGAGAGGGGACAGATCCCGTTTTGAGTTTGTCCTTCATGGGATATGCCTTTGAAAAATTCTCAGTGGTGCTGAGAATTTCTAATTCCAGTTAATGGAATTAAAGATGTTATACCAGCAATAATCAAGCCTTTTTCCTACAGTTATTCATTTATCACAGAGAGCTGTGTGGTTGTACTTCTTGATGCAAATAGACTGCTGTGACTCTCCTCTCC
Organism: Rhabdomys pumilio; assembly: GCA_030674055.1. Taxonomy (NCBI): domain Eukaryota; kingdom Metazoa; phylum Chordata; class Mammalia; order Rodentia; family Muridae; genus Rhabdomys; species Rhabdomys pumilio. The sequence goes on along the minus strand of JANHMN010000017.1, from coordinate 6,341,061 downwards.
GTCTATAGCTTTATTTACAATACTGATCGCAATTACACATTGATTCATGGATTTGTTTTCTCACGTTGGCTTCTTACATGGAACTGTAAGCTCAGACAGGGCAGATACCGTGTCTGTTTTGCTTTCTTCTGGGTACTTTCATAATGTGTGGCATATAAAACGTATCTAATAAATACTTGTTGCACGAATGACTTCTGAATGGGTGAGTTCATTTTCTGCTAATTTATTCTGTTATGTCCACGGTATGCTTCATTAACTCTTCTCAAGCTCTGCTATCTATTTTGCAGATCAGACATAATGTGTTCTGGAATGTGTAGCGCTACCGCGTGTCTGATTTGGGCTTTTTAAAATTGAAATAAAGTTATATTTTTATACTTTGGTTACATCAAAGGCTAATACAGCAATGATATTCACAATCACAGTCTTCGTATCAGCTTTTTCTTACTCTGTGTTAATCACAAGATCCATATCTTTCCCTCCCACACAGAAGACTAGAAGCAGATAAAAGTATTTTAAATTTAACTAAGAATGCCACTGTAGTTTATAATTTTCACATACCATCCACGGCAGGCTTCATACTTTCAAATGGCAAAGTTCGATAGGTAATACAAATAAATAGGTAAGGAAATGAAGAATAGTGTGAACTATGGTAAACTGTGTAGCGCATTCTTTTCTGAATGTATTTAATCCAGAGAGTCCACATGAGCCCAAAGCAGTACCAGTACCCTGACTTAGAGAACTCAGATGGAAAATTCTGGGGCCCTTCTGACCTTCTGAATCTCAGAGATCACAGATCTTAAAACAAGAGATGCGCGATTCAGTGATGTCTATTAGTTTATTTTGTTGAAGAAGAGCATTAAAAATGAACATGTACTATGAGCCTTATTTTATAAGAGGGGACAGAAATTACCAATGCAGGGCAAGACAGACAACTCCAGGGTTTCAGTCTCCAAAGGTCAATGTGCAAGGTTAATTAGTTGATTTCCTTCCTTCCTTCCTTTCTTTTTTTTTTCTTTTTTTATTGTTCATTGTCTATTGACTCTAGTTTGGAATACACTTGGTTGTGATATTTACTCAATTTACAAATTAGAATTTTCTTTAAACATTTAAAATAAAAAAAAACAAAAATAAACACAAAACCATCAAATTTCCAGGGCTACACTCCTGCTTATTCAGGAGGTCAGAGGAAAGAGACTGTGAGACTATAGGCATAGGCATACTTCAGGAACTCCTGTAGGCTTCTGAAACATGAATGTATAAGTTTTCACAGATTAGAAACTATGTCCGATGTTTCCACAATGTTTTCTAGATTGAAAACTTCTTGTCTGTTTTACTTTAATACTTAAAAAAATAGAAACAGAGGGCAGATAGCAATTTCTCATCTTGTTTAGAGAAAATCCTATTTTCCTGCACTGGAGGGAGACAAAGTTTCTCAAAGGAGCCACATGGTTGACTTTCCTATGAAAGGCAGAGCACTTGACAGGGTTCCACAAGTGAGTGGCTCATAATGCAGGAAGAGAAACACCTACATACGAGAACATAAATGATAATAACTCATCAGGAGGTCATATTTCACTTCCACAATGCACTGGTTTCCTTACTGGCATTTTATTTTCAGGAAGAAATTAAGTTTGTTTATACTTGCACACAAGTGCATGTGTACACACACACACACACACACACACACACACACACACGCACGCATGCACGCACGCACGCACAGACACACAAGTAATGCAAAAAAAAAAAAGGCAGATGGAAAAAATAAGATTGTGTCGTGAATGAGGGTTGTGAGTGTCCCTGGAGTGAAGCCAACAGATCCACCAGACTTCGGGATGCACACTGCATCCTTTGTTGAATGGGCAAGAGCATGTGCTCTGTATGACAGCAAGTCTGTTTAGCTCCTGACAGCTGTTGAAAATATTTCGTGAGAAGTTGGAACGTGGGAGCTCTCCGTGAAATCTCTGTTGTCGTTATTAAGCATTCTTGCCATGGCCTAACAAAATTAGACACCGGATTAAATCGAACTGAGAAAACATACACGATAGCAAAACGTAAACTGTGTTTCAGATTCACCTAAAGATGATCTCTCCAAGCACGTGGGCCCATCAGGCCAGATCCACTCAGTCCCAAGCGTCTGAGAGTAGGACTGCCTTAGCATAGGATTCAGGTTATTCCCTATGGGATCCCAGCCTCCCTCTGGATTTAGACATTACTGTTCTCACAAAATCTGGAAAGAAAAATAGGTATTCCAGGCGACTTGCCCAGCTCTCTGCCTCTAAAACCTCAAAAGCACAGAGTTCTGCCAACCACGGTGGACTATCTATGTTGTTACCTGAAGAGCTATGTTTTAATCATCTACATTTATTTACTAATGCTACTAGAAACTTAGTTTTGTTCTCATTTTTATTTATTTATTTTTTTTAGTGATAAGGAGATCTTCATGCAGGCTAAAACTGAAATAAACAGGAAAAAAGATATGCCTTGATTTATGCAGCAGAAGAGAGCATACATTATACTTCTCTGACTTTTGAAAGAACAATTCCTGGACAGTCAAATGGGACAGTACTGTTTCCAGAGTCCTGCAATACAATGTCTTGACGGGTAACTTTTGGACATGGGCTAGTCCAAGGAGGTTTTCCTTCCCAGTGTTTTTCATTCTTACCCATATCAGCCGTTCCCCTCCTCACACTTTACCTTTCTGTGTTTGTAATAGAGGAGAAAGCCGTCATGCTTCAACACAAACCACCTCTTCCTCCAGCCCCTCACAAAGCCCGACTGAGTCCTCTTATGCAGGTAACCACGGCAGGTGGGCCATGGGGTATTGGGACAGCGGCTGATGTCCGATGCCACCACCATAGTCAAGATGTCTGGACCTACAGGAATGAATTGGGGAGAGTTCAGTGGCTTGACATTTTATAATCTTCTGGAGGGGGCAGTGACTCTGCAGAAGCAATGATCGGAAAAACAGTCATGACTTTGAAAACAAAGAAACAGAACCCTACCATTAGAATAAACCAGGTCTCTTAGACATGCAAATTTTTATGAAAAAAAAAAAGAATTGGACAGTTACCCCTCATATGTCAGTGATGGGTCTGTGACCCAGGTTTCCTGAACTGTATTAAGCTCCTTCATCATAACCACAATCATCATAACCACAATGGTTCTGATGACAGAGTCAAGTCTGTGTAATATCAGTAGTTATAATATCAAGCCAATTCCTTTAGCAGCTTGATTTACTTCCTAAGAAGCATGTGAAAGTATGCTTCACTCTTCTACTCTGCTTTTATCTGTAACAGTTACCCTCCTTGATCTAAGTTCCTACTTATATGTCTTGCTGAAACTGTCCCCCATCAGACTCCTTGAGTTAAGAAACAGGAGGTCTGGGAGGTCCTAGGTATTGACCCTTTTCTCTTTCTAGGATAAGTCAAGACTTTACCCGAGGTTCCAGTTACTGTCTTTCTTGGGAATGTCATTTTTTTGCTAGACTTCCATGACACAGGACTACTATAGAGTACAGCTTGTGGAAATTGTCTCTGTCCCTGTTAATATGAGGTCACTGCCTACCCACTGTGTTTTGTTGCTGCCAGCGTGGACACCACACCCCTACCTTTTGATGCCTTGAGACAGCTCTCTGAATGCCATGCAGACAGACAGCGATCCTGACACGCTTTGAAGACTGCAAATGGGGTATGACTTCATTTACAATTCCTCTGAGAGAGAGGCCACATCCCTAAAGGAGGGCATTTGGCCTTGGCAGCGCTGACTTCATCATGATGGCTGACATTGAGATTGCCGATCTGTTTAGAACTGTCTATGGAAATGGGGGTCAGCAAGGAGACTCATCTTCTATAACTGACAAGCTCCAACCCAGGGGATCATTCCTGGCTGAGCCACATGGCCCTGAAAATAAAGATTTGTCCCAGAAAGGCTGACACAGTCTTAACTTTGGCAGCACGCAAAGTACCTTAGTAATTAAATAACTCTCAGTATGTCAAGATAATTCTTCATTGCCATGTAAATACATTTTAATTTATTGAACTGCCCTTAAGCTCCTGTCAAAAACACATCCAGAAAAATGAGAAGAAATGCTCCAGATTCACCAGCAACCCACAAATGTCTTTGTCTTCGGACTACAGTCCCCAAAGAACTGCACTCCTGGACTAATGTGCGTAGTTGACACATCTGCCAATTTATTTATGGACTGCAGCAGTGGGCTGCCCCTGAGGTCATTTTCCTCTTGCTTACACAGACTGCATGCTAGTTTCTCTGATACCGATCAGACTAAGCTTGCGCTTCAGCCTGGTCATAAACATAACTTGGTGCACCATGAAAAATTCTCTCTGGGGCAAGATTGCAGCTGCCTGTGCAGCAGCATGGTTTCATCATGTTAGAGGAACGTTGCTTATACCCGGAGCGAGGACATGAGCCTGATGCACGGGGAGTTGCTGAGCTCCAAACAGCTGTCGGGAGACGGTGGTTTTGTATTCTTCACCACATGCTACTCGGGGCTCAGAAGACTCAGGCTTGACATTCAGAGAAGAGCTTGAATGAGAGTTTTAGACTTTTGATATTATGTTTTACATAATATTATGTTTTACATAATATCTGTAGCCACTGTACTTCATGAACTAAGGGAACTAACAATTCAAGGGTCAGCATTTAAAACCTCCTGTGGTTATTTACTCACTAAGCCTGAAAGTAGGAAATGTCTTGATTTGATACTTAACAAGCTAACAAACACCAGCCAGTGGTTTGTTCAGCTCTATGCCTTCATTCAGCATGAGCCTTGGTATTCTGTATTTGTGGAACGTTCTCAGATGATCAAATACAACTTCAGTTGCAAGACTCCAGGCGCTCTTGTTTCCAGGAGGCCCTGCTACTTGGCCTTTGCCACTGACTATAGTATTTCTTCCTTTCTTGGACTATGGTTTAGTTTCCTTTGACCAAATTTACTTTTAACAGTAACATATCTCCTTAAAAAAATAAAGAAAAAAAATGATCAGTTGCTTCCTTCCACATTACATGTGCTTATCAGTTTCCTGACCCTGGGGACTGAGGTGCATAACCATTGCCTTTATCTCCTGGACTCCTTGCTTGCTTTGAGTAGTGCATGGGATGAAGAATGCAGATAGATGACTGTCTACAGACTGTGGCAAAAGAGTCAGGAAAATTGTCAGTTTCATAAGATAAAGGAGTTTTAAAACCCCCTCGTCACCCACCACAACTCTTTAGTGACAGAGTCCTTCAAAACAAAAGCTCCCCAGAAATCTCTTCTTTCCTCACATGTTGGCCCATGTTTGGAAGTGTAGTATTCGGTGAGGTTATTGACAGCTATGGGGAACAGAAAAAATAATTTCTTTTTCTAATTCACACTCTCTCCTTGGCTCACTGTCTTATTATGCCACCAATCTTAAACTGTGTCAGAGTCTCACCTCCGCTGTCAAACAAACTCTACCACCCTTGCAAGTGACAAGGAGAAATGTGCAAGACATGTTCTGTCCCTGAGGGCGCACGCCAGGGGCTGCATCTGAGAACCAGGCCTCCAGGGGAACTTGTGTGTTTGATTTTTCTAAAGCCTGTACTTAGTGAAGAAAAGTCCCCGTGGAGCAAACACGTGCCTGTTCGCTGAGCTTCAGTGTGTCCCTTTACTCTGTATATTGGTGATTAAATGTCACCATATACAGAGAGCTGTGTATGTTGATGATTAAATCTCTTTGAGTCTGCCAGCTATCAGCCCTGTACAGAGCCAAAACCATTGTATGAGACCAACCTAATTCAATAAAGACTCAGCAGAGTGTGGGGCTTAATCCCAGCACCAACGGCTGAGGGTCAAGTAAGAGGATCCCCAATTGAAGGCTGTCCTGGCCTGTTATAATGAGAACTTGTCTCCAAAGGCAGGCAAGCATGCACAGCTCCAAAGAGTCATGTGCAGTGTTGCCATTTTTGATAGGACACCGAGTGTCTTTCAAAACTCACTTTTGGTTTCCTCGTCAACAGAATAAAATTAAGTTGTACAGATGTCTACGATCAGAATTCATGTCAAGGTCGATCAGGTATGTCCTAAAGAACCACTGTTTCTCAGTGACCCTGTTTGTTCTGCTCAACTTGATTTCACCATCACTGTCTATGCATTTTAGAACAATGGTCTAGCCACAGTTCTGTATGGTAGGATCCAGCCATGGAGCATCTCTTGCTGCTGTTAAATCAAGGGCAGAGAGCCCATCGTAACACTTCAATTATGCCCCAGGATTGTCTTTTGGAGTTCTGACTTCCTTGCTTTGCTTTTATTCTTTCTTCAAGTACAGTAATTTATTTAATTTATTTTGTCTTTCGTGCTAGGTTTCACAAAATGGGTTTGATATGGATAGGAATGTCACCATACTATCCTGTTTAATTTCACATAGTGATGCTATGACATTTTTCTGTATACCTGCCTTTTTTCCCACCTCCCATTTTGTTTCTTCATGTCCTTTCTTTCTTTTTCTACTTGAAACCCTCTTTTAAAAAATTCTACCCATGCTGCTTCAAAGTGAATAGAAATGCAGAGTCTGCGTGCATTACAACATAGGTTTACACGTTCCCCTAGTGATGATCGCCCAGGCTGACTCTAATTCCTTTCTACCACATAAAATACAAATGCTCTTGGATTTGTCCTTTAGGTAATTTGGGGGTTTATCCGTCCTGAAGTACAACTGCTAGGACCTAAGATTTATTAGGTACTTCACTAGGAAGCACAGATTGCTCTCTAAACCTCCATATCCCAGTAAGTGCACAAAGATTCTTATTTTCTTACCATTATGCTCATCAAAGCTGGCTGTTATATGACACTTTAAAATAATTTGGAAACTAAAACATCACCCTGTTAACAATTTACATTGTTTTTCTTTAGTGGCAAAGCTGGTCCCTAGTTTCTTTTACTGACACCGATTTTACTTAAAAATTGAGATCTAATACAACTGAAGTATATAAAGCAATATATACTTTTGTCAAACTTCTGATAAATAGTTGAGTGTCTTTTGAGCTTTCTAGTCCTTTGCAGATCACTAATCTATTCTATGCTCCTACAAAACAACTGTATTCTTGTATGTTACTATGAGTTTGTAATATACCTTCATATCTGCTACAAAGTGTTCTTTTGTTATTTTGCTGTATTTAAAAATAATGTAGCCTTTAAAGACATTTGCTTTTCTGTGTGTTTGTACATAAGTTTTTCAAACCACCTGTATTAGTCAGAGTTCTCCAGAGTCACAGAATTTATGGGCAGTCTCTATATAGTAAAGGAATTTGTTATGATGACTTAGTCTTTAGTCCAACTCCCCAACAATGGTCAGATGTGAATAGGAAGTCCAAGGATCTAGTAGTTGCTCTGTCCCACAGTGCTAGTAGATTCCAACAAATGTCCTGGCAAGTAAATGCAGGCAGGCAAAGAAGAGTGAACATTTTTCTAGTGTCCTTATGTAGGTCTTGAGCAGAAGGTGTGGCCCAGATTAAAGGTATGTACCACCATGCCTGGATCTTCGAGTTATTTTGTCTCAGGATGACCTTGAACTCAGAGATCTCCTTGCCTTAGTCACCTGGGATTCATAGCCACTATGCCTCAAGATCTCCATGTCAAGATCCAGGTCAGAAACTGTATCTCCCAGCCTCAAGATCTGGATCACAGGTGAGCCTCCCAATTCTGGATTGTAGTTCATTCCAGATATAGTCAAGTTGACAACCAGGAATAGCCATTACACTACCTATTCATTTTAATTAAATTTTACTGTGATATTAGAAATTTTAGAGTGATTTGGGGAGAATTAAGATCTTTCCACTTTTCAACCTATGAATGCATAAAAATAGTGTTTGTTTATTTCCAGGCATTTAATCTCATTCATCATACAGGTTAAACCTAAAGCCTTGAAGCCTTGAACACAGTATTTTATTTTCAAGACAGGGTTTCTCTGTGAACACAGTATTCTAATGGAGATATATATCTATTTTAGATCTTGTTTGGACCTTGAATCATATTTTTCATAAAGTTTTTCATTTTTTGATAGATTAATCTAAACACTTCAAATTTTTGTTGCTATTGTTAATCATGTGAAATGTCTCCTTTATTGTTAGTATGGTTCTTAAAAGTTATGTCATGTTTGAGAATATGAAAAGATCGTTTACCCTTCCCTTTCATCTCACCAACCCTTCCCATATATCTTTCTTTTGCTCTCTTTTAAAGTCATGGCTTCATTTTCCATTAATTGTTGCACATGAATATATGCAGAACTTGCCCAGTCTCTGTGTGTATGTTTTTAGGCCTGTCCATAGATAACCAATTTGTATAGGAGATTTTATTTTGATGAGTCCTTCTCTTTTAGTTGTAAGTTTTGATCAGCTGTAATCACAAACACTTCAGTAAGAATGATTCTGTTTATTCTCCGAATGTATACCACTGTTTCTCTTGCTTGTATTATATTGGCTTGGGCAGGACTTTTGCTATTATGATGAGCAGGTATGTTATAAGTAGCACTGCTCTTGTTGATTGCAAAAGAAATATTTCCAAGGTTTCTCTGTTAGCTATTATTTTGGTCACATGTATATGCTTTTCTGTTTTAATTGTTTTGGATTTTGGTTATATTATGGTTTAGAAATTAAATATTCTTCAAAATCTTATATGTTCACAGATCGGTTGTCACCCTCTGGCACTGTTGGAAGGTGGACAACCTTAGAAAGCAGGCCTCAATGCAAGGAAGTTAGTTCATTGATGGTGGATCTTTGAGATGTTTACTGGGACTGCAGGCTTTTTTTTTTTCTCTTGTGTGTTGCCTTCAGGCTCTGATGGGGTGAACATCACCATTTTGCCCGTGTTACTGACACAACAGAAACCTCCACATTTCAAAGCATGAATATTGAATAACCTTGAACTGAAATCATGTATCACAATAAAGTTTCCTTCATGTAGGCTTGCTATCTAAAATATTTTGTAATAGCAATAAAAAAGATACATAGGTAGCGTTTACTAGGGATAAAAGGAAATTGTTATTTTTTCTATATTTGGAATATTAAAATTAAACAACTGAATATAATTCAGGAATTTTTTGGCTCAATATATGACTGATAAAATTAACAGGGACATTGAAATAATTTCTTTATACCTATTTTCTATGCTCAACATGAAACTATTCTTTATATTTCTTCTTGGCAATGTGTTTTATCTGAAATTACTTTAGTGTCTCCAAAGTTATGAATGCCAACACCCTTTGCCATGCACTTACATTGAATAATTCTTTGCCTAAATATTGCATTTGAGTTTCTTTAATATTTTGAGAATATTACTCCATAGTACTCTGGAATCTGCTGTGGTTAAAATCTCTGATTGCATTTCAGGTCTTTTAGAGGTGATGCACTGTTTCCTCCTGGATAGTTAAACCATTTTCTTATTATCTTTAATATTCTTAATTACACTACAGTTTTCCTGCCTAAGAGATTTTACACCAATCTGATAATATGTAAGCATTTTCTGAATTCTCTTTATTTCATTAATCCTGAAAACTTTTTTGTTTTGTTTCTTATAATTTATTTTCATGGGCTAGGGAGATAGTTTTGTTAGTAAAGTGTTTTCTGAAGCACAAGGACCCAAACTGATCTCCATAAACTACATTTTAAGAGCCTTATGCTCTACAGACTGACCTAGCTGGGCAACCGGAAACTGGCTTTAAAAGCCATGCATGGTGATATGTACTTAGAATTCCAGCATTGAAGAAACAGGGAACAGCAAATATCTTAGGCTCACTAGCCAGTCAACCTTGTGGGTCAGTGATTTTCACGCCACTGAGAGAGCCCACTTTACAAGACAAGGTGAAGAGCACCCTTGGAACGACACCTGAAGTTGATCTCTGCCTTTCACATGCATAACCACATATCTACATACATGTACCCACCACCAGAAAGAAATACACCTATGTACACACACAGACATGTCAAGTTTTCCTTTTCATATATTCAATTTTTTTCTCCTAGGCATTCTAGATTAACACAATTTTTTGTTATTCTTCTGTTTTTTCCTTTGTGTTTAACTGTTTTTATGTCTGCTTGACTCTTTTTCTTCCCTGCCTCACTCCCTCCTTTCTTCCCTCCTCCCTTTCCTTTGTTTCTCCTCATTTTCTCCTTGACACTTTCTGTGAGCATTTATACACTAGTTTGGACTACCTAATACATTTCCATTGTACTTATTTTATTATTCTGCTCACATACTACTTTTTAAACATTTGTCTTTTTTATACTTAGCACTGACAGCAGGCTCTTCTTTATGACCGCTTTTCTGTTTCATATCTTATAAATGTCCTCCTTGACCAATTCAATGCCGTACATTGATTTTATTTTACATTTTCAATGCCTGTTCTTTTAGATGTATTTGTTCTACCTTGCTTATTGAGGATTGTTCATACATTGACATCCTTTCCCTGCATTGTTTCTAAGATTTTTAAATATATATATATATATATATATATATATATATATATATACCAAACAACACTTATTGTTTTGGGACTATAAAAAATATTTTGAGCTCACAGAACCCAGAGGAAGGAGGCCTCCCAGGAGCTCTAACCTGGTCAGTATCTTAGGTAAGGAGACTGCAACACCAGCCCCAAACAGGGAGTAACTGGGACTCACCTAGGACCCAGGAAGTCACTCATGGCCTGGAACACTGGTCCCCTCCTGCCTGTGCCTGAGCACTGAACAGATCTGGGGCCACAGCACTAACCCCAGTAGTAACACCCACGCCACACAGTTCTGATACAACCAAGATAATAGAAAAGACAGGCTCCAGTCAGAGACAGGGCAGGTAGTACTAAGGAGATCCAGATGGTGAAAGGCAAGCACAAGAACATAAGCATCAGCTACCCAAGGTACTTGGCTTCATTAGAACCTAGTTCTCCCATACAAGAAAGTCCTGAATTTCTTATATCACTAGGAAAGCAAGATTCAGATTTAAAATCACTTTTAATGATGATGATAGAGGATTGTAAGACGACCATAAATAGCTGGGCAGTGGTGGTGCACGCCTTTAATCACAGCACTTGGGAGGCAGAGGCAGGTGGATTTCTGAGTTCGAAGCCAGCCTGGTCTACCGAGTGAGTTCCAGGTCAGCCAGGGCTACACACAGAAACCATATCTCGAAAAAACAAAAAACAAAAAAACAAACAAACAAACAAAAAAGAAGGACACAAATAACACAGAGAACACAGGTAAACAGGTAGAAGCCCTTAAAGAGAAAACACAAAAAAAACTCTTAAAGAATTATAAGAGAATACAACCAAACAGGTGAAAGAATTGAACAAAACCATTCAGGACATAAAAATGGAAGTAGAAACAATAAAAAAAATCACAAAAGCAGACTACCCTGGAGATAGAAAACTTAGGAAAGAAATCAGGAGTCATAGACGCAAGCATCACCAACAGAATACAAGAGATAGAGAAGAGAATCTCAGGTGCAGAAGATACCATAGAAAATATTGAGATAACTGTCAAAGAGAACACAAAATGCAAAAAATTATTAACACAAAATACCCAGGAAAGCCAGGACACAATGAGAAGACCAAACCTAGATGAGAGTGAAGATTCCCAACTTAAAGGGCCATTAATATCTTCAACAAAATTATAGAAGAAAACCTCCCCAATCTAAAAAATGAGATGCCCATAAATATACAAGAAGCCTATAGAACGCCAAATAGACTAGACCAGAAAAGAAATACTTCCTGTCACATAATAATCAAAACACCAAGTGCACAAAACAAAGAAAGAATATTAAATGCAGTAAGGGAAAAAGGCCAAGTAACATATAAAGGCAGATCTATCAGAATTACAACAGAAGATGCTGGACAGATGTCAGACAGACCCTAAGAAAACACAAATGCCAGCCCAGGCTATTATACCCAGCAAAACTCTCAATTACCATAGATGGAGAAACTAAGATATTCCACAACAAAACCAAATTTACACAATATCTTTCCACAAACCCACCACAAACCCAGTGTTACAAAGGATAATAGCAGGAAAGCTCCAATACAAGGAGGGAAATTATACCCTAGAAATAGCAAGAAAGTAATCCTCTTCCAACAAATCCAAAAGAAGATAGCCACATAAAGATAATTCCACCTCTAATAACAAAAATAACAGGAAGCAACAGTCACTGTTCCTTAATATCTCTTAACATCAATAGGCTCAATTCTTTAACTGAAAGACATAGGCTAATGGACTGGATACATAAACAGGACCCAGTATTTTGCTGTGTACAGGAAACCCACCTCAGTGACAAAGACAGACTCTACTGTAGAGTAAAAGGTTGGAAAACAATTTTTCAAGCAAATGGTCCTAAGAAACAAGCTGGAGTTGAAATTCTAAAATCTCCAGTCCAAGAACACAAAAAGAGGGACTCATGGCTCCACCAGTATAGGTAGTTGAGGGTGGCCTTTCCAGGCATCAGTGGAAGCAGAGGGCCTTGGTGCCTGAACTTTTGGATTCCATAGTGTTGGGGAATTTCAAGAGCAGGGATGTGGGAATGGGAGGATGATGGAAGCACACCCTCATAGTAATTGGAGGAGGGGGGATGCGGATTAGGCATCATTGGAAGTGGAGGGCCTTGGTGCCTGAAAGTTTGGATTTCCTAGTATTGGGGAATTCGAGAGCAGGGAGGTGAGAATGGGAGGATGGTGGGAGCACACCCTCATAAAAATTACAAGATTTATATGACAGAGGCAGGCTGACAGAAGACTAGATTCCAGAATTTAAAGAAAAAATTATCTTGATACAAAAATTTGTTTCAAGAATTGTATATTACAGAATGCACAGCCTTCGTGTATCTACTCATCAAACAAGCTGAGCAGACCTGCTTGAACCTCTGATGTCCTGGAATTCCTGCTGGATGTAGTGAAGACACAGCATCAGAGGCTTATCAATTTACTGTGCCCCCCTGCCCCTCTTCTAATATCTCAATGGCCATAATCAACTTGAAGAAGTTAATGAAGAGTTGGCACCCTTATTCCCTGGGCTTGGGGACTGAGGTGGTTAATATTGGGCTGTCTTTCTAGGGAAAAGTAATGTTTTTTTGGAACAGGGAGGATTAGCTAGGATTTAGTGCATAGCCATAACTTATCGGTAGAAATCTGTATAATTGTTATGAAGATGAAGTTATAATTTCTTAAATGGTACAAAATTTACTTTGATTTCACATTTAAGGTTTTCATTGGTATGAGTTTCTTATTGATATAAAAGTGAGATTAATATTGTTACTCTCATAGGCATTGTGCCTATATAACACATTTAGGAATACAAAGCTTAAACCCAGTCATTCTTTAACTTTTCTAACTGATTTGAGATGGTTAGCCTATGAGTAAAGGGCCTATAGCAAATTCATGGCTCTGAGTTTATTGTTAGAGTGTTTTCTATATTTTATTTAGAAATAGCTGAGAGGAGTTAACAGACAACAGTCCAGATTGCCTTACATGGATAGTTGGTTTTCAAAACTTCAGAAGTCCACAGAATTGATGTTACAAACATTTCTGTATTAATGTTCATTTTGATTAGAGACCTGTCTGCTCCTGACAGCTTCCTGTCTTTGATTCTAAGAAGAAATTGAGCATCTTTGGAGTTATTCCAGTTGTGGTGAGACAGCCACTAGGCAATAATTGCCTCTTTTCATCTACAGACAAATTACTGTCCAGAAAAGTACATACTTGCGGAATAGTTGACTGATTATATCTGCCAAGACAGAGTAATCAGCCCTTAATAGTTCTGCATCACTAAGTCTGTCAGATGATCCTGGGCCAGAAGGCTGAAGTTCAGATGTTTCTATGTTTTTTAGTACAGGACTGTCCAGGTGTTCAGAGGTGTCTATAAATTGGCTAAGTTTTAGAAGCTATGCTTTGTGCTTCCCATAATTTCATTTAACTCAGTCATTCTGGATTTCTGATGGGGTTGAAGACTTATAGTCTCATAGCCAATCCTGGCTATTTACTTTAAGAGAAAATATTTGAAAGGATAGTTTTCAGCTGACATCCATTCTAAAGCCAAGAAAAAAGCCAGGTTCAGAACTAAGTCTTTTAGTTAGGACAGATGACAGAGGTTCTGGTTAGTCAACAAAATGATGGACTGGTTATTAGGTCTATCTTGCACGTTACTGATACAAATTGGTCTTGTTATGTTCTAACTGTATTTTGAGAGAAAAGTTTTATCTTAACAGAAAGGGTGATATGTAGGAGGAGCTAAGGTGGGAAGAGTAAGGAGAGGAAGAGGAGGAGTAAGGAGAGGAGAAGGAGGAGGGAAGGAGAGCTAGGTGTTGAGAGAGAGAAAGAGAGAGAGAGAGAGAGAGAGAGAGAGAGAGAGAGAGAGAGAGAAACGTGGAAGCAGATGTTTGCGTGTCTCAGCCAGTCAAAGATAGTTGATATATCTATGTTGGGTATTGGATTATACTTCTGATTGTATGGGCATCTTGTTATTGAGCATTACCAAACTTATAAAGCCTTTGATTAACATTAAAAAATTGTATAAAAGCAAAAAAGGAGGTGGTGGGATGGGATAGGGGTTTTCTAGGGAGGGGAAATGGGGAAAGGGGATGGCATCTGAAATGTAAATAAAATATCCAATAAAAATATTTTGGAAAATATTCCGTGGAGCAAGCTTAAATCTACAATCAACCCTCTCTGGCAACCCTGCCCTAGCCCAGGTGAGTGGGGATCTTCAGGGCTCCGAAATCTTGGGCTGTCATCTTGATCCAGCTTCTGTGTCTATCTTGTTTTCCTTCATGGCAGGTGACCAAGAATCTCAGAAAAATCTCTTGATTATTCTACCAGATATTTCACTGTTTCTGAGTTAAAAGCTGTGCCATAGTCAGTTACCCCTAAGTATGTGCAGGAGATTATCCGTGAATATGGAATGATGTATGCCTCCATCCAGGTTGGTGCATCTCATTGACTGTCCATAATAGGTGCTGTCAATTTTCTAGTATTCAGTGGTACTGAGGTAGAACAAGGCTTGCTAGGAATCCATGAAAGACAGAATCAACAATAAATTCTTCCTCCAGTCTATTCCTCTCAGGAGATACTGAAACTTCTGGTATTTAATGTAATTCTCATCCTTACAACAAATACAAGCTTGATGTCATTATTTTCCTTCTCTATGTTCTTCTTTAATAGCTCAGATCCACAATTTATAGTGTACGTCTAAGGTATCTTTAATATTGAATCTGAGGGCTGGCAAATGCAAGGGGTCATAGTCTCTTTAATAGAGGAAAGTTAAGGCTGAACCCAGATTATATAGATTATATTACCTATTCTTCCAAGTAACTCTCAGGAGCAAGCAGCTCAAGCTAAGATGATGAAGTCACTTTTCTCCAACTGTCAATGTCATTTCACCATTTTATTCATAGCCAGAAACTACCTCCAATCAAGTTTTATAGATGTTCTCTGTTTTTCTGTAACTTTTGGGAATGGTTAAACAATATAAACAACATTAAGGTTCTTGGAGCAAAATAAAAAGTACTAGAAATAAAAGTATTACTAAAATATTTAACATAGAAAATTAAATAAAAAGGAATTATCTTTGAGAAAAGTTAAGTACAAAAGTAATGAATAACATTGCCTTAGTGTTTTATGTTATCAATCTTTAGTGTAATCATGATCATAAATCCTGCATTCCTAAACTGTGCTTCATAAAGGATAAATATGAGGGTAAGACCTATGAGAGCTGTTGCACATGCTAACTGATAAAGACCTTGCGTTCCTGGCATACTTAGTACACATCTGGCAATAACATATCAAGCCAAATTGTACCTGGGAAACAATTCAGAATAGTTAAGTAGAATGCATTCTTTGGTGTTTTACAAAGGTTAGTCTGTACTAGAGAACTCTTGGCTCCTGCTAAGTCCACAGCTTGAAAGAAGGTAAGTGACACTTATCAGGGCACCTGTGGCTTATTCCAAATGCACATTTTAAATACTACCTCATAACCCCTCAGGGTATCACAGCATCTACATAGCCTCCAGGAATTCAGGAAGAAGATACTATATCAAATAATCCTGTGATGGAACTCGGAATTTTCTAGTTGAATCTGTTTTCCCGTGGGACTTTAAGGATTTATCAAATGGTGCCAAATAAAGCAATCTGTCAGAGAGAACAATGACATTAGTCTGTTCACAAATTTACTGTGAATGGATGCAAGGGTTTGTTTGGCGGGGTGGATATGTTATCTCTCATCCAGTGATGGTCCCAACTGTGTTGGAACTGCTTGACACTCAGGTCTCAAGTGGTCTAAAAGAATCTCTAAAAGCTTCAGAACTGGGATGTATCTCTCTGTCTCTGCCTGTCTGCCTGTCTGCCTGTCTGCCTGTCTGTCTGTCTGTCTGTCTGTCTGTCTGTCTGTCTCTCTCACACACATACAGACACACACACACACACACACACACACACACACACACACACACACACA
>JANHMN010000017.1:6311961-6324584 GCA_030674055.1 Rhabdomys pumilio | reverse complement strand
ACACACACACACACACACACACACACACACACACACACACACACACAAATACATGCCATACTAAAATCCTAAGATTTTTGTTTACCTTCACAAACATTTTGCAAAGAAATGGAAAAAACAGAGGGAAAGAGCATATGTAAAAAAAGTAAAACTGTAAATTTAATTATTATAATGAAGATATATATTTTTAATTAAAGAAATGTCTTAGGAGTAGAGTGTATTTTGCTTACTGATATTTTCCTGTTTCACCTTGTAAGTGGTGATGCCTGGTACAGAAATGAAATTTAATTACTAGGATATAACATCATGTTGATAAAGGCACCCCTCTCTGGCTACCACCTTCTCACCTTTGAACTGCCTGTGTATTGAGCTGTCAGCATTTTCAGTGAACTCTGCAGTCTGTAACTGGCCCACCTACCTTTCTTTGCAAGCTGCACAGCTTCTGCATGCTCAACACTGGTGACCTCAGTGCCATTGACAGACAGCACCACATCTCCAATCTGGAGTCCAGCTTCCTCAGCAGCGCTGTCTGTAAGTAGACAGATGACAACAGTCTCCTTAACAGAGAATCCCAAACTGACTGTCTCACTATTTGTACAAAAGTGAGAGAGAGAGAGAGAGAGAGAGAGAGAGAGAGAGAGAGAGAGAGAGAGACTTTTTCTATAGGGCCTTTCCTTCCAACTTCAGACAATTGCTTATGTCATTAATAAGAAAGAAAGAATTCTTCTTGAGGCCTCCCTTTCATTTCTAGGACTTAAACATTCAGCCAGTCATTTGAGAGGCTCTTTTGCAATACAATAGCAAAGCTGCTCTGAAACTCAATCTATTCATCCACAAAAAGCTTGAACTACTGCTTCTCATTCCCTATTGCTGGGAGGTCTCTTTGTAACCCTGAGAAAAATCACTTAACCTCAATATCTTCATCTCTAAGAAGGGGGCTGGGGGCAGAGCCTCTCCACAGGACTGTTCAGGGAACAAGTAATTGAAATACTTATGAAGCTGTGGCAAAAACAGATCTTGGGAGTAGTTGGGGGCGGGGTTGAGAAAAGACAATACCCAGTTGCTTTCACTTGAATTGGTTAGGCTCCTCTCTGAGTCTTTTCAGATAGAAAAATTGAAAATAGCCTCAGGTTTAGGGGACTGAGCTGAGAAGGCTGGAGGCCTTTCCAGGGGCTACTTTGTCCCTTGGATTTTTCTCACTTTCACTTCTGCAGCAGACTTCCATATTTTCTACGAGTTAAAAGTCAATATGCTATTTTAAGGTTAATTCATTTTTAAATATATGGTCCCCTATAGATTTGACCAAAATTCTTCTTACAGTAAATAGCTTCATTCTGCTTTTGCTTTTTTCATTCAGTTAAAACCTGCTTCCTCTCTCTTTGATATGCGCACTGAATATATCTGCGCTCCTCATGGGCTCACAGAGAAGCATGGGCAATAGAAAGTTTTCAACGTGGAGAATGTCACCGACCTCCTCAAAGATTATTCATTTCAAATATTACCTTTCCATTTTAATTTTGTGTTATTATTTTTTATGCAGATGAGTGTTTTGCCTGCATGTATGTCTGCACACCAAGTGGATGTCTGGTGTCTGCAGAGACCAGAAGAGGGAGTCATATTCCCTGGAACTAGAGATACAGATGGTTGTGGCCACCGTGGAGTGCTAGGAAATCAAAGCAATATTGTCTGGAAGAACAGTCAGTGTTCTTAAACATCGAGCCATATCTCTAAGAACCAAAGAATATTAATTTATGTTGTATATTTTCATCTTTTGGTTCTTTGAGATAGGATTTCTGTGTAGCCTTAGCTGTCATGGAACTTCCTCTGTAGACCAAGCTGGTCTCGAACTCACAGAGCTCTGCCTCTGGAGTGCTGGAGTGTTGGGATTGAGGCATGAGTCACCATGCCTGACCAACAATGCTAGTTTTAAAATGTGACTCGGTTGCTGAGGGCAACATAATTAAAAAACCATGTCTTATCCAATTCAGAAAGGAGTAAGAAGTAATCTTTGATTACTTCTTGTTCAGGTTTTTTTTTTAGTCCTGTTCATTTTTATGCTATTCTGCTTGTAGCATATTATATCTCATGGTACATAGTTGATTTATTTGAATCAATTGCAATGAATGCATGGCTCCATTGTCTTAAAGGGTTCAGAAAATTTGTTTATGCCATTGCAAAATAATAACATAGATCTAATGAAATTTCTTATTATTTTCTATATTCCCCATAATACCAGCTATTGTCTTAAAGGTTAACGGTCATTCAAAAAGTAGATATTGAATGAATAAATGAACCACTCCAAATTATATGCTATAGTTCTTCTTGTCAAAGACCATCAACTCTAATGATAAAGAAAGGAGGAGCAGAACAGAAAAAGGCAATTTCATTTGTAGTATATCAGGTGATAGATATAAAACAAATTACAAAGACAATATATATTGTGATTGTAGAGAAAGGAATTCTCATTCCAATTCATGGTGATTGTAAAATGAGTTTCAGAAAAAGGACAATCTTTTCTGTTAATTTTCAGTTAATTCTATTTCATGATGAGTATTAGGAAGGACAGAGTGGTGGAGACTGCTAGTTTTATATAAACCTAACTCCTCTGCTGTCTGGGCTCACAGTTGGTCAGTCTTTCTCAGATTCCTTTGTAGTTGGGCATGCAATATGAAAAAGGCATAGCCACTGGAATGTGACCAGAAGTGGGTTTCATTTATAGACTTAGACCCTAAAAACACAGGAAGGTTACCCTTTCCCTCTCCCCTTTTCCCTCTGTCTGGAAAGTACGGTGACTTCAGAGTTCTAGAGGATGATAGATTCATAAGGAAAAATGGAACCCAGATCATAAAACACTATTGGTGCTAAACTCTCTCCCAAGAACGCCCACATTAGACTACTACCATATTTAATAACCTTTTGTTTCATTTGTCTTGACTCATGCTTATCATTTTGCTGCCAAGTTAGCATAATTTCAAAACACCAGCATACTCACACCAGTGAGTATTCTAAACAAAAGTATATAGACAAAGTTAGTGACACAGGTGAGCTGGCACAGAGTCTGTGGGTTAAGAGGAGTTGGCCTCAGTGATAACATGAAGGAGTCAGGCAAAGTAGAAAGGGCGTTAAAGATGAAAACACTCAATTTTTACCAAATCCTTTGACATTGGAGAGCTATTAAGCATTGCAAACATGGTGTATGTTTTATACTCCAGGCTTTGGGAAGATTAATTTAGAATAGAGATAGATTAAATTAAACAGACCAGCATGGATATTACTACTAAAATTTATACAACCCTGTAATAACTCTAGAGATTAGTGGAAGCACACCAACCTGTCATATGACTTGAATTGCTTTGCTGCATTCATTTAGAACCTGCCTATCTATCCTTAATGAACCATAAACATTCCACCAGCAAGTAAAACTTCTTACTTGTTTATCATGGTATTTTCTATATTCAGATAAGCTCTGATATATGGAAGGAAAATTTAAAACATTGGTTGAATGTGTGTTTGTTTTCAGATACACTGAAATAACCATGGAGTATATAATTTAAAATGTTCATTGGGATTAATGAAAAATATGTTTGGGAAGGAAGGGCAGCTCAATAGTAGACTGCTTGCCCAGCAAAAGTGAGGGTTCAGTCCAGACAAAATGAGAGAGGATTTGAAGCATGGGTATTAAGATAGATTCAGACAATGTAAGGAGAGAAATATAGAGCACTGAAGATTAAATTTAAAAAATAATTACTATTAGTAAGGGAGAGAACGGGGACTGATCAAAAATATACTTAAGTTAGAGCAGGTAGACCCTAGAAAAGAGAGTCAGTAGAGACCACAATGAAGACAGTGCTTAGCTGGTACAGTACAGCATGCAGACCTTAGCTTAGATGCCCAGCATCTGTGTAAAAACCTAGGCATGGCAGTGGACAGCTGTAACCGTGGTATTGGGAACAGAGACATAAGAAGGATCCCAGGGGCTTCTAGTGAGTGAGTCAATCAGTTAAAATGGTGAACTCAAGGTTTAGTGAGAGACTTGTTTCAAAAAGTAAGGTAGGCCGCAAGAAAGTAAGGAAGGCATGTGATGTTGATTAACATTCATGAGCACATATATGCTTGCACAATTACACACGCACACAAACATGCTTGAACATGGACACATATGGATATACAGAAAAGGGGAGAGAGGGAGACAGAGAGACAGAGAAAGACAGAGACACATAGAAGCACAGAAACAGAGAAGAAAAAATTCAACATGAAGAGAATATTGGCAAGCAACTGTAATAACATCATAATTACTCTTAATTTGATCAAGACATTAAGAAAACTGAGGCCTCCTTTCAGAAGAAGGGCAGTAGAAGGAATGTGAACATTTGTCCTCATTAGTATATAAAATGATTCACTAAATAAGGCAATAAACACTAGAAAAATCTAAAACCAAGTACATGTTTAATAGTAAGTTTTCCAAGTACAATTTGCTTTAAAATAATTTTTTATTTAAAGGCCTTATAAATATGAAGATACTTCTATTCTGACTATAAGATTTGATGTTTTTACTGGGTTTTTTTTTTCCGGTATTGTTCTGGATTCCTTTGAATTTTTGCTTTTTTTTTTAAAAATCTAGACTTTTATTTTAATCATACGTGTGAACAAAATTGTTGTTTGTGGTTTTCTTTCTCTGATGAGAAACCCAATAATTTGTTTATTATTATTTGTTTATCTTCCTCAGGTAAATATCTATTCATAACTCTGTTCATTTTAAATTGTATTATCTCTATATTATTGGTTTTGAAACCAAGCATAATCATTGTTGGTACAGAAATTTAGACAGCCACTCCTGTGGCTGGTTCATAGATCCACCTTTAATTTTAAATTGTTGTTACTCACTGTTGTCTTATGAACTGTCAGGCATCTTACAGGATTCATCTTTATCTAATAATGATGCTGGAGTTGTACTGTAAGGGTTCCGTTGAGGAGAGAGACGGTTCAAGGTGACTTGATAATACAGCACACAAATGCTTGCTTTATTTGAGGCCGGTCTTGGTACAGAAGTTTTCAACATAAATTTCTTAGAAAGGTACAAGGTAATAGGAAAACATGACTATGGTTTCCTAAACTTGCAGTTTTCCCCAAACAGATGTACTTTTAGGCTTATTAGGGAAAGCTAAATGGAAGTTACTTTATGCTTTCATGCATATTTACATATAATGCAGATTCTAAAAACCTTCTACTTAAAAAAAGAAGAAGAATGCACTTTTCTTTTTGAAATTTGTAGTCGAACAGTAGCATTTTCCATTCTGGAGCTGGAGGAAGTCAGGCTTTGTTCATCAATTCCTCCCTTGCTTATGCTGCCTTAAATGTATAGTTTTCTTTCCGAGTTTGCTCGCTATCAAAGTTGAAACATCTGTTTCTTTTGTTTATGCCAACAGATCTCACAGGCACTTGGGCTTTCACAGAAACTGTTCATGCAGATGCCAGCCGGGTGTGGGCAATTAGTTGTGTAAGTGCCAAGCAGGCTCACACTCTGTATACTTATGGATAATCATTTCCACCCCACCTACAGGTCTCTTCTCTTTATCTTTTTTCATCTTTAGTGTGTAATTAAGCCCCTGTACTGCATCCAGAACAATGTTTTATAGTATGAATAAGATTCTCGGAAGGGCTGAAAATCTGTGTAATTTTAAAGTCCCTCAACCCCTCATTTAGTAGATTTGAGTAGACAATGGATTTCAGAGGGATTCTCAGCACTGAGAAATACATTTAAGAAAAAAATGAGAGAACTACGCTCAGCAGCTACGCAAATCCCTGCCAGGGCAGCACTTTCTTATGTTGAATAAAATCCTGGGTTAACTATGTATTGTAGCATTTTGCAACAGAAAAGATGCTTCAGCTTTCTTATTGCAAAACACCTCAGGGCCCAGTAAATTAAAAGTTCCCTGCAGAGCACACAGTGTTATTTGTTTTGTATTAGAATGACAAGAATACAGGTAATCATCACAACTGAATAGTTACAAAGATAACAGAAATTAACTCTGTAATGGTGGATTTTCATGATTAAATTGACTTGAATCACCACAGAGACATACTTCTTCTCCCGTGTAGATGACTGTGGGCAGTACTGTCTGTCCACTGGCTTGGGCCTCAAACTGAATAAAGAGGAGAAGGGGGAGAGGAAATAGGGAAGGAATGAAGGATGAAAGGAGTAAAGGGAGAAAAAGACACACACACAGAGAGAGAGAGAGAGAGAGAGGGAGGGAGGGAGGGAGGGAGGGGGGGAGGGGGAGAGAGAGAGAGAGAGAGAGAGAGAGAGAGAGAGAGAGAGAGAGAGAAAGAGAGCAAGTAGCTAACTAGCAACTCTCACTTCTCTGCTTCCTGGTCTACCCAGATATGAGGAGCCCTAGTCCTATACTCCTGCCACCATGGGCTGTATCCTGCCTTCCCTGTCACCATACCTGGTATGCCTTCCTGCCTACCATGGCCTATATATTAGTCAGCATTCTCTATAGAAACAGAAGGTATAGAATGAATATTGGGTTTTAATGAATGTGTGTAGTACTATTCTACCCATGGTTTGGTCCTCAAATTGAATAAAAAGGAGAAGAGGGAGAGGAGTGAGAGTGGAAAGCAGAGAAGGAGGAAGAGAAAAGAAGAAGAAGGAAGAGGAGGAGGAGGAGGAGGAGGAAGAGGAAGAGGAGAAGAAGAAGAAAGAAGAAAAGAAGAAAAAGAAGAGAGATAACAAGCATCAACTCTCATCTCTCATTGCTTTTTGGTCTGCCTACATAAGAGGAATCTTAGTCCTACTCTATACATACATATACATATACATATACATATACATATACATATATACATACACATACACATATACATATACACATACACATACACATACACATACACATATACATATATTCGCATATATGTCTGTAAATGAATGAATATTATATATAATATTGAATATGTAATAATGGATATATGTTCATTTATTATATTTTGATTCATTGAAATATATTCCTTTATATATATAATAATATGATAAAGAGAGCAAGCAAGCAAAAAAAGCAAGCTTCTTTCTTATCTGTTCTTTACACAGGCTGCAAGTGGAAGGTGTGATTCAGACTACTGGTGGGTCTTCCCACTTCCAAAGATCCACATTAAAAGTAGATCTTCTCACCTGAAATGATTCAATTAAGAATATAACCCCTCACAGGTGTACCCAGCTGTTTGGGTTTTAATTAGTTCCAGACATAGTAAAGTTGACAACCAAGACTAGCCACCTCAGTTCTACCCCTTTTCAGCTTCACACATAATCATATCTCCTTATGTCATGCTTAATTTCTAAATGAAAACAAGAAGCAGGTCAAAATTATGCCTATCATGAAATAATTATATCTTGTACAATCACATATGCACCATATAGTTAATCATGCCATAATTATGTCTAACATGCTGTCTTTTGTGTAAAACACACACTATACATTTTAGAATAGGTGGCAAAATTGAAGATTACCTGCATCTTCTCTCACTGATGGCAGGCCAGGCAGTCATCTGCTGTATACGTGTTGGGGGCCTCCCATCAGCTGGTGTATGCAGCCTGGTTGGTGGCTCAGTGTTTGAGAGATCTTGAGAGCCCAGGTTAGTTGAGACTGCCAGTCTTCCTATGGGGTTGCCCTCCTACTCAGCTTCTTCCAACCTTTCCCTAATTCTACTAAAGGGGTCTCTGGCTTCTGTCCATTGGTTGGTTGTAAGTATCTGTGTCTGCCTTGTTCAGCTGCTTGTTGGGCCTCTCAGAGGGCAGCCATACTAGGCTCCTATATTCTCTTAACTGATGTTATATTACATGATAAATATTCAAAAATAGAAAAGATAAATATCTGAACAAAACACCTGCTCAACAAAATATGACAGAAAACATCCATGTCGGTTATAGTCTTCATTGTAACTGGTCACATCGCCAGCTGATATTTCAAACTACCCCCTTTTATTATCCATCCTGTGCTTCCTCCACCTTCAGTGAGTTAGTCAGCAAGTCTTAGTTCTTTTCCTAGACGAGTGACCTGAAGGGTCCTGAAGGATCTGTGCACTTTGTCATCTATCCTGTATTAGGCTGTTGTAGTTTCCTATTGTTTTTAATCACAGGACATGGTAACACAAAGAGATGCCCTAAAGGATCTCCTGTACTCCAGTCATAGCTTTCCTTACCTCCATTATGGAGCAGAAATCCAATTTTGTCTCAGTAATCTGGATCAACAACACCTTCATCCCAAACACTGTTATTCCTTTCCTAGCTTGTTGGCTTATGGACAGCAGAAGCCCAAAGTGGCCAGGGGAAGTCTGAACTTCCAGTTCAATGGAATATTTCTTGTGTCTCCTGGCAGAAGTGCTTCCTATCTGGAACCAAAGTTTTTAGGCTAGCAGAACTTAAGAATATAGGAAAAGAAAGTAAAAATCTTCCTCGTGGGTCATGATCATGGGCTCACTGTGCCACTTCTTTGGCTCTAAAGTGGGTTCCTCGGTCAGAAGCAGTGCTGTGTGGAATACCAGAATAGTAGATCAGCCATTCTGCAAGTCCATATATGATGGTTTTGGCAGAAGAGTTACATGCAGGAAAGACAAACCCATAACCAGAATAAGTATCTACTCCTGTAAGGACAAAGTGTCATTTCCATGGAGGAAGTGGTTCAATGTAGTCAACCTACCACCAG
Source organism: Rhabdomys pumilio (assembly GCA_030674055.1). Lineage (NCBI taxonomy): Eukaryota > Metazoa > Chordata > Mammalia > Rodentia > Muridae > Rhabdomys > Rhabdomys pumilio. The sequence goes on along the minus strand of JANHMN010000017.1, from coordinate 6,315,882 downwards.
ACCACTGGCTGGTCACCTGGAGAATTGGTACCTTATCTGAGGCTCAGGGTTGGTCTCTGAGGTTGACAGATCTGTTGCTCAGCAGGAGCTATAGTCATGTCAACCTTGGTGTGGCAGTACTTTTTATAGAGCCCATGTGTAACTTCAATCATTGCTGTCATGCCACTTTGTTTATGGGTCTATTGGGCTGGGGAATGACAGAAGTGGCTGGGGAAAGAGTCCACAGAACAGGTCACCCCATCTACTTGATTACTGGACACTTCTGCTGAAGTTCTTTAAATGAGAATTTACATGAGAGACAAGATACCTCCACATCTTTTGCTCATTTGGAGAGATCAGATACTCCAAATACTCCACAGACTCCTTCCCCAGACCGAGTTCTCACCATGTTCTTCCCAAGCCTCTGACTATCTAGTCAACCCACTAGCTAAAAATCATGAATCCGTGAACATCAGGCCATTTTTCCTGATGTATGATCATGTGAACTGCCTGAAGTTCTACTTACTGTGAAGATTTCCATTTTCTAGTGCCTTTTGGGGTTTTCCCAGAAAGGAGTTGTAATTTTGCAGCTGTCCATTTCTGAGTAGAGCCTGCTTTATGCACAGCCCTCGCCTTTCCCCCTCAGTTGACTGTAGGATACACCCAATAAAGTTATAAGTGCCTGCTTGGCAGCAGATGAATTTGTAACAGGGGTAGGAGCCATAGGCATTTGGGCAACTTATCATGTAACATGTTTATGCCTTCAGGACATGCTTGGGCCCGATCACAACTCTGTTTGGTGATGGACTGCTTCTGTGCCCATCCTACCTTATAACTTGGTGGGTCAGATAACACTCAGCTTATGATGGACAGTTCGGGTTGCTTGTTAACTTGATGTATCCTTATCAAATGATCAGTTTCCATTAATGCCCAATAGCAGGCCAAGAACTGTCTCTCAAAGGAAAAATTGTTGTCTGAAGATGATGGTGGAGCCTTTCTCTAAAATCCCAAAGATCTGTTCTATGATTCATCTGTAGGGCTTGCCAAAGGTTTCAAACAGCACCCCTGTCTACCACTGCCACTTCAAGTATCACTGGGGTGACTGGATTGCATGATTCAAGAGCCTTCCGCTGTTTCCAGGCCCACTCAAAGCTAGTAGCTTTCCAAGTAACTCTACCTCTGGGCCAGAGTAGCACACTGCAGTGAAGAAAAATATGCTGTCTCCAGAATTCAAATAGGTCCACAAAGTGCTGTGTTTCCTTCTTGATGTTGGGAGGGGTCAAGTGCAAAAATGTATCATTCACCAGAAGGAATATCTCTGCATGTCCACACCACTGGATTCCTAAAGATTCATTGAGGTAAGAGAATTCTTGAATTTTGGCTGGATTTATTTTCTATTCTCTGTTACACATATGTGTTACCAACAAGCTACCAAAGTGTTTGTCATGGCTCACTTGGTCCAGTCAGTATAAGATCGTCAAGGTACTGCACAAATGTGATGTTTTCTGGAAGAACAGATGGTCAAGTTCCCTTTGAACTAAGTATGACACAGGCAGGGAGTTAATATATCCTTGAGGTAAAACTGTAAAGGTATACTGCTGGCTCTGCCAACTGAAAGCAAATTACTTCCAGTGGTCCTTACGGACAGGTTTCATGAAAAGGATATTTCCTAGATCAATAGCTGCATGCCATGTACCAGAAGAAGTACATGATACAGCAGCTGCAACTGGAGTCACTAACTGAGTTTTCAATAGCTATCTGGCATTCTCCATGATCCGTCTGTTTTCTGCTCTGGGCAGACAGGAGAATTAAAGTTAGATGTGGTAGGAACCACCACCCCAGCATCTTTCAAGTCCTCTATCGTGGCACTATTTTCTGAAATTCCTCCAGGGTTGTGATACTGGTTTTGATCCACTATTTTCTCTGGCAGAGATAACTCTAATGGCTTTCATTTAGCCTTTCCAACCAGAATAGCTCTCACTCTACAGGTCAGGGAACCAACGTGAGAGTTCTACAAACTTCTAAGTATATCCATCCCAATCATAAATTATGGAACTGGGGAAATAACTATAGTATAATTTTGGGAACCCACTGGACCTACTGCTAGTCAGAATTCAGTCAAAAGTCCATTAATCCCTTGACCTTCATAAGCCCCTACTTTAACTGGAGGGCTACAGTGTTTCTTGGAGTCCACCAGAATCAACATCAATTTAGAACCTGTATCCAATAGAATCTGAAAAATCTGATTGTTTCCTTTCTCTCTGTGCACATTTACCCTTGTAAAAGTCTGTAGGTCCCTCTGGGAAGCACTAGGAAAAGGCTAAAAGGAAAATCTCTTAGCTATTTTGTCAAAGTTCAGCCTCAAGGGAACCTGGCTTTCCCTGTATTCAAAGGGTTCTGGGTCTGCTAATTGGTTCAGGTCTGGAAATTGAATCACAGGCTGAGGTTTCCTTTTGTCACAATCCATTATAGCCTTTCTTCCATTATTTGAGAACTCTTCTGCTTATACAGACCAAATAAAATAGAGTAGGCTGAAGAAAAAAATCTCTTCTGTACTGTGTGGAATCATCAATAAAAAGCAGATGGCCTATTAGCAAAAGGTAGGGAATAAGAGGTGATTTTCTGAGGAGAGAGGGGAGAGAAAGAGAACAACTCTGGGAGTTAGTGAAAGAGGGGATGTTTGCCATCCAGACTGGGAGGTATGAAGGTAAGGAAACAACCATGAGGCTCATAGAGAATAGCATAAACAGGTAGTAAGTTATGAGCTAGTCAGTGAACAAGCCCAAGCTTATGGCTTAGGCAATTATTCACGAATAAATAAGCCTTCGAGTCGTTATTCAGGAACTGGGGTTTGAGTGAAAAAGCTTGAGATTACAAATGGTGTGTTGAACATGCGGCTAGAAATTCAATTTTAGAGCCTGAGAAATCCTGGGTGGAAGACGGTTTCCTAGTTAAGCAGTGGGAAACCACAGAGTCAGCGCAGAAAATGACTCAAAAAAAATAAAAAAAGTTCTGCTGAGTAGAAAAGCTTGCTCTTCTTCAGGGCTCATTAATTGCAGCTTCTCCAAAGCAGAGAAGGATTGGAAAGCAAGCTACAGAGAGCCAGGTGGTCTGTAGGAAAGGTAAAGCCCACAGTGGTGGGATGTAGGGTGGAGTGGGGGCTGCTAGACAGAGCTGAAGGGGTAGAGCCAACTGCCACAGGCACATTCTGGCCTGAAGACCCTGCAGATGCACAGAAGTCCAGAGCTGCAGTAGGACTGAAAAGCCCCAAACTTCCAAACTGGTAATGTATACACTTAAAAACAGTAAAAGGAAAACAAATATTTAGTCTGAAAATAATAAAATAAAGTCCTCAAAGAGAGAATTCAATAATATTAGAAAGAATTCTCCAGAGGAAAGAGTTTAGAGGAAATTAAATAGAGAAAAAGATATTAAGCTTAGAAAGTGTTAAGAGAAATAAATACATATAAAAGATAAAGTCTCTGGAGAAGAGAAAGAAAAATAGAAATGTTTTAAAAGGTACATAAATGCTAAATAAAATAATAAAAATCAGAGCATAGTCATAGAAATACTGAATTTAAATATAAAAAATAAAGTTTCTGAAGAAAGGAGAGAGAAAAAGAAATAAAATCTCCAAAGAAAAAAAGAAAGAAAAATAAAATAAAATCTTTGTGGAGAGAGTTTGAGACATTAAAAAATAATACCTATGTTAAAAAAATGAAAAACATTGCAGAAGAGGGCATTTGGACCTTGATTAATTTAACTGTGAACATAAAACTAAATATATGTTTAGTAATGATTATATATATACATATATATATGTATATGTATATGTATATAATATTCTTTTAAAAAATCAGAATAAAATAGATTTAGATAAGGGGAGAACTGAAAGATGGACTATTAGCATCGAGGCCATAGAACAGAGATTAGAAGGTTTTT
>JANHMN010000017.1:6297404-6311951 GCA_030674055.1 Rhabdomys pumilio | reverse complement strand
CTTTAATGCTCTGTGCCTCTGGGAAAGTTTGTTTCTCATTAAAAGAATGCTCTCTTGGCACATGTGATTGGACAATGTCTTATTGAATCTCCTAATTTAAGAGGCAGAACTGGGGAATTCAAGGACTCAGGAATTAATATTTCAACACTCTGAGATAGGTTGGTAGCTAATCAGGAAAAAAAATGAAAAGCAGAAATCCATTTCTGACTGCGGTAACAATAATTTTCTAACATCTCTACTTTTCAAGGTTTCTTGTTCCCTCTAGGTTACTTTCTTGATACTATCTCCTGCTTTTGACAGATTGATTTACCCAACAAATACTTTCTTAATGAGAGATTTTTATATGTTGATTCAAATCAAATCATATTTGTTTTTTTATTATTCCATGAAACTATTAAATAGCTATTGCTTTCAAGGTCAGGTTTCTGTGGTTTTGGTTTCTCAATCAAGCAATTTGGATGTCAACAACATGCATGGAAGAGTAAACATTTCAATAAAGTCTTGAAATGGTGAGCTCAACTGTACAACGCTCCTGTGGGAGGACAAAATCAACATGTCTGTAACCGTGTCCCTTCCCCATTCTGAAGACTATTTTCTCATATGTTAAGATTTATAGCTCCCCTTTCCCATGGCTCTGTCTCCTGAATAATCCATAAGTGCCACACAGCTGCTGACAAGCCACAAATGAATGTCATTGTTGTTTCACAGACTGCTGGTGCATCGTCAAGTAATTTATCCCTCTAGACAGCACTTTCTTTGCATCACATTGTTGGTTGTAAAAATCCAAATGAAGGACAAATATTTCCATAAATATAACAAAACTCTCACACGGAAATGCCCTACATCCTTATGGTAGCGGCATCTATGCAGTGTTGCTGGAGGAGATACCTTTGTTTGCCTATTTTCCACCTCAGAACTTTTTAGGAAATTAAGGATTGGGTTTTGTTTTATAAGTATTACATTTGTTTTTCAGAAAATACATTGTGACACATGTAAAGTAGCATTATCATATCTTTGAAATATTATTAGGTTATCAAAATAGTTTTGTTGAAATTGTTCATTTGCCTGCTGCCTACTTTCCTAATGTCTATATTCTCTTCATGGCTCCAGACCTCTGTAAGAGGTGCACTATACTGAGTTGTTTCTTTGGCCTCAACCCTGCTTTCACTTCCTGTGTGCCAGATTTCCTGTGTGTGCTACTATGCTCAGCTTATATTAGTTTATACTCCAAATCTGGAGTTACCATTCTGATGGAATAGTTCTTTTTATTTCATTTTTTTTGAGAATTTCATATGAGTATATATTTATACACTATCCCCTCTTTCTCTCTTCTATCCAACTTTCTCCCATTCCTCTGACTCCTTCTCAAATTCATGGCCACTTATTCTTTAACATATATACAAGTACAAATTTATAAATGCAATCTTCTGAATTCATTCATTTATTGCTCTTCGTATGTATATGTGTTTAGGTCTAACTACTTGGACTTGTATTACCTATCAGGGGGTTGTCCCTGTAGAAGGCTGATTTTTCTTCTCTCAGCAGCTATTAATTGCACGTCATTCTTCATTGAGGGGTGGAGGCTCTGTGAGATTTCCCCCATCCACGTTGATATATTAACCCCTAGTATCATATTTTAAGGAGTAGGTCTTAAAATGATAAGAAATTATTTTAGTAATTTCAGATTCTTTTACACATGCCAACTACCTGTATTCTGTAGTGTCTAGGGGCCTAGTTAAGAGTTTCCTAAGACATTTGTGCCTTGCTGTAATTCTGAAATCCTTACCAGCGACTGATTGTGGCTTTTTACTCAGACACCTGGGGCTGTCCTCAGGATTTTCTTCGTTGCCCCGGAAAACCCATGCTGTTGAATGGAAATTTTCTGTGTAGAATCCTTTTTCTTCAATATCAACTCGAAAGCCCAAATCCACAGAATGAGCATCATCTGAGGTGACTGAAGAACAGAAAAGGTGAGAAATTAAGTTATACACTGACAGGAAATGCCAGTGCTCTGGTGGTCATGGTGAGAAATCACCCAGATATGCAGAGGTGAGGTCCCTAGGAATGGAGAGCATTATCTGTAAACAGAAAGAAGTATCTAAGTTTGCTGTGCATTTTTCTTGGAAATAATTTATATATTCTTAAAATATAATCAAAACAAATATTCCCCAGGCCTATAGAGAAAGCACAACAGTTAGAAGTGCTTGCTGCTCGTTCCGAGATCCGTGTTCAGTTCTAAGTACCAACACTAGTGGCTCAAAACTGCTTGTAACTTTAGCTCCCGGAAATTTGTCACCTTCTTCTGACTTCAACCACTGCACTGATATGCATACAACCAACACACACACACACACACACACACACACACACACACACACACACACACAAATAAAAATAAAAATAAAACAAATCTTCAAAAAAGAAAAGCACATCAAAATACCAAATATTGCTTCAGGGTCTGAGCTGTAGGAGTCTGTGCACTGTACACATTACTGCAAATACTTTAGTTAAACACAAATGTTGGCTTTTGAGAAACAATATTTAGAGGTCAAGTTGAAACCAGGGTAGACTAGGAATTAACTTTCAGAATTCATTTTAAAACATCAAGTTCAAGAAAAAGGATTATCAGATATAAAGTCCTGTTGCTCTCTTTGTGCTCGAAGAAGGCACTGAAGATGTGTTTCTAGAAATCTCACCACGGGCTTATTCTCAGAGAAGTGCATAAGAAGAGATGTGTGAAGTCGCATCGATTTGTCCTTCCCTATGCAGAGGCCTGTCCTGACGGTGTGGAACACTGTTTTTAAAAGAATCGAGCTTGCCTTTCCACATTACCTTCCATGTTTCTTTGTGCCCTGGTTAAAAGATTCAAACCTGAGGAAAATCCAGCTCTGTCTCTTTCAGTCTTTCATGCAGGCATAGTTGAAAAACAAACAAACAAACAAACAAAAAACCCCCAAGCTTTGCTAAAAGTTATTTTCAAGAAAACTACATAATTTATTTGCGTTTTAAAAACAGTATTAAGAATTTGAGGCTTAAAGAACACAACAATTCTGTTCTGCAAAACAGGGAGGTCTGGGCTGACCTCCCAATGTCCTGATGGACCATCTCATTTCCTGGGATTGTACGTATGTGCTTCAGCAATGCTTCTTAAAACACAATAGAGCATCTTGCTTCCCTGTCTGTTTCTCTTTATACACTGTAATGATTCCTATGCCTTTCTTAGGAAGTCTCTGGGACAAATGTCTTATTTCCTCTATACCAGATGTAGCAAGGCAAAGGCCTACTGTACGTCAACGATAGAAAACACTCCACACCCTCCACCCAGCCCCACCAAAGCCCTTTCTGTTTTCTCTGGAGAATCACTCTTAATGGTTCTTGTTCATTTCCACATTCAGTTTCCTAGTACCAGACCGAAGAGAAGAATTATTAGTCTTGTTACTGACACACAGATAAATGAACAATAGATTTCCAACTTCCACATTTGCTTAAATTATGTGAGACTGCAATAGACATTTGATGGCTTGGGTGGTTTCAGGCTCATCCATTCACTCACCAAATAGATTTGAAATAAATGCTCTTCTCCTATAAGGCGGGTGTGATTAATTTTATGAACATTGGGGATACAATGATGGGTAAGACATTGTTGTGCAGTGCAAGAGTTCAAAGGAAGAGGGTGGGGCAGCTAGCTGTAAAGAGGCGTGTCTAAAGGAAGTGTATCTCCACAATCCATTCTGAGAATCAGGTGGTGAAGAGGAGGGTATAAAAAGGGAGGAGTGAAGCATTCTTATTAAAAAAATTATAAAGTGACAAACTTAACACCTTTTAAATGTCAGCCTAACACCAAAATTCTGAGAATACCACATCTGCTTGGTTTGAGAAGTCACTGTCTGACTATAGTTTTAGTGTAAATAATGTATAAAATCATGTTCAGGTTATATGTATATTCCTAAAAGAATTTTGCTTTCATATAGACCCTGTCCCCAGATACCATGTAATGTCTATACAAATACTCTAAAGTCCCCCAAATCTGAAATCAGCAGTCCGCAACATTCTGCCAATACTTCCCAATGTCACGCTAATTGAGTAGATATACTGTTATGTTTGGATGGAAAAAGAGATGACATATGACAATAATATAGTTATAAATCTGGAATAGAAATGATTTGAGCTTTATGTGACATGGTGTTTATTAGATTAAAATTATAAAAAGTTTAGGGCAGAATAATATAAATAGTATAAATCAGAATATGATGTCTGCTTCCACATAGCATATTTCGAAACACTTTAACATTTTTTTAAAATTTCACTTTTTAAGTAAATCTGCATGTGACTTTTGATTAGGATAGGAAAAGTAAACCAAAATTACAGAATCATTTCTTAATGTGCCTGTCTGAGCTTTGAGGCAAACTAAAAGCTTTTGGTTTTGTTTTGTTTATCTGTCATAGGAACTTTCTAAAGTTTTAGATTTATGTACTATATTCTGTACTTTAAAAATTAAAAATTCAGTAATTTTAAAAATGTTTGTTGATGTAGCTCACACAGATTTCTGGGACAGTTTCCCTTTGACAATAAATGCCTGTATTGGATATGCAGTCACCTCCTGTCATGTGAGGGTCTGAGGGCAGGTCTTTATATGGATCATTGTTTTTATCAATATGTATGAGTCTGTTCAAACAGCTCACTTATTTACAAACAGATGCGATTCTGTGGGTGAGTGGCTCTGCATTCATTCAGTTAGCGGAACAGAGCTGATGAGCGTACTCTTACATAAGCTGAGACATAAAATTTGTGTTAAAACCCAATGAGGCAGCAAGCCACACACCTGCTGGAAATTTACAGCTGCGAGAGGTCTCAACATCTGCTCCACACTGAACCTTGATCTAAGCAGGCGAGCCAAATAACTCTTTGTCAGATAAAGTTTGTTACCAAATTAGGCTTGCTAGATTAAACACTTAATAAATGAGCACTTCAAACATGAGCTCTTAAATGTTTTGATATTATTGAAATGCATTTTAAGTAAAAAAAATATATAGGTATGCTCTTTTACTTTTTGTTTTCAGTTTTGGCAATAATAATAATAATAATAATAATAATAACAACAACAACAACAACACAACAACAATAACAATAAGTATAGTTTTTAAAAAGAAACATAGCATGCACTAGTTAGCTCTGAGTACCTTAGGTAGCCTTATACTTCTTTCGCCCTACTGTATCATTTGAAGAAAATGGAGAGGTGGTATGCAAAGAAGCAAAGCCCCAGAAGACCAGGAGTTTTTTTTTTTTTTTTGAGTTCAACAGATTCGGTAACTGCTGTTTTGTGTAGGAGCATGAATCCCAGTTAGACTGTCTGAATTTGAAACTAATTCTATATAGCTGAATAATTTGGATCCTGTCACTTATCCTCTGCGGGGGGGCCCTGGTAAGCAAAATGAGGTAGGAAGTACAGTCACATAACTCATAATTCTACTGGGTATCATGTCAACAAGAAAATGCATCATGAGTGGCTTAGACTAGAACCACCTGACTTCAAGTAGGGTCATGACAATCCTTAGTTCTTACTATTTAAAACTTTTAGATAGATATGATTTTAGTTTATTTTAGATAGACATAGTTTATTTTATGTGTATGGGTGTTTTTTATGCATGTATGTTTATAAACCATGGGCATGTCTGGTATCCACAGAGGTCAGAAGAGGGTAGTGGATCCCAGGGGAGTTTCAGATGGTTGTGAAACATCTTGTGGGTCCTGGGAACTAAACCTGGATCCTTTGTGTTAACTCATACCCTCTCTGTGCCCTCCAGTCTGCTTAGCTGTTATTAGGAATTAGAATTAGTTCCCTTGCTTTTCTCCCTCCATCCATCCCTTCCTCCTTCCTTCTCTCCCTCCTCTCTTTCTCTCTCCTTCCTTTTCTTTGTTTCTTTCTTTCTCTGTTTCTTTGTTTCCCTTCCTTCCTTCCTTCCTTCCTTCCTTCCTTCCTTCCTTCCTTTCTTCCTTCCTTCCTTCCTTCCTCCCTCTCTCCCTCCCTCTCTTCCTCCCTTCCTCCCTCTCTTTCTTCCCTTCTTTCTTTCTTCCTCAGTGGTAACTAATATTTGTAAAGTACAGTTCCATAATACTTCTGTTAGCTGAATGAAGAATGGGAGATACTAAGAGCTGTACTCACATGATTAACCTCAAATTCTTGCTACATCTGTTAGTGATCCAGGGACCATTTAAGATTATAAAAATCAAAGCCCCATTTTTCAGTCCCTTCCCACCGCCATTACTGACCTTCAGGTTATTTACCTAGTATACCTCAGTCAGCATTCCCCACAGTCAGATGGATTGATCAACTGTGTCAACACACATAAACATGTCACTCTTAATGTCTTTTCCAGTTATTATGTAGGATGTCAGAGATGAGTGAGATTAACAGAGGGAAAATGCCAGAGGTAACGATGCTCCAATAAAACCGTCAGGTTTTAAGTCATATATTAGCAGTATATCCTGACTCTATTATACATGAGAAAAAATTCAAACTACACATTAAACAGTACTAACCCAAGCAGCTCTGAGTGAATTACAGCTGTACTGAAGTTTCTCAAGAAATGTAACACATGCCTTCACTGAGCGTGTGGCTTGGATAAGCTGAAAGAGAAGTGGCAGACACTTGTTCTTGTGTCTAACATGAATCAAATTGTTAGGATAGGTTTTTATTTATTTGTTTATTTATTTATTTATTTATTTATTCCCACAATAGCCAGTATCAAGCTAACAATCTGCTGTCGCCGAGCTGCGGTGGAGAGAACCTCCACAGCTGGATTTGTGAGCAGCTATGAGCTGGTCTGGTATACATGTGATAGTTTCTTATTTCAAAAATTTCAAAGTCGACATGAATGTCTAAGACTAGTGGTAGGGAGGGATTTGTCATTACAATGACTGAAACAGACCCTTATTATGAGTCCATGTTACGGAAGAACCCAGTGAGTGAGCAAGAACCAGACCCATCTCGATGACATTTGAAGGCCAGAAAGTTCTTATGAGGCTTGTATGACAGATGCTGTTGTATAGATGATTGATTACCAAGAAGTGTTACATATCATATAAAGCAAGAAGAAAGAACTTTAAATATTTTCACTGAAAAGATTCATACATTCTTGAGGAAAGTATATGGAGAGACAACTAGAATAGGTGGGCATTTACTGGGCAGTACTGAAATCTAGTGAGGTGGAAATTTCCTAGAACTTATGCAGGTGACTCTAGTGAGAGTTTCTAGTAACTAAGGGTCTGGAGCCTGAACTGTCCATCTTCTATAACCAGGCTAGGCTCCTAGCAGTAGCACAGGGACATCAACCCAGCCACAAAATCTATGACCCGCAACCTGCCCTGCCTGCAAGATACACTTGGGCCTAGTGCTTCAGAGCTTGTAGAAGGGGTCAACCAATGACTCTCTAACTTAAGGCCCAAGCCACGAGAGGTAAATCATGCCTCATGCTGCCTGGATGGCCAGAATCCAGAAGCTGGATGGCTCTGAGACATAGGACAGAACCAAAAAGAACTTTTAAAAAGTCAATAAAATAATTCCTAATGATATTCTGCTATACTTGAAGGATCAGTGCATATTACAATCATCGGTAGAGAGGCTTCCTTCAGAAGCCAATGGGTTTAGATGCAGAGAGCACATTCAAGACATTAGTCAGAGCTTAGGAAACTCTACAGAAAAGGGTGAGAAGGATTATAGGAGCCAGAGGAGTAGAAGACACCAGGATAACACGGCTCACAGAATCAACTATACAGAGCTCATGGAGGCTCACAGAGACTGAAGAGGTAACCATGGAGTTTACATGGGTCTGTGCTAGGCCCTCTGAATACATGCTATGTTGTTTAGCTTGTTGTTTTTATTAGACTTCTAACAGTGAGAATAGGGGTGCCTCTGACTCTTCTGCCTGCTCTTGGAATTCTGTTCCTTCTACTGGGTTTCCTCATCCAGTTTTGATATGAGAATTTATGCCTAGTCTTATTGTATCTTGTTATGCTGTGTTCATGGATATTCCTGGACAGCCTGCTCTTTTCTGAAGAGAAATGAAGGAGCAATGGATCAGGAGGAGAAGGCAGAGGGACTAGAAGAAGGGGAGGCCAGGAGATTGCCATCTGGATGTATTGCAGAAGAGAAGAATAAATTAAAAATGTATCACCATATATATTGAAACATCACACAGAATTTATAGTCGTATGCCTTTTATGCCTAGTCTAGATTACATTTAATTGAAAAATTTCTCATGTGCAGTAGATGCTTTACTATACATAAGTTACTATGTGTACATTTTTGTCTCCTCTTTTCACAATTAAAAGAAAATTATTCATCTCCCAGCTTTTGTGTTTTCAGTTTATAAAGATGGATACGTGCTGGTTACTTTCTTGGTGAACTGATGGATTATACAGGTTGTAGCTACAAACTACATGAATGTTTCTGATAGATGTACACACACACACACACACACACACAATTTATTTCAAGGTCCAAAAGAAACCTCAAAAAGAAGAAGACAGCATTAAATAATTTTTTTAACCAGGAAAGCATTGCTTCAAGGAAACATAAGTGTCTCTGAATTTCACAGATAAATAATGGACAAAAATTATTCTGATTGAGGCAAACCAGACCTAGAGAGACAAACATAGCATGTATTCAGTTATATGTGGTTATTAGATGTTAAGTCAATGGTAACAAAACTACAATCCATAGAGCTACAGAGGTTAGGTCTAGAGTAAGGGCCTATGGGATACATATAAATCTTGTTAAGAAAGAGAAATAGAATACATAGTTATGGATGCATATGGGGTGGGATAATAGGATCAAGTAGGGAGGAGGAGAGGAGAAGGGGATGAGAGAAAATTTAGAGAGAGATAACTAAAAATATATACATATATGAAGGCAATCTAAATAAAGTTGCAAAATGATGGGGGTAATAGAACCTCAACTAGACATCTCTTGTCATCAAATGAAGTGTCCTGTATCAGAATCCCCAAATAAACTAGACTGTTGCCAAGACTAGACTGTTATTCTCCACAAACTAACAGCAAGGCCTCATGGCTGAAGATAGCACCTGCAGAAATCGCTGAACATGGAGAAGTTGAGCTGGTGCCTACGTGTTACCCTTAGGTTTTAGCGTAGGAACATATCTTCCACTTTACCAAAAGAGAAACATAAATACTGAGTCAGCCATAAAGTCTCTGATCTATAGTGCTGTCCTGCCTGGGAGATATGCTAGGGTTATGATGGCACTAAGCTTGTGAGAATAACCATCCAATATCTGATTTGATTCAGGCCCACTCCTTAAGAAGGAACCCATACCTGATGCTGCTTGGCAGGCCTAGACCCTGAGATCAGATATTCTATGGACCTGAGGTAAAACCAAGCACAAAACTCAGGTCCATAGAATAACTGAGGGATGAAACCAACAGTCTTATCCAGATATGATGCTTATGAATCATAACAACAACCTGCATGGCACAATAATTTAAGGGCTCAATAGTTACACATATACTTTGGTCATAACTAGCAGGTCTCTGATCAGACTTAAGACATTCTCAACAGGAAGTAAACTGTCTGGTATTGGAAACCTACATGACTAGACGTAGTGAAATTATGGACAGTGGAAGACAATGTACAATCATGACTTTACTCAACCAGAATAATCTCAACTATGTTGTAAATATTTGTCTTTATATTCACAGATGAATGTAGTCTTTACCCTCATCAAGGAAACTTTTCTTTGCAACAGAGAGAGAGACTATTACAGAAAACCACAATGAGTCAAAATGTAGAATTGTGGAGCCATGTCCCAATGGATACATATACAAATCACCCTTGTACCTAAAAATGATCAAAGAACATTGCAGAAGATGGGGAGGAAGATTGCAAGAGTCAGAAAACCAGGAAGTTTGTGAGATTGATGAGATTGTGTCTTCTAGGGATGTCAAAATCTACACACATAAAGTCACACCAACACAACTTTGTAAGAACGAGCAGAACAGGAATAACAACAGTCATGCCACAGTGGATGAGCCTCAGCTGTCACAAACAACGATGGGCAACTGAGGAATGCAGAGTGGCAGGAACCATCCTCCTCCAGGAAAGAACACAGCAGCTTGTTGGTCCATCACAAATGGCCAGTCCCTAAAATATGCACACAAAGAATGTTACACAGGCTGAGCAAGTTGTACTGAGGAATATACATGTATAAACATATGCATATATTCATGTAACAACAATCAATGTAAAAATAGGCCATGAATTTGAAAGAGATCAAGGAGAATTATATTAATGGCTCTGGAGGAAGGAAAAGTAAAAGGAGAAATGATGTGATGATATTATAATCTCCAATTATAAGAGAAGCTATCAAGGAGAAAAATGTCGACAAAACCAAATGAATCAAAACAGCCTATCAATTCTTCAAGAGAATCCAACAGGAGACAATATGTTCCTTTAGATTAGTTTTATTTTAAAACTCTTATACCAGTATTCCTGCCACTTCTAAACTGTTAAAGCATAGCTCTTACCTTTTCAAACCAAGGTCTCATATTGAAAAAAATCTTAAACCAAATTTAAAATTCCAATACATTTAAACTTTGTTCCTCTATTGAAGAACATATGGAAGCTATGTTGGGGGAGGTGTGTTCCTTATTCTTGTAGGCATAGTAACCCAGGGCTGGCTTATTCATAAATTTTTTACAACAGCATCAGATAGTAAAGTGATAGTACACTCTAGGATTATGGCATGACAAAGATGGCGCCCTCTAATGGGTAACTTGAGGATAATTAAGAAGATCACTATTTACATAGTTTGGATAGGCCTTAAGGAAACAAACCATGCTAGATTTGCACTGAGAATAGTGTATTACAAGAACGAGCAGGTACTATCAGTTCCAAGAACTTAACATCATAGAATGCAGTGTGGTGTGGGTCATTGTATAGGACAGTGCCTTTAGAGACACAGCAGCCTTTATTCACTCACACAGAAAGACCAGGAGCAATATTGTTTGGACCTCCTTGCCATCAGCAGTCTCCTGATATTACTACCAACCAAACCTAATAAAAAGCCAGAACACCTTTTGACATAGGCCAAAGAGGAGACATTCTTGTGCTAGCCAAATAGTGAAGGGTAGGAAAGGAATCCAGAAGGGCAAATGAAAGGTGTTTTCAGAGATGATTTCAAGAGAGTGGAATAAGTACAGACAACAGCTGCCCATTTTGATAGAATTTTTGTTGCTGTTAAAAACAAGGATGTAAAAAAATTAGACCTTAATTTCTTCAGGGTTTATATTAGAATACTGGTATGTTCAATTACATATTTTAGAAGCAGGGTTAGCATCTACACTTTATGCACTATAAAAAAATGAGGTGTTTCAAAGTCCACATAAATATTAGGAAGAATAGTAGGTCCTCTCTCCCCTGACTGACTGTGTGTTTGGGGGAGGTGTAGTATATTGTAAGAGGGTGGATGAATTTATGAACAAGACAAGAATTCACATTATGCCATGAGCTAGACAGCACCTGTAACCTAGATATCATCTTTAAATCACAATATGAAAACAACCATAGCATGTAATATATAAATACTATTTTGATACAGAACTATGTGAACTTCACTGAGAATGTAGAAAGAAAGAAAAACCAGGAACTAGAGAGACTCAAGGTGTAAACAAGACTGATAAATTGGGGTGACACCAGGAAATGCAAGGTAATGTAATGCTTACACTGCCTGCACTTTTAGACTTTCCATGAACCAGGCAGCCACACTATCTATCCCTAATGTGGACACAGAAAATGCTAGAGTCTGAGGACAAGAGACATTGAATGGGATATGAAATTTCCTGGGACACAGCAGGAAGAATCACTGCAAAGGAAGAATCACTGTAGTGAATGAATCCTGTTATTACTAATTGGTACCAAAAAAAGGTGAGGAAGACCTTTGCAACATACTAAGTATTAATAACACATTTAAAAAACATATACAAGATTTCATAATATAAATAATACTATTGATAAAGTAAAGGTGAAACAGAAGGTAGAAGAAAATGAACATTAGAGCAAATTATTGAAGCAGTAGAATCAGAGCTTTGTGAGTCTGATAAAAGATGTGCATTCTAAGGTAGGAATTTCAAGTTCATATGAGCAGCTAGGGAGATTGGAAACATCTAATACAGCAGTATATGTGGAATATAAATGATAGATCCCAGTTGTACTCCTTTCTGCCCAAAACAAAGAAAAACCTGGAAGGGGCACAGCCCCGGAGCGAGCTTAGGACAGGCGCCACTGCCGCAGGAGGTGAGAGGGTACAAAGGCGTTCATTCAGATGGCATAAAACAGTCTTTCAGATGGAGGCCCTGCAGATTCTGTGGAAGCTGCTAAAAATGCCAGTAATACAGAAAAACTCACAGACCAGGTGATGCAGAACCCACAAGTGCTAGCAGCTTTGCAGGAATATCTTGACAACGTCTCTCACACTCCTAGTTACATAGAAACTTTACCCAAAGCTGTCAAAAGAAGAATCAATGCTCTGAAGCAGCTCCAGGTGAGGTGTGCACACATAGAAGCTAATTTCTGTGAGGAAGTTCATGACCTTGAGAGGAAATATGCAGCCTTGTACCAGCCTCTACTTGACAAGAGAAGAGAGTCCATGACTGGTGACGTGGAGCCCACAGATGCAGAGTCAACGTGGCCCAGTGAGAATGAAGAGAATGACAAATTGGCTGGAGACACGAAGAATAAAGTAGTCATAGCTGAGAAAGAACCAGCAACAGTGGAAGAACTAAACCCTAAAGGCATTCTAGAGTTGGTTCACTATCTTCAGAAATGTGGACATGCTTAGCGAGCTGGTACAGGAATATGATGAACCGATCTTGAAACATCTGCAGGATATTAACATGAAGTTTTCAGACCCTGGACAGCCTACGTCTTTTTGCTAGTTTCACTCTGAACCCAACGACTACTTCACCAATCCTGTCCTGATGAAAACATACAAGCTGAAATCAGAGCCAGACAAAGCCGACCCATTTTCTTTTGAAGGTCCTGAAATTGTGGACTGTGATGGGTATACAATAGAGTGGAAGAAAGGAAAAAAAAATGTCACATCAAGAAAAAGCAGAAGCACAAGGGCCGGGGTACCATACCAACCACCACCAACCAAGTACCCTGAAAGCTTCTGGAGATGGAGAATCTCTGGATGAAGATTTTGAGTTCACCTTAGCCTCTGACTTTGAAATTGGGCACTTTATCCCTGAGCGTATCGTGCCACGGGCTGTCCTCTACTTCACTGGGGAGATCATAGAGGAAGAAGGCAAGGAGGGTGAAGAGGAGGAATTGGAAGGTGATGGAGAGGGAGAAGATGAGGGTGATGCTGATGCTAACCCCAAGGTGTAATTTTTGAGTTAATCATTCATGGGTTTCTAGAAAGAATCCATCCAGCTACTGGAGTGCAAGCAGCAGTGAGAAGCATCGACCCTGTGGGGCCGCCTCATGGATGGCGGTCAGGACCACAGGCCGCAGGCAAGGGCCTCAGTTTCTGCCAAAGCACAATTTTGTTGGTAGTGCTGTGACATCTAACCATTTCCAAGTGCATGATTCCTCTCCCCCTTCTCTTCTTACTTTGCTAAACTTGTACAGTGGAGACTGCTGCAGTTCAGAATAGGAGATTTGGTTGTAGCACCTGCAGCTTTGGTGCTTGAAGATCTCTCGGGGTGGGTTGAGGTTGTGCCTAGGATTGACAGAGCCTGATAATTGTGTGCACTCCGCCCCCCCTCCCCTACTGAAAAGGCCCCATTATTTCCAGCTGCTGAACTGCTTGGGGAGCTGCTCCAGCTGCTGTGACCTAGTCATCTCCCAAGCACTGTAGAGGAAGCTGTGCTCACCTTAGAACATTTTTTTTTCTTGCGTTTTGGTTTTAGGGGTGGTGGGTTGTGACACACACCGCTGAGGCTAGAGCTGTCGGGTCCACCCTTGTACTTATTTATTCACTTGTGCTTGGGGAGCTTTGAACTTCACTGTCCTCCCACTTCTGAGACCACGTTACTGACTTGATCAGGAGGATGTGACACCCAAGTGGAGTGAAGCCCATGGAGGAAGCCCTGCTGCTTCCTGTCCCCAGCTGCACTGTGCCAAGCAGACTACGTGTTGTTATTGCCGCTGGATGTTGGCAGGCTGTAGCCACAGGGCAGAAGTCCTCCCTCACTACAGGTCTCTGGCCTGTAGAGTACAGCTTCAGCTTGTACTGTGCACACCAGAGCCACACTTGGGTTTAGTTTAGTTTAGTTGGTGGTTGGTGTGTGTGTGTGTGTGTGGGGGGGGGGGTGTTCCGAGTGTGTGATTGTGTCTCTGGAAGCCAGGACAACCATGTCCACAGTGACCAGCCATGTAGACCATGTTCAGTCTTACCCAATAACACATTTGTAACTGAATACGGTGTTTTCAATTTGTACAGAATAGTTAGAATATTCTATTAAAGTTGTGAAACACACACAAACACACACACACACACACACACACACACACACACACACACACACACA
>JANHMN010000017.1:6250807-6268791 GCA_030674055.1 Rhabdomys pumilio | reverse complement strand
GAGAGAGAGAGAGAGAGAGAGAGAGAGAGAGAGAGAGAGAGAGAGAGAATTTGCTTATGAATATTATTAATAAGCAGATGATACTGGCTATAATGTACACTTGTGTCAAAAATTCATTAAAACAATTTAAACACACACAATACACAAACATAGTACATTTTAATACATTGTTACATTTATTTCTATTGAATACTTGTGTGACACTTGCCCCTCCAGAACTGGTTAAAGTAGCAATCATTTATATTTACAGTGTATCCTCACCTGTCCAATGTCAAAACTTAGGAATGATTATTAAAAACATTAAGGACATGGCAGTTTATAATACAAGACTACTAGTAAAAGCACATTTGGAGTAAAGATGAACTTCAGCTGATCATATTTCATAATACTCAAAATATATTCTTTTAATATAATTATATAAGTCCAACTTACCATATATAGAAATGTCTTGTGTAGGTTTTGGTTTGGACAAAGCTCTGATTTTAATAAGCCTTCATTGACTGCTAAGTAATTGTATTCATTAGTAAAGCAAATCCTCTAAGAAAGTTATATTATTTAGGTTAAAGCAATTTTAAGTATTATAGTTAAATTTTGAATTAAAAACATTTGATAAGCTAAGGTCATTTTTCCTATCATCACTTCTTTTCACCTATTGTGTGTGTGTGTGTGTGCCTGTGAGTTTGTGTGTGTGTGTGTGTGTGTGTGTGTGTGTGTAGGGCAGGCCAGAGACAGAAGTCAGGTGTGTTCTTCAATCATTCTATTTATGTGTCTGTGCCTTATGTAAATGCTCACGCATTACCTGCAGAGGCCAGAGGAAGGTGTTGGATCCCCTGAAGTTGTAGTTGCAGGTGGCTGTGGCCTGCCTGAGGATCTTGGGAACTAAACTCTGGTCCTCCACAGAAGGTGCTCTTCACCTTGGATCCATCCCCAGGTTTCCACCTTGTTTTTTGAGACAAGGTCTATTATTCTATTTAGTGATCCAGCAGACTGCCTGGCCAACAAGCCCCCAGGATACTCATGTCTCTGCATCTTTAGGCCTGGGCTTAGATTTGGATGTTATTAAACACAGTTTTGGAAACAGTTGCAGAGGATCTGAACTCAAGGACTCTTGCTTGCATAGCAAGCACCTACCTTAATGACTGAGCCATTTTTCTGGATCCTTATTCTACAGACACTTCTATTAATACAATAATCTATATTGTAAAACTGTGAAATGCTGCAATAACTTTCCCTAGATCTTAGCAACCTCATTCTAAGGTGTATTACTTAGGCTCTGAAGATATGATAAAAAAAAGTCAATGCCAAGATATTATATTTAGATACAATGAACACTGACATCAATTATTATTTTTTTGCCAAACCAAATGCATTTCTCATCACAAAATTAAATACAGTTAGTGCTTTATTTAATATGTAAATAGTTTTCATATTTAGTTTCTGACCTCCAGAATTTCCTTTCTAACATGTTAACAATCAGGTGAAAAGTTAGAGAGCCGTTACGTGTCTTAATAGCAACTTTAGGGCAAACGGAGAGATGTAGTAGTTGGCTTGGGATTAACCGCAGTGCCATATCCAATGGTGTGCACCTGCTCTTTAGTTCTCTACCCACGAGTATAGGATTCTGAGATCAGTACTGGGTAAAGTGTTAAAATCATTTTCAATACCGGCCATATTACACTAGGAGTAACACTGCAACAGTACGACCACTAGACCAGAAGGCCAGACAAATAATTAGATGACTCAATACCCACAGAAGCTCAAACTTCATCAAATTACTTGGATGTCTATCTCCAACAAGGAACCCACTTTTTATGAGGGAAGGGTTAGGGTTATCTCATTTCTGAAGCTCTTCATCCCAACATGATCTTTCTTGGCAGAAATACAGTTAGTTTTCTGAGATAAAACTGGGAAACAAAACAAAAATGTTCACTGGCTGCCTCCAAATTTACGAAAATCTTAAGGCGTCATTCCAGTTTATGAAACTATGAATTTTGTAGTTAAGAATAGCACAACACTTTTGTGCTCTTTCATGATTTTTTTGAAGCTTTCAAGTTTTATGTTATAAAATTCTAAAGATCTAAATATGTCTAATCTTTCTTGAGATATAAGTAGCGTTAAAAATTAAGTACTACTCCAACAGAGGCTAGCATTTTTCACTCAGAGATTGGGGTTCATTCCAACCCAGTGTTTGATTAACTGATGTGCGATAGCTCGGCTCGGTGGCACAAAGAACGCTTGCTGCTTCCCTTTGGTAAGAACATCCACAACCTGAAACATAACATAACATAGCGTGTTAGAGGGCCAGCAGCCAACACAGGCTTTCCAGTTGCTTCACTGAATCATGGTTTCAATTTTTAAATGTTTCAGAAAGGCATATGCAAACAAGGCCATGAATAAAAGCAAAATATATGCCCTGCATTTAGCTTCAAAGTGAAGACAACCTTTTGTTTTGGGTTCCTTTTCCTACAGTCCTGAAGCAACATTCTCATTTCTTTTGTGAATATAAGATAAAATTAATTTCATATGGACAAAGCCATAAATGGTTCTCCATTTTAACATATATGTGTCCATTTTTTTTCTATAAAAAATTTTTTTGGCTAAAAAACCAGTTCGATAATTTATTTTTATTACTTAGAGCTGTTATTTTCAAAAGTTCTTATGAATATATATTGTGACATATATTTATATATTTAGTAACATCTATGTCTTTCTTGCCCTTCAGTATATTTCTTTCTTTGTAATACATGTATGATATATATATGTCATATATATATTACAAAAAATTACAAAGAATATATATATTATATAATATACATAACAATATGCATATATTACACAGAAAGATATATGTATGTATATATGAGACATCATACATATATTACAAAGAATTACAAAGAATATATATATTATATATTATATAACAATATACATATATTACAAAGAAAGAAAGATACATACGTACATACATATGTATGTACATATGTATGTATGTATGTCTCAATCCAGGATGGCCTAGGACTCACTATGTATTGCACTCAAACTCTTGGTAATTCATATGCTTCAGTACTATCTTTCAAAATACACACAAACTTCAAAACCTCCAAGCATTCCAAATTTTTTGGAAGCTATTGGCTGTAACATAAAGGTCTGAGATTACTATTTGTGATGTCTGAACTAATATGAAGACTTTAAGTTCACTGAACGGGATTAGCATTCATTCATCAGCAGGTCCGGCGTGTGGAATCTGACATGGTACGGCATCATCATTCTAGGAGAATCTCACGGAATGAGTCAGGGGACACATCAACAACGCCCATTTTCTATATGGAATGGAATTATCAGTTACATTATAATCCATTCATAATGAGAGGGCTGCAGCCATTTGTTCGACTCGCTGAAAATATGTCTCCATGCTGCATGCCCAAACCAATACTATCATGGAACAATCAATACAACAAGGAAATTAAATTGAACTTTACCTGTTCTCTAGTGAACCATCGGGCATCCTCTATTTCATTCTTGTCAACTTTAATTTCTGTAGACACTGCCACAGCTAAACAACCAATCATTAACGAGGAGGGCATTGGCCATGGCTGACAAGAGACATACTGAACATGGCCAACTTTGACTCCACTTTCCTCTTCCACCTCTCTCCGAACAGCGTCTTCTATTGTTTCCCCTAATCAGATGAGGCACAAGAACAAGTGGCGTCAGCATGAGTTGGACACAGTTCAAACATTTTGAAACCACTCGAAAGAGCCCCCATTCAATGAATGTTCCTTCTATAATGGAAGTGAAGAAAAGTATTATGTTTGCAAGTATGTGGCCACAAATCGAGGATCAAAATGCAGGTTTCATTTCTTAAAAGCCACAATTTGGCAGTTCCATAAAAGAAATAATTATAAATTCTGTGACTATCATGTACCATTGATTGAATATTATTAAACATTTTATTATCTCATGCATCACCATTCCTATGGCATTATTTCATGAGTTTATAAATGGCTAGTTTTTCCCTCCATTAAAAACGTGTCTTACTGTGAGATAGGGTCTTAAGTAGCATATGTTGGCTTTGAACTTGCTATATTGCCGAGGCTATCCTTCATCCCCTGATTCTAGTACTTCCACTTCCCAAGTAATGGGCTTACAGACATAGCATGCACTATGACATCCAGCTTTCATTAAAAGCTTGAAACTCAAACCACAGTGAGGTATTTGTAAGCATTTTTTTACTTGTGAATGAATGTTCTGGGTTTGTTGGAACTCCAAATAATAAAATGATTTTAAGTAAAATGTATTTGGGTGTTTAGAAATTTTAAAATTTATACCAGTACTTCATGAGACATATTTTCAAATATAGATTGATGCATCCCCTATACACAAATTCTTGTGTTTACTTCAAGAAGTACACAGTGAGAGAAGTTGTAGAGGAGTGGGAGAGATTTGACTGAGTACAGTAACAGCATATGCCTGCATTCAATGTTAACTAGACTAAGACGATGAAACGAAATAGGGGATACAAGCATCTGCAACAAAAAGAAGAGGAACACTGATGCGTAATGGACATTTTACAACGATGTTCCATCAGAAGAGCGATGGAAGCTCATGCAGAAACAACACCTGATTTCTTACCTCTCTAGACACAAAATACAAAATCAGAAAACTGAAAACCCCATGCTGGGCCTACTTGCCTATAATTGCAGCACTTGGGCAACCTAGGCATGAGGATCGCCAAAACCTGGAAGCTCATCTAGGTTAGAGATGAGAAACTCGTTCGAATACCAAAGGGTGGAAATTCCACGATAGTAAAGCTATGGGACGATGTAACACTCATGTGCTGCTGGTGGTGATGTGAGTTAGGAGGCTCACCTCAGAGAGGCACTGGCAACATTTAGTAAAGCTTGATGTGCTATTGATGCAGTGATAACCTCAAATAACTCTTGCAAATGTTCGTAAGGAGATGAACAAAAATACTCACTACAGTCTTTATTTTCAATAGCCAAAATTCTGAAATGAATTAAAAATCCATAGCAGACACATGACTATATATTAGGAAATTCAAGGGAAATACAACTTAGTAGTTTTAAAATGGCTTATACTTTAAAAATTTTCTTTCACACAGTGTGTTTGCATTTAATTCCTCTACCACACCTGTTCCGAGATCCTCCCAATCTCTGTACCTATCCAACGTCACGGTTTTTTTCTTTCAAAGAAACAAAACAATAACAAACTCAAAACAGAGAGAGAGGAAGAAGCAGAAGAAGAGGATGACGATGATGATGATGATGATAGGAATAGTATCAATAAAACAAAATAAAACAAAGCACAAAACTCCACTGAGTCCATTTTGTGTTGGCCAACTACACCTGGGAATGGAATTTATCCTGAAGAGTGTTTGATATAGTCAGTGACACTCCACTGGAAAAAACTAGTTTTCCTTCACAGAAGGCATCAATTGCTGATCGCTTCTTCTTTAAAGGTGGTGCTTTGTGTTCACCTCCCTTCTCAGTATGACATGGTGACTAGAAACAAGGACTAGGAAGTGACCCCTGGATTTGAATCCCTTCTCTGTCACCAGTGATTTGGGGCACGGTATGCAGTCCTGTGCCACAGTGCCCTCACCTGTGAAGGCGCTGCCACAGTACCCACTTTAGAGGGCCATAAAAGGATCACAGGATTTAATGCAGGCAAGCAGGTGAAACGTGTTTAGTACTATGACAGCTGGCAGTGCAGGTTAGCACCGCATGATGAGACTGGATATTGCTTATACAGATATGTTCATTCATCCGTTCTGGGATACCTACTAAAATCCTATTGCACGGGAAGTATTGGCTCTAACTGACTTATAAAAGATGGATGAAAGAGATCATTTTATCTCCAAGAGCTGACATACTGCAAAGTCAATACTCTAGACATATGTACTAGAAGGTGGTGTTGATCACCAGGCAGGATGCCTGGGATTGTGAATGCAGGTATGGAGGCTAATGACTATATGGGATAATCACATAACCCTTAGAAAGGGTGACACTTCTGTCTAGCACAGAAGAGAAGTGTAAGCAATCTGATGGCTTGGTAAAAAGCAATGTATAACAAAACAAATACTAAATTTGAAATAAACAAACAACCTTACTTGTAAAAAATCTGAAAGTGATACAATGTTTAAATTACATGATTAAAATACTATTTAAAATCTTTTGGGATTGGCAAGATGGTTTAGCAGGTAGACACTTGTCACCAGGCTTGATGGCTTAACTCTGGGACTCACATGGTTTAAGGAGAAAACTAACAAAGTTATTCTTTGATTTCAAAAGTGCACATCTTTATACATACGGATATACACACTAAAAAAGAATGCAGTATAAAATTAATTTTTTTTCTGTTTTATAGCATGGTACTTACTGAATTATATATCTCACATGCTGTCTTCTAAAATTCTAAAAAAATCAGTCAGTATAGGCTTACCAGGCTCAATAAATCCAGCAAGACAAGTAAACATGCCTGGGGGAAATCTCTTTTGCCTGCCTAGAAGACATTTGGTTCCATCTGGATGTATGACCTGCATAATTACGACTGGATCTGTTTAAAAAAGAAAAAAAGAAAAAAAGAAAAAAAAAAAGACAGACAAATACCAGTAAATATAATCTGACTCATAATAAAATGACAGGCAGGTATATCTCTTATAAGAATAAGACTCCTGTTCATACGACATTCCTCCTTTCTGTTCTGACGTGCTTAATAAATATTTGAGAAATTGCATAGACTATGTTTAGCAAGTGAAAGGAAGATGATTTTTGCCATCCTTACTTCCAATCTTAGCAACATTTACTCTGTGCTTAGGGTGTTCCTAGGCACAAGTGTGTGTAGATGGTATATGCATATTGAAAATGGAAGTTTACTAAATAATACTCTGTTTCCCCCTTTTATTCCAATTTTCAAGAAACTGTTTTAAAAGTGAGTGTGGCCTCTTCAGTTGAGTTTGAATCACTGAGGTAATAACCTTTAGGTATCATTTCACCTCTCCAGATGTCATCAACCTGGAAACTCCTCCTGGGAAGACCAGGAGCGACAGTCATCAAGTGCTCCACTCCTCCCTGGTGACCTTGACAAGGACTGCTGAATCAGTCTACTTCTCTCATGGCTTTAAGGACCAGATTATGGGATTTCTACAGCTAGAGAAAAAACATAGCTGTAACTAGGAGGAAAGAGGCGTAGAGGACATGAGCCCAGATGAAAAACTAGCTTCAGACTCCACAGCTGGGTAATGTCTCCAGCAGGTACTGAATCACTGGAGACTTCATTACTGCTGCATAAGGGGAGTAAAACTGACTAGCTTTGAAATGCTGCAGAGGCAGGTCTAGTGAAGAGTGCTTGTGGCTCTTACAGAGGACCAGGTCATAATCTAGTATCCACATTGGGCACTTCTCAGTGAATGGTGAATGTGGCTTAATGGTATGACATTCTCTTCTGGTCATACCTGCACACACATATTCACATCTGTATGCACATATATATTTATACATATATGCAAACACACACACACACACACACAAACACACACACACACACACACACACACACACACACACACACACACACACAAAGAAAGAAAAGCCTTACCGACTCTTGGGTAAGATGTGTTGTGGACGCCCAGGAGACTAGGGCAGCCGTCTTTTACACACACTCTTTTGTAGCCACCTTCCTCAATTTTAGTTGCACTGCCACAGGTTGGGCAGAACTTGTATCGGCTATGCCATGCAAGCACTGATCTTGCTTGAGCTACGACCCCTTTAGAAGGAAGTACAAGAAGTTTTATTTCCATGAGAAGCTGGGTTAATATGCAGGTACAGTGTTTTAAAGCAACAGCAAGCATGTGCACTGTTTTCTGAATCACTGCTTGGCCAGTGGCTTTAGTATTTATCTTTATGATGTATCATTATCATTCAATTTTATACTTTTGGTTTTAATCACTTGATTGTAATAGTTACACAGATAAAATATTGCACAGCTATATTAGTGTAGTCAGTCAAACATGATATTTTTCCTTTCAGTTTAACTTTCTATCTGACAAGTGGGAATCAGAGTTAATTTTAATAGCTTCTGCTATTGGCACTTAAGATCTGTTTATACATGATATGAATATACAGTGAGTTTACAAATACAACTTTATAACAGAGACCATGAAATCTTAAGTTGGGCTGCAGGTGTAGCTGAGTGGTAGAATACTCCTTTAGTGTTTGTGAGTCCTGAGACTTTTTTGTAGTTCTGAAAAAAAAAGAAAAGAAAAACAAAAACAACCTCCCCCGAAACGATCCATTTTTCTTTACATTTGTGATATTAGACTTGGACTTCCAGAAATATTATTTGGAAACCACAGGGAACTGTCTCCATCTTCCTCGGTGTATTAAGCCACTGCTCATCCTACCACTGTGGGACATAACTGGTTCTTACTCAGTCCCTGAACAGAGCACATAGCATATGCACATAGCACATAGTGTATAGTGTATAGCACATAGCACATAGCACATAGCATATAGCACATAGCATATAGCACATAGTATATAGCACATAGCATATAGCACATACCATATAGCACATAGCATATACCACGTACCATATAGCACATAGCATATAACACATACTATATAGCACATAGCATATAGCATTTATTTGTAGTTAACTCCATTAAGCATGTCCAACAGAATTTATCTTAGGATATCTACACTCTGGTTCAAACTCTTACATTGCTTCTTCTAGGACATCATGACCTGACAGAACCTGTACAATCAAGACACTAGACTAGGAACATTTCAGAGGCCTGGAGAGTTTACTTTCCTTAAAATATAATATAACAACATTTAAAGTGGAAATAATGAATAAAAATTATATCACTGATATTTAAAGAACCTCAGGTATCATTAACTATGTGCCTGTTACCTTAGAATAATTACCCTAATTTATACTGCAAAATTTACCATCTTCAGAATTTATATACAAAAATATGTATTTAGTATTTGATATGTACCATACACCATAATATATACATATATAGAGAGAAGTAGAAGGTTATATACTAAAGTAGTTATCACTATTTCCTCACCAGTAAAATAAGAAAAAAAGAAGCAGTGCGCTCATTCAGAAGACGAACTTACAAAGCTCTGCATATGCATCTAAAGGTGACTTGTTATCTCAGTCCATTATTTCCTCCCCTTCCTCTGTTTCTGCTCTTACTGTAATCCGCCCACCAGGCATGGTTCTAGCCATGGTAATGCTACCTCTGTAGTCCTCATACTATCCCTTACTCTCTATCTTCATTACCACCATTCTAACCTGCTGCCTCTCTCCTAAGCCACTGCAGTAACTAATCACTCGTAATAAGGCTCCTGACTGCCACTCGACCTATATACCTACCTACACGTCATGCTTTATGAAGTAGCCGACATTAACTTTGTTCTTTAACACACATATAGACACAGACACATACACACACACACAGGCACATGGGTACTTAAAAAAAACTAGTTGTTTTCTTTAAACCCTTTCTTTCTTTCTTTCTTCCTTTCTTTCTTTCTTTCTTTCTTTCTTGTCCTTCCTTCCTTCCTTCCTTCCTTTCTTTCTTCCCTTCCCTCTTCCTTCCTCTCTCCTTCCTTCCTTCCCTTTTCCCTCCCTCCCCCTCCTTCCTTCCTTTCATTTTTCTTTCTTTCTTCCCTTCTTTCCTTTTCTTCCCTTCCCTCTTCCTTCCTCCCTCTCTCCTTCCCCCTCTTTTCCCTCCCTTCTCTCCCCCCTCCCCTCCTTCCTTCCTTCCTTCCTTTCTTTCTTTCTTTCTTCCCTTCCCTCTTCCTTCTTCCCTCCCTCCTTCCCTCTCTTTTCCCTCCCCTTCCTTCCTTCCTTCCTTTCTTTATTTCTTCCTTTCCCTCTCCCTTCCTCCCTCCCTCCCCTTTCCCTCCTTTCCCTCCCCCTCCTTTCTTTCTTTCCTTTCTTTCTTTTTTTCTCTTTCTTCCCTTCTTCCTTTCTTTCTTCCTTCCCTCCCTTTCCCCTCCTTCCCTCTTCCTTTCTCTTTCTTTCTTTCTTTCTTTCTTTCTTTCTTTCTTTCTTTCTTTCTTTCTTTCTTTCTTTCTTTCTTTCTTTCTTCTTTTTAAAGATGGTATTTAAAAGCCCAACAACAGAAAACAAAACAGCTGCGGTCTTTGACATCATGCACAAAGCACAGTAGGGACTCAAACATTATTCACGAAAGTATCAAATGAGACAACCACACATAAACATTAACTCCAAGGAAATGTTAACTGCTGCCAGGACTACACGAGCGCCCTAGAGTAAAACCCTGAGGGGGTTCTTACTATTTCCTGCTCACTGGTACATGCCAAACAGATGCTACACAAACCCACAGCTCCAAACTGGACTGTTTGTTACCTACACAGGCAAGCATATTCATTCAGTCATTCCTCACCAGCCTCTTTTTCTTTCAACTGCAGAAGAGCTGGCATTGGCGGATGGAGAAAATAACAATTTTCATGTCTTTGCTTAAACTCCTCAGCAGCACCAGGTTCTATACCAAGGGCAAACCACGCAACCAAACCATCCTCCTCTTCCTCTGGGACTCCTCCGGCGTTGACGTGTGAGCCTTTCTTCATTTCAAGCTCGACTCCAAGGAACACCAAGGTAATCTTCTCAGGCTGAGCCAAGTAACCCTTTATATCCGTGTAGTTCAGCTGGCAAAGCCTGACTTCCGGCTGCTGAGAGCTTTCTTTATTACCACCTAGGGTAACCAGGGGGTTCAAGTCTGAGAAAAGGATATAAACTGTGGCGGGGTGGCTCTCTTTAGCTTGCAGCCAGTCAGAATTATTTCTTTTGTCACTCTTCCGGTCCAGGAGTGTTCTGCTAAAATAATTTTCACACTCGTCTGCTTCATTGGTTAGGAACCAGGGCTTCTTCCCACCTTTTGCATTAGCTAACAAGTTAGCTATATGCCTATAACCCCAAAATACAGCAATATCCAGGGCAGTTTGCCTCGATTTATTGACAAGTGATCTGTCACATCTAGACAGAAATGGGGAGAAAAATAAAGTAAGTAAAATGTTTCTTTTGTATTTATTGTAATAGAATACACACATAGCCCCATTATTTAATGTTTTTTTTTTTCTTCTTGTTTGTCTCTTGGTTCATAGTTCACTACTGAAGGTTAAAAGAATCTTGTGACAATTGTAAGAAATAAAAGATTAAATAAGATGAAAAAGTGTCTTTATGTGCCATAAAGAAATGCAAACATTCTATATACCATGGTATAATGAGACACATACTTTTTATTTAAAAGAGGGGAATTAAACTCTCCATGGCCCTTGTTTTCAACAAAGTATGAAGGGTTAATGTCTCAACTAAGAAAGTTGTCTCTTAAATGTAGCTTGGAGTTCAAGAGTTTGCCTGATATGCACGAGCCCTTGGGCTTAATCCCTAACACTGACCAAAAAAAAAGGAAAAAAAAAAGAAAGAAAAGTTGCTTTAGTGAGAAATTAGGCCATCTTTCATATAATAAACGGGGCAGTGAGCTATTTCCTAGCCCATTGATATAAATATGTCTACAGGAAAATGTGAAAGGACACAATAGCAGAAATTAAAGGAGAAACTTTTTTTAGGTGGTACAGGCCTAAGATGTTTACCCTTTGTCAAGCAGAATCTGGACGACGTCGGGATGCCCGTTCCTGGCGGCATACATTAAAGCAGTCCATCCATTTTCACAAGTCTCATTGAGAAGAGATGGAGAATGACTGAGTATTCCTGCTAACTTTGCGACATTGCCTTCTGCAGCTGAGCTGTGGAGTTCAGAAATCATTTCCCTTTTGGGATTTCTTTTAACAGAAGACATTTCTTCCTTTAAAAAAAAAAAAGAGTGAGAAAAACCTTATTTACAATTGCTTTTTGCATGAATGGATAAACATTATTTAAATGCTGATCTCAGAAAGACAGTAAGTTTCCAAACCAATACACCTGTCAAAAGATAATTTGTCATCAACTGCTATTGAACTATAGAAGGGGGGCAGAGCTGGGGCACTGAAGGGAGGGGGCTAAAGCAGACAGAATTAGAGGCAGATGCTTATGAAAATGATAAGTAGTATTCTGATTCTATACTATGCTATAGATGTCATCCCTCAAAGAAATTATGGCTCCACCATTATTCAAGAGCTTTTAAAGCTTCATGTAAAAATAATTTACTGGGTAACCTTACATAATTAATTTTGCGATCCATATGGTACTGAGTTTTGTTTGTGGTGTGAGACAGTTTAGATCAGGATGTGTTTGAATTCCTGACTCAGCACCTTTCTTGACATTATCTTCCTCTGGTGGCACGGATATCCTTGTCATGAATTAGATGACAAGGCATTTCTGTATCTACTGTTGAATGAAGGTTCTGTTGGCCTCTCCATAATTTAAAACTGCTTATGACAATTTTAAGAAACCCGCTGAACAATCTGCTCACCAGTGAAGTTAGGAGGAACCGCCACATATCTCCATTTCCTTTCATTTGGTGTATTTTACTTATTTTCCCACTTTTATTATATAGAAATCCTAAAATTCTTTAAAATATTGTAGTCCCCGTTGCTGATATTCCAGGACTTTATTTAGAAGCACTAAGTGTCTTCCTAACTCCTTTTCTCGTAAATCACTTTCACAAACTCCGGTTATAGTTTCTCCAGCGAGGCTTACTTTTAACAGCACACTGCTCCCTGTTCAGAGGTCACAGTTTCAGAGGTCATGGTCACTCCCTCGCTGCTCTCACAGATTACCCTAGGTGACTTTAGCATTGCACATCCAAACATGCTGTGTCATACACTACCCCCAAGGCAATACGTATACATAAAGCATTCTCTGCACCACAAGGTGTTATTAGCTTTCTCATTACTTCTATTACTCCTTCCAGGGACGCTCGGAAGACATGACCCGTGGCAGCACTACCTGCTAATCATTTATTGGCAGGTTCTGTAGAAGGTGGGGGTGGGAAGGTAACATAAAGGTTTCCAAGGCTATTCGGAGTGGTCAATCAAAAGAGACTTAGATTTTAAAGGAACTATAGTTTAGCCAAAACAACAACCATTTTTACTAATGAGTAACTTCATGCCCAAGAGCTGCCCAGCATGGATCCAGCAGCCTACAACAAGGCCTCATAGTAGACCAGTCAATTAACCCAACCACCATCGATTAATATATTCCACTCGCTGGGGCTGTGGAGACCGATTTAACCCATTACGTGCGTCCCACGCAAGCACGGTCTCTCCCAATGGTCAAATGCCTTGAATAATATTTTTCTTCTATTGTACGATTCCTTCTTTCAAGGAGGGGACACATCCGAAATAGTTTGTTTTACCCCATCCAAAACTTGGCTGGGAATTTTAGTAGCCACCTGCCGGCAGGCAGCTTCAGGTCGTAGTCCCGCGCCTGCGCCCTCTCTAGCCCGCGCCAGACTATACCACAAGCCCGCGAAGGACGTCCTCGTCCTCGAACGTCCCGGGGCCTACTAAAACTACTAACCCAAGGGTGATCAGAGAGACCGCGACTAAGACGTAAGACTCCGCCGCAAACTCAGTTGTCAGTTTTCCCGGTGCAGGAGGGAACCTTCCGGACTTCCGGCGGAGAGCCACTGTCCTCGCACAGCTCTATGGGAGATGTAGTTTAAAGGCCATCGACAGGTCCAGGAGGCTGATTAAGGTGAGGGCAGAGAAGCATGGGGATTGGACTTCGGACTTCGGGTGCTGGGCAAGATCACTAATTCTTCCCCAAGATGGAAGTGTATGGAGTCAAGTGCTGGCGTTAAGATAAAGAAGTCTGTGGAAAAGATTTTGCTTTCTTCTATTTTTCATCCAGCTCCCCAACTTTCCATCAAACAATACAGTTCAGTGCCATTGAGTTTTCTATAGTGTCATGAAAATGCTAACGTCTGATCACACATTAAATTAGGAGCCACCTCTACGTGTGATTTGATTGATATTGCTTTTCAATTTTTTTATACTGAAGTTTTAAAATAATTTGAAATATTAAGATAAAATTGTGATCTTTCAGGACTTTATTTTCTTCCAACCTGCCTTCTCTTAAATGACTTACCACAAACTCTTGCTGCACAGTTTCTCCAGTGAAATTACTTAGCTGCACAAGTCACTTAGATATGTGGCCTTAAGCAGGTCTCTCGTTTCTGTAAAAGCCAAATCTCACATTTTATAGAAAATGCCACCATAGTCTTCCTACCTTATTAAGTAATCCTTATAAAGGTACGTTACGTTTGGAGCTTCCATTATCCCTCCTCGACTGTGGGTTTACAGAAGATAATGCATGAAAAACTCGTGGGACCAGAGTTGATACCCACAATACCATATTCTTGCGTGTATCAATTTATTTCCTATGCTTTCATTTTCCAAAGGCAACAAAAATCATGTGATTCTTTGAATAGCTTGGTCTTTAGTGGTCTTCTAATCCCTAAAACAGGGAATGGTACTTGTCTGTCAGCAACAACTGCAGGAGACTGACCATTGTTTTCTGTACCTTCCAGGTCCTTTCTCACACTAAAGTTGCATTTATCTGTTGACAGTGTGATGCTTGAACTGGGAATTGAACCCAGAGCCTCTTGAGTTCATGGTAAATGATCTATTATATTCAGCCTACTACCAACTATACATCTATGACTGCTTCTTAAAGTTTGTCCTATGCTCCGTTCTGTGGGTAGTTGTGTTGGTGGGAAAAGGATGGCACCAACAGTTGAGTATTTGGTCATCATTTGGTAGAACTCCTTAGGAAGGATTGGGAGGTATGGCTTTGTTGGACTACGTGTGTTAATTGGGAGTGAGATCTGAAGTTTCAAAAGCCCATGCCATTCCCCATTAGTCTCCTTTGTCCAAACACCTGCCTCCTACTTGCATATAAGTATGTGAGCCCTCAGCTATGGCTTCAGCACCACACCTGTCTGTCTGCCTGCAGGCAGCCACGCTCTCCACCAGGATGCTCATGGATCCATCTACTGAAGCTTCAAGCTCCCCCATCAAGCCTTCATTTATAAGTTGCCCTCAGCATGGTGTTTTGTCACAGCAGTAGAGAAGTAAGTAAAGCAGATATAATTACTAGACACATCAGAGATTTAGCTGCTAGATATTTCCCAAACTCATACTTTATTCTCCCTGCTCCACTATACATTGGTGACAGCATCTTTCTTGTAGTGCTAGCAGGAGCCCTCCTCCTCAGCTGCTGCTCTGTCAGCTTCAATGGCCACCTTTTATGTTGCCGTGTAGGTCCCACTCTCACTCTTTTCCCTGGATCCATGGATATTTATGAGCCTTGAAGGTATCCTAAAGGGCTGTTCCAAACCTTCAGGGAAAAAACCCACAAGCATATTTTTATTTCAACATTAGCATGGGGATGGACTCCGCCACTTTTCCTCCATTGGTTTTGCTCTTGTCCTTTGACAACCAGTGTTGTTTACAACACCAATGAGATCATTTGCTGAGATTTCAACAATTTAGTGTAAACAGGCTTTGTTTAAAGAATTGGTAGGGGTAGAAAATTCTTCCCTTTTTTGTTTCATAAATTATTTTTGGAACATCCATGGGATATTTTCCCAGTAGCCTGTCCCTTTGAGTTGTATGGAATGCCTGTGTCATAAACTTTTTTGTGTTGGGCACAAAGGTTTTGAAATTCAGAAGAGGTAAAACAGGAACATTGTCTGTCTTGAGGGGTTGTGGATAGCCCAGTACTGGGTGCGTTGCTTAACTGCCTAGCCTGCTCTAAAGAGATGGAAAATTCCTTGCAGAAAAAAAGAGGTATTTTGATGGTACAGAAAATGCATGAGTATCATGAGCTTGTATTGTGGTGGGCTGTATAGTAGCAGGAAGCAGAATTGTCTTGAATATTACTGTCCACTACTGGTCAGGGAGATCTGAGTGTAATTTAATATCGCCAACATAGCTAGAACTCTGGTGGTGTTGTAGCAGCTCCTAAGTCCTATGGGAAAGATGGTATCACTGATGATCCTAATCAATCTTGGCTGTCTCCAAGGCTTACGTTACTTCCATTACATAGGGTCTGTCACTGTGCTTATTGAGGGGGGCAAAGGTAAAATTCTCTAAAACAGTGCAAACTGCAAACAATTGTGCTCACTGAGCTGAGGTGTGGGAAGTTCATTGTGCTTTAGGATCTGAGGAAGAGTGCTGAACGACTACACAGTCGCCAGAAGTATGTTAGATAGTGGAAGACGAGAATCCAGCTGAGCAGGTTAGTCAGTCAAAGGGGTTCTGTCAAACAGTGGATTGTTAGCAGAGCCATTATTGTACCTAGAATTTCTAATGAATTTCTGTCCCTTTGATATTAATTTTGCCACCAAATCCTAAGAAGAATTAAGTACCGTAGAGGGAGATGTTCCCAAATGTCCTGCTATTGTAGAGTACCTCTTTATGGGTCATGGGCAATTTTAGGATTGTTGATGAAAGAAGCAAGGTAAGTCCCATCTCTGTACTTGACCATTGTACATAGCCACTTCCACTGCAGTTGGAGTCAGCCTCAGAAGTAAAATGTTGTGGAGAAAAAGAGTTGATGTCTGCTTCTAAAGTTTAGAAGAAGAGAAAGTTCCTGTGTAGTAATGTTAAGTGAAGGTCTGAGACAATATCATCCAACAGTTTTTGATAAACGTGAAGACTTTTTGAGAGAATCCTTGTGAATTGCTAGCTTTTGAGAGCATACTGTGTGCTCCTCTGTGATTTTACCCTTGACCCCTTCCTGCAGTAAACTGAGAACGCTAGGCCCAAAAGACTATTTTCGTGATCAACTAAGATTTCTGCCAATTAAAAAGAGTTAAGATGGCTGATTAAAATATCATCCATATCATTGATATTATGAGTAAGCCTGTACTAGTTAGCCTGTGATGTAATGCCATGACCAACTTGGGGAGGAAAGGGTTTATTCCACTTTCACTTCCACATCGTGGCTTATCACTAAAAGAAATTAGGGCAGGGACTCAAATGGGGCAGGAACCTGGAGGCAGGAGCTGATGAGGCCATGGAGGAGTGCTGCTTTATGGACTTGTTAATCATGATTTTCTCAGCCTGCTTTCTCATAAAACCCAGAACCACCAGCTCAGGAGCTACCCCACGCACATGGATCTAGCTTTCTTGCATTTATCACTAATTAAGAAAATGGCCTACAGCTGGATCTTATGGGGCATTTTATCAATTGATAGCTGCCAAGAACTTGTATCTAATGTACATGAAACTAGCTAGCACAAAGCCTTAGGGTTTTGGTCATACATGGGTTTAATAATCTCAGCAACAATTCCTGACACATCATACAGATCCTCTTCATACCCCGGGAAGGATTTTCCTTTGAGAGCACTGTGGTGGTAGACTAGGATGAGGTAGAAGAGGGTTAAACAAAAATTTTTGTCATACCAGTAGTTAACAGATGGGTGAATGTCCTGGTCACTGTCCTATTGCTGTGAGGAGACACCATGACCAAGGCAATTCTTAAAAAAGAAAACATTTAATCAAAGGTTGGCTTACAGTTTTGGGGTTTTAGTCCATTATCATCATGGCAGCACACATGTTACCGGAGCAGCAACTGAGAGTTATATCCTCATTCACAGGACCAGAGAGACACTAGGCCTGGAATGGTCTTTTGAAGCTTCAAAGTCTACTCTCACAAGGCCACACCTCCTAACCCTTCTAGTCCTATCAAAGACTTCCACTACCTGGTAACTAAATATTCAAATATGTAAGCCCAAGAAGGCCATGTTTATTCAAAGCATCAGAGTGGAAACAAACAGACAAACAACAAAACAATCCTTTAAGTTGACTATAATTAGTTGAAAATAAGGCTATGTCAGTCTTGACTAAGGAAACACCATTGCTTGCATGACTTTGTAGTTCTTAAATCGTGCATCAGCCTTCATTTGTCTGCCTTCTTCTCCTCCTCCTTCTTCTTCTTCTTCTTCTTCTTCTTCTTCTTCTTCTTCTTCTTCT